>CM055061.1:9897164-9945690 GCA_029204045.2 Tillandsia leiboldiana
CAGCAGGAACGGAAGCAAGCGCTCAGCAACCTGTCACCGACAGAGGGGGTGTGAGAACTACATCCTACAGTAGTTCTCAGTGGGTACAGTCTTCAAGAACCACGGTCTACTTCTCTGCCCCCTAAGTCTACAGAGGCATAAGATAACAGATAGACTGATAATGAAAATAAGCTGGAAAAGAATCTACAGATCTCAGTCCTCTATATACTATGCTCAAAAGGAAGAGGACTATGGATGATGGTATGCAGCCAATCACTGCTGACAATATGCTCACAAGTACTACCCAAGACAATCTACAATGACACATGCTACGCCATCACCTCCAGTGTAACCCAAATCTCAGCGACTGCCCACAGGGTCCAGTCGAGGTCAAGCCTGCGCCCCGGTGTATCAACCAGGGTGTCCAACGGACAAAACTCGATATATCTCACACACAGGACCCCCATGGTAGCTCGGCAGGGGTATCAAGCGACCTCTAGATATGAACTAGGCGCATCACGCGAGCCTCGTCGAGGCTCGGTATCATCATCGCAGCCTCATCAGGCCAGTATCATCAACGCACCCGGGGAGTGGTTCGAGGGGTGCGACCCCACCGAAAACTCAAGTATCTCATCAGTATCACTGTCTCACAAGTGGCTCCGGCAGGCTATAGTCTCGATCAAACAGATCGGTATCTCGATGCGCAAAGCCCAACCAGTCGGAGAACCCTCCACGACTCAATCTCACAACACGGCCCACCAACGAAAGTACTACACGAGCTGGGACCACCGTCTCTCCCAACGGCTCCCTCAACAACACCCCACTGAACTCAACACCAACTCACGGCCGGAGCTCATCCACGGCCAGATCTGCGAAAGGTCCGTAAACCCCGGGAGACTAACACCTACATCCCAAGAAAGAAACAGCCCTTAGAACAGATCACTCGAATCCGCTCGGGTGGATAAGTTTATAGGAAACCATGCATTTATTCAGAAAACATTCGATCTGAGAAAATCCATATTTATTAATGATTTTAGTCTTTTAGGAAAAAAACCCCTTGAAAACCAGGTTTATGCCCAAACCTCGAAGAGCTGATGCCCTCGTCATATCCACAAGAACACAAACTCAAGGCGACCTGCGAGGCTTGGAGGAAACGTGTTGTTGACCAAAATCATTGTTTCATCCACAAAAGGCTCTGGGTTCAAGGCCTGCAACACCCGTGCACCACGATCACAACATGGTGGTGACGAGGAAGAACATCGAAAAAGAGAAACCCCGGGACCACCGTTTATCTGAAACGGTTTCCCCAAAACATAACACTGGCCCAACCCAGCCACCAGACCCCACTCGGCCCCCCGGGCCCGAGTGCAACACCCGTCCCACAACACTCTGGACCAATCAGCCACTATCCGGGCGAGGAACACTATGTCAGAAGGATAAGCACTGGGGTGGGATGTCTAAAGCATAAAAGAACCTAGCCCAGATCAGGGTCCTATTGGTCTGGTCAAACACATGCACATATGACGGGGGTGCTAGTTAAAGTTCAAAAACACTTTTAAACTAGAAGCAATCCTATAACAATAGAATTAGTAGGAAGTCCGTAGACTTGGAGAGAAAACCAACCCACCTCCAAAAGCCACAATTGCTCGTCGACCTGGCAATTGGCCCAGCGGACTACCTGGCCTCCAAGGGGTCCGCACGCAACACGAAGCCCGACGCCAGAATCGCACGCGAATCGGAGCACGCAGCGCACCAACAAAACGACCGCTGCGCTCCGCGGAACTAAAATCCGCCCGCAAAGCTCGTCGACGCTCGCCGCACGCCCACGAGCTCCACCCGGCCTCCAACGGCGTGTCCAAAAATCCAGCTCACCTCGAAAACCCTCTCCTTCCTTTTCTTTTTCCTTTTCCTCTCTTTTTCTTTTCCTCTTTCTTTCTTTCTTCCTTTTTCTTCTTTTTCTTTCTTTCTCTGCTGCAGAGTGGAGTGGAAGCTTTTATAAAGCAAAAGCCTTTACTAATTAATTAGTTAATTAATTAATTCCAAAAACTCCAACTCCAACTCACTTTTTGCCTCGGGCTCTCCGCCGCGCCCGGAACCTCCCGAACTCCGCTTGTAAATCAAAAGTACACGCGCTCATAGCTTTTTCTCTTCAAAAAGCATCCGTTGAGTCGGGGTGCTCAAATCAATTACCGGCTCCAAAATTGCCAGTTCGACTCACTTTTTGCCTCCGGGTCCTCCGCGTCAGTCCGGAACCTCCCGAACCTCGCTGTAAATCAAAAGTACACGTGTCCACAGCTTTTTCTCTTCAAAAAGCTCATCCGTTGAGTCGGGGTGCTCAAATCAATTACCGGCTCCAAAATTGCCAGTTCCGACTCACTTTTTGCCTCCGGGTCCTCCGCGTCAGTCCGGAACCTCCCGAACCTCGCTGTAAATCAAAAGTACACGTGTCCACAGCTTTTTCTCTTCAAAAAGCTATCCGTTGAGTCGGGGTGCTCAAATCAATTACCGGCTCCAAAATTGCCAGTTCGACTCACTTTTTGCCTCCGGGTCCTCCGCGTCAGTCGGAACCTCCCGAACCTCGCTGTAAATCAAAAGTACACGTGTCCACAGCTTTTTCTCTTCAAAAAGCTCATCCGTTGAGTCGGGGTGCTCAAATCAATTACCGGCTCCAAAATTGCCAGTTCCGACTCACTTTTTGCCTCCGGGTCCTCCGCGTCAGTCCGAACCTCCCGAACCTCGCTGTAAATCAAAAGTACACGTGTCCACAGCTTTTTCTCTTCAAAAGCTCATCCGTTGAGTCGGGGTGCTCAAATCAATTACCGGCTCCAAAATTGCCAGTTCCGACTCCTTTTTGCCTCCGGGTCCTCCGCGTCAGTCCGGAACCTCCCGAACCTCGCTGTAATCTGAAAGTACACCTGTTCCAAGTGTTCCTGAATTTCGGCACTCCACGGTGAAGTCGAAAATTTCCAATCTCATCCTCAATCGGCCTACAAAGCCCGGAAAAACTCTGAATCGAGCTGGGCTTCCGCGTTGATCCGAATCAACCGGCATCAACTGTAAACTCAAATGCAACATGCCCAAGGCAACTCTCTGCTCCCAGGCCATCTGTGTGGTCGGCGCTCTATCCAAAGCCCCGGTACTTTACATTCTCCCCTCCTTCAAAAGGTTTCGTCCTCGAAACCAAAACACACACCCTACCACAAGAAACCACATCAGGAACTATCATCAACTCCAACTCTCTCTCAATTTAAAAAGCAACCGAAAATAGCGAAAAGTCCAAAATTTCCCAAGGACCGATGCCTTCACCCCGATCAAACAAGAACAGGTTCCAGCATCGCCTCCATTTCTGGAGTAGTCCTTCGAAATTTTTCGCTCCGTTTGCTACTTTCGGTGCTAAAACGGGAAAACAAGGAGAGAGAGATGTTGAAGCTGTCCCTGGTGTGGCCGCAACCCAAAACCACAATCCACCAACTCAACCAGTAGGGGTGTAAACGCTGATCTCAATCACTAGGAAAGGAAGTCATACCAAGTACCATGCGATCGCTAACCTGGCGCCCACCAATCGGGCAACCCAAACTCATCCTCTCGATGTGGGTGGTCGTCGTCCTGACTGCCTCGACGTCGTGGCCTCGTCTGGCTGGCGGTAAGTCGGGGGAACTCCTTCTTCCGGAAAGGTAGCCGGGGGTGCTGTCGCAAGCCTGGCATACACCGAAAGTACAACCTGAGGGCATGCTGCCTGATAAATGCCCCGACTGTCCCAACGAGAAGCATCGCCCCTGACTATGATGACACTGCTGCACTGCATGCGGTCCTCCGCAAATGGACACACACAAACATGGAAACTGCTTGCTGGTGCCTCGGTTGTGGCTGGCATGGGGGGAACCTTACTGATCTCCGCCCTCTTGAAATCAACGACCCTCGAATGGGACTGGTGGCGGCCCCGGGGTCCCGATCTACTAGACTGTCCAAAAATCAGGCGGCACTGGATGTCTCTCCCCCGGAGCTGGTCACCTGGCGCTCGCTCCATCTCTGACATACCACAGATCCTCGGTCAACCCACCGAGCATGCTCAATTGCCGCATCCAGAGTCGGCGCTCTACGCGAATGCACAAGGGGATAAATATCCGGGTGCAACCCTCTCTCAAAAAGCTCAACCCTCTGGGCCTCATCCCGGGCAACATGAGGCACGCAGCTCAATAACCGCTGAAACTCATTCACATACTCATGAAGAGGCCGACTCCCCTGCTGAAGTCGTCGCAGATCCCCTTCTAGTTTCTGCTTTGCACTGTCAGGAAAATAGGCCCTAAGTAGCAAAGCACGAAACTCCACCCACGTCAATAACTGTACTCCCGGTGGTCCCACTGGACGAACTCGACGCCACCACGCCTCGGCGTCCTTTTCCAAAAAGTGCGCCCCCCAATGTACCTGATGTTCATCCTTGATGAAGAGGTTCTCAAACAATTTCTCCATTGCCGCAATCCAGTTCTCAACCTCCCACGGCTCCGAACTCTCACCAGAGAACCGCGGGGGATGAAACTTGCGGATAAGGGATAGTCGATCCATGAGCTCCCTCTGCTCTGTCTCCGTCAACGGAGAATCTGTGACGAGGGTCGAGGATGTCGTAACCGGGAAGTGCTGATGGTGGTGCCACAGGAGGTGCTCTCTGCTCCAGCATGCGCACCATGCGCTCCATATTTTCCTCCTGGCGCCTGGCCACCGCCTCCTGGCGCCGCAACGCCTCTGACATCTGGGCCACCTGAGCCCGCAGCTCCTGTACCTCGCTCTGCCCGGCCTGCTCGGCCTCCTCACCCAAGGTCGATACGCCCACTCGTCGCTACACGACGTCTCGGCGGCATCGCAGGTAACTGAAACAAAAACGAATGTCAAGACATAACAACCATACGACCCAATCCAGCGAGAGTCTAAAATTTGTTATCCTTCCTAAAGTATTATGTTGTCTGCAGCAAACATAATCACTTTGAGAGAATAACATATCAAATCACTCATCCCAACCCGAGGGAGAGGTAAAAACTCAATCTGGGACTCTCGCTAAAAGTCACGACTCTCACGTAGTCATCCTAATGTCCAACCACAAGCCTAGGGTTTCTAAGTCCTCAATGACCTATATCCTAGGCTCTGATACCACTCTAATCTGTCACGCCCCGGGGTCGAAACTGCGACCCGGGCTCGCTAACAGATCCGCCATCTGTACGGAAACTGCCGTACAGACGAAGCGTCTAGCCTGCAAAAGACAAAACTACAGCTACACAGATATCAGAGCGGATAAAAAGTTGTACTATAAATTTCACAACTACAAGGTACAACAACACATAGCCTATCTCCCAAAAACAGATGATACAAAAAGAAGTCCACCTATACAACATCTACGAATCCAAATGGGAGATAGCTAACAGGAAACATAACCAACTCCCACAATCCGGGATGGTACATCTACCTCTCTCTAAAGTAACAATGCTGGTAGGGAACTATCACGCGACTCCCTGTCCTCGGTCCGTCCAGTCAAGCCCAGCAGGAACGGAAGAAAGCCTCAGCAACCTGTCACCGACAGAGGGTGTGAGAACTACATCCTACAGTAGTTCTCAGTGGGTACCGTCTCCAAGAACCACGGTCTGCCCACTAAGTCTACCAGAGGCATAAGATAACAGATAAGACTGATAATGAAAATAAGCTGGAAAAGAATCTACAGCTATCATGCCTCTATCTACTATGCTCAAAAGGAAGAGGACTATGGATGATGGTATGCAGCCACTCACTGCTGGCAATATGTCACAAGTACTACCCAAGACACTCTACAATGACACATGCTACGCCATCACTCTCTCAGTGTAACCCAAATCTCAGCGACTGCCCTACAGGGTCCAGTCGAGTCAAGCCTGCGCCCCCTGGTGTATCAACCAGGGTGTCCAAACGGACAAACTCGATATCTCACACAGTGACCCCATGGTAGCTCGGCCAGGGGTATCAAGCGACCTCTAGTATATGAACTAGGCGCATCATCGCAGCCTCGTCAGGCTCGGTATCATCATCGCAGCCTCATCAGGCTCGGTATCATCAACGCACCCGGGGCGTGGTTCGAGGGGTGCGACCCCACCGAACTCAAGTATCTCATCAGTATCACTGTCTCACAAGTGGCTCCTGCAGGCTATAGTCCTCGATCAAACAGATCGGTATCTCGATGCTCAAAGCACAACTCAGTCGGAGAACCCTCCACGACTCAATCTCACAACACTGGCCCACTCAACGAAAGTACTACACAGCTGGGACCACCGTCTCTCCCAACGGCTCCCTCAACAACACCCCACTGAACTAAACACACAACTCACGGCCGGAGCTACTCCACGGCCAGATCTGCGAAAGGTCCGAAACCCCGGGAGACTAACACCTACATCCCCAAGAAAGAAACAACCCTTAGAACCCAGATCACTCGAATCCGCTCGGGTGGATAAGTTTATAGGAAACCATGCCATTTATTTCAGAAAACCATTCGATCTGAGAAAAATCCATCTTTTTAATGATTTTTAGTCTTTTAGGAAAAACCCCTTGAAAACCAGTTTTATGCCCAAACCTCGAAGAGCTGATGCCCTCGTCCTATCACACAAGAACAAACTCAGGCGACCTTGCGAGGCTTGGAGGAAACGTTGTTTGACCAAAATCATGTATTCATCCAAAAAGGCTCTGGGTTCAAGGTCCTGCTAACACCCGTGCACCACGATCCCAACATGGTGGTGACGAGAAGAACATCGAAAAGAGAAACCCCGGGACCACCGTTTATCTGAAACGGTTTCCCCAAAACACTAACACTGGCCCAACCCAGCCACCAGACCCCACTCGGCCCCCCGGGCCCGAGTGCAACACCCGTCCCACAACACTCTGACCACTCAGCCCACTATCCGGGCGAGGAACACTATGTCCAGAAGGATAAGCACTGGGTGGGATGTCTAAAGCATAAAAGAACCTAGCCCAGATCAAGGTTCTCTATTGGTCTGGTCAAACACATGCACATATGACGGGGGTGCTAGTTAAGTTCCAAAAACACTTAAACTAGCATGCAATCCTATCACAATAGAATTAGAAGGAAGTCCGTAGACTTGGAGAGAAAACCAACCCACCTCCGAAAGCCACCAATTGCTCGTCGACACTTGCAATTGGCCCAGCGGGCTTACCTGGCCTCCAAGGGGTCCGCACGCAACACGAAGCCCGACGCCAGAATCCGCACGCGAATCGGAGCACGCAGCGACCAACCACACGACCGCGCGCTCCGCGGAACTAAAAACCGCACCGCAAACTCGTCGACGCTCGCCGCACGCCCACGAGCTCCACCCGGCCTCCAACGGCGTGTCCAAAAATCCAAGCTCACCTCGAAAACCCTCTCATTCCTTTTCTTTTTCCTTTTCCTCTCTTTTCTTTTCCTTTCTTTCTTTCTTTCTTCCTTTTTCTTTCTTTCTCTCTTCCTTTTTCTTTCTTTCTCTGCTGCAGAGGGGGAGGTGAAAGCTTTTATAAAGCAAAAGCTTTATTAATTAATTAGTTAATTAATTAATTCCAAAAACTCCAACTCCAACTCACTTTTTGCCTTCGGGCTCTCCGCCGCTGCCCGGAACCTCCCGAACTCCGCTGTAAATCAAAAGAACACGCGCTCACAGCTTTTTCTCTTCAAAAAGCTCATCCGTTGAGTCGGGGTGCTCAAATCAATTACCGGCTCCAAAATTGCCAGTTCCGACTCACTTTTTGCCTCCGGGTCCTCCGCGTCAGTCCGGAACCTCCCGAACCTCGCTGTAAATCAAAAGTACACGTGTCCACAGCTTTTTCTCTTCAAAAAGCTCATCCGTTGAGTCGGGGTGCTCAAATCAATTACCAGCTCCAAAATTGCCAGTTCCGACTCACTTTTTGCCTCCGGGTCCTCCGCGTCAGTCCGGAACCTCCCGAACTTCGCTGTAAATCAAAAGTACACGTGTCCACAGCTTTTTCTCTTCAAAAAGCTCATCCGTTGAGTCGGGGTGCTCAAATCAATTACCGGCTCCAAAATTGCCAGTTCCGACTCACTTTTTGCCTCCGGGTCCTCCGCGTCAGTCCGGAACCTCTCGAACCTCGCTGTAAATCAAAAGTACACGTGTCCACAGCTTTTTCTCTTCAAAAAGCTCATCCGTTGAGTCGGGGTGCTCAAATCAATTACCGGCTCCAAAATTGCCAGTTCCGACTCACTTTTTGCCTCCGGGTCCTCCGCGTCAGTTCGGAACCTCCCGAACCTCGCTGTAATCTGAAAGTACACCTGTTCCAAGTGTTCCTGAATTTCCGGCACTCCACGGTGAAGTCGGAAATTTCTAATCTCATCCTCAATCGGCCTACAAAGCCCGGAAAAACTCCGAATCGAGCTGGGGCTTCCGCGTTGATCCGAATCAACCCGGCATCAACTGTAAACTCAAATGCAACATGCCCAAGGCAACTCTCTGCTCCAGGCCATCTGTGTGGTCGGCGCGCTATCCAAAGCCCCGGTACTTTACAGTGGGCCCCTTGGGTTTAGTGGCTGGTTGGTGGAACAGAATGATCTAAGGGGCGAAATTAGTTAAAGTGATAGATCTAACGGTAGAAAACTTACAAGCACCAATTGGTGCTTGTAAGTTTAGTGGCTGGTTGGTGGAACAGAATGATCTATGGGGAAAAATTAGTTAAAGTGATAGAATTGCTGCTTGTAAGTTTTCTACCGTTAGATCTATCAGTTAAACTAATTTTGCCCCTTAGATCATTTTGTTCCACCAGCCACCCACTAAACTCGAGGGGCCCGCTATCATCCTAACCGCACATCCTTTCATCCGAAGGCTGAAAGCCTACAAGCACCAATGACTTGATACTTTTAAAAGTATAGGAGCTCAATTATATATATATATATATATATATATATATATATATATATATATATATATATATATATATATATATATATATATATATATATATATATATATATGAGTACGACTAGTATACTCTTATTAGTATAGAACCTTTTGTACTCAGAAGTTACTTTTGATGATGGAGCTTCCGAATCGATGATCCATATCGTTAAATATGATATAGAGCATTTTAAATTCATAGTAACTAAATTTTCTAATTTTTAAAAATTATAATAAAATCTATCAAGTGAGCATAAAATGAACGATCAAAATCGAACGACCTCCTAAAAATTGAGGATCAGATTCTTCAATTTAAGATCAGAGTTATTGATCTCCATCTAAGTAGTGAATAAAATTTTTTATCAAAAATTTTACCTATTCCGATTCTTATACATCGTTAAACTAGCAAGCATCCTATACCACCCATTAAAAATTGTCAATTTTGAGATCTTTCGATTGTATGGTAAATAATGTCGAAAAATTATGAAATTTAATTTCTAAAAGTTTTAAATACTCTAAATCATGTTTAACGGTATGAATTGTCAATTCGAAAATTGTATCATCGAAAACAACTTATGAGTACGAAGTCGATTGTACTCATAAGAATATAGTAGCTAGACTCTCTCTCTCTCTCTCTCTCTCTCTCTCTCTCTCTCTCTCTCTCTCTCTCTCTCTATATATATATATATATATATATATATATATATATATATATATATATATATATATATATATATATATATATGCTACTATACTATTAATAGCACTAAGTCTGTCACGCCCCAAGCTCCAGCGGAAGTCTACCCGGCACGTACACAGATCCGCCATGTGCACAAGGCAACCCCGGTACACACAATGCGTCTACAACAATAAAGTGGAAAGAAGGCAATATACACATTCTACTAGTAATCAGAGCACAAGTTGTCACGCCCGGGGTCGAAACTGCGACCCGAACTTGCTAACAAATCCGCCACTCATACGGGAAACCCCGTATAGGCGCAGCGTCTAACCTACAAAAGATAGTACTGCAGCTATACAAATATCAGAGCGAAAAATAAATTGCTGTGAAATAAAATCCCAACCACTGTACAATAGCAATAAAGTATAAGATCCATCTCCCAAATATAAATAATCACCATACATCATTCTCAGTCACAACATCTAAAAACCCAAAAGGGAGGTAACCAAAACAATAATACATCAGTCTCTCACAAATATAGGAAAGCTCTCAAAAGAGTAAACTATACAATAATCCAACTAACTGTACTAAAAATCTCCAACTAGGGGTTACAGCTACACTCTAAGGACAGGTAAGAATCTAGCTCGTGACTCCCTCGCCTCGAATAGTGGCTGAAGGATTAGCAACTCCCGCAGAAGACTCTGCAAAACAAAGGAAAGAAAAAAGAAGAAATAGGAGGGGGGAACCCCAACGGGTGTGAGAACTACTAGTAAACTAGTAGCCCTCAATGGGTAAATCCTCAAACTCCGACGTACCCACCAAGTCTACTAGAGGCAAGAAAGGAAATACATTGGTAAAGCTAAAATAGTCCGCTGATAAGAAAAACTACCACTACTATGCCTTTAATGCAGTACTGAGTAATAACGACTGTATGCATGCATCAGTGACTGAGAACTGCCAAAATAAACCCAATCAATGAACTAGTAAAAACCCAGTACTGCCTGCTTTGTCGTCACCATCGGTTATGCCAGCCAACGCATATCGCCGATATGATATCGAACTCAAGAACCAAGTAACCGACCGGCACCTACCCGGTCCTGCCTCGCACTTCGGAGTGGCACTCGAGGGGAGCTACCCGCACGAGGAAGGAATCAGTCAAAAGTATCTCAATATAGCAGGGCTTAGTTACGACTATGCTCAAAGTGGGAAACTCCATCCACTAACAAAACCCCGATTCCCAATCCGATGCTAAAATCAACATCCGGTCAACCGCCCTATATCCGCGGTCACCGCAACACCCCACAAGTCCACAATCGGGTACAATAATCGACATTCGGTCAATCGGCCAATAATCGACTACACTATCCCAAGCCCCTGCTCGCAACCCAAGCAACATGAATCACATGTCTAAGTAAAAAGGAGAAAAAGGAACAATCATGGTTTCTCCTATGTCAAGTCCCAATATGATAGTGTAGCGATAAAAGGTGGCCTATCCAAATATCCATACAAACATGCAATTGTTCTCATGTAGAATAAAATGAAGTGCATCAAATAGTAACCTCACATAGGATAGATCATATTATCCCAACGAATAACCAATTACACATAGGAATAGATCAACGTGTCATAATCACTAACCAACTACACATGTCCATAATAAATCATCATAGTGTACCTGTCATGCCCCGGGGTCGAAACTGCAACCCGGGCCTGCCAACAGATCCGCCGCCCATACGGTGAACCCCGTATAGACGAAACGTCTAACCTGCAAAAAGAAGGATACTATAGCTATACAGATATCAGAGCTGAAAAGTAAACTACTGAAATAAAAATAATACAACTGTCAAATAGTACAAGTCTGAACCTCACTACAAGAGTCTCTCAAAATACAACTCTCAACTGTAACTAACTGCTAAAAATCCAGCAGACTGTACAACAAGCTCCAACATGAAAGGGGGTACAGCTATACTCCAATAACAGATAGGGAACTAGCTCGCGACTCCCTTACCTCGATCAGCCACAGAGGGATCAGCAACTCCCGCTGAAGGCTCTGCAAAAACAAGGAGAGGAAAAGAAAGGGGAAAACCCCCAGCGGGTGTGAGAACTACAACCAACAGTAGTTCTCAGTGGGTACCGCCACCAAGCCCGACGGTCTGCCCACTAAGTCTACTAGAGGCATAAAGTAACAAATGCAATACTGAAAGGAAAGAGCTGGAAAATAACTCTACAGCTACTATGCCTCTATCTAAAATGCTCAAAGGGTGGTACAGATGAAAATAATGCAACGACTCTAACCCACAATACTCAATCAACCCAATCACAGTGACTGCCACATAGGGTCTAGTCAAACCTGCGCCCACCTACGGCTGTTACATCCAAGGAGGACCGGACTTACGTAGGGCGTCCGTGACTGCCAAAACTAGCCCAGCCAGAGAGACTGCGTCGACAAGTCGCGATAGCAAAGTAACAGGCCCAACTCCGGAGTGGCACTTGAGGGGCGCGACCCCACCGAGGAAAGTATCCGCGTATCTCTGTCGAGCTCAATATGGCTCCTGCAAGTTATAGTCCAATCCACGATCAACAAGATCGACAGTACCCGAATCACCTCTCTAACTCACAAACAAGAAACACTCAAACAGCCAGGACCGCTGTCAACCCAACGGCTCCTAGAACATCAACTCGACATGCAACTAACTAGCCGGGTATGCTCCACAACCGACAACAATGAAGGGTCCGAGAACCTCGAAAGACTAGAACCTACAACCCAAATCAAACAAGAACAGGCTCTAGACATAGCCCCTCGTTGTTCTCGACCTAGAGAAAAAGGCAGCCCTTAGAACCCAGACCACTCGAATCCTCTCGAGTGGGAAAGTTTATAGGAAAAAGGTGACATTTATTACTGAAAGCCATTTTTCACTCAAACCCACGCGGGGTGAGGACTAAAAATAGTTCCTTTTGAAAACCATCTTGATTTGAGAAAAATCCATTTTTAATGATTTTTAGTTCTTTTTAGGAAAACAGTTTGAAAACAAGTTTTACACCCAAACCTCGAAGGGCTAATGCCTTCGTCCAATCAAACAAAAACAGATTCCGGCGACCCTTCGATGCTTGGAAGAAAACATTGGTTGACTAAAATTATGTGTGTGTCCAAAAAAGTTCTGGGTTCAAGGTCCTGCTATCATTGGTACACTACTGCCACTAATGCAGTGGCGACATATAAAACAAGGAAACGAAACATCCCGGGACCACCGTTCACCCAAACGGCTCCCGCCACAGATAAAAGACCAACTACATCTACCAGACTCCACTCTGCTCCCAAGCACGAGTGTAACATGCATCCCACACTAAAAGCAAATCCCGACCACTCGGCCCACTACCCGGGCGAGGATAACACTATGTCCAGGAATAAAGTATAACGTGTGGATGTCTAAAACATAAATAAACCTAGCCCAAGTGAGGGTTTTCTACTGGTCTGGTTACACATGCAACATATGACGGGGTGCTAGGTCAAGTTCCAATAACAGCAATTAATTTAACTAAAGCAGGATCAGGGAACATACCTCAACAGGATATCAACAATAACACAGGAAAGATGGCATCTCTCTCTCTCTAACATGCAATCTAATCCATCTCATGGCATGTATGTTCCCTATATAATAGAATTAGTAGATGGTCTATTGTTTTTGGAGGCGAAGCAACCCACCCGGAAAAATGCGCGCTCCACAACATAAAAACCTCCTCTCTGCCCAACTCTCCGCAAGATACCCAAATCAGCGAATTACTGCAAAAAGTAACACACATAGCATCAACAGTAGCAGTTCCAAAAATAGCACTTGCTGTTTGCCAAAACCAGCATAGAAATCAAGGAATTTCACCTCTGTCCAGTCCTCAGAAAAATCCAAAAAAATCACAGTTGCGATCCTCGGGACGAGTAGCCCCAAATCGAGTATTTATACTCCTCAATCCGATACCTGAAGGCCAAGATAAAAATAAAACATCGCGGAATGTTAACACCCTCATAAACACAAGCCTGCAGCAAAATAGTCCCAAAGAAGCTTAATTATCACCTTCGAAGATTCCTCCAAAAAATTCAATAAAAATACGACGTCGATCATCGCGAAGTGTAGATGTCGATAGAGTCCTTAAACGTTGAATTCTGATACTCGAGTGCGGAGATAAAAAGCTATCAAGCCTCCACTGTCCAGAAAACCACCAGCAGGGAAGGGGGTTCAAAAATGCCTCGGGAACCATGCCAAAAACTCAAAATGAGATGAATAAATTATACGGAAATCGTAGACGTACCTCTTGTGAACGCGCTGCCACAAAAATCAGCTCAAAATACCATCGGAGTAATCCAGGGTGCCTCGCGGACCGAAAAGTGACGATGGACGGCAAAATCCAAGAAACGTCGCAGTGCGCCGCGTCACAGAAAGGGCAGATGTCGAGGCCTCCAAAAAATCTGAAAGTCCCTCAGTAGATGGAGCACAGGATGAAGAACAAAATCTCTTAAGGTTACCTTCACAAATGGGCTCGGGAAAGGGCCCAAAATCACAGCCCAAAGGGAAGCTTTTATAGTCTCCAAAGAACAAATGCCAAAATACCATATATGTCCCCACATTCGGGCGCCCAAAAGATCCGGGCTGCTACTGGAACCCCAAAAATGTACCCCAAACCATCAGCGCCCGAATCAACCCTGGAGCGCCACGTGTCCCCACACAACAAACAGCGAGCGCAGCCAACCCCTGCGCGACACGTGGCATGCACCCCGCACAGCGCACAGCGCACAGCGGCGCCAGCCGCTGCGGTCGCACCCCGTGGCGCCGACCGCGCCTGCCCCCGCGCAGACGCCCGGCTGACCCGGGAGTACGGCCACCTGCCCGCCATTGCTGCGTGGACCACGCGCACATGAACCAGCTTATCCGGAGTAGCCACGTGTCCCGCTCCAGTCCACCGTACACCCGCGAATCTCCCGTGGATCGCGCCTACTGCGCCAGCCAACCGGGAGCCGCCACCTGTCCAAAACCCCAGTGCACGCCTCCGCGGTGGACCGAGCGGCTGCGCCTCAGCCCGCCGCCGCGCTCTGCCGCCTGCCGCCGCCGCCGGCGCAACTCCGGCCGCCGGAACAGTGCTCCAACGCCACGAAATCCGTATTTTGGACACCGGGCTCCGAAAAATACAAGTAAATAGTCCATTTTCATCATTTTCGCGCGCTGAATACAAATCCAATGTTCATTTTGCCCAATTCCTCTTCTAATATTTGTCAAAGGGTTCCGGTTAGGCAATCTTGCTCCCATTTTACACCCTGAATCCATTTCTTGGGCTCGACGCGTGCACAAACACTCCCAGAAGCCACTAATCCATCAGTAAACCCTTAAGCGGGGATTCGGGTCCTCACATCCTCCCCCACTAAAAGGAAGTTTCGTCCTCGAAACTAACACGGCTCAAAAGGGAGTCTCAAAACCAAGAGTGAGTATCCATCAACACCGTCTTCAGCTCCCCAGTCGCTACTCACTCTCGTGATTACTCCTCAACAAAACCCTAACCAGCAAGGCATGGCTCGGTTGCGCAATTCTCTCCTCACACGAGCCAGAATCCGCAATTGGCATCCCTCGTACTCCGAACACTCACAGATCTCCGGGGAGCGAGTCCAACATGGGCGAAGAGTCCAAAAGCAAAACACGAGCTGAGATGTGGAAAAATCTACATGAAGAACACCACCACAACCAAACAAGAAAGGTAAAGGCCCCACCAGCAGGAAAGTCGTCAACCCCAACTCTCTGTTTAGAAAATAGCTGAAATTAACGAAAAGTCCGAAAATTCCGAAAGACCAGTGCCTTCGCCCCAATCAAACAAGAACAGGTTCGGGCACCGTCTCCATTTTTGGAGCAGCCTTTCGAAGCTTTCATCCTGTTCGTAAATTTTAGCACAAGGGCGAGAAAAAGGGAGAGAAGTGTTGAAGTCGTTCCTGCTGTGGCTACGAAAACGAAAGCTACGATCTAACCGTGACCCCTAGGGACACAACCTCTAGTCCTAACCGTCACCTACGCTCAAGAGGTAGCACCTAACCCAAAACCGCTGAAGCCACTGCTGCAGGAAGGATACCCCGGTGACCTGTGAAAAAGGAACTCCTGCTATCCAACTCACAGAAAGGTCGCTGTTCTCATTCCACAATCAGTCGTTGCACGATACCGCACCAGCTGGTCCATCCCGTGTGCTCAATCTGAGTCGTGGAGATGTCACTGAACCATCACACCTGCTGGTGTAATTCCAAGTCTCAACTGTCCTGATTATGCTCCACAATCCTCCTCTACTCATAGGATACTGTCAAGAATCCAACCGCTATTGCATGCAGCAAAATTCCTATCTCTTATCCATGCAAAGATGCAAATGCCCTACTAACATATGCAGAAGGATGCAGCGGTACCGAAATGCTCAACTCAGCTGACTGAATATAAAATCATACCTGCGGCGACACGATCTGTTGCCGGGGTGCCCTCCACCAGGGCTGCGTAAACCCGTCCACTGGGTGCTGAAGATCATCGTCCCGTCTGTCCTGGCGTCATGACCCACTCTGTCTGACGGTGTACCGGAGGGGCTTCCGCTTCCTGAACAGGCAAGGAGGGTGCTGTAGCAAGGGGTCGCACTGACAGGATGGCTCGGGGACAAGCTGCTCGAAAATGTCCCAACTCTCCACATAGGAAACACCGTCCCTGTCTCTGGTCACACTGCGGCGGTGAATGGGGTCCGCCACAGATGACGCATCGCTCCTGTCGCTGCTGCCGATACTGCTATTGCCGGGGATACTGCTGCTGAAACTGCTGTCATTGCTGGTACTGCGGATACTGCGGCTGCTGCGGGGGCCCACCAGATCTCTAGCGCCTCTGAAACCCACGACCCTCAGGGTGAGATCGTGGAGGTCTCGGAGGTGCCTGCCGACACGTCTGTCCATCATCCACCTATGCTGGGCGCTTCGCCCCTGGAATCACTGCGGGAGATGGAGCCACCTCATCCATCACCGCCTCCCTGCACTCAACGTAAAGTGCCTGCTCCATAGAGGCATCCAACGTCTGCAATCTGCGCGAATGGACGAACTGGTAAATCTCCCGGCGCAAACCTCGCTCGAACATATAGATCCGATGCGCCTCATCCCTGGCCGCGTACGGCACACTGGCCAACAACTGGTTGAAGTCTGCGATGTACACGTGCACGGGACGATCTCCCTGTCGGAGATTCTTCAACTGCTCCTCCAACCTCTGCCTAACACTCTCCGGAAAGCAGGCTCCAAGAGGTAGACTGCGGAACTCCGCCCAGGTAAGAAGCTGAGTCCCAGGTGGACCAACAGGTCGAACACGCCGCCACCAGGCCTCGGCGTTGCGCTCCAAAAAGTTCGTCGCCAATAGAACCCGAAACCGCTCCTCGATAAACAGACTCTCAAAGTGTCGCTCCATCGCCGTGATCCACGACACCGCCTCCCACGGCTCCGAACTCTGTCTCGAGAAATGAGGCGGGTCAAACTGGCAAAACCTCATCAGCAAATCTACCACCTCGCGCTGCTCCGTAGGGGTCAACTGTCCTGCCGTCCTGGACGGCTGTCTGCTGGCAACAGGCGCAACAGGGACTGTCGGTGTCACTGGTACAACTGGGGGTGCCCCGGCTAAGGAAGAAGGTGCAGGAAAACTCGCAGGGGGTGCGGTAACAGGCTGCGCCCTCTGCTCCAACATGCGCATCATCCGGTCCAAGGTCTCCTCTCGACGTCGGGCAGCCTCCAACAACTGGGCCATCTGAGCCCGAAACTCCAGCATCTCACTCTGCTGACCCTGCGCTGACTCCTCCTACTCAGGCTCATCGGAGGAGGAAGGCTGAGAACGCGTTCGCATCCTGCGTCGGGGAGGCATCGTGCTCACTTGCAGCAACATTCAAACATCAGGACAGAACCAAAACAACACTCGACCCAATCTAGCGAAAGTCAAAGACATGTCCAACTTTATACCGATTCACACGACGTGGAGTAGAGATCGGCTGGCGCAGGCCTATATCGACGAAGTGGTGAGGTTGCATGGAGTACCGTCATCCATAACCTCGGACAGGGATACGCGCTTCGTGTCAAACTTCTGGCGGAGCCTGCCGCAGGCATTGGGGACCAAGCTGCAGTTTAGCACGGCATTTCACCCGCAGACGGACGGGCAATCGGAACGAGTGATACAGATTCTCGAAGATATGCTTTGAGCTTGTGTGCTAGGCCTGGGGGAGGGGTGGTCTCGTTACCTATCCCTCGTGGAATTTGCTTACAATAATAGCTATCAGGCTAGTATTCAGATGGCCCCGTACGAAGCCTTGTACGGACGCCGGTGTCGATCTCCCATTTGCTGGGACGATTTGGGAGAGCGGAAACTCTTGGGGCCAGACCTCGTAGAGGAAACGGAAGCAAAGGTGCGCCTTATCAGGCAGCGGTTGTTGACCGCCCAGAGCCGGCAGAAAAGTTACGCGGACTACAGACGACGGGAGTTGGAATTTACGGTAGGGGATCATGTGTTGCTACGCGTGTCACCGTCTAAGGGGACGAGGCGGTTCGGCATAAGGGGGAAGTTGAGCCCACGGTATGTGGGACCGTTCGAAATCTTGGAGCGCGTGGGCCCGGTGGCGTACCGGTTAGCATTACCGCCAAATCTTGAACGGGTGCATAACATTTTCCACGTTTCGATGCTCCGGAAGTACTTATCTGATCCGTCGCACGTCCTCGACGCCTCGGCCGTCGAACTGCGGGAAGACTTGAGCTTCGAAGAAACACCGATGCGGATCTTGGCAAGAGAAGAAAAGAACCTTCGGAACCGGACGATCCCCTACGTAAAGGTGCAATGTGTTACGGAATTTGAGTTGGCGTAGTTTCGTGAAAGGTTCAACTCTTGAAGATTGAAGGTGAAGAAAGTTGGATCATTTAACTCAATCTCAAGAAAGAAGAATTCAAAAGGATCAGGTATGTTTAACTAAAGATTATTGGTGATCCGAATACTTCTTGTAGTGTAGAAACACCTGGAAGAATTTTTAACTGCATAAAAATCAAAAACTGGTGTTCGGACATGTTCAGGATCCGGATCAGAGCCAGCGATCCGGATCCCGAAGGTTGTTGTTTCATACATTACTTCAATCCGGATCGCAGCATCTCACGATCCGGATCCCGAACGTTGAGTTTTCTGAAATGTATGAACGATCCGGATCAGGCATTCCGATCCGGATCCCGAACGTTTGTTTTCTGGAAACCGTCTTTATTGCTACTGCAATCCGGATCGCCCAAATCCGATCCGGATCGCCGTCCGTCAAAATTCCAGAAATGTTAGGTTTTTGATTCTTATCTCCTTCCAAATGTTTCTAACCTATAAATAGACCCTATGACTCTTTTTCTAGGGTTAACCGAGATAGAGCCGTCATTTTCATATATCATCTTATACGGCCCTAAGATCCACATATAGAGAAGAAAGGAAATCATTAGAGAATACTCTATGTTTCTTCATCTATATTGATTAGTTTGATTCTAGGTTTTCATACTCACATCTTGAGTTGAATCAAACTAATGAATACTTAGATGGTATTTCCGATCTATCTTTGATCTAAGTATTCGGCGGATCATCACCACCCAAAAAACAACGATTTACCCCAAAATCGGCGAGTGGATTCGCGTGCCCTTGTGGATTCAAGGTTCAACCGCTCTCGTGGATTCGGAGCGAGGCGCGTTCGTGGATTCGAAGGGTGCTATTGGGTGCAGACCGTGGATTCGGTCAGACGTCGTGGATTCGACGTTGGACGCCGTGGATTCGGCGTTGGGCGCAGATCGTGGATTCGAGAAGCGTCGTGGAGCGAGCGGAGAAGATCCTCTAGGAGCGTATGGAAAAGGTTGAGTCGTAAGTGTGTACGGTAAATCACCTTGTACGTGTTTTAATTCTAGTGGATTTCTGCCGTGTTATCGGTCCCGTGGTTTTTTACTCCGGTGATGGAGTTTTCCACGTAAAAATCTTGCGTGTTATTTTTATTTCCGCATTGGGTTTTTATCGCAACGATTTTTGAGTGTTTATACGTTTACACCTATTCACCCCCCTCTAGGTGTTTCTTCCCCTATTTAGATCTATATTACATATAACCCAACAAGTGGTATCAGAGCGGGAATAGGGTTGTGAACAATGGTTGAAGGTGGAAACATCAATCGACCCCCTTTCTTTGATGGAACAAATTATGCGTACTGGAAAGTACGAATGAAAGCCTTTTTAATTTCCATCGACGAAAGGGTGTGGCAATCAATTGAATTAGGATGGTGTAATCCAACTGAAATTATCTCTGATGTTCACACCTTAAAACCTAGGTCGAAATGGACCAAGGAAGAGTTAGATTCATCTTCTTACAATGGCAAGGGAATTAATGCTATTTCTAATGCCTTATCTCAAACTGAATTCTCTCGCGTCTCGGCATGTGAGACTGCGAAAGAAATCTGGGATGTTCTTCAGGTTACACATGAGGGAACTAACCTCGTGAAGATTCAGAAACTGCAAATGCTTACGAGCAAGTTTGACTCTATCTTGATGGCAGAAAATGAATCTTTCACGGACTACTATACACGATTGCAAGACATCGTAAACTCATGTGCTAACCTGGGAGAGAAGATTCCAGAATTTAAGATTGTAAGAAAGATCTTAAGAACTCTTCCTGAACGATTTCGCCCAAAGGTTACTGCCATTGAAACTATTAAACACCCGGACGAAATGCGTGTAGAAGAATTAGTTGGTTCATTACAAACATATGAAATGACATTTACTACTAACAATTCTTCTGGAAAAGCATCCTCTTCTAAGTCTTCAGGTTATGCGTTGAAAACAACTAAGGAAGAAGACGCGGATACATCCTCCTCAGACGATGACGAGAACCTTTCTATGGAGGAATTTGAGAAGCAGCTCGCTCTCTTGACAAGGAAGTTTCGCCGCAACTTTCGAAGGGGTAATTCAAGTAAATCTTCATCATTCGGAAAGTCGAACAAAGGCAAGGGTACTTCAAGTTACAAGTCAAGAAAGCAAGAGAACTTCTCAAAGGATAAGAAAAGTTCAGAGGGACAACTACAATGCTTCAAATGTCGAGGCTACGGCCACATTGCAACGGAGTGTCCCAACAAGTATCCGGCAAAGAAGAAGGCGATGCAAGTCGTCACTTGGGATGACAACTCAACGTCAAATGAGTCGTCTTCAAGTGATGAAGAAAAGAGCTCCACGGCATTCCACGCATCCATATCTTCACCTTTCATGTGCTTCATGGCAAGTACATCCGAGTCATTGTCCAACTCCACTGTTGAAAAAAATGCAACGGACAATGAATCGGATGATTCGGAAGGTGAAGATTTTGCTTTAGCCTACCACTGACTTTTGAGGGATTCAAAGAAACCGGCTAAGCAAAACAAGGGGTTGAGAGGGAGATTGCAGGATCTCGAAGAAGAAGCAAAAAGGGTAACTTCTCTCTCGACCGATCTTGAAGTGGAAAGGGATAATCTGATAAAAGCAAATGTTTCTCTTCAAGAGTCCAATGAGCAACTCGAGAAGAATTATATAGATATGGTAAACAAAGCGAATTACTTCTTGAAGCTCTACGGCGAGGCCCGACGGGAAAAATTAGAAATGACAGAGACCATTTTCCAACTCAAGGATGACTTACAGCAATTTTCTTCTGGAAGGAGTAAGTTGGATAAACTTCTTAGTCTTGGTCAAACAAACAAGTTCGGCCTCGGATACAATCGAACTGAAGACAATTTTAGTTCGGTTGGGACAGTCTTTGTGCCTCAGTCGGTACCTCCTCCTCCGACACCGGAATTCACGACAACCAACGACAACAAGCCTACTTCATCCTCTTCGGAATCGTCAAGCACAAAGGTATGTTTTCGTTGTAATTTTGCAGGGCACATTGAAAGAAATTACAAGATTGGAGCTCAAAGATCAAATCAACCACATCTTGCAACTGCTACCAATAAGTTCACTCCCCGGAATTCAAAGAAGGACTTTTCAAAAGAAAAGAACATTGGTAGTACTTCAAACAAGACGATGACAAAAGAAAAAGATCAATCATACAAAACGTCTTCATCAAGGAAAATTTCTCAACCATTGCCAACATACTCCAAAACTCAAAAGGTTTGGGTATGCAAAGGTGAAATCCTTCCTTGTCTTTAATCGCTCTACGATTAAATGTTGTATAGTTTATGTAGACTATTTTTTTTCTTTCTTTTGGCCAACTCGTCAACCATCTTTGGGAGGTAAATGGTATATTTTCTTGATGATTGATGATTTCTCTCGATATTCTTGGATAGCATTTTTAAAAGAGAAAGCTGATACGTTTGACTCTTTTCATGAGATTTGCCATCGTATTATGATTGAAAAGAATGAAAAGATCATTCGTGTTAGGAGTGATAGAGGTGGAGAATTCATAAATTCCAAATTCATTGATTTTTGCACTTCCAACGGCATAAAACATGAATTCTCAGCACCCTATACACCTCAGCAGAATGGTGTTGTTGAGCGCAAAAACAGGGTTGTTCAAGAGATGGCGCGTGTGATGCTTCATAGCCGGAATTTACCGCTACATTTTTGGGCTGAAGCTGTGAACACCGCTGTCTATGTCATTAATCGAGTGTATTTGCGCCCAGGAACTTTAAATACACCATATGAGCTGTGGTTTAGTAGAAAACCGGATATCAAATACTTTCGTATCTTCGGGAGTCGATGTTACATTTTACATGACCGTGAAAATCTTGGAAAGTTTGACTCTCGAAGTGACGAAGGGATCTTTTTGGGTTATTCTACAAATAGCAGAGCATATCGAGTATTTAACATCGAATCTAAAACGATTGTACAATCTATAAATGTTAAAGTAGATGAAGCTTTTCACTTTGCATCTGAAAAATCTACCCTCGATATCTCTCTAGATGATGATTCACCTGCCATTGCATCTCCTCATAATAATACTTCCAATATTAATGATGCATCTAATGGCTCTTCAAGTTTATCTGATGTGCAGGAATCATCTCATATACCTCCGAGTACTCCGTTTCAACAAACGCTACTAATCTCCAAGGATCATCCTGAATCAAACATCATTGGAGATCCACAAGAAGGAGTTAGAACTCAGAGGCAGTTGGTTTGTGGATTCGCTTGCTACGTATCTTTAATCGAACTAAAGAACATAGATGAAGCTCTTCAGGATGACTACTGGATTAAAGCAATGAAGGAAGAGCTCCATCAATTTGAGCGAAACAAAGTCTGGGAATTAACGAAGCCTCCAAAGCAACATAATGTGATAGGTACCAAATGGATTTTCAAGAACAAGAAAAATGAGGATGGTACTATCATCAGGAACAAGGCACGATTAGTTGCTCAAGGCTACTCTCAAGTAGAAGGTATAGACTTTGATGAAACTTTCGCCCCTGTAGCTAGACTCGAGTCCATTCGTATACTATTTGCTATTGCTTATCATTTTAAAATCAAATTATTTCAAATGGACGTTAAGAGCGCGTTTCTAAATGGGTTTTTAAATGAGGAAGTTTATGTGGCTCAACCGAAAGGTTTTGTGGACTATAAACAACCTAACCATGTTTTTCGTTTGAAAAAGGCTCTTTACGGTCTGAAACAAGCACCGTGAGCATGGTACGAAAGGTTGACAAAGCACCTTTTGGAGAAGGGCTATACTCGAGGGGGAGCTGACAGGACTCTCTTTGTGAAGCATTATCAAAATAACTTCATTGTTGCACAAATCTATGTCGATGACATTGTTTTTGGAGCAACAAAGGATAATGATGCTTCTAAATTCGCGGAGACCATGGAAAGCGAATTTGAGATGTCCATGATGGGCGAATTAACTTATTTCCTTGGATTGCAAATTAAACAAAATGATGAAGGTATTCACTTGAGTCAATCCAAGTATGCAATGGAGTTGGTTAAAAAGTTTGATCTTGAAAATTCGAAGGATTTTCCGACTCCAATGGGGACTAGCCACAAGGGACTTGGAAGTGATTCACAAAGTGAGAATGTAGACGAGAAACTGTATCGAAGTATGATTGGAAGTCTACTTTACCTCACGGCTAGTCGCCCGGATATATCCTTTAGTGTTGGGATTTGCGCGAGATATCAATCAGCACCAAAGGAGGTTCACCTGAAAGCGGTGAAAAGGATCATCCGGTACATTAAAGGAACCATAAATTTCGGAATTTGGTATCCTATGGGAACAAGTTTGGATATTGTTGGATACTCAGATGCCGATTGGGCAGGATCAGTGGATGATCGGAAAAGCACGAGTGGTGCATGCTTCTATCTTGGCCATTGCCTTGTTGCATGGCACAGTAAAAAGCAGAATTGCATAGCACTCTCGACTGCCGAAGCGGAATACATTTCAGCTGGAAGTTGTTCAACTCAACTCATTTGGATGAAAAGCGTATTGAGCGACTTCCGGATTTCAGCATCTTCGGTAACAATTCTTTGTGACAACACAAGTGCAATTAACATTTCTAAAAACCCTGTGTTGCACTCTAGAACAAAACATATTGAACTTAGATATCATTTTCTTAGAGAGCTAGTTGAATCAAATACTCTTCAACTTTCGTATATTTCAACTGAGGATCAATTAGCTGACATTTTAACAAAATCTTTGGATCAAAAACGTTTTATTCATTTGCGAAAAGCAATTGGAATGCTTTCCTTGAAATAAACTTCTGTTTGAAACCTTTGCTTAGGATAGGTTTTGTTTTTATTTTGTTTTGTTCATTATCTATGTTTGTACATAGGACATTAATTGAGCATAGATCATAATTGACTTTAATTGCATCTTTTCGCACATTTAGAAATTTATTATTCTTTTGCCATCATAATATTTCACTGTTGCAATGATCATTTATGTTAATTAAATCATCTTCTAAGTGATCAAAGTCAATTTCTCTCTCAATGATCTCTTGGTATAGTCATTATCTTATTTGACTACTTAGTCGAGTATGAAATCGAGATCAATTTTTGGTTGAATACTTTATATCTTAAATAATTGATAGCCAATTGAGGGGGAGTCAAAGAAATGTAAAATGCTCAAAAGATGTGGAAAGAGTTACATCCCAATGAGGAGTGTGAAAACTACCACCACATGGAGGAAAGAGCTACCACCTCGGTCGTCCGAGTATTGTGTGCAGCTACCACATGTATACCAAGCATGGTTGTTCTATTTTTGATTAAGTAAAATGCATGTTGAAATTCTTGACTCCGTCAAATTTCAAGGTTGGTATAAGGTGGGATTTTAAAGAAAGATGCTCAAAGAGCCACTCTCTTCAACAGATTGTCTAGATATATTATCTACCATATTTGGGATTTCAAACATCTATTGATCTTTGTATTTCATTTTCTTTACTGAATTGATGATTTGATAAAGGCATTACTCATAGGATCAAGTTAGATGTAATTGAAGGTGTTCAACTTTAAGGGATTTAATTTTTGTAAATTCTCGTTTCATTTTTGGATATTATTGATAGATTTGGCATAATCTATTTTTTATTGTATGAAACGATGATTTTTGTTTAAAGTTGATACACGATTGTGCTTACATACTTTTTCTGGATTTTATGAAAATTTTTCTAAATTTTTCTGATGAAAAAGTTGGAGCCGATCCGGATCGGGCAAGCTGATCCGGATCCCGAACGCAGGCTTCTTCCTGCGGCTGGCCGATCCGGATCGAAATCTCGATCCGATCCGGATCACGGCTAGGGTTTTAATAAGAACAAGACGGTTTTGATTTCTTTTACCTTAATCTTTTGTTCTTATTTCTCTAGAGCCTCTCTCTCTAGAAATATTGCACCTTGGAGCTTTCCTAACTCAAGTTCTTCGAATACAAGTAAGTTTTGTTGATCAAATCTCAGTTTTTCACCGTTCTTGTTTTTCCTCCTCAAAACGTGATGAATTTCTTGGATCAATTTCGTTTGTGGATGATTTTTGATCAAATTTCTTTTGAAATAAGAACTCTGGGTAGATTAGTTTTGATTATATGCTAGGTATTCTCCTGATTAACGGATTTTTAGGCTTCGATTTCTAAATTTTCGGTTTTAGGGCATATAATAAGGATTTTCGGAAATCATGCAATTGATCTATTTTTAAAAGTCCTTTTGCAAAACTAATTTGATTCTTAGTCTCTCTACATGATTATGATTGTTTGGGTAAAATTTTTTCAAATCTTTAAAAATTAACAATCTTTCATGTGTTCTTGAGTTGGTCTTCACAGGATTTCAATCTTCTTAAGGCACTTGGATCAATGGGATTCTCATGGATCATTCTTTTGTTGGTCACTATGGTGCACACTCGGGCCACAAACAAATTAAAGAGAGCTAAGAAAACACAACAAAAAGGTGAGTTTCATATGATCAGCGACACAGAAGTGGAAGCAGATTGTCAAGAGATAGATTGGACTGAATTAACAGATGATGATGACTCATTGCCTGAA
This sequence comes from Tillandsia leiboldiana, assembly GCA_029204045.2. NCBI lineage: Eukaryota > Viridiplantae > Streptophyta > Magnoliopsida > Poales > Bromeliaceae > Tillandsia > Tillandsia leiboldiana. The sequence continues at coordinate 9,923,217 of CM055061.1, forward strand.
CAAAAGGTGTCTGAAGTTTCAAAAGGAAAAGCTTCCGATGGATCAAAAGGAAAGGGACCCATGGACACAGGAAAAGCGCCTATGGCTACACCAACCATCTCTGTGAAAAGAAAATGAGTGACTAGACGTTTTGGACTACGACGAGACGCTGATATTGACACGCCAATAGTTCCTGACTCTCCTCCTCGTGAGGAACAAGTGTTCGTTAATGCGGATCGCCTAAGGGCATTTGAGAATCGTGAGTGCATTGGCGAGAGGCATGTTAATATTGAGGCTCTACGAGATCACTCTCCCGAGTTTGGTGTTCTGATTGAACAAGCAAAGCTTATTCAAATATGCCGTTTCCCAGAAATGCTTGGATACTGTCTGCATCACGTGAGGACTTTCTATACAAATGCACGGAACCTTCGAGAAAATGAAAATGGTCCGATGGAGTTTTACACGAATATCCAAGGCACAAGGTTTAAAATCACTCCACAGTTGATTGCCGAGGTATTGGGAATGCAAGCCAGCAGGACAGGAGTTAATTACCTGAAGGGAAAGGTTTTGACAAACACGATGTGGCAAATGGTCATAAAGGGAATATGTTTGGAGGGAACTCAATCAACGGAGAAGTCTATCAAATCCAAAGAACTTCGTCTTGAGTACCGGTTTCTAAACTTCATCACTTGTTACAATATCCTTCCAAATATGCAGACGAAAGTCTTGAGATGGGATCGAATGTTGTTTTTGTATCTCTTAGGACATTCGTCAGAGGCAATGGGATTAAATATCAACATTCCATACATTATTTGGAATAGGATGACGAGATATGTTGAGCATCCTCATCCCACTGAAAGGATCCCATTTCCATTGATTATAATGAGGATCTTAAAGAGATTTCAAGTTGATATTAGTTCAACAACTTATCATCACTGCTTGGGCATGATCGATGAATCCACCATTGTCAAGTCCCTTCACAAATTGCCTCATCTCACTCCAGTTCCTCCATGCGGAACGAAACCTACTACCGGTACTTCTGCATCACCATCACAACCAGCACCCACACCAGCAGATGAAGCATCAGTCTCATCCATCTACAAAGAACAACAACGATTATCTTTTGAGCAGGAACAGATTTCGAAGGCACAAACGAGAATTTCCAATGAGCTGGAGCTCATCACGGCAGCTCATATTACCATAACTAAGAAGGTCAATTCAATGAACAAGCTGGTGAAAAAGATGTTCTCTAAGATGGGCTGCACGAGCTCTGAAGACTCCGAATCTGATGACTGATTCCTTCCTTTTATTCTTTTTCTTGTGCAGGTTTTTCAGTTTTTAGGACTTACTCTCAGTCTAGTTCTCACAGTTCGGAACAATTTTTTTTTGAAATTTTTAACTCTCCTTAAATTTTTGGTAATTTTGGCTTTATTTGTGACAAAAAGGGGGAGAGAGTTTAGACATGTCTTGAACAATGATTGAACAATGATGATGTGAATATGTGAACATCAAGGTAAGTATCACTTCAACTTTTACTTTGGTGAAAGGTAAGTATCACAACTTTGGTTTTCATCTTGTGATTGTTGCATGTTCCTACTAACTATTCGACTAACTATTTGGACATGTATTATTACTAACAAGTTGTTTGATTACTAACAAAGCAAAGTTATGACATTTGAAATTTTATTGCTTAGAAGATATGTCAATGTTTGATTGTGATCTTTTTACATATCTGCATTACTCAATGTCATGGTGAGCATAAACTCTATCTCTGTTAGGTTTTGAATGCTAAATATTCTTGAGGTATCTAACGATCTCTTTTTGTCAAGAATGATTTCTTTGTGCAGAGAGTACAGATGTCTAAGTCTAGAGTCTGTTTTAGGAGTTTATCTCATGTTTTTAAATTTTTTGGATCTCCATTGTAAATTTTTGTTGTATGGTGATAGCAACAAAAATATCTTTTTGAATTTTCTTTAGTGGATCTGTGTTTTGTCACGAAACCGCCAAAGGGGGAGATTGTTACGGAATTTGAGTTGGCGTAGTTTCGTGAAAGGTTCAAGTCTTGAAGATTGAAGGTGAAGAAAGTTGGATCATTTAACTCAATCTCAAGAAAGGAGAATTCAAAAGGATCAGGTATGTTTAACTAAAGATTATTGGTGATCCGAATACTTCTTGTAGTGTAGAAACACCTGGAAGAATTTTTAACTGCATAAAAATCAAAAACTGGTATTCGGACATGTTCAGGATCCGGATCAGAGCCAGCGATCCGGATCCCGAAGGTTGTTGTTTCATACATTACTTCAATCCGGATCGCAGCATCTCACGATCCGGATCCCGAACGTTGAGTTTTCTGAAATGTATGAACGATCCGGATCAGGCATTCCGATCCGGATCCCGAACGTTTGTTTTCTGGAAACCGTCTTTATTGCTACTGCAATCCGGATCGCCCAAATCCGATCCGGATCGCCGTCCGTCAAAATTCCAGAAATGTTAGGTTTTTGATTCTTATCTCCTTCCAAATGTTTCTAACCTATAAATAGACCCTATGACTCTTTTTCTAGGGTTAACCGAGATAGAGCCGTCATTTTCATATATCATCTTATACGGCCCTAAGATCCACATATAGAGAAGAAAGGAAATCATTAGAGAATACTCTATGTTTCTTCATCTATATTGATTAGTTTGATTCTAGGTTTTCATACTCACATCTTGAGTTGAATCAAACTAATGAATACTTAGATGGTATTTCCGATCTATCTTTGATCTAAGTATTCGGCGGATCATCACCACCCAAAAAACAACGATTTACCCCAAAATCGGCGCGTGGATTCGCGTGTCCTTGTGGATTCAAGGTTCAACCGCTCTCGTGGATTCGGAGCGAGGCACGTTCGTGGATTCGAAGGGTGCTATTGGGTGCAGACCGTGGATTCGGTCAGACATCGTGGATTCGACGTTGGACGCCGTGGATTCGGCGTTGGGCGCAGATCGTGGATTCGAGAAGCGTCGTGGAGCGAGCGGAGAAGATCCTCTAGGAGCGTATGGAAAAGGTTGAGTCGTAAGTGTGTACGGTAAATCACCTTGTACGTGTTTTAATTCTAGTGGATTTCTGCCGTGTTATCGGTCCCGTGGTTTTTTACTCCGGTGATGGAGTTTTCCACGTAAAAATCTTGCGTGTTATTTTTATTTCCGCATTGGGTTTTTATCGCAACGATTTTTGAGTGTTTATACGTTTACACCTATTCACCCCCCTCTAGGTGTTTCTTTCCCTATTTAGATCTATATTACATATAACCCAACACAATGGAGTAACCACGAGGAGCGCGAGGCGACGTTGGAACTTGAAACAAAAATGAGAGAGTGTTACCACGAGTTATTTAGCGAGGAGTGAGATTAAGTTTCGAGGACGAAACTTCTTTTAAGAGGTGAGTGGTGTAATATCATAGATTTTGTACCTCCTGCTAATAAAGTTTCTGTTTAATGTGACTAATGTAACGGGTTTTACTTAAGTCGACAATTCGGAGGTGCGGGTATTTTTCTGCGATAGAGCTCAAAAAATGGAGAACGGCTGTGCGATCGGATCCGGATTCCGACTTATGGAACTCCCAGAAAGGGGTAGAAAGTGATCGCGATGGCCAGGGGGTGCATCGAAATCCGCGTAAGTGATTTGGCACGCTTTCCGAGGAAAAAGAGGGAATTATCTTTATAGAATTATCTTTAAGGAATTATCCCGAAGGATCTTAATTGAGAAATTAATTAATTAGGATTTTAAAATACCCGATGTGGTTTTTGTCGTACGGAAAAGATTATTTTGTTTCTTCTCCCGAAAGAAAGAGAGAGAAAAAGAAAAGAAAGACGAAACCCTAACCGGAAGGAAACGAGAGGAAAGGCGAAACCCTAATCGGAAGAGAACGGTGGAAAAGAAGGTGAAGACTAAAGGACCCAAACCCTCCCGACGAACGTGCCGAAGCCGGGAGCGTGAACGGATAACCGTCTCCTACAATTAGAGGTAAACTAATTTTATTTTCGTATAGTTTCTCGCGGTTTTTGGGTTTCGGTCTTTCATGGAGTTCAGGAGTAGCCGTTTGCTACCCAACATATCGCGACGCGAAGCCCTAGGGTGTCGCCGCGCGACCGTAATGCGCGCCGCGCGGGGACGGTGCCCGCACAGCCGGGGCTAGAGCCGCGCGGGATCAAGCTTCCCTCGTGGCCGCGGCTAGGGTAAACGCCGCGCGGGGCCGGTGCCCGCGCGGCCACGGCAAACGCCGCGCGGGGCTGGTGCCCGCCCGGCCGCGGCAAGTGCCGCGCGGGCAGGCACCCGCGGGGCTGGGGCGCGCGCCGCGCGGGGCCATGCCCGCGCGGCGGCGGTACCTGCCGCACGGGACCTTGCCCGCGCGGCTGCAGTTTATGCCGCGCGGGCGGGTGCCCGCGCGGCGGCGGCAACGCATGCCGCGCAGGACCTTGCCCGCGCGGCTGCATTTTGTGCCGCGCGGGCGGGTGCTCGCGCGGCGGCGGCAGCGCATGCCGCGCGGGGACTTGCCCGCGCGGTTGCGGTTTTTGCCGCGCGGGCGGGTGCCCGCGCGGCTGCGGTAGCGCATGCCGCGCGGGGACTTGCCCGCGAAGCTGCGGTTTGTGCCGCGCGGGCGGGTGCCCGCCCGGCGGCGGCAGCGCATGCCGCGAGGGGACTTGCCCGCGCGGCTGCGGTTTGTGCCGTGCGGGCGGGTGCCCGCGTGGCGGCGGCAGCGCATGCCGCGTGGGCACTTGCCCGTGCGGCTGCGGTTTGTGCCTCGTGGGCGGGTGCCGCGTGGCGGCGGCAGCACGTGCCGCGCGGGGCCATGGCCGCGCGGCCGCGGCTAATGCCTCGCGGGCGGGCGCTCGCGCGGTTGCGGCGCGCGGGGTAGGTGCCCGCGCGCCGCGGTAAGTGCCACGCGGGGCCGGTGTTCGCGCGGCCGCGGTTTGCGCCGTGCGGGGCTGAGGTCCCCACGGTTGCGGTTGAGACCGCGCGGGGTCGGTGCCGGCGCGGCCACGGCAAGTGCCACGTGGTGCCGGTGCTCGCGCGGCCGCGGTTTGCGCCGTGCGGGGCTAAGGTCCCCACGGTTGCGGTTGAGACCGCGCGGGGTTGGTGCCCGCGCGGCCGCGGCCGCGGCGTGTGCCGCGCGGAGCTAGGGCCCGCGCGGTGACGACAAATGCCGCGCGGGGCCGGTGCCCGCGCGGCCGTACGACACGCAACTCCCCGGGGGTTGCCGCGTCGCTCAACGCGCGCGGGCGCCACCGCCGGGTCAAGTTGTCCTTAGTGTTTTTGAGTTGTCAGGTTCGGTTTGTCCACTATTATATTATTGATCTGACCACGGCTCTTTTGGGGACTACTTCTAGGTCCGGGCGTCAACAGAGAGCAAGGTTCGGTCTCCGAAGTACGCGTTTCGCCTAATCGAGGTGGGTAGGTGTTGGTTATTACCGGTGTGGTGTCGTTTTCGAATACTCGTTTGATAAAGTAGATATGTTGATAGTTTGGCTAACCTCATAGCATGTGAATCCCTTTTTATTTGTCAATAAAAGCGGCTGCGGTCGCAGATGCATTATACTGTTCTGACTAAAGCGGCTGAGGTCGCAAGGCAAAATAAAATACTCATATTGCTTGCACGCACACCGGCAGTTTGGCCACTGCAGAGTGTGTATTTTTTCGGAAAGGTGGTAAGTCGTTTACCCGTGTACCCCACAAGGGGAGGTTAGTGGGGACCCCTCAAGGAGAGGCGGCTGCTACTTGGGCAGTCGAGGGGTTGGAGTCACCAAGAAGATGAGTACGGTATTGGGGTTGGGGCCCAAATTATTATGAATGCTGGGGTAGGTGCCCAGCGGGACTTTCAACAGGGATCTAGCGATACATGAGGGGGAGGGGGAAAGTAAATGCTCCGGTGATTCGGTGTGTTCATTCTATTATTGCGTTTACTTACATGTTTCTAGTTTATCAGTCACTGACAACCCAAACTGTGACAGGTTCGAGTAGGGGTGGAATTCAGGACGACGGTGAGGCATCAGTTAGACGACACTAGCCGAGAGGGCTAGTAAAATGATACGTTACTTTCTTTACTTTTGGTTATTTAGTTACACTATGGTTAGTTTAGTTGTGGTTCATTTACTGTGGTTTCTGATGGATGTTGGGATGAGGATTATCTTGTAATTAACTGGTGGATGTTAGGATGTGTAATAGCGGCTTGTTTTCAAATACAAACCAGTTTCAAAAGTGTTTTCAAAGCAAGTGTCGTGTGGGCACCGATTTTAAAACCCGTGGATTTATCCTTTCAAGTTAATGGCCGCACAAAGAGTTTGCGAAAACGTTTTAAGAAAAATGGGTGTCGTGTGGGCACCGATTTTCAAAACCCATGGGTTTATGCTATAGTCTTATAGAATAGCGGTGATGATGTGATTTAGTATAATCTCTCCTCTTTGCGTGTCTTGTTTGGAATGGTTAAAGTATTCGACTTGTTGGCAACGCCGTGCATATACAAAGGAAACTCCGCCCGTTTGGGGAGTGAATTTGTATATGCAGCGGGTCTGATACGCGCCGGAGGCAAGGTTGAGTAAAATATTTTAGAAAAAAAAAAGGGGTACGTTTTTCCGCAATGTTAGAACCTCCGGGGCGTGACAGATTTTATGGTATCTGAGAAAACAACTTTAACCAAGGTGATCATGACCAACATCCACAGAATGTAATGACACAAGTGACTACCTAAGTTGATAACCAAAGTATAGGTGTGTCACGTACGAGCGTGAGTGCGGGGAAATAAGGGATAGAGTCCCAGGGCTAGTAGGTCAAGGTGCTAGACCAATCGAACTATGATTAATGGTTTTTCTTTGCTCACAGTGGAGAATGGCTCGTACAAGATTGTCGACTGAAAATGCAGGAGCCGATGATGCGGCTCCGGCAACTGCGGAGAATGAACAAATTCGCCAACAGTTACGTGAGATGGCTGGACAACTGTCAACCCTCACAGAGCACGTGCGTCAACTGACGCAGCAGCAACAGGCCGTGCCTGGGGAGAGCGCCCGGGTCCCACCGCTAGAGGCAAGCCCGCCCGTGGCAGGACCGTCTGGGACGCATGGTGAAACAACGGCCGCTCCTCCCCAGACAGCGACCACCGGGGTGTCGATGGACCAACGGACCGCACCATCGGCCGCACCCAGTCCGACGGCTTCGGGACCCGCTACGGGCGGAGCCTCCACCCAACGGACGGAACGGGACAGGGTGAGAGCGAACCTGTCTGAGTTCAAGAAACACGACCCAACCGTATTCGAGGGAGAGACGACCGATCCCTGGGTTGTGGAGAAGTGAGTGGATATGATGGAAAAGCTTTTTGAGGATTTAATGATGGAAGAACATGAAAGAGTCCCCCTTGCGGTTCATTGTCTTGAGGGAAATGCCCGGATATGGTGGAAAATGGTGCGCCCGGATTCCACGAAGGGCGACACCTTACCGACATGGACCGAGTTCAGAGAAAAGCTGTTCAGAGCGTTCTTCTCCAACAGTGTGAAACAACAGATGGAGGACGATCTGAAGCATATTCGGCAGGGGAACAGATCCGTCATGGAGTATCAACGAGAGTTTGTGAGGTTGGCAAACTGCGTCCCCTTCATCATAAGGGACGAAGCTCATAAAGCCCGCCTCTTCGTTGACGGATTACGAAGCAACATCTTCGAGGTGGTGCAAGCAGCGGACCTTCACACCTTTCAGAGGGTGGTGGATAGGGCTACCATTGTTGAGCGCGGCTTCGCAGTGACGCGCGCTCGGCGAGAGGACACGGATTTCAACAGAGATAAGAAGCGTCCGCAGTCCTTCACATGAGGGGGACCAACCAGCGGGAGTCAGCCCCCTAAACACCCAAAATCGCACCACGGGGCTAGGAGCGCACCGGCAGGCGGTCTAAGGCCAGAGGGATTCCATTGCGGGTTAATTGGGTATACCATTGCGGGTTAATTGGGTAATTAGAGATTAATTGCGCCCCACACCCTGCCTAGTGGCAATAGGGCATGTTGGCTGATAAACAGGGTGGAACTCGGCCGTTTAGACCCAGCGTCAGAATGGGCTGAGTTCGGGCAAAGAGTGAGCACCACGTCGGTACACCTCTATTGAGCTGGTTACGTGACCTACGGGTCGCGAGCCAGGGAACTTTGAGGGGGCGGGTGCGTGGCCTTTCTGGCCTCAATGGATGTAGTCACTCGACGCACCCCCTCACCTTCGGACTTTCCGACAGTAAGGAAATTCTCGGATGTCTTTCCGTCCGAACCCCCGGGGGTGCCACCCGGACGCGTGGATGACCTCTCTAAAGAGCTAATCCTGGGGTCGAAACCCATCGCGAAGGCGCCATACAGAATGGCCTTCGCCGAACTAAAGGAAATGAAGGCGAAACTTGAGGACCTCCTGGACAAGGGGTTCATCCGACCGAGTGTGTCGCCATGAGGAGCACCTCCGAGTGGTCCTCCAGACCCTAAGGGAAAAAAAAAAAAAACTGTATGCCAAACTCAAAAAGTTTGAGTTTTGGCTACGAGAGGTCGATTTTCTAGGACATATTGTCTCGGCCACGGGGATTGCGGTAGATCGGAGAAAGATAGAATCAGTGACCGACTGGGCTCGCCCGACCACGGTGACAGAAATCCGAAGTTCCTCGGGCTAGCAGGATACTACCGACGCTTCGTGGAAGGCTTTTCAAAGATAGCCACTCCCCTCACTCGACTAATCCGAAAAGGGGAGAAATTCGTCTGGACGAATCAATGCCAGAAGAGCTTCGAGGAGCTCAAGGACAGACTCACGCGAGCACCGGTACTCACGTTGCCACAGCCCGATGAGGATTACGAGATCTATTGTGATGCATCTCGAAGTGGACTGGGAAGCGTGTTGATGCAACAGGGAAAAGGCATCGCATATGCATCAAGACAGCTCAAAGATTATGAGCGGAACTATCCTACACACGACTTGGAGCTCGCGGCAGTCGTGTTTGCGTTGAAGCTCTGGAGGCACTACCTCTACGGGGCACACTGTAAGGTGTACTCCGACCATCAGAGCCTCAAATACTTGTTTACGCAAAAGGAGTTGAACTTATGGCAGCGGCGGTGGTTGGAATTACTGAAGGACTACGATTTGTCCATCCATTACCACCCCGGAAAGGCAAACGTGGTGGCCGATGCCTTGAGCCGGAAGGGACAGGCGGGGGAGACGGCACTGAGCGCCCTTACCCAACAGGATCGGCTAATTGCACAATTCTCGCAACTGAGATTGGAGGTAGTGCCAGCAGGAGCAGTTGCGAAATTTCTGTCCTTGGTAATAAAGCCTACGCTAATAGAGAGGATCGCAGAAGGCCAAGCGACGGGCCCACAACTACAGCAGGTGCGGGACAGGTCATCCTTGGAACCAGGTGGGGATTTTGTGATCGGCGTTGACGACGTGTTGAGGTTCCGGGGACGAGTCTGCGTGCCTGAAGTGCCGGAATTAAGGAAGGAAATTCTGGCAGAAGTGCATAGCGCCCCCTACACTGCGCATCCCGGAGGTACAAAAATGTACAGAGACCTGAGACAGACCTTTTGGTGGCCTAAATTAAAGAATGATGTGGCGCAGTTCGTGGCACGATGTTTGGTGTGCCAACAGGTGAAGGCGGAACACCAGCGACCGGCAGGAAAACTACAACCGTTGCCCATACCGGAGTGGAAATGGGAACGGATCACCATGGATTTTGTGACCGGTTTTCCGCGATCGCAATAAGGACACGACACGATATGGGTCATTGTGGACCGTCTGACGAAATCGGCCCACTTTATACCGATTCACACGACGTGGAGTAGAGATCGGCTGGCGCAGAACTATATCGACGAGGTGGTGAGGTTGCATGGAGTACCATCATCCATAACCTCGGACAGGGACACACGCTTCGTGTCAAACTTTTGGCGGAGTCTGCAGCAGGCATTGGGGACCAAGCTACAGTTTAGCACGACATTTCACCCGCAGACGGACGGGCAATCGGAACGAGTGATCCAGATTCTCGAAGATATGCTTCGAACTTGTGTGGTAAGCCTGGGGGAGGGGTGGTCGCATTACCTACCCCTCGTGGAATTTGCTTACAATAATAGCTATCAGGCTAGTATTCAGATGGCCCCGTACGAAGCCTTGTACGGACGCCAGTGTCGATCGCCCATTTGCTGGGACGATTTGGGAGAGCGGAAACTCTTGGGGCCAGACCTCGTAGAGGAAACAGAGGCAAAGGTGCGCCTTATCAGGCAGCGGTTGTTGACCGCCCAGAGCCGGCAGAAAAGTTACGTGGACCGGAGGCGACGGGAACTGAAATTTTCTGTAGGGGATCATGTGTTGCTACGCGTGTCATCGTCTAAGGGGACGAGATGGTTCGGCATGCGAGGGAAGCTGAGCCCATGGTATGTGGGATCGTTCGAGATCTTGGAGCGCGTGGGCCCGGTGGCATACCGGTTGGCCTTACCGCCAAATCTTGAACAGGTGCATAATGTGTTTCATGTCTCGATACTCTGGAAGTACCTCCCCGACCCGTCGCACGTCCTCAACGCTCCGGCCGTCGAACTGCTGAAGGATTTCTGCTTCGAAGAAACGCCGATGCGGATCTTGGCAAGAGAAGAAAAGAACCTTCGGAACTGGACGATCCCCTACGTAAAGGTGCAATGGAGTAACCACGAGGAGCGCGAGGCGACGTGGGAACTTGAAACAAAAATGAGAGAGTGTTTGTTGGGTTATATGTAATAATGGATCTAAATAGGGGAAAAAACACCTAGAGGGGGGTGAATAGGTGTAAACAATAAACACTCAAAAAATCATTGCGCAATAAAAACCCAATGCGGAAATATAAATGAACACGCAAGATTTTTACATGAAAAACTCCAAACCGGAGTAAAAAACCACGGGACCGATAACACGATGAAATCCACTAGAATTAAACACGTACAAGGTGATATACCGTACTCACAGACGACTCAACCTTTTCCATACGCTCCTAGTTGATCTTCTCCGCTCGCTCCGCAACGCGTCTCGAATCCACGATCTGCGTCCAACGCCGAATCCACGGCGTCCAACGTCGAGTCCACGACGTCTGACCGAATCCACGGTCTTCACCCAGTAGCACGCTTCGAATCCACGAACGTACCTCGCTCCGAATCCACGAGAGCGGTTGCACCTTGAATCCACAAGGCCACGCGAGTCCACGCGCCGATTTTGGGGTAAATCGTTGTTTTTGGGTGGTGATAATCCGCCGAATACTTAGATCAAAGATAGATAGGAAATACCATCTAAGTATTCATTAGTTTGATTCAACTCAAGATGTGAGTATGAAAACCTAGAATCAAACTAATCAATATAGATGAAGAAACATAGAGTAATATCTAATGATTTCCTTTCTTCTCTATATGTGGATCTTAGGCCGTATAAAAGATTATATTTTATAATGACGGCTATTTTGCTTTTTTTTGGATTAGCCCTAGAAAAAGAATCATAGGGTCTATTTATAGGTTAGAAACCCTAGGAAGAAGATAAGGATCAAAACTGTCGTTTTTGGAAATTTTCACGACGGCGATCCGGATCGGATTAGCTGTGATCCGGATCGTCGTAACGAGTCAGGCAATTCCAGAGAAACAGGGTTCGGGATCCGGATTGTAATGCACGATCCGGATCGTTCATGAATTTCAGCAAATTCCCATGTTCGGGATCCGGATCGAAATGGCTATGATCCGGATCGGATTTGCCAATGAACAATAACCCTTCGGGATCCGGATCGGACTGTCTGATCCGGATCCTGAACATGCCCCATGTCCAGTTCTTGATTTTTATGCGATAAAAAATTCTTCCAAGTGTTTCTCCACTACAAGAAGTATTCGGATCACCAAAAATATTTAGTTAAACTTACCTGATCCTTTTGAATTCTTCTTTCTTGAGATTGAGGTATATGATCCAAACTTCATTCATCTTCAATCTTCAAGACTTAACACTTTCACGAAATGCGCCAAAACAAAGTCCGTAACAATCTCCCCCTTTGGCGGTTTCGTGACAAAACACAGATCCACTAAAGAAAATTCAAAAAAGATATTTTTGTTGCTATCACCATACAACAAAAATTTGCAATGGAGATCCAATACAAGAGATAAACTCCTAAAACAGACTCTAGACTTAGACATCTGTATTCTCTGCAAAAAGAAATCATTCTTCACAAAAAGAGATCGTTAGATACCTCAAGAATATTTAGCATTCAAAACCTAACAGAGATAGAGTTTATGCTCACCATGACATTGAGTAATTCAGATATGTAATAAGATCACAATCAAACATTGACATATCTTCTAAGCAATAAGATTCCAAATGTCATAACTTTGGCTTTGTTAGTAATCAAACAACTTGTTAGTAATAATACATGTCCAAATAGTTAGTCGAATAGTTAGTAGGGACATGCAACAAATCACAAGATAAAAACCAGAAGTTGTGATACTTACCTTTCACCAAAGTCAAAGTTTGTAATAAGTTCTCACCAAAAGTTCAAAGTTCTCACAGAGTTCACACAGAGTTCACTCTAAACTCTCTCCCCCTTTTTGTCACAAACTAAGCCAAAAATTCAAAATTTAAGGAGAGTTAAAAAGTTCAAAATCAAGAAAAACCTGAGAACTAAAACTAAAGAAAAACTGAAAACTTAAAACCTGCACAAAGAAAGAGGTTAAAGAAAATAAAGTTCCTGCACAAGAGAATCAGTGGTTAAACGATTCAAACACTTGAATCTGAGTCATCCGAGGCGGTGTATCCCATTTTCGAGAACGTTTTTCTGCATTAACTTCTTTATCGACGAGACCGTCTTGGTTAATGTGATTTGGGATGCTGTGATTATCTCGAGTTCCTCGGAGATTCGCCTCTGCTCTTTGTTGATCTGCTCTTGTTGAAAAGATAGGCGCTGTTGTTGCTTGAGAATCGAAGTTACCGATGCTTGATCATCCGCGCCGGGTGCTTGTTGAGACGGTGAGGCAGAGGTGCCGACACAAGGTTTCTTTCCAGTGGAGGGTGTCGGAGTAACATGTGGTAATTTGTGAAGTGACTTCACAATCGTTGACTCATCTATCATCCCCCAACAGTATTGATATGATGTCGAGCTTATATCAATTTCAAACTTTTGCAAGATCCTCATGATGATTAATGGAAATGGAAGTCGCTCAGAAGGATGAGGATGCACAACATATCTTGACATTCTATTCCAAATTATGTAGGGGATGCTCATGTTCAATCCTACAGCCTCAGAAGGATGACCTATGAGATATAAGAACAGCATTCTATCCCATCTCACTAACATGGTCTGCATGTTAGGAAGAATGTTGTAACATGTGATGAAATTAAGAAATCGGTACTCCAGTCGAAGATGTTTGGATTTTACACTTTTGCCATCAGCTGATTTAGTTCCTTCCAAACAAATTTTTTCTATCACGGTCTGCCACAAGGTATTCGTCAAACTTCTTCCCGTCAAAAAGTTAATCCCCGATGTTTCGGATTCCATTCCAAGGACTTCGCCGATTAACTCCGGAGTGATTTTAGTTTCATCCCTTGGATATTTGTATAGAAATGCATTGAGCCCGTTCATCGCCTTGAAGATGCCTTGCATTCGTGTAAAAGGTTCTTACACGATACAGACAATACCCAAGTAATTTGGGGAATCGGCAGACTTGGATGAGATTTGCTTGCTCAATTAAAGTTCCAAACTCTGGTGAGTGATTTCGGAGAGCTTCAATGTTGACATGTCGTTCACCGATACATTCACGATGTTCAAAAGCTCGAAGGCAATCAATGCTGACGAACACTCTTTCCACCCGAGGCGGGGAGTCAGGAACCATTGGCTTGCTAGCATTAGCCTCTCGTGCTTGTCCAAAGCGTCGAGCAAGTCGTTCCTTTTTACCGAGACGGTCGTTGACGTCATAGGTGCTTTTCCTGTGTCAATGGGTGCCTTTCCTTTTGACCCACTAGAAGGCTTTTGTTCAGGTTTAACGGGCATTGATTCATCATCATCCCATAACACGTCCCAGTCTACTTCATCATTATTTGCTTCAGTTTCCGAGTCACTAATCAGATCAAATTCACCTTTTCGTTGAAGTTTCTTGGCTCTTTTCAGTTTATTGATTGCTCGAGTATGAACCATAGTAGCCAGAAGAAGAATGATCCAAGCGATCACCATTGCTATTGGTTTCTTGTGAGAAGAAAATCCTGTGAGGAACACCTCAAGAACACGAAAAAATTGTTAATTTTCAAAAATTAGAAAAATTGTACCCAAACAATCATTATTGTGTAGAGAGACTAGGAATCAAATTAGTTTTGCAAAAGGAAATTTAAAAATAGATCAATTGCATGATTTTCGAAAATTCCCATTATATGCTCCAAAACCGAATTTTCAGAAATCGAAGCCCAAAAATTCGTTAATCAAGAGAATACCTAGCATATAATCAAAACTAATCTACCCAGAGTTCTTATTTCAAAAGAAATTTGACCAAAAACCATTCACACATGAAAAAGTTCCATGATTTCTACTCACGTTTTGAGTAAACAATGAAAAACAGTGAAAAAACCGAGATTTGATCAATAAAACTTACTTGGAGTTGAAGAACTCGAGTTTGAAAGGCTCCAAGACGGATGAATTCTAGAGAGAGAAACTCTGGAGTCTTAAGAACAAAAGATTGGAATAAAAGAAATCAAATCCCTCTTGTTCTAATAAAACCCATAGCCGTGATCCGGATCGGATCGAGATTTCGATCCGGATCGGCTACCCGCAGGAAACACCTGCGTTCGGGATCGGATCATTCATGTCCGATCCGGATCGGCTCCAACTTTTCTTCAGAATAATTTAGAAAAATTCAATAACATTCGGAAAAAAGTATGTAAGCATTTTAGCACATCAACTTTAAACAAAAATCATCGTTTCATGTCAAGAGAAATAAATTATGTTAAATCTATCAATAACATTCAAATAATGACATGAAAATTTACAGAAAATTAAACCTTTAAAGTTGATCAGTTCAAAACATCCATCATGATCTTATGAGTACGGGCGTTTATCAAATCAATTAAAATGATAAAGAAAATGAATTACCAAGATCAATAGATGTTTGAAATCCCAAATAAATTATATAATGTATTTAGTCAATCTGTTGAAGAGAGTGGCTCTTTGAGCATCTTTCATTAAAAAATCCCCACCTTATACCAACCTTGAAATTGACGGAGTCAAGTATTACAATCATGCATTTTATTTAATCAAAAATTACAAACCCATGCTTGGTATACATGTGGTAGCTGCACACAGTACTCGGACGACCGAGGTGGTAGCTCTTTCCTCCATGTGGTGGTAGTTTTCACACTCCTCATTGGGATGTAACTCTTTCCACATCTTTTGAGCATTTTACTTTCTTTGACTCCCCCTCAATTGGCTATCAATTAATTTAAGATATAAAGTATTCAACCAAGGATTGATCTCGAATTCATACTCAACCAAATAGTCAAATAAGATAAAAACAATACCAAGAGATCATTGAGAGAGAAATTGACTTTGATCAATTAAAAATGATTTAATTTAAATAAATGATCAATGCATCAACTGAATTATTATGATATCCAAAGCATAATAAATTTCTAATTATATGAAAGGATGCAAGTAAAGTCAATAATACACATGCTCAATTAATGTACTATGTATAAACATAGATAAGAACAAAAACACAAAAACAAAACCTAACCTAAGCAAAAGTTTCAAAAAGAAGTTTATTTCAAGGAAAGCATTCCAATTGCTTTACGCAAATGAATAAAACGTTTTTGATCCAAAGGTTTTGTTAAAATGTCAGCTAATTGATCTTCAGTTGAAATATATGAAAGTTGAAGAGTATTTGATTCAACTAGCTCTCTAAGAAAATGATATCTAAGTTCAATGTGTTTTGTTCTAGAGTGCAACACAGGGTTTTTGGAAATGTTTATAGCACTAGTGTTGTCACAAAGAATTGTTACCGAAGTTGCTGAAATCCGGAAGTCGCTCAACACACTTTTCATCCAAATGAGTTGGGTTGAACAACTACCCGCTGAATATATTCCGCTTCGGCAGTCGAGAGTGCAATGCAGTTTTGCTTTTTACTGTGCCATGCAACAAGGCAATGGCCAAGAAAAACATGCACCACTCGTACTTTTCCGATCATCCACAGATCCTGCCCAATCGGCATCTGAGTATCCAATAATATCTAGACTTGTTCCCATAGGATACCAAATTCCGAAATTTATGGTTCCTTTAATGTACCGGATGATCCGTTTCACCGCTTTCAGGTGAACCTCCTTTGGTGCAGATTGATATCTCGCGCAGATCCCAACACCAAAAGATATATCCGGGCGACTAGCCGTGAGGTAAAGTAGACTTCCAATCATACTTCGATAAAGTTTCTCGTCTACATTCTCACTAAAAGATTCACTTCCTAATCCTTATTGCTAGTTCCCATTGGAGTTGGAAAATCTTTACAATTTTCTAGATCAAACTTTTTGACCAACTCCATTGCATACTTGGATTGACACAATGGATGCCTTCATCACACTGTTTCACTTGCAATCCAAGGAAATAAGTCAATTCGCCCATCATTGACATCTCAAATTCGCTTTCCATGGTTTCAGCGAATTTAGAAGCATCATTATCTCTTGTTGCACCAAATACAATGTCATCGACATAGATTTGTGCTACAATGAAGTTATTTTGATAATGCTTCACAAAGAGAGTCCTGTCAGCTCCCCCTCGAGTATAGCCCTTCTCCAAAAGGTGCTTTGTCAACCTTTCGTACCATGCTCGCGGTGCTTGTTTTAAACCGTAAAGAGCCTTTTTCAAACGAAAAACATGGTTAGGTTGTTTACAGTCTACAAAACCTTTCGGTTGAGCCACATAAACTTCCTCATTTAAAAACCCATTTAAAAACGCGCTCTTAACGTCCATTTGAAATAATTTATTTTAAAATGACAAGCAATCGCGAATAATATACGAATGGACTCGAGTCTAGCTACAGGGGCGAAAGTTTCATCAAAGTCTATACCTTCTACTTGAGAGTAGCCTTGAGCAACTAAACGTGCTTTGTTCCTGATGATGGTACCATCTTCATTTTTCTTATTCTTGAAAATCCATTTGGTACCTATCACATTGTGTTGCTTTGGAGGCTTCGTTAATTCCCAGACTTTGTTTCGCTCAAACTGATGGAGCTCTTCCTGCATTGCTTTAATCCAGTAGTCATCCTGAAGAGCTTCATCGATGTTCTTTGGTTCGATCAAGGAAACGTAGCAAGCGAATCCACAAACCAACTGCCTCCGAGTTTTGACTCCTTCTTGTGGGTCTCCAATGATGTTTGATTCAGGATGATCCTTGGAGATGCGTAACGTTTGTTGTAACGGAGTACTCGGAGGTACATGAGATGATTCCTGCACATCAGATAAACTTGAAGAACCATTAGATGCATCATTAATATTGGAAGTATTATCATGAGAAGATGCACTTACAGGAGTATCATCATCAGAGAGATATCGAGGGTAGATTTTTCAGATGCAAAGTGAAAAGCTTCATCTACTTTAACATTTATAGATTCTACAATCGTTTTAGATTCCATGTTAAATACCCGATATGCTCTGCTATTTGTAGAATAACCCAAAAAGATCCCTTCGTCACTTCGAGAGTCGAACTTTCCAAGATTTTCGCGATCACGCAAAATAAAACATCGACTCCCAAAGATACGAAAGTATTTGATATCCGGTTTTCTACTAAACCACAGCTCATATGGTGTATTTAAAGTTCCTGGGCGCAAATACACTCGATTAATGACATAGACAGCGGTGTTCACAGCTTCAGCCCAAAAATATAGCGGTAAATTCCGGCTATGAAGCATCACACGCGCCATCTCTTGAACAACCCTGTTTTTGCGCTCAACAACACCATTCTGCTGAGGTGTATAGGGTGCCGAGAATTCATGTTTTATGCCGTTGGAAGTGCAAAAATCAATGAATTTGGAATTAATGAATTCTCCACCTCTATCACTTCTAACACGAATGATCTTTTCATTCTTTTCAATCATAATACGATGGCAAATCTCATGAAAAGAATCAAACGTATCAGCTTTCTCTTTTAAAAATGCTACCCATGAAAACCTAGAGAAATCATCAACCAATAAGAAAATATACCATTTACCTCCCAAAGATGGTTGACGGGTCGGCCAAAGAAAAAAAATAGTCTACATAAACTACACAACATTTAATCGTAGGAAGATTAAAGGCAAGGAAGATTTCACCTTTGCATACCCAAACCTTTTGAGTTTTGGAGTATGTTGGCAATGGTTGAGAAATTTTCCTTGATGAAGACGTCTTGTATGATTGATCTTTTTCTTTTGTCATCGTCTTGTTTGAAGTACTACCAATGTTCTTTTCTTTTGAAAAGTTCTTTGATTTCCGGGGAGTGAACTATTGGTAGCAGTTGCAAGATGTGTTGATTTGATCTTTGAGCTCCAATCTTGCAATTTCTTTCAATGTGCCCTGCAAAATTACAACGAAAACATACCTTTGTGCTTGACGATCCCGAAGAGGGTGAAGTAGGCTTGTTGTCGTTGTTTGTCGTGAATTCCGGTGTCGGAGGAGGAGATACCGACTGAGGCACAAAACTGTCCCAACCGAACTAAAATTGTCTTCAGTTCGATTGTATCCGAGGCCGAACTTGTTTGATTGACCAAGACCAAGAAGTTTATCCAACTTACTCCTTCCTGAAGAAAATCGCTGTAAGTCATCCTTGAGTTGGAGAATGGTCTCTGTCATTTCCAGTTTTTCCTGTCGAGCCTCGCCGTTGAGCTTCAAGAAGTAATTCGCTTTGTTCACCATATATATAATTCTTCTCGAGTTGCTCATTGGACTCTTGAAGGGAAACATTTGCTTTTATCAGATTATCCCTTTCCACTTCAAGATCGGTCGAGAGAGAAGTTACCCTTTTTACTTCTTCTTCGAGATCCTGCAATCTCCCTCTCAACCCCTTGTTTTGTTTAGCCAGTTTCTTTGAATCCCGTAAAAGTCTGTGGTAGGCTAAAACAAAATCTTCACCTTCCGAATTACTTGATTCATCATCCGTTGCATTTTTTCAACCGGGAGGAGTTGGACAATGAATCTGAAGTACTTGCCATTAAGCACATGAAGGGTGAAGATGTGGACGCGTGGAATGCCGTTGCGCTTTCTTCTTCATCACTTGAGGATGACTCATTTGACGTTGAGTTGTCATCCCAAGTGACGACTTGCATCGCTTTCTTCTTCGACGGATTCTTAGTTGGACACTCCGTTGAGATATGGCCGTAGCCTCGGCACTTGAAGCATTGGACTTGTCCTTCTGAACTTTTCTTATCCTTTGAAAAGTTCTCTTGCTTTCTTGACTTGTAACTTGAAGTACCCTTGCCTTTCTTCGACTTTCCGAAGGATGGAGTTTTACTTGAATTACCCCTTCGAAAGTTGCGGCGAAACTTCCTTGTCAAGAGAGCGAGCTGCTTCTCAAATTCCTCCATAGATAGGTTCTCGTCATCGTCTGAGGAGGATGAATCCGCGTCTTCTTCCTTTGTTGTTTTCAAAGCATAACCTGAAGACTTAGAAGAGGATGCCTTTCCCGAAGAATAGTTAGTAGTAAATGTCATTTCATAAGTTTGTAATGAACCAACTAATTCTTCTACACGCATTTCGTCCGGGTGTTTAATAGTTTCAATGGCTGTAACCTTTGGGCGAAATCGTTCAGGAAGAGTTCTTAAGATCTTTCTTACAACCTTAAATTCTGGAATCTTCTCTCCCAGGTTAGCACATGAGTTTACGATGTCTTGCAATCGTGTATAGTAGTCCGTGAAAGATTCATTTTCTGCCATGAAAATAGAGTCAAATTGCTCGTAAGCATTTGCAGCTTTTGAATCTTCACGAGGTTAGTTCCCTCATGTGTAACCTGAAGAACATCCCAGATTTCTTTCGCAGTCTCACATGCCGAGACGCGAGAGAATTCAGTTTGAGATAAGGCATTAAAAATAGCATTAATTCCCTTGCCATTGTAAGAAGATGAATCTAACTCTTCCTTGGTCCATTTCGACCTAGGTTTGATGGTGCGAACATCAGCAATAATTCAGTTGGATTAGACCATCCTAATTCAATTGATTGCCACACCCGTTCGTCGATGGAAATTAAAAAGGCTTTCATCCGTACTTTCCAGTACGCATAATTTGTTCCATCAAAGAATGGGGGTCTGTTGATGTTTCCACCTTCAACCATTGTTTACAACCCTATTCCCGCTCTGATACCACTTGTTGGGTTATATGTAATAATGGATCTAAATAGGGGAAAAAACACCTAGAGGGGGGTGAATAGGTGTAAACAATAAACACTCAAAAAATCATTGCGCAATAAAAACCCAATGCGGAAATATAAATGAACACGCAAGATTTTTACGTGGAAAACTCCAAACCGGAGTAAAAAACCACGGGACCGATAACACGGTGAAATCCACTAGAATTAAACACGTACAAGGTGATATACCGTACTCACAGACGACTCAACCTTTTCCATACGCTCCTAGTTGATCTTCTCCGCTCGCTCCGCAACGCGTCTCGAATCCACGATCTGCGTCCAACGCCGAATCCACGGCGTCCAACGTCGAGTCCACGACGTCTGACCGAATCCACGGTCTTCACCCAGTAGCACGCTTCGAATCCACGAACGTACCTCGCTCCGAATCCACGAGAGCGGTTGCACCTTGAATCCACAAGGCCACGCGAGTCCACGCGCCGATTTTGGGGTAAATCGTTGTTTTTGGGTGGTGATGATCCGCCGAATACTTAGATCAAAGATAGATAGGAAATACCATCTAAGTATTCATTAGTTTGATTCAACTCAAGATGTGAGTATGAAAACCTAGAATCAAACTAATCAATATAGATGAAGAAACATAGAGTAATATCTAATGATTTCCTTTCTTCTCTATATGTGGATCTTAGGCCGTATAAAAGATGATATGGGATTACGGCTTATTTGGATTAACCCTAGAAAAAGAATCATAGGGTCTATTTATAGGTTAGAAACCCTAGGAAGAAGATAAGGATCAAAAACTGTCGTTTCTGGAAATTTTCACGACGGCGATCCGGATCGGATTAGCTGTGATCCGGATCGTCGTAACGAGTCAGGCAATTCCAGAGAAACAGGTTCGGGATCCGGATTGTAATGCACGATCCGGATCGTTCATGTATTTCAGCAAATTCCCATGTTCGGGATCCGGATCGAAATGACTATGATCCGGATCGGATTTGCCAATGAACAAGCACCCTTCGGGATCCGGATCGGACTGTCTGATCCGGATCCTGAACATGTCCCATGTCCAGTTCTTGATTTTTATGCGATAAAAAATTCTTCCAAGTGTTTCTACACTACAAGAAGTATTCGGATCACCAAAAATATTTAGTTAAACTTACCTGATCCTTTTGAATTCTTCTTTCTTGAGATTGAGGTATATGATCCAAACTTCATTCATCTTCAATCTTCAAGACTTAACACTTTCACGAAATGCGCCAAAACAAAATCCGTAACAAAACTTTTTATAGAGTGTGAGGGTGTAGTGATCCTTCCCTTAGAGGTGAGTTTTTGATCACCGCTAACACTTAATACCTTAAGAGGAATAAATTATTTAATTGCAAAAGTTGGAGAGGTGGAGGTGCGGAATTTTTCTGTGATAGCTCGAAAAACGGATGGCCACGTGCGATCGGATCCGGATTCCGATGTCGGGAACTCCCGGAACGGTGGTTAGAAAGTGATCGGTGGTTGGTCATGCATCGAAATCCGTGCGAAATATCTTGCACCCGTTCGAGACAAGGGGGTTATCTTTATAGAATTGTAATTAATTAATTATCCGAGGATCTTAATTGAGGAATTTAATTACGTACGAATTAAAGAGGAAATTAATTAAGATATAATCGATTAATAAGGGATCCCGATTTTCGTCGGAAAAAGATTATTTTGTATCTAACCCGAAAAGAAAGAAAGAGAAAAAGTAAAAGAAAGGCGAACCCTAATCGGAAGAAAGGGTGGAACAAGAAGTAGAAGGAGCCCGATCTTCCCGCATCGAACCGAAGGCAAAAAGAACACCGACAAAACTTCCCGTCGATATCTTCGGTTAGTAAATAATTGTTATAGATTATTTGGATTTTTCCGTCGCCTTTTTGTTTGAGTTCTTGGGTTTTTCCGTCTATCCGTCACCGTCGCCGTCATCGTCGTCATGCTAGGGCACGGAACGGACGGCGGAGGCGCGCGGTGCCGCTAGGGCATCGCGCGGAGGAGAGTCGCGGACGGCGATCGCCGCCGCAAGCGGCGATGGACCCGCAGCGGGCACCGCGCGGGTCGTACGCGCGCGGGTGCCGCGCGGCCACCGCCGCTGGCGGCACCCGCGGACTCGCAACCGCGCGGGCACCGCGCGCT
>CM055061.1:9945790-10036510 GCA_029204045.2 Tillandsia leiboldiana
GCGGAACTATCCTACATCACACGACTTGGAGCTCGCGGCAGTCGTGTTTGCGTTGAAGCTCTGGAGGCACTACCTCTACGGGGCACATGTAGGTGTACTCCGACCAGCAGAGCCTCAAATACTGTTTACGCAAAAGGAGTTGAACTTATGGCAGCGCGGTGGTTGGAATTACTAAGGACTACGATTTGTCCATCCATTACCACCCCGGAAAGGCAAACGTGGTGGCCGATGCCTTGAGCCGGAAGGACAGGCGGGGGAAGACGGCACTGAGCGCCCTTACCAACAGGATCGGCTAATTGCACATTCTCGCAACTGAGATTGGAGGATAGTGCCAGCAGGAGGCAGTTGCGAAATTTCTGTCCTTGGTAATAAAGCCTACGCTAATAGAGAGGATCGCAAAGGCCAAGCGACGGGCCACAACTACAGCAGGTGCGGGACAGGTCATCCTGGAACAGGTGGGGATTTTGTGATCGGCTGTTGACGACGTGTGAGGTTCCCGGGGACGAGTCTGCGCCTGAAGTGCCGGAATTAAGGAAGGAAATTCTGGCAGAAGTGCATAGCGCCCCCTACACTGCGCATCCCGGAGGTACAAAAATGTACAGAGACCTGAGACAGACCTTTGGTGGCCTAAATTAAAGAATGATGTGGCGCAGTTTCGGGCACGATGTTTGGTGTGCCAACAGGTGAAGCGGAACACCAGCGACCGGCAGGAAAACTACAACCGTTGCCCATACCGAGTGGAAATGGGAACGGATCACCATGGATTTTGTGACCGGTTTTTTCCGCGATCGCACAAGGACACGACACGATATGGGTCATGTGGACCGTCTGACGAAATCGGCCCACTTTATACCGATTCACACGACGTGGAGTAGAGATCGGCTGGCGCAGAACTATATCGACGAGGTGGTGAGGTTGCATGGAGTACCATCATCCATAACCTCGGACAGGGACACACGCTTCGTGTCAAACTTTTGGGGCGTCTGCAGCAGGCATTGGGGACCAAGCTACAGTTTTAGCACGACATTTCACCCGCAGACGACGGGCAATCGGAACGAGTGATCCAGATTCTCGAAGATATGCTTCGAACTTGTGTGGGTAAGCCTGGGGAGGGGTGGTCGCATTACCTACCCCTCGTGGAATTGCTTACAATAATAGCTATCAGGCTAGTATTCAGATGGCCCCGTACGAAGCCTTGTACGGACGCCAGTGTCGATCGCCCATTTGCTGGACGATTTGGGAGAGCGGAAACTCTTGGGGCCAGACCTCGTAGAGGAAACAGAGGCAAAGGTGCGCCTTATCAGGCAGCGGTTGTTGACCGCCCAGAGCCGCAGAAAAGTTACGTGACCGGAGGCGACGGGCAACTGAAATTTTCTGTAGGGATCATGTGTTGCTACGCGTGTTCATCGTCTAAGGGGACGAGATGGTTCGGCATGCGAGGGAAGCTGACCCATTGGTATGTTGGGATCGTTCGAGATCTTGGAGCGCGTGGGCCCGGTGGCATACCGGTTGGCCTTACCGCCCAAATCTTGAACAGGTGCATAATGTGTTTCATGTCTCGATACTCTGAAGTACCTCCCCGACCCGTCGCACGTCCTCAACGCTCCGGCCGTCGAACTGCTGAAGGATTTCTGCTTCGAAGAAACGCCGATGCGGATCTTGGCAAGAGAGAAAAGAACCTTCGGAACTGGACGATCCCCTACGTAAAGGTGCAATGGAGTAACCACGAGGAGCGCGAGGCGACGTGGGAACTTGAAACAAAAATGAGAGAGTGTTTGTTGGGTTTATATGTAATAAGGATCTAAATAGGGGAAAAAACACCTAGAGGGGGGTGAATAGGTGTAAACAATAAACACTCAAAAAAATCATTGCGCAATAAAAACCCAATGCGGAAATATAAATGAACACGCAAGATTTTTACATGAAAAACTCCAAACCGGAGTAAAAAACCACGGGACCGATAACACGATGAAATCCACTAGAATTAAACACGTACAAGGTGATATACCGTACTCACAGACGACTCAACCTTTTCCATACCTCCCTAGTTGATCTTCTCCGCTCGCTCCGCAACGCGTCTCGAATCCACGATCTGCGTCCAACGCCGAATCCACGGCGTCCAACGTCGAGTCCACGACGTCTGACCGAATCCACGGTCTTCACCCAGTAGCACGCTTCGAATCCACGAACGTACCTCGCTCCGAATCCACGAGAGCGGTTGCACCTTGAATCCACAAGGCCACGCGAGTCCACGCGCCGATTTTGGGGTAAATCGTTGTTTTTGGGTGGTGATAATCCGCCGAATACTTAGATCAAAGATAGATAGGAAATACCATCTAAGTATTCATTAGTTTGATTCAAACTCAAGATGTGAGTATGAAAAACCTAGAATCAAACTAATCAATATAGATGAAGAAACATAGAGTAATATCTAATGATTTCCTTTCTTCTCTATATGTGGATCTTAGGCCGTATAAAAGATTATATTTATAATGACGGCTATTTTGCTTTTTTTTGGATTAGCCCTAGAAAAAGAATCATAGGGTCTATTTATAGGTTAGAAACCCTAGGAAGAAGATAAGGATCAAAACTGTCGTTTTTGGAAATTTTCACGACGGCGATCCGGATCGGATTAGCTGTGATCCGGATCGTCGTAACGAGTCAGGCAATTCCAGAGAAACAGGGTTCGGATCCGGATTGTAATGCACGATCCGGATCGTTCATGAATTTCAGCAAATTCCCATGTTCGGGATCCGGATCGAAATGGCTATGATCCGGATCGGATTTGCCAATGAACAATAACCCTTCGGGATCCGGATCGACTGTCTGATCCGGATCCGAACATGCCCCATGTCCAGTTCTTGATTTTTATGCGATAAAAAATTCTTCCAAGTGTTTCTCCACTACAAGAAGTATTCGGATCACCAAAAATATTTAGTTAAACTTAACCTGATCCTTTTGAATTCTTCTTTCTTGAGATGAGGTATATGATCCAAACTTCATTCATCTTCAATCTTCAAGACTTACACTTTCACGAAATGCGCCAAACAAAGTCCGTAACAATCTCCCCCTTTGGCGGTTTCGTGACAAAACACAGATCCACTAAAGAAATTCAAAAAAGATATTTTTGTTGCTATCACCATACAACAAAAATTTGCAATGGAGATCCAATACAAGAGATAAACTCCTAAAACAGACTCTAGACTTAGACATCTGTATTCTCTGCAAAAAGAAATCATTCTTCACAAAAAGAGATCGTTAGATACCTCAAGAATATTTAGCATTCAAAACCTAACAGAGATAGAGTTTATGCTCACCATGACATTGAGTAATTCAGATATGTAATAAGATCACAATCAAACATTGACATATCTTCTAAGCAATAAGATTCCAAATGTCATAACTTTGCTTTGTTAGTAATCAAACAACTTGTTAGTAATAATACATGTCCAAATAGTTAGTCGAATAGTTAGTAGGGACATGCAACAAATCACAAGATAAAAACCAGAAGTTGTGATACTTACCTTTCACCAAAGTCAAAGTTTGTAATAAGTTCTCACCAAAAGTTCAAAGTTCTCACAGAGTTCACACAGAGTTCACTCTAAACTCTCTCCCCCTTTTTGTCACAAACTAAGCCAAAAATTCAAAATTTAAGGAGAGTTAAAAAGTTCAAAATCAAGAAAAACCTGAGAACTAAAACTAAAGAAAAACTGAAAACTTAAAACCTGCACAAAGAAAGAGGTTAAAGAAAATAAAGTTCCTGCACAAGAGAATCAGTGGTTAAACGATTCAAACACTTGAATCTGAGTCATCCGAGGCGGTGTATCCCATTTTCGAGAACGTTTTCTGCATTAACTTCTTTATCGACGAGACCGTCTTGGTTAATGTGATTTGGGATGCTGTGATTATCTCGAGTTCCTCGGAGATTCGCCTCTGCTCTTTGTTGATCTGCTCTTGTTGAAAAGATAGGCGCTGTTGTTGCTTGAGAATCGAAGTTACCGATGCTTGATCATCCGCGCCGGGTGCTTGTTGAGACGGTGAGGCAGAGGTGCCGACACAAGGTTTCTTTCCAGTGGAGGGTGTCGGAGTAACATGTGGTAATTTGTGAAGTGACTTCACAATCGTTGACTCATCTATCATCCCCCAACAGTATTGATATGATGTCGAGCTTATATCAATTTCAAACTTTTGCAAGATCCTCATGATGATTAATGGAAATGGAAGTCGCTCAGAAGGATGAGGATGCACAACATATCTTGACATTCTATTCCAAATTATGTAGGGGATGCTCATGTTCAATCCTACAGCCTCAGAAGGATGACCTATGAGATATAAGAACAGCATTCTATCCCATCTCACTAACATGGTCTGCATGTTAGGAAGAATGTTGTAACATGTGATGAAATTAAGAAATCGGTACTCCAGTCGAAGATGTTTGGATTTTACACTTTTGCCATCAGCTGATTTAGTTCCTTCCAAACAAATTTTTTCTATCACGGTCTGCCACAAGGTATTCGTCAAACTTCTTCCCGTCAAAAAGTTAATCCCCGATGTTTCGGATTCCATTCCAAGGACTTCGCCGATTAACTCCGGAGTGATTTTAAGTTTCATCCCTTGGATATTTGTATAGAAATGCATTGAGCCACGTTCATCGCCTTGAAGATGCCTTGCATTCGTGTAAAAGGTTCTTACACGATACAGACAATACCCAAGTAATTTGGGGAATCGGCAGACTTGGATGAGATTTGCTTGCTCAATTAAAGTTCCAAACTCTGGTGAGTGATTTCGGAGAGCTTCAATGTTGACATGTCGTTCACCGATACATTCACGATGTTCAAAAGCTCGAAGGCAATCAATGCTGACGAACACTCTTTCCACCCGAGGCGGGGAGTCAGGAACCATTGGCTTGCTAGCATTAGCCTCTCGTGCTTGTCCAAAGCGTCGAGCAAGTCGTTTCCTTTTTACCGAGACGGTCGTTGACGTCATAGGTGCTTTTCCTGTGTCAATGGGTGCCTTTCCTTTTGACCCACTAGAAGGCTTTTGTTCAGGTTTAACGGGCATTGATTCATCATCATCCCATAACACGTCCCAGTCTACTTCATCATTATTTGCTTCAGTTTCCGAGTCACTAATCAGATCAAATTCACCTTTTCGTTGAAGTTTCTTGGCTCTTTTCAGTTTATTGATTGCTCGAGTATGAACCATAGTAGCCAGAAGAAGAATGATCCAAGCGATCACCATTGCTATTGGTTTCTTGTGAGAAGAAAATCCTGTGAGGAACACCTCAAGAACACGAAAAAATTGTTAATTTTCAAAAATTAGAAAAATTGTACCCAAACAATCATTATTGTGTAGAGAGACTAGGAATCAAATTAGTTTTGCAAAAGGAAATTTAAAAATAGATCAATTGCATGATTTTCGAAAATTCCCATTATATGCTCCAAAACCGAATTTTCAGAAATCGAAGCCCAAAAATTCGTTAATCAAGAGAATACCTAGCATATAATCAAAACTAATCTACCCAGAGTTCTTATTTCAAAAGAAATTTGACCAAAAACCATTCACACATGAAAAAGTTCCATGATTTCTACTCACGTTTTGAGTAAACAATGAAAAACAGTGAAAAACCGAGATTTTGATCAATAAAACTTACTTGGAGTTGAAGAACTCGAGTTTGAAAGGCTCCAAGACGGATGAATTCTAGAGAGAGAAACTCTGGAGTCTTAAGAACAAAAGATTGGAATAAAAGAAATCAAAATCCCTCTTGTTCTAATAAAACCCTAGCCGTGATCCGGATCGGATCGAGATTTCGATCCGGATCGGCTACCCGCAGGAAACACCTGCGTTCGGGATCCGGATCATTCATGTCCGATCCGGATCGGCTCCAACTTTTTCTTCAGAATAATTTAGAAAAATTCAATAAAATTCGGAAAAAGTATGTAAGCATTTTAGCACATCAACTTTAAACAAAAATCATCGTTTCATGTCAAGAGAAATAAATTATGTTAAATCTATCAATAACATTCAAATAATGACATGAAAATTTACAGAAATTAAAACCTTTAAAGTTGATCAAGTTCAAACACATCCATCATGATCTTATGAGTACGGCGTTTATCAAATCATTAAAATGATAAAGAAAATGAATTACCAAGATCAATAGATGTTTGAAATCCCAAATAAATTATATAATGTATTTAGTCAATCTGTTGAAGAGAGTGGCTCTTTGAGCATCTTTCATTTAAAAATCCCACCTTATACCAACCTTGAAATTTGACGGAGTCAAGTATTTCAATCATGCATTTTATTTAATCAAAAATTACAAACCCATGCTTGGTATACATGTGGTAGCTGCACACAGTACTCGGACGACCGAGGTGGTAGCTCTTTCCTCCATGTGGTGGTAGTTTTCACACTCCTCATTGGAATGTAACTCTTTCCACATCTTTTGAGCATTTTACATTCCTTTGACTCCCCCTCAATTGGCTATCAATTAATTTAAGATATAAAGTATTCAACCAAGGATTGATCTCGAATTCATACTCAACCAAATAGTCAAATAAGATAAAAACAATACCAAGAGATCATTGAGAGAGAAATTGACTTTGATCAATTAAAAAATATTTTAATTTAAATAAATGATCAATGCATCAACTGAATTATTATGATATCCAAAGCATAATAAATTTCTAATTATATGAAAGGATGCAAGTAAAGTCAATAATACACATGCTCAATTAATGTACTATGTATAAACATAGATAAAGAACAAAAACACAAAAACAAAACCTAACCTAAGCAAAAGTTTCAAAAAGAAGTTTATTTCAAGGAAAGCATTCCAATTGCTTTACGCAAATGAAAAAAACGTTTTTGATCCAAAGGTTTTGTTAAAATGTCAGCTAATTGATCTTCAGTTGAAATATATGACAGTTGAAGAGTATTTGATTCAACTAGCTCTCTAAGAAAATGATATCTAAGTTCAATGTGTTTTGTTCTAGAGTGCAACACAGGGTTTTTGGAAATGTTTATAGCACTAGTGTTGTCACAAAGAATTGTTACCGAAGTTGCTGAAATCCGGAAGTCGCTCAACACACTTTTCATCCAAATGAGTTGGGTTGAACAACTACCCGCTGAGATATATTCCGCTTCGGCAGTCGAGAGTGCAATGCAGTTTTGCTTTTTACTGTGCCATGCAACAAGGCAGTGGCCTAAATAAAAACATGCACCACTCGTACTTTTCCGATCATCCACAGATCCTGCCCAATCGGCATCTGAGTATCCAATAATATCTAGACTTGTTCCCATAGGATACCAAATTCCGAAATTTATGGTTCCTTTAATGTATCGGATGATCCGTTTCACCGCTTTCAGGTGAACCTCCTTTGGTGCAGATTGATATCTCGCGCAGATCCCAACACCAAAAGATATATCCGGGCGACTAGCCGTGAGGTAAAGTAGACTTCCAATCATACTCCGATAAAGTTTCTCATCTACATTCTCACTAAAAGATTCACTTCCTAATCCTTTATTGCTAGTTCCCATTGGAGTTGGAAAATCTTTACAATTTTCTAGATCAAACTTTTTGACCAACTCCAAAGCATACTTGGATTGACACAAATGGATGCCTTCGTCACACTGTTTCACTTGCAATCCAAGGAAATAAGTCAATTCACCCATCATTGACATCTCAAATTCGCTTTCCATGGTTTCAGCGAATTTAGAAGCATCATTATCTCTTGTCGCACCAAATACAATGTCATCGACATAGATTTGTACTACAATGAAGTTATTTTGATAATGCTTCACAAAGAGAGTCCTGTCAGCTCCCCCTCGAGTATAGCCCTTATCCAATAGGTGCTTTGTCAACCTTTCGTACCATGCTCGCGGTGCTTGTTTTAAACCGTAAAGAGCCTTTTTCAAACGAAAAACATGGTTAGGTAGTTTACAGTCTACAAAACCTTTCGGTTGAGCCACATAAACTTCCTCATTTAAAAACCCATTTAAAAACGCGCTCTTAACGTCCATTTGAAACAATTTTATTTTAAAATGACAAGCTATCACGAATAATATACGAATGGACTCGAGTCTAGCTACAGGGGCGAAAGTTTCATCAAAGTCTATACCTTCTACTTGATAGTAGCCTTGAGCAACTAAACGTGCTTTGTTCCTGATGATGGTACCATCTTTATTTTTCTTATTCTTGAAAATCCATTTGGTACCTATCACATTGTGTTGCTTTGGAGGCTTTATTAATTCCCAGACTTTGTTTCGCTCAAACTGATGGAGCTCTTCCTGCATTGCTTTAATCCAGTAGTCATCCTGAAGAGCTTCATCGATGTTCTTTGGTTCGATCAAGGAAACGTAGCAAGCGAATCCACAAACCAACTGTCTCCGAGTTTTGACTCCTTCTTGTGGGTCTCCAATGATGTTTGATTCAGGATGATCCTTGGAGATGCGTAACGTTTGTTATAACGGAGTACTCGGAGGTACATGAGATGATTCCTGCACATCAGATAAACTTGAAGAACCATTAGATGCATCATTAATATTGGAAGTATTATCATGAGAAGATGCACTTACAGGAGTATCATCATCAAGAGAGATATCGAGGGTAGATTTTTCAGATGCAAAGTGAAAAGCTTCATCTACTTTAACATTTATAGATTCTACAATCGTTTTAGATTCTATATTAAATACCCGATATGCTCTGCTATTTGTAGAATAACCCAAAAAGATCCCTTCGTCACTTCGAGAATCGAACTTACCAAGATTTTCGCGATCACGCAAAATAAAACATCGACTCCCAAAGATACGAAAGTATTTGATATCCGGTTTTCTACTAAACCACAGCTCATATGGTGTATTTAAAGTTCCTGGGCGCAAATACACTCGATTAATGACATAGACAGCGGTGTTCACAGCCTCAGCCCAAAAATATAGCGGTAAATTCCGGCTATGAAGCATCACACGCGCCATCTCTTGAACAACCCTGTTTTTGCGCTCAACAACACCACTCTGCTGAGGTGTATAGGGTGCCGAGAATTCATGTTTTATGTCGTTGGAAGTGCAAAAATCAATGAATTTGGAATTAATGAATTCTCCACCTCTATCACTTCTAACACGAATGATCTTTTCATTCTTTTCAATCATAATACGATGGCAAATCTCATGAAAAGAATCAAACGTATCAGCTTTCTCTTTTAAAAATGCTACCCATGAAAACCTAGAGAAATCATCAACCAATAAGAAAATATACCATTTACCTCCCAAAGATGGTTGACGGGTCGGTCCAAAGAAAAAAAATAGTCTACATAAACTACACAACATTTAATCGTAGGAGGATTAAAGGCAAGGAAAGATTTCACCTTTGCGTACCCAAACCTTTTGAGTTTTAGAGTATGTTGGCAATGGTTGAGAAATTTTCCTTGATGAAGACGTCTTGTATGATTGATCTTTTTCTTTTGTCATCGTCTTGCTTGAAGTACTACCAATGTTCTTTTCTTTTGAAAAGTCCTTCTTTGATTTCCGGGGAGTGAACTCATTGGTAGCAATTGCAAGATGTGATTGATTTGATCTTTGAGCTCCAATCTTGCAATTTCTTTCAATGTGCCCTGCAAAATTACAACGAAAACATACCTTAGTGCTTGACGATCCCGAAGAGAAAGAACTAGGCTTGTTGTCGTTGTTTGTCGTGAATTCCGGTGTCGGAGGAGGAGATACCGACTGAGGCACAAAAACTGTCCCACTCAAACTTGGACTGTTTCTAGTTTGAGTGTACCCGAGGCCGAACCGATTTGTTTGACCAAGACCAAGAAGCTTATCCAACTTACTCCTTCCAGAAGAAAATCTCTTTAAGTCATCCTTTAGTTGGAGAATGGTCTTTGTCATTTCCAGTTTATCTTGTTGGGCCTCGATGTAGAGCTTTGAGAAGTGATCCGCTTTATCCACCAGTTTTGTATGTTCCTTCTCAAAAAGCTCATTGGACTCTTGAAGGGAAACATTTGCTTTTATCAGATTATCCCTTTCCACTTCAAGATCGGTCGAGAGAGAAGTTACCCTTTTTACTTCTTCTTCGAGATCCTGTAATCTCCCTCTCAACCCCTTGTTTTGTTTAGCCAGTTTCTTTGAATCCCGTAAAAGTCTGTGGTAGGCTAAAACAAAATCTTCACCTTCAGAGTTACTTGATTCATCATCCGTTGCAGTTTTTTCAACCCGGGAGGAGTTGGACAACGAATCTGAAGTACTTGCCATTAAGCACATGAAGGGTGAAGATGTGGACGCGTGGAATGCCGTTGCGCTTTCTTCTTCATCACTTGAGGATGACTCATTTGACGTTGAGTTGTCATCCCAGGTGACGACTTGCATCGCTTTCTTCTTCGACGGATTCTTAGTTGGACATTCCGTTGAGATATGGCCGTATCCTCGGCACTTGAAGCATTGGACTTGTCCTTCTGTGCTTTTCTTATCCTTAGAAAAGTTCTCTTGCTTTCTTGACATGTAACTTGAAATACCCTTGCCTTTCTTCGACTTTCCGAAGGATGGAGTTTTACTTGAATTACCCCTTCGAAAGTTGCGGCGAAACTTCCTTGTCAAGAGAGCGAGCTGCTTCTCAAATTCCTCCATAGATAGGTTTTCGTCATCGTCTGAGTAGGATGAATCCGTGTCTTCTTCCTTTGTTGTTTTCAAAGCATAACCTGAAGACTTAGAAGAGGATGCCTTTCCCGAAGAATAGTTAGTAGTAAATGTCATTTCATAAGTTTGTAATGAACCAACTAGTTCTTCTACACGTATTTCGTCCGGGTGTTTAATAGTTTCAACGGCTGTAACCTTTGGGCGAAATCGTTCAGGAAGAGTTCTTAAGATCTTTCTTACAACCTTAAATTCTGGAATCTTCTCTCCCAGGTTAGCACATGAGTTTACGATGTCTTGCAATCGTGTATAGTAGTCCGTGAAAGATTCATTTTCTGCCATGAAAATAGAGTCAAATCTGCTCGTAAGCATTTGCAGCTTTTGAATCTTCACGAGGTTAGTTCCCTCATGTGTAACCTGAAGAACATCCCAGATTTCTTTCGCAGTCTCACATGCCGAGACGCGAGAGAATTCAGTTTGAGATAAGGCATTAAAAATAGCATTAATTCCCTTGCCATTGTAAGAAGATGAATCTAACTCTTCCTTGGTCCACTTCGACCTAGGTTTGATGGTGCGAACATCACCAATAATTTCAGTTGGATTAGACCATCCTAATTCAATTGATTGCCACACCCGTTCGTCGATGGAAATTAAAAAGGCTTTCATCCGTACTCTCCAGTACGCATAATTTGTTCCATCAAAGAATGGGGGTCTGTTGATGTTTCCACCTTCAACCATTGTTTACAACCCTATTCCCCCTCTGATACCACTTGTTGGGTTATATGTAATAATGGATCTAAATAGGGGAAAAAACACCTAGAGGGGGGTGAATAGGTGTAAACAATAAACACTCAAAAAATCTTTGCGCAATAAAAACCCAATGCGGAAATATAAATGAACACGCAAGATTTTTATGTGGAAAACTCCAAACTGGAGTAAAAAACCACGGGACCGATAACACGGTGAAATCCACTAGAATTAAACACGTACAAGGTGATATACCGTACTCACAGACGACTCAACCTTTTTCATACGCTCCTAGTTGATCTTCTCCGCTCGCTCCGCAACGCGTCTCAAATCCACGATCTGCGTCCAACGCCGAATCCACGGCGTCCAACGTCGAGTCCACGACGTCTGACCGAATCCACGGTCTTCACCCAGTAGCACGCTTCGAATCCACGAACGTACCTCGCTCCGAATCCACGAGAGCGGTTGCACCTTGAATCCACAAGGCCACGCGAGTCCACGCGCCGATTTTGGGGTAAATCGTTGTTTTTGGGTAGTGATGATCCGCCGAATACTTAGATCAAAGATAGATAGGAAATACCATCTAAGTATTCATTAGTTTGATTCAACTCAAGATGTGAGTATGAAAACCTAGAATCAAACTAATCAATATAGATGAAGAAACATAGAGTAATATCTAATGATTTCCTTTCTTCTCTATATGTGGATCTTAGGCCGTATAAAAGATTATATTTTATAATGACGGCTAATTTGCTTTTTTATGGATTAGCCCTAGAAAAAGAATCATAGGGTCTATTTATAGGTTAGAAACCCTAGGAAGAAGATAAGGATCAAAACTGTCGTTTCTGGAAATTTTCACGACGGCGATCCGGATCGGATTAGCTGTGATCCGGATCGTCGTAACGAGTCAAGCAATTCCAGAGAAACAGGGTTCGGGATCCGGATTGTAATGCACGATCCGGATCGTTCATGAATTTCAGCAAATTCCCATGTTCGGGATCCGGATCGAAATGGCTATGATCCGGATCGGATTTGCCAATGAACAATCACCCTTCGGGATCCGGATCGGACTGTCTGATCCGGATCCTGAACATGTCCCATGTCCAGTTCTTGATTTTTATGCGATAAAAAATTCTTCCAAGTATTTCTCCACTACAAGAAGTA
This sequence comes from Tillandsia leiboldiana, assembly GCA_029204045.2. Classification (NCBI taxonomy): domain Eukaryota; kingdom Viridiplantae; phylum Streptophyta; class Magnoliopsida; order Poales; family Bromeliaceae; genus Tillandsia; species Tillandsia leiboldiana. The sequence continues at coordinate 9,958,331 of CM055061.1, forward strand.
TTCGGATCACCAAAAATATTTAGTTAAACTTACCTGATCCTTTTGAATTCTTCTTTCTTGAGATTGAGGTATATGATCCAAACTTCATTCATCTTCAATCTTCAAGACTTAACACTTTCACGAAATGCGCCAAAACAAAGTCCGTAACAGTGTTACCCCGAGTTATTTAGCGAGGAGTGAGATTAAGTTTCGAGGATGAAACTTCTTTTAAGAGGTGAGTGGTGTAATATCATAGATTTTGTAACACTTAATACCTCCTGCCAATAAAGTTTCCGTTTAATGTGACTAATATAACGGGTTTTACTTAAGTCGATAATTCGGAGGTGCGGGTATTTTTCTGTGATAGAGCTCGAAAAACGGAGAATGGCAGTGCGATCGGATCCGGATTCCGACTTACGGAACTCCCGGAAAGGGGTAGAAAGTGATCGCAATGGTCGGGGGGTGCATCGAAATCCGCGTAAGTGATTTGGCACGCTTTCCGAGGAAAAAGAGGGAATTATCTTTATAGAATTGTCTTTAAGGAATTATCCCGAAGGATCTTAATTGAGGAATTAATTAATTGAGAAATTAATTAATTGAGGGATTAATTAATTGAGAAATTAATTAATTAGGATTTTAAAATACCCGATGTGGTTTTTGTCGTACGAAAAAGATTATTTTGTATCTTCTCCCAAAAGAAAGAGAGAGAAAAGGAAAAGAAAGGCGAAACCCTAATCGGAAGAGAGCGGTGGAAAAGAAGGTGAAGGCTAAAGGACCCAAACCCTCCCGACGAACGTGCCGAAACCGGGAGCGTGAACGGATAACCGTCTCCTACGATTAGAGGTAAACTAATTTTATTTTCGTATAGTTTCGCGCGGTTTTCGGGTTTCGGTCTTTCATGGAGTTTAGGAGTAGCCGTTTGCTACCCAACGTATCGCGCCGCGAAGCCCTAGGGCGTCGCCGCGCGACCGTAATGCGCGCCGCGCGGGGAGAGTCCCCGCGCGGCCGCGGCTAGAACCGCGGGGGATCAAGCTTCCCGCGTGGCCGCGGCTAGGGTAAACGCCGCGCGGGGCCGGTGCCCGCGCGGCCGCGGCAAACGCCGCGCGGAGCCGGTGCCCGCGCGGCCGCGGCAACTGCCGCGCGGGCAGGCACCCGCGCGGCTGGGGCACGCGCCGCGCGGGCCCATGCCCGCGCGGCGGCGGTACCTGCCGCGCGGGACCTTGCCCGCGCGGCTGCAGTTTGTGCCGCGCGGGCGGGTGCCCGCGCCGCGGCGGCAACGCATGCCGCGCGGGGACTTGCCCGCGCGGCTGCGGTTTCTGCCGCGCGGGCGGGTGCCCGCGCGGCGGCGGCAGCGCATGCCGCGCTGGGACTTGCCCGCGCGACTGCGGTTTGTGCTGCACGGCGGAGGCAGCGCATGCCGCGCGGGGACTTGCCCTCGCGGCTGCGGTTTCTGCCGCGTGGGCGGGTGCCCGCGCGGCGGCGGCAGCGCATTCTGCGCATGCGCTTGCCCGCACGGCTGCCGTTTGTGCCACCCGGGCGTGTGCCGCGCGGCGGCGGCAGCACGTGCCGCGCGGGGCCATGCCCGCGCGGCCGTGGCAAATGTCGCGCGGTTGCGGCGCACGGGGTCGGTGCCCGCTCGGCCGCGGCAAGTGCCGTGCGGGGCCGACGCCCGCGCGGCCGCGGTTTGCGTCGTGCGGGGCTGAGGTCCCCACGGTTTCGGTTGAGACCGCGCGGGGTTGGTGCCCGCGCGGCCGCGGCGTGCTTCGCGCAGAGCTAGGGTCCGCGCGGTCACGACAAATCCCGCGTGGGGCCGGTGCCCGCGCGGCCGTACGACACGCAACTCCGCGGGGGCGGCCGCGTTGCTCAACGCGCGAGGGCGCCACCGCTGGTTCAAGTTGTCATTAGTATTTTTTAGTTGTCGGGCTCGGTTTGTCCACTATTATATTGTTGATCTGACCACGGCTCTTTTGGGGACTACTTCTAGGTCCGGGCGTCAACAGAGAGCAAGGTTCGGTCTCCGGAGTACGTGTTTCGCATAATCGAGGTGGGTAGGTGTTGGTTATTACCGGTGTGGTGTCGTTTTCGAATACTCGTTTGATAAAGTAGATATGTTGATAGTTTGACTAACCCCATAGGATGTGAATCCCCTTTTATTTGTCAATAAAAGCGGCTTCGGTCGCAGGTGCGTTATACTGTTCTGACTAAAGCGGCTGAGGTCGCAAGGCAAAATAAAATACTCATATTGCTTGCACGCACACCGGCAGTTTGGCCACTGCAGAGGGTGTATTTTTCCGGAAAGATGGCAAGTCGTTTACCCGTGTACCCCACAAGGGGAGGTTAGTGGGGACCCCTCAAGGAGAGGCGGCTGCTACTTGGGCAGTCGAGGGGTTGGAGGCAGCAAGAAGATGAGTACGGTATTGGGGTTGGGGCCCAAATTATTATGAATGCTGGGGTAGGTGCCCAGCGGGACTTTCAACAGGGATTTAATGCTCCGGTGATTCGGTGTGTTCATTCTATTATTGCGTTTACTTACATGTTTCTACTTTATCAGTCACTGACGACCCACACTGTGACAGGTTCGAGTAGGGGTGGAACTCGGGACGACAGTGAGGCATCAGTAGAGGACACTAGCCGAGTGGGCTAGTAAAACGATACGTTACTTTCTTTACTTTTGGTTATTTAGTTATACTATGGTTAGTTTAGTTGTGATTCATTTACTGTGGTTTCTGATGGATGTTGGGATGAGGATTTTCTTGTAATTAACTGGTGAATGATAGGATGTGTAATCGTGGCTTGTTTTCAAATACAAACCGGTTTCAAAAGTGTTTTCAAAGCAAGTGCCGTGTGGGCGCCGATTTTAAAACCCGTGGATTTATCCTTTCAAGTTAATGGCCGCACAAAGAGCTTGCGAAAACGTTTTAGAAAACTGGGTGTCGTGTGGGCACCGATTTTCAAAACCCATGGGTTTATGCTATAGTCTTATAGAATAGCGGTGATGATGTGATTTAGTATAATCTCTCCTTTTTGCGTGTCATGTTTGGAATGGTTAAAGTATTCGACTTGTTGGCAACGCCGTGCATATACAAAGGAGACTCCGCCCGTTTGGGGAGTGAATTTGTATATGCGGCGGGTCTGATACGCGCCGGAGGCAAGGTTCAGTAAAATATTTTAGAAAAAAAAAATGGGTACGTTTTTCCGCAATGTTAGAACCTCCGGGGCGTGACACTGTCATTGGCCGGTTTGCAGCGCTCGGTCCAGAGAGCGGCGCGGCTGGGTGCATAGGCCCGGCGCAGGACACGTGGCGTGTGCTGGTTGGCCGGCGCAGAGTGCGCGGTCCACGGAGAATGAGCGGCAGTGCATGGACCTGAGCGGGGGGACACGTGTCAACCACCGGTTGGTGGGCGCAGAGTGCGCGGTCCACGGAGTCACCGCGCGGGTGCATCGACCCGGCGCAGGGACACGTGGCAGCATGCCATTGGCGGGCTCACGAGGCGCAGCACACAGGGGCGCGGCGAGCGCCTCGGGGCGCGTGCGCGGGCTAGCGCCTCGGGGCGCGTGCGGCCCGTGACGCGGTTGGACACATGGCGCCCCGCAACTCGCGGGCGCCACCTACCCGTTTGACCGGGCAAGTGCCACGTGGCGGCACCGCACGCGCCCTGCACAGCTATTTGCTGTGCGGGACACGCGTCCGACTACTGGAGGGCCACGTGGCCGCTCCCGACGCGCCCCGCACAGCTGTTTGCTGTGCGGGACACGTGTCAGCCCAGGGGAGTTTCGGGCGCTCCCCTGCAGTGCGGTGTGCCGCCGGATTCGGGCGCCCGAAACCTATCCGAGCGCCCGAATCTGGGGACTCAACCGTCATTTTTGGATTTGTTTTTAGCAACCTATATAAAGGCCCGAGCCACCTTCTTTTCCCCTTTTTCCGCGTTTCCGAGCCTCATCTCACCTCGGGCCCTTCTGCGAAGTTGCTCCCCCACTCGTGCTGCATCATCTTGTGGATTCCTTGGATTTTACATGGCACGCTTTTCAAGGTTTCCATTTCTTCGGCGCATCGCAACATTCCTTCGTCGGTGATCCCTTCCGTCGCGTTTCGGTGCGGGAGCTCCCCCGGCCTACTCCGACCACCCTTTCAGGTGATTCTTGCGCCGTTGGATCCACGACAGGCAGGGCTACGATCTTGGTATTTTCAGCTTCCCCTCTTTTTGAGTTATTCTTGGAGTTTTCCGAGCCTTCTTATGACCCTTTTTCCATGGTAGAGTTTTGGACAGCGGCACGGTATTTCGGCGTTATCTCCGCGCTTAGGCATCAGATTGAGGCGTTCCTGTACTCTTTTTACATCTACGCATCGCAAGGATTATCCTCGTATTTTTCTGGGATTTTTCTGAGACTTGCCCGAAGGTATACTTTTCCCCCTTTTCTCTGCAAAGTGTTACTGTTGTTATGTTGTGAAGTTTCGCGCTCACCGCGTTGCAGAATTTGTAACTTGGCCTACGGGGCTCGGATTGAGACGTGTAGGTACTCGTTTCGAAGTGCTCGACGCGACGATCGCAGCGGTATTTTTGTCGGAGTTTTCGGAGTCCATTCTGCAGGTGAAAACCGAGCCACATTGTGACTATTTTTGGGGACAACAGGTGATTACGGAATTGTATGTTTAATTGGGCACCGGTTGGTATTTTTGCAGTTGTTGCGGCGGGCGACTTATTCTTGGGCGCGAGTGCTTCCTGGATTTGGAGTTAGCGTTTGAGGTGGGTGTTGTTGTGAACCTCCTACTTTTGATTACCCACTAGGCATATTAGAGTAACCCCCCTTTTTGGTAATATCTTAATTGCGCCCTTGGGATAACATTTGCATGCTTACTTGAGTTCAAAGGGCATTCTTCTAGTGATGAGTCTGCATGTGAGATTGTTTATTTAGAGATGGAATATCTTGTTATGTAAACCACTAGAAAGTTGTTAATTGTAATTACTATTACCTTGGGACATCTGCATGCCTGTATGGACATCTAGATAGGCCACCTTTTTCTGCTACACTTTCATGTTGGAATCTGACTTAGGAGAAACCGTGTTTAGTTGTTCTCCTTTTTATTCAGATGCATGTTGCTCGAGTTAGAGCAGGGGTCCGGGATAGTGTAGTTGAGGCCATTGAGTCTGGGACAGGTTAGACTCGATTATGGGTTGTGGGGCATTATGGTAACCACGGACATTAGGCGGTTAGCCAGATGCTGATTACTTTATCAGATTTTGGATTTGTGGGGTGTTGCGGCGACCGCGGACATTGGGCGGTTGACCGGATGTTTACTTATGCAACAGATTGGGGATCGGGATTTCTTTAGTTGATGGATTTTCCCACTTTGATCGTAGTCATGATCCAGTCCTGCTATATTGAGATACTTGATAGAGACACTTGTATATTTTGAGAGTTTTATTGTACTTTTACTTTCCAGCTGTGGTCTGAGATATATTAGTTTTAGTTTAGCTCTGTTTTATGCTCCTTTATTATATCTTTTATATCTGAGCAGGTTACCAGCGCTTCATGTACACGGAAAATTCTGTGTGCACGTCGGATCTGTGGACGGGCCCGGGTTCTGGTTTACACCCGGGGCGTGACACGTGGCACCCCGCACAGCGCACAGTGGCGCCAGCCACTGCGGTCGCGCCACGTGGCGCCGACCGCGCCTGGCCCCGCGCACGACGCCCGGCTGACCCGGGCGTACGGCCACCTGCCCGCCATTGCCGCGTGGACCATGCGCACATGAGCCAGCCTATCCGGAGTAGCCACGTGTCCCGCTCCGGTCCACCGTACACCCGCGCATTTCCCGTGGATCGCGCCTGCTGCGCCGGCCAACCGGGAGCTGCCACCTGTGAAAGGCTTTCGGTTAGGCAATCTTGCTCCCATTTTCACTCAGAATCCATTCCTTGGGCCCGACGCACGCACAAACACTCCCAAAAGCCACTAATCCATCAGTAAATCCTTAAGCGGGCATTCTGGTCCTCACAGTACCAGTCTCACGTAGATAGGCTAAGGAATAACCGAAATAATATATTCATGCACGATTTACAATGGGGTGGCGAAACAATAAACAGTGTGTCGTGAAGATAAGTTCCAACTTCCCCTTTCCCCGCGAAACTCCAAAATCTCAGCAAAAACTGTATCACAAGCCGAACGCTGCAAAAATTACCAACACAAAATCTGCATTTTACTGTTCAGTGCAACAGTCCCCCAAAATGAAAATTCTCACCTGCGAGGAGTCCTCAAAAAAATCCAGAAAAAAATACGGTTGTGTTCCTCTCGAAGTGTAGAGGATAAGGTGAAGACAATCCCTGCACAAGAAGAGCCTCAAAATCCTCTCCAAAAGACACAAGACAAGGTTCACAAGGGCCAAGTTATAGGCAAAAACCGAAGAAGACACAAATTCGGGCTCCCGAATCGTTCGGGCATCGAACAGGGGATAGCAAGCGCAGCGCCCGGATTCATCCGGGCGCGTCGTGTGTCCTGCCCCACGCAGCAGCGAGGCGCGGCCAACCGGGCCGCGCCACGCGGCCCCGCCGCGTGCGCGGGTGGTTGGCGCCAGCCAACCACCGCGCGCCGCGTGGCCCCCCGCATGCCTTCCCCGCAGCCACGCCACCTGCCCCGCCTGCCACACCGCGCGCCACAAAGTGCGCTGTCCAATCCCTGCGGACAACTCGTCTAGCGCCGCGGCTCACTGCGCCCGGTGCATGCGAAGTGGGCCGTGGACCGGCCCACTCGCAGAATCGGACCGAAAAGCCCAAACAGCTGATTTTTGACATTTTCGCGTGCTGATTCCGTTTTTGATGTCTGAATCCACAAGAAAGCCTCCAAATAGCCATTTTTAAATATTTTTCCGCGCTGAATCTATTTACGATGAGTCCAAATCTGGTGTCCAATTTGCGCGCAACCAACTCTATCAAACAACAAGAGCCTCCATAAGCTACTGATCATGCTGTAAATCCTCTGCGGGGATTCGGGTCTCCACATCCTCCCCAACTTAAAGAAAGTTTCGTCCTCGAAACTAACATAACTCAAATAGGTGTCTCAAACAAGTCTGGGTAGGTATCCATCATCACTGACTCAAGCTCCCAAAGAGCCTCTCGCTCATCATGATTGCTCCATAGAGTTTTCACATAAGGGATGGCCCGATTACGCAATTCTCTCACCTCTCGATCCAGAATCCGTAATGGGCACTCCTCGTATCTCAAATGACTGATCTCGAGCGGGGTGAAATCTGTCACGCCCTGGGTGTAAACCAGAACCCGGGCCCGTCCACAGATCCGCCGTGCACACGGAATTTCCCGTGTACACGAAGCGCTGGTAACCTGCTCAGATATAGAAGATATAATAAAGGAGCATAAAAATAGAGCTAAACTAAAAACTAATATATCTCAGACTGAAGCTGAAAAAATAAAAGTAAAATACAACTCTCAAAAGTACAAGTGTCTCTCCCAGCTCACCAAATAGATACAAACAGCTAAAGTCAGACCCAAAATAAAAGTACAACTGTCTAAGAATAAAGGGGGTACAACCAAAACACTGCTAAGCTCGCAGACGGGGTAGACGATCTATCTAGTCCGCAATCCTCTTACCTCGATCTGCCGATGACCGCCCAGCAACTCCCGCAGAGGACTCTGCAAAACAGGGGAGAAAAAGGAAAAAGGACAATGGGGGTGAGAACTACTATAAAAATAGTAGCCTCCCCTAGTGGGTTAAGCCTCAAACTCTGACGTGCCCACTAGGTCTACCAGAGGCAAAAGGGGAAAGAGAGGTGGTATGCTAAAAAAAGACATCACTCCAGAATAACGGCGATCGACACTTCCGTCCATACAATGCTTCGTAGGGCGCCATCTGAATACTCGCCTGGAAGCTATTGTTATACGCGAACTCTGCGAACCTCAAATGTCGATTTCAACTGCCACTAAAGCTCAGGACACATGCTCTCAACATGTCCTCCAGAGTCTGAATAGTCCGCTCAGACTGTCCATCAGTCTGCGGGTGAAAGGCGGTGCTGAAATGAAGCTGGGTCCCCAAGGCTAGTGTAGGCTCCTCCAGAAATGCGAAGTGAGCCTCGGGTCCCTATCAGACACAATCGAGGCTGGTATACCATGCAACCTCACAATCTCATCCAGATATAGCTGTGCTAACCTCTCAAGAGTCTAACTCGACTATACGGGCAGAAAATGGGCTGATTTGGTCAATCGATCCACAATCACCCAGATAGCATCAGCTCCACTCCGTGACCTCGGTAATCCAACAATGAAATCCATGGTCACACGGTCCCATTTCCATTCTGGTATTGGAAGGCTTTGCAACTTGCCAGCTGGAACCTGGTGCTCAGCTTTAACTTGCTGACAAGTTAGACAATGGGCAACAAACCTTCCAATATCTCTCTTCATGCCAACCCACCAGAACTATGCCCTCAAATCTCTATACATCTTAGTTCCTTCGGGGTGAAGGGTGTAAGGCGTATAATGAGCCTCTCTCAAAATCAGCTCTCGAATCTCCAAATTCACGGGCACACAAACGCGGTCCCTGTACCTCAGCACGCCCGCTGTATCCACAGAAAAGTCCCCACTCTAACCATGCTGAATCTGGTCTCTAACTCTCTCAAGATAGGGGTCTACACCCTGTTTTTCTCTAATCCTGTCCAACAGGGTGGGTTGCAAGACTAAAGACATAAGTCTCGCAGAATCCCTCGGGGACACGACCTCAATCTCCAGTCGTCTCAAATGCTCTCTCAGTGGTATCTGCTGAGTGATCGATAAGCTCAAGGACTGCACTGCTCGCCTACTCAAGGCATCCGTGGCCACATTGGCCTTGCCGGGATGATACTATATGCTCAAGTCGTAATCATTCAACAGCTGTAGCCACCGGCGTTGCCTCAAATTGAGCTCCTTTTGAGTAAAAAAATACTTCAGACTCTGGTGGTCGGTAAATATCTCACAGTGCTCACCATACAGGTAGTGTCGCCACAGCTTCAAAGCAAATACAACAGCGGCTAGCTCCAAATCATGTGTAGGGTAATTCTTCTCATAATCTTTTAACTGGCGTGAGGCATAAACAATTACCCTACCATGCTGCATCAACACACAATCTAAGCCGCTGTGGGAGGCATCACTATAAACTACGTATCCCTCTCCCAAAACTGGCAATGCAAGAACCGGTGCTGATATCAACCTCAGCTTCAACTCATCGAAGCTCTGTTGGCAATGTTCAGTCCAAACAAATCTGGTCCCCTTCTTAGTCAGATGGGTGAGGGGAGTAGAGAGCTTCGCAAAGCCCTCTACGAACCGACGGTAGTATCCTGCTAGGCCCAAAAAGCTCCAAACCTCTGTCACCGTCGTAAGTCTAGGCCAATCCCGAACGGCATCAATCTTTGTCAGGTCCACAGCCACTCCTGCGGCGAAAACTACATGGCCTAAGAATGAAACCTCACGAAGCCAAAATGCGCACTTTATCAACTTGGCATACAACTTCTTCTCTCTCAGAAGTTGCAGTATTATCCTCAAGTGCTCCTCATGCTCCATGTCACTTCAAGAGTAAACCAAGATATCATCCTCGGCTTGAATGCCGTAATGCCCATACCGCGTTCTGAATGCCGTTTTGGAAACATCCTCAGCCTTCACCTTCAACTGGTGGTAACCGGATTGGAGGTCTATCTTCGAGAAGACCGTAGCTCCCTGAAGCTGATCAAATAGATCATCAATCCGTGGGAGGGGATACTTATTCCGGATGGTCACTTTGTTCAACTCTCTATAATCCACACACAACCTGAGTGACCCATCCTTTTTCTTTGCAAACAAAATTGGCGCTCCCCACGGAGATACACTGGGTCTAACAAACCCTCAATCCAACAAGTCTTGCAACTAAGCCTCCAGCTCTCTCAACTCTGTAGGTGCCATCCTGTAGGGTGCCTTAGAGATTGGTGTAGTTCCAGGAACTACATCAATCACAAACTCTATCTCTCGATCCGGCGGCATCGAAGATAACTCTGAGGGAAAGACATCCGGATAGTCATGAAAAATAGGGATGTCCTCGAGTCTGGGTGTGATGACCCGGATCTTCATTGGGGGTTTATGGCTTGATCAGTGGCTTTTGGAGTACTATCTTGGGAGATGGGAGTGTTTGGGTGTGTATTGGACTCAAGAAATGGACTCAGTGCGTCGAATAGATCCCGAGTGTATTCGGATACCCCCCGTCGAATTTTGGAAGGAGCTCTATGCAAAACAGAGGCAGTATTTGGATTCAGCACGGAAAAAAGATGAAAAAGGGCTATTTACTTGTATTTTTCTGAGTCCGGACGCCCAAAAAGGAGACCCGGAAGTTTCTGGTGCAAATGGTGCACGGGGGGAGCCGTGGACCGGCTTGGGACATGTGGCGGGCGCCCATTGGGCTGGCGCACGCCTCCCGGTCCATGGAGGTGGGCCGCCGGTGCACGGTGGACCGGCGGGCCACGTGGCAGCGCGCTATTGGCCCGGTGCTGTGCGCGCGGCGCGCGGGGGCGTGCGCGAGCAGGCCGGGCAGGCGCGGGGGGAGGTGCGGTGCACGGTGGACCGGGGCGCGCCACGTGGCGGCCCCGGGTTGGAGGGTGCAGGTGCGAGCGGTGCACCCGCGGGCGCGCGGCTGCGGCCGTACGCGCACGCGGGCGCAGACGCGCGGGCGGCGCGCTGACCGCGCCGGCTAGCGTGTCGGGCGGGGTGGCGCCGTGCCACGTGGCGCGGCGCCAGCTGGCTGGCGCCGAGCCGGGCGGGACACGAGGCGGCGCCCGATTCGCAGGCGCCGTTGTCCGCTGTTATGCGGACACGTGTCGCGCCCGGGATTTTCCGGGCGCTGGAGTTGGGCCACCAATTCGGCCCGGTTTCGGGGCCCGAAAAATTCGGGCGCCCGAAACCAGGGACCCAGAGGTAATTTCCGAAAAGATTTTTGGGCCTATATAAACACTCCACCTCTCTCTCTTTCTCTCCTCTTTTCGAATTCTAGAGAGGGAATGAGAGGGAGAACCCAATACAAAAGTTGTTCCTCTGTTAATTTTCGATCTCGTGGTGGATTTCCAGAATTTTTGGAGGCTCGGCAACGGCGATCTTGATTTTACTATGCGCCTCGATTTTCCCCCATTTCGGCCCGTTTCCGTCGCATTTTTGTCGGGATTTTCCTGTGCGCAATCCAGGAGGAAGTTTTGGACGATTTTTGCGGCAGCGTGTTCTTGAGAGGTAAGGCTTCATTTTCTGTGTTGATCATTTCTCCTCATTTTGGGTTTCGGCACAGTTCCCGAGGCACCTTTTGACCCCTATTTTTTTTGGTGAGTTTTGGACAGCATGGCTTTGTTTGATTTATTTCTCAGCCTACGGGCATCGGATCAGGGTGTGTGAGGACTCGATCGGCATCTACGCTTTGAGAGGAACGCGACCATATTTCTATCGGATTTTTCTGAGGATGATTCGAAGGTGATAATTAAGCTTTCCCTGGATTGTTTGCCACAGGATTTTGGTTGTGTGGCATTGCGGCTTACCGGGGTGTTTTGTTTGTAACTTGACCTACAGGTTTCGGATCGGAACGTGTGAGTACTCGTTTCGATCGGCTCGACGCGACGATCGCAGCGGTTATTTTTCCGGATTTTTCTGAGTTCATCTCACAGGTGAAATTTATCCATTTTCGGGACTGATTATTGGACAGCGGGTTATTGTGCATTTTTGGATTAATTGTACGCCGTTTGGATTACCGTGCAGTGTGCCGTGTTTACCCGAAGTGAGGGCGTATTTGGGCTGTGCTTCGCGTGCTCGGCGGCTCGAGGTGGGTGGTTGTTGCATACCTCTACTTCTGACTTGCTCACTAAGTTTATTAGAGAAGCCCTCTATTGGACATATTGATTTATTACCATGCATGATTGAATGATATGAATGTGAGCCTATCATTTGAGATTAATTTTGTGGACATAGCATATTGGGAATATTATTGGGATTTGACTTAGGAGAAACCATGATTGTTTCCTTTCTCCTACTTATTTAGACTTTTGAGTCATGTTTCTCGGGTTCGAGCAGGGGTTTGGGATAGTGTAGCTGGGACCTTGGGGTCGGGGACAAGTGGAACTTGATTATGGGTATTGCGGCAACCGCGGATAGTAGGCGGTTGACCGGATATTGTTATCTTATCAGATTATGGATTGTGGGGCATTGTGGTAACCGCGGATATTAGGCGGCTAGCCAGATATTGATTACTTTGTCAAATTTTGGACTTGTGGGGTGTTGCGGCGACCACAGACATTAGGCGGTTGACCGGATGTTTACTTATGCATCAGATTGGGTATCAGATTTCTCTAGTGGATGGAGTTTCCCACTTATTGAGTACTATTGCATCAGATTGGGTATCAGATTTCTCTAGTGGATGAAGTTTCCCACTTATTGAGTACTATTGCATCAGATTGGGTATCAGATTTCTCTAGTGGATGGAGTTTCCCACTTATTGAGTACTATTGCATCAGATTGGGTATCAGATTTCTCTAGTGGATGGAGTTTCCTACTTATTGAGTACTATTGCATCAGATTGGGTATCAGATTTCTCTAGTGGATGGAGTTTCCCACTTATTGAGTACTATTGCATCAGATTGGGTATCAGATTTCTTTAGTGGATGAATTTTCCCACTTTGATCATAGTCATGATCCAGTCCTGCTATATTGAGATACTTGACAGAGATACTTGTGATACTGGTGACAGAGATACTTTACTCGTGTGGGTCGCTCCCCTCGAGTGCCACTCCGGAGTAGGCTTTAGACCGTGACGGGTACCGGTCCATTTGATTGGGATTTCGAGCCTTGTGTGCTGGTCCCCTACTGAGTTCTTGAGTTCGACAGCAGAGCAGGCAGTACCGGGTTTCATACCGGTCCATCTGATTGGGTCTATTCAGACAGCTAGCATTATAGTTGCATGCGTACAGTTCCCTTTAATACTGCATTTAGAGACATGCTAGTGGTGGTTTCCCTTTATTCAGCAGTTCTGTTTACAGCTTTACCACATTTTTTTCCTTTTCTTGCCTCTGGTAGACTTAGTGGGTACGCCGGAGGTTCAGGCTTTACCCACGGGGGGAGGCTACTGGCTTACTAGTGGTTCTTACCCCCACTGTTGTTTCCTTCTTTTCTTCCTCCTATTTTGTAGAGTCTTCTACGGGAGTGGCTGATCTTTCGGTTGTTGTTCGTGGCGAGGGAGTCACGAGCTAGATCCTTACCGCCCGAGGAGTGTAGCTGTATCCCCTGGTTGGAGATTCCTTGTAGTTGTTAGCTAGTTTTTATTGTTTACTTTGAGAGAGATTTTTGTATTTGGAGAGACTGATGTACTATAGTTTAGTTTATCTCTTTTTTGGAGTTGAGAGATGCTGTACTGAGAACATTGTATGATGATTATCTGTATTTGAGAGTATGGATATTATACTTTATTTCGTGTTGTACAGTGATTGGATTTTATTTTTATAGCATTTTATTTCCGCTTTGATATTTGCGTAGCTATAGTACCATCTTTTGCAGGTTAGACGCTTCGCCTATGCGGGGTTATGCATAGGTGGCGGATCTGTTGGCGAGCCCGGGTCGCAGTTTCGACCTCGGGGCGTGACAGATTAGGTTGGTATAAGAGCTTAGGGATAGGTCAGTCGGGACTGTAGAAACCCTAGGCTGGTGATTGGACCCTAGGATGACTTCGTGAGAGTCGTGACTTTTGGCGAGAGTTCTGATTGGGTTTTATACCTCTCCCAAGTGATGGGATGAGTGATTGGCATGTTTATCCTCCTAAGCAATTATGTTGGCTGCAGACAACATAATGCGGTGGAATGATTGACATGCTCTAGACTTTCGCCGGATTGGGTCGATTTTTGTTGTGTGTTGTGGTGCAGTTGGTCGTGGTGAGCGGTGTCTCCCCGACGCGTTGTGCGGATTTGTGTGCACTCGTCATAGCAGTTGAGCCTGAGCGGATCGTTTTGGGCCGGATACCCGGATTGAGGTCAGAGAGCTCCGGACCCAGATGACAGGATTGTCAGAGGCTTATCTGCGACAGAGCGGGCTGCTGGTCAGGGTGACACAGTTGTCGGAGCAGTGGGCAGCCGACAGTGCTTTTCTCCTGAGACCACCTGGTTGCAGTATCCTCAGCGACAGTGATTTCTGTGGCGCCGATGGAGTGAGTAGCCCCCTCTGTGCCAATATTTAGTGCTAAGGCACCGAGGCGGGGTGGATAGCTGACAGCTGATGAGCTGTGGGACATCATCGATTGATGGAGCCAGTTTTGGCAGATGAACCACCCCGATTCATGGAATTGAGTTGGAGCCTTTGGAGGCAGAATCGTGGTTGGTGGTGATGGAGAGACTATTCGAGAGCCTCCCTGAGCTAGAGGTTTTATGCAGTTGTTGAACTGCGCGCTCCAGGTTTCAAGGGACGAGGCGCATAGGATATGTGTGACTAGGAGTGGATTGCGCCAGGATACCTTTCAGTTTATTCGGTTCTTCCTGTATAGATTTTGGATGCTGCGACGTAGTAGGCGTTGTTTATGGAGCGTGGCGTTGCGGTTTCTTTGGATAGGGATCTGCCGCCATAGGCGAGTTCTGGATGGAGGCGCTTGGCACTAGGTGATGGAGGACAGATTGGCTAGCAGAGGCATCTTCGATTTCCTTCTCCAGGATCGTGGGTTTCGGAGACATTAGGGGTCGGGTGGACCCCGATGGCAGCATCAGCATCTATATCAGAGTAGCACAGTGGTAGCGTGGATTTGATGTCTGCGAAGGACCATATTCGTCGCCTCAGTGTGAGCAGAGGCAGAGATCGTGCTCTCTATGTGGGTAGTTTGGATATTTTCAGGCGGACTAAGCGACGACCACCTACATCGAGCGGATGAGACTGTGCTGCCTGGGTGGAGGGCGCCAAGGCAGTGGATCGGGTCGTCGCAGGTGTGATTCCATCACAGCAGTCGGAGTTTGAACACTCTGCATTCCTGCATGGACTAGAGGCAGAGTGGTTACCACGTGCACTAGAGGTACAGGTTTCGGTTGGTGTGGTGCATGTGGAGGAGGCTTGTGGATCATGTACAATGCAGTTGGGACCTCGAGTTGTATCGGCAGACTTATTGGTATTTGTGTCAGTTCGGTGTTTTGACCCAGTGCTTGGGATTGGTTGACACAGTGCCACATGATGTTTGACTACGGAGAGAGAGGCTATGACCTTCTGCGAGGCAGACAATGGAGGCTTGTTTGTTGAGACAGTTAGAGCACACAGGTTGCAGCGATAGAACGAGAGGTGCCTACGGCGGCACCGGGACTCAAGAATATTCCTGTTGCCCGTGAGATCCCGGGTGTGATTCCACCTGAGTTGATGATGATGCCGCCGATGAGGGAGATTGAGATTGCGATTGACGTGGTTCTGGGAACCGCGCCAACCTCGACAGCACCTCATTAGATATCACCCGTAGAGCTGAGAGAGCTGATGGCGCAGTCGCAGGATCTGATGGATCGAGGGTCTGTTCGACCTAGTGCCACCCTGTTGATACACGGTGGTGATTCCACGTCGTTGATACACGGCGGTGAGGGTTCTTGTGTGGTGTGATCGCAGGCAAGTCCGGGTATTATTTAGGACCTTTTGATGGAGTTATACTCCAGCAGTTGTTTGCTTAGGATGCATGTATCTTTTTGGAATCATACGGCCGAGTATCTCGCCAAGATAGTGTTCAAGACACGGTAGGGGCATTATGAGTACAGCGAGGCCAGATGGAATGACTAATGCCCTGTCGCATTTAAGATTTGAAGAATTATGTGTTCCAGCTGCACTTGGGAGGATTATTGGCGATATTTTCCCGGGATATCTTGATTTTACCCTCCCTCCCTGTGTGATTTAGAGCTTGGGGAGCACTGGTAGATGGTGTGACAAGGTCTGTGCGGACGAAGCTATATACCAAGTTGTTGTGGTACAAGTTTTAGCTTCGAGAGCATATCTTCTTGGATTACATATTCTAGCCTTAGGGGCGGCGGTGGAAATCTGGCTAAAATGGATGCTATTCGAGACTAGCCGAGACCGGCAGTTACTGTTGAGGTAAGGAGCTTTTGAACCGATAGTGCCAGCAGAGCTTGACGAATGGGAGATGAGACTGATACCAGCGCCAATTTTAGCATCGCCAGTGATGGGAGATGGATTTGCGAGATACAGTGATGCCTCCCATAGTGGCTATGGAGTTACAGTTGGATTATTGATGAGCATCCAGTATCACCCCGACAGGGCCACTGTGGTGGCGGATACCTTGAGCCGGAGAGCTGTTTGGGGTTGAGTTTGATGATTCCGTAGCTGGCGCTGTGTGGGACCGTTGAGGTGAACAGGGCTCGAGGTTGTGTCCGTGGGGGTTCCTTTTGATGGTAGACTACGATGGAGCAGTCCACTCGGATGGTCAGGATTTGAGAGTGACCGAGTGAGGACCCCGGCTTGTTAAGGCTTCTTCCCTTCTTGGATGATCGCGTGGGGATTCTTTGGGTTGCACTGGTCATATGGGCACCAGGGTGTGGTGTTGATGTGTTTTGTATTATTCTACTTCCCTTTTCCCCCAGCCTTTTGTTGGAGTCCCTGAGGTTTTTCCACGTCTCAGCGCGGGAGTGATATGCTTTTGGATCCCTCGCCCGTGATTGACTCACTCCATTTGAGATTTGTGAATGTTTGGAGTACGAGGGACGCCCCGTTGCGAATTCTGGCTCGTGAGATGAGAGAATTGCACAATCGGGCCATGCCGTACTGGTTGTTGTTTTTGTTGTTGAGGAGTAATCACGGGGAGTGAGTAGTGACTTGGGAGCTGGAGACGGTGTTGATAGATACCTACCCTAGTTTTGAGACTCCCTTTTGAGTTGTTTTAGTTTCGAGGACGAAACTTTCTTTTAGTGGGGGAGGATGTGATGACCCGGATCTTCATTGGGGGTTTATGGCTTGATCAGTGGCTGCTGGAGTATTATCTTGGGAGATGGGAGTGTTTGGGTGTGTATCGGACTCAAGAAATGGACTTAATGCGTCGAATGGATCCTGAGTGTATTCGGATACCCCCCGTCGAATTTTGGAAGGAGGTTTGTGCAAAACAGAGGCCGTATTTGGATTCAGCGTGGAAAAACGATGAAAAACGGCTATTTACTTGTATTTTTTTGAGTCCGGACGCCGAAAAATGGAGACCCGGAAGTTTCTGGTGCAAATGGTGCATGCGGGGAGCCGTGGACCGGCTTGGGACACGTGACGGGCGCCCATTGGGCCGGCGTACGCCTCCCGGTCCAAGGAGGTGGGCCGCCGGTGCACGGTGGACCGGCGGGCCACGTGGCAGCGCGCTATTGGCCCGGTGCTGTGCGCGCGGCGAGCGGGGGCGTGCACGGGCAGGTGCGGGGGGAGGTGCGGTGCACGGTGGACCGGGGCGCGCCACGTGGCAGCCCCGGGTTGGAGGGTGCAGGGCGCGCGGTGCACCCTCGGGCGCGCGGCTGCGACCGTACGCGCACGCAGGCGCAGACGCGCTGGCGGTGCGCTGACCACACCGGCTGGCGTGTCGGGCGCGGCGGCGCCGCACCATGTGGCGCCGCGCCAGCTGGCTGGCACCGAGCCGGGCGGGACAAGTGGCGACGCCCGATTCGCGGGCGCCGCTGTCCGCTGTTATGCGTACACGTGTCGCGCCCGGGATTTTCCGGGCGCTGGAGTTGGGCCGCCAATTCGGCCCGGTTTCGGGGCCCGAAAAATTCAGGCGCCCGAAACTAGGGACCCAGTGGTAATTTCCGAAATGATTTTTGGGCCTACATAAACACTCCACCTCTCTCTCTTTCTCTCCTCTTTTCGAATTCTAGATAGGGAATGAGAGGGAGAGCCCAATACAAAAGTTGTTCCTCTGTTAATTTTCGATCTCGTGGAGGATTTCCAGAATTTTTGGAGGCTCGGCAACCGCGATCTTGATTTAAATGTGCGCCTCGGTTTTCCCCTATTTCAGCCCGTTTCCGTCGCATTTCAGTCGGGATTTTCCTGTGCGCAATCTAGGAAGAATTTTTGGGAGATTTTTGTGGCAACGTGTTCTTGAGAGGTAAGGCTTCGTTTTCCATGTTGATCATTTCTCCTCATTTTGGGTTTTGGCACAGTTCCCGAGGCACCTTTTAACCCTAATTTTTTGTGGTGAGTTTTGGACAGCATGGGCTTTTTTGATTTATTTCTCGGCCTACGGGCATCGGATCAGGGTGTGTGAGGACTCGATCGGCATCTACGCTTCGAGAGGAACGCGACCATATTTTTATCGGATTTTTCTGAGGAATATTCGAAGGTGATAATTAAGCTTTCCCTGGATTGTTTGCCACAGGATTTTGGTTGTGTGGCGTTGCGGCTTACCGCGGTGTTTTATTTGTAACTTGACCTACAGGTTTCGGATCGAAACATGTGAGTACTCGTTTCGATCGGATCGACGCGACGATCGCAGCGGTTATTTTTCTAGATTTTCTTGAGTTCATCTCGCAGGTGAAATTTAGTCGTTTTCGGGACTGATTATTGGACAGCGGGTTATTATGCATTTTTGGATTAATTGTACGCCGTTTGGATTACCGTGCAGTGTGCCGTGTTTACCCGAAGTGAGGGCGTATTTGGGCTGTGCTTCGCGTGCTCGGCGGATTGAGGTGGGTGGTTGTTGCATACCTCTACTTCTGACTTGCTCACTAAGTTTATTAGAGAAGCACTCTATTGGACATATTGATTGATTACCATGCATGATTGAATGATATAAATGTGAGCCTATCATTTGAGATTAATTTTGTGGACATAGCATGTTGGGAATATTATTGGGATTTGACTTAGGAGAAACCATCATTCTTTCCTTTCTCTTTCTTATTTAGACTTTTGAGTCATGTTGCTCGGGTTCGAGCAGGGGTTTGGGATAGTGTAGCTGGGACCTTGGGGTCGGGGACAAGTGGAACTTGATTATGGGTATTGCGGCAACCGCGGATAGTAGGCTGTTGACCGAATATTGTTATCTTATCAGATTATGGATTGTGGGGCATTGTGGTAACCGCGGACATTAGGCGGCTAGCCAGATGTAAATTACTTTATCAGATTTTGGACTTGTGGGGTGTTGCGGCGACCGGGGACATTAGGCGGTTGACCGGATGTTTACTTATGCATCATTTTGGGTATCAGATTTCTCTAGTGGATGGAGTTTCCCACTTATTGAGTACTATTACGTCAGATTGGGTATCAGATTTCTCTAGTGGATGGAGTTTCCCACTTATTGAGTACTATTGCAATAGATTGGGTATCAGATTTCTCTAGTGGATGGAGTTTCCCACTTATTGAGTACTATTGCATCAGATTGGGTATCAGATTTCTCTAGTGGATGGAGTTTCCCATTTATTGAGTACTATTGCATCAGATTGGTTATCAGATTTCTCTAGTGGATGGAGTTTCCCACTTATTGAGTACTATTGCATCAGATTGGGTATCAGATTTCTTTAGTGGATGAATTTTTCCACTTTGATCATAGTCATGATCCAGTCCTGCTATATTGAGATACTTGACAGAGATACTTGTGATACTGGTGACAGAGATACTTTACTCGTGTGGGTCGCTCCCCTCGAGTGCCACTCTGGAGTAGGCTTTAGACCGTGACGGGTACCGGTCCATTTGATTGGGATTTCGAGCCTTGTGTGCTGTTCCCCTACTGAGTTCTTGAGTTCGACAGCAAAGCAGGTAGTACCGGGTTTCATACCAGTCCATCTGATTGGGTCTATTCAGACAGCTAGCATTATAGTTGCATGCATACAGTTCCCTTTGATACTGCATTTAGAGGCATGCTAGTGGTGGTTTCCATTTATTCAGCAGTTCTGTTTACAGCTTTACCACATCTTTTTCCTTTTCTTGCCTCTTGTAGACTTAGTGGGTACGCCGAAGTTGGAGGCTTTACCCACAGGGGGACGCTACTGGCTTACTAGTGGTTCTCACCCCCACTGTTGTTTCCCTCTTTTCTTCCTCCTATTTTGCAGAGTCTTCTGCGGGAGTGGCTGATCTTTCGGTCGTTGTTCGTAGATCCTTACCGCCCGAGGAGTGTAGTTGTATCCCCTGGTTGGAGATTCCTTGTAGCTGTTGGCTGGTTTTTATTATTTACTTTGAGAGGGATCTTTTGTATTTGGAGAGACTGATGTACTATAGTTTAGTTTATCTCCCTTTTGGAGTTGAGAGATGCTGTATTGAGAACATTGTATGATGATTATCTGTATTTGAGAGGATGGATATTATACTTTATTTCGTGTTGTACAGTGATTGGATTTTATTTTTACAGCATTTTATTTCCGCTCTGATATTTGCGTAGCTATAGTACCATCTTTTGCAGGTTAGACGCTTCGCCTATGCAGGGTTATGCATAGGTGGCGGATCTGTTGGCGAGCCCGGGTCGCAGTTTCGACCTTGGGGCGTGACACTGGGCATCGCCGTAGACACCTCTACTACTGTCGCTAGAAATGCGATACAACCACGACTCAGCATCTGTCGTGCTCTGGCAGAAGATATAGTCGCCGCAAATAAAGTACTATGGCATCCTGTATACATATACTTCTCCTGACCCCGCTCACGGAGGGTAACTGTCATCTCCCTACAATCGATGGTAGCATAGTACCGAGTCAACCAATCCATGCCCAACACTATATCAAAATCTCTGAGCTGACGTAGGACCAACAAATCAATAGGCAAAATCTAGGGTCCTAACTGCACTGGGCAGGACCGACAACACTCATCTACGTGCAACACGTGATCTGGAATCTGAACCACACGTGCACAAGCTAACGGTCCTATCTCTAGCCCATGCAAGGATGCAAATGTTCTACTGACAAATGAGTGCGATGCTCTAGTATCAAATAATGCTCTAGTGCGAGTAGAGGAGATAAGAATAATACCTGCTACCACATGATCAGCAGCCAAAGAATCCTCAACTTGAGCGGCGTACACTCGCCCGCTCGGAGGTGGTCGCCTGTCTGGCTGTCGCGACTAAGTGGCCCGATCTGCCTGTGTTGTGGCCCAGGTTCCCATGCAACCTTTCCGGTGAATCCACTGCGTAGAACACCTGGTGTTGGTGTGTCTGGCCCATAGTGCATCAAAGGGATGCCACAGATGACCCTGTGAGGTATCTTAAGCTAGTTGGCCTTCGGCTACATTTGCCGAATTTTTGAAAAGGTTTTGGGCCAAATAGATGTTGGATTTGGATTCAGCGCAGAAAAACGTTTGAAAACGGCTATTTGCTTGTTTGATTCTGAGTCCGGAGGCACAAAAATAGACTCCCGGAAGTTTTCAGTGGTTTTTTCGGTGCATGGGAGGGGCCATGGACCGCCGGCTTGCCACGTGGCGGCCTGTCATTGGCCGGTTTGCAGGGCTCGATCCATAGAGCGTCGTGGCTAGGTGCATAGACCCGGTGCAGGGACACGAGGCGTCGCCTGATTGGTGGGCTCTTTGTGCGCGGTCTTCAGAGCGGGTGCGGTAGTGCATGGACTAGGGCGGGGACACGTGGCAGTCCCCAGTTGGTCGGCGCACGCGGCGCGGTCCACGGAACCCAAAGGTGGGTGCGTGGACCGGGTGCAGGGGACACATGTCGGCGCGTGATTGGCGGGCTCACGAGGCACGGCGCACGGGGGCGCGGGCGAGCGCCTCGGGGCGCGTGCGTGGCAGCCGGTCAGGCGGCGCCTGCCCGCACGTGCGACCCGTGTGCGGGTGGACGCGTGGTGCCCCGCCATTCGCGGGAACTACCTACCCGTTTGACCGGGGAGGTGCCACGTGGCGCCAACGGACGCGCCCCGCATAGCTGTTTGCTGTGCGGGACACGAGTCCGATTCCTGCGGGGCCACGTGGCCACTTCCGACGCGCCCCGCACAGCTGTTTGCTGTGCGGGACACGTGTTAGCCCAGGGGAGATTCGAGCGCTCCCCCGCGGTACGCTGTGCCGCCGGATTCGGGCACCCGAAACCTGTCCGAGCGACCGAATCCAGGGACACAACGGGAATTAAATGATTTGTTTTGTGTGGCCTATTTAAAGGCCCGAGCCACCTTCTTCTTCCTCTTTTCCGCATTTCCGAGCCTCCTCTAACCTCGGACCCTTCAGCAAAGTTGCTCCTCTCTCTGTGCAGCATCCACATGAGGATTTCTGGGATTTTACGTGGCACGCTTTCTGAGGTTTCCATTTATTTGGCCCATCGCGACGTTCCTTGGCCGGTGTTTCCTTCCGTCGCGTTTCGGTGCGTGAGCTCCCCCGGCCTACTCCGTCCACCTTTTCAGGCGATTCTTGCGCCGTTGGCTTCACGACAGGTAGGGCTTCGATTATGATGTTCTGAGCTCCCCCTTATTTCGAGAATTTATTGGACTTTTCCGAGCCTTCTTACAACCCATATTCTGTGGTCGAGTTTTGGACAGCGTCTCGGTATTTCGGCTATATCTTCGCGCTCGAGCATCGGATTGAGGCGTGCTTGTACACTTTTTGCATCTATGCGTCGCAAGGATTGTCGCCGTATTTTTCTGAGATTTTTTTTAGGCTTGCCCGAAGGTATATGTTTTTCCCCTTTTCTGTGCATGGTGTTACAGTTGTTATGTTGTGGGGTTTCGTGCTCTCCGTGTTGTGGAATTTGTAACTCGGCCTACGGGTAACGGATTGGGACGTGCAGGTACTCGTTTCGAAGGGTTCGACACGATGATCGTAGCAGTATTTTTGTTGGATTTTTCAGAGTCCTTTCTGCAGGTGAAAATTTCGCATCTTTGCGACTGTTACCAGCAGTTGTGTGTATTTAGATATTTTTGGAATAAAGTGTAACTTTGGACCTTATTGTTGTACCCAGAAGAGTTTGCGGGTGTTTCTGAACCCGTTGGAACTGGAGAAAATTGGAGATATTTGTTCCTGGGAATTTTCAGCTGTGGGATTTTGGATAGTTTAGCACTTCAGGTGGGTTGCCTCGTCTTCAAGATCTATGGACCGTACACTAATTCTATTGACGTAGGATCATGCATAGTTGTGTGTATACTATGTAGCATGCTAGAATGTGAGAGTTGATATTCCTTGTGTTATTTGATGATTATGTGATTCTTCTGCTTCCTACGATCTGTTAAATTATTGTTATTTTGGAACTTGACCTAGTACCCCCGTCATATGTTACATATGTAACCAGACTAGTAGAAAACACTCACTTGGGCTAGGTTTATTTATGTTTTAGACATCCGCACACTATACTCTGTTTCTGGACATAGTGTCATCCTCGCCCGGGTAGTGGGCCGAGTGGTCGTGATTCTTCTTAGTGTGGGGATGCATGTTACACTCGTGCTTGGGAGCAGAGTGTAGTCTGGTAGTTGTAGCTAGTCTTTTATCTGTGGCGGGAGCCGTTTGGGTGAACGGTAATCCCGGGATGTTTTGTTCTTTATTTCTTTTGTCGCCACTGTGTTAGTGGCAGCAGTATACCAGTGATAGCAGGACCTTGAACCCAGAACCTTTTTGGACACACACATGATTTTAGTCAACCAATGTTTTCTTCCTAGCATTGTACGTAGGGTCGCCTGAGTCTGTTCTTGTTTGATTGGACGAAGGAATTAGCTCTTTGAGGTTTGGATATAAAACTTGTTTTCAAATTATTTTCCTAAAAAGAACTAAAAAACATTAAAAATGGATTTCTCTCAGATAAAGATGGCTTTCAAAAAGAAACTATTTTAGTCCTCACCCCGCGTGGGTTGAGTGAAAAATGGCTTCTAGTAACAAATGTCACCTTTTTCCTATAAACTTACCCACTCGAGATGATTCGAGTGGTCTGGGTTCTAAGGGCTACCTTTTCTCTGGGTCGAGAACAACGAGGGGCTATACCAAGAGCCTGTTCTTGTTTGATTTGGGTTGTAGGTTCTAGTCTTTCGGGGTTCTCGGACCCTTCATTATTGCCGGTTGTGGAGCATACCCGGCTAGTGAGTTGCATGTCGAGCTGATATTCTTTCTGGGAGCCGTTGGGTTGACAGCGGTCCTAGCTATTCGAGTGTTCCTTGTTAGTGAGTTAGAGAGGTGATTCGAGTATTGACGATCTTGTTGATCGTGATTTGGACTATAGCCTGCATGAGCCATATTGAGCTCGACAGAGATGCGCGGATACTTTCCTCGGTGGGGTCGCGCCCCTCGAGTGCCACTCCGGAGTTGGGACTGTAACTTTGCTATCGCGACTTGTCGACGCAGTCCCTCTGGCTGGGCCAGTTTTGGCAGTCACGGACGCCCTACGGTAGACCCGTCCTCTTGTGGATGTGCGGCAGTAGGTGGGCGCAGGTTTGACTGGACCCCATGTGGCAGTCAGTGTAGATTGGGTGATTATATTTGAGAGTTAGTAGATGCATCATGTTTCCATCTGTTCCACTTTTTGAGCATTTAGATTGAGGCATAGTAGCTATAGAGTTATTTTTCCAGCTCTTTTCCTTTCAGTATTGCTTTTGTTACTTTATGTCTCTAGTAGACTTAGTAGGCAGACCGTCAGGCTTGTTGGCGGTACCCACTGAGAACTACTGTGGGATGTAGTTCTCACACCCGCCGTGGTGTATTTTTCCCCAGCGACCTCTACTCCAGTTCCTGCTGCTTCAGTTGCTGATCCTGCTGATCGAGGTAAGGGAGTCGCGAGATAGATCCCTACCAGTCGTCTTCCAGAGAGAGTAGATGTACCCCCTTTTTATTTTTTAGAGTTTTATTTTGAGAGACCTTTGTAGTGAGGTTCAGACTTGTACTTTTTCCTTTTCAGTTGAGAGACTTACGTATTTGTGAGGACTTGGGTTGTACATCTGTGGAGTTGTATTTATTTTATTTATAGTAGTTTACTTTTCAACTCTGATATCTGTATAGTGTAGTATCATTCTTTTGCAGGTTAGTTGTTTCGTCTATACGGGGCCTCCCGTATGGGCGGCGGATCTGTTGGCGAGCCCGGGTCGCAGTTTCGACGCTGGGGCGTGACAGATTAGAGTGGTATCAGAGCCTAGGATGTAGGTCATTGTGGACTTAGAAACCCTAGGCTTGTGGTTGGACCCTAGGATGACTCACGTGAGAGCCGTGATTTTAGCGAGAGTCCTGATTGAGTCCTTAACTCACCCAATGGATGGAATGAGTGATTGACATGTCTTCTCTCGGTGGCGACTATGTTGGCTGCAGACAACATAGTGCTACAGGAAGGGGGACATGTCTTTGACTTTCGCTAGATTGGGTCGAGTGTTGTTTTGGTTCTGTCCTGAAGTTTGAATGTTGCTGCAGGTGAGCACGATGCCTCCGCAACGCAGGATGCGGACGCGTTCTCAGCCTTCCTCCCCCGATGAGCCTGAGCAGGAGGAGTCAGCACAGGGTCAGCAGAATGAGGTACAGGAGCTTCGGGCTCAGATGGCCCATTTGTCAGAGGCTGTTCGACGCCAGGAGGAGACTTCCCGGCGCCAGGAGGAGACCATGGACCGGATGATGCGCATGTTGGAGCAGAGAGTACAGCCTGTTGTAGCACCCCCTGAGAGTTTCCCCGCACCTCCTTCGCCAGCCGTGGCACCCCTAGTTGTACCAGCAGCGCAGGCAGCCCCTATTGCACCGATTACCAGTAGACAGCCGTTTGGGACGGCAGGACAGTTGATCCCTGCAGAGCAGCGTGAGGTGGTTGATTTGTTGTTTAGGTTTCGTCAGTTTGACCCACCTCGTTTTTCGGGGCAGAGTTCGGAGCCGTGGGAGGCAGAGTCGTGGATCACGGCGATGGAGCGACACTTCGAGAGCCTGTTTATTGAGGAGCGGTTTCAGGTACTATTGGCGACGAACTTCTTAGAGCGCAACGCCGAGGCTTGGTGGTGGCATGTTCGACCTGCTGGTCCGCCTGGGGCTCAGCTTCTTACCTGGGCGGAGTTTCGTAGTCTACTTCTTGGAGCTTTCTTCCCGGAGAGCGTTCGGCAGAGGTGTGAGGAGCAGTTGAAGAATCTCCGATAGGGAGATCGGCCCGTGCACGAGTACATTGCAGACTTCAACCAGTTGTTGGCCTGTGTACCGCACGCGGCCAGGGACGAGGCGCATCGAATTTATATGTTTGAGCGAGGTTTGCGCCGGGAGATTTATCAGTTCATCCGTTCGCGCAGACTGCAGACTTGGGACGCGTCTATGGAGTAGGCACTCTATGTTGAACGCGGGGTGGCGGTGATGGACGAAGTGGCTCCAGCTCCCGCGGTGATTCCGGGGGCGAAGCGCCCAGCACTGGATGACGAGGGACAGACGAGTCGGTAGGGACCTCCGAGACCTCCACGATCTCACCCTGAGGATCGTGGGTTTTAGAGGCGCCAGAGATCAGGTGGGCCCCCGCAGCAGCCGTAGTATCAGCAGCAGCAACAGCGACAGCAGTCGCAGTAGCAGTACCCCCGTCAGCAACAGTATCGGTATCAGTGACAGGAGCGGTGTGTTATCTGTGGCGAACCCCATCCACCGTCGCAGTGTGACCAGAGGCAGGGACGGTGCTTCCTATGTGGAGAGTTGGGACATTTTCGCGCAGCTTGCCCCCGAGCCATTCTGTCAGTGCGGCCTATCGCGACAGCACCCCCCTTGCCTATTCAGGAAGCGGAGGCCCCTCCGGCACAACGTCAGACAGAGTGGGTCACGACATCGGGACAGACGGGACGACGATCTTCAGCACCTAGTGGACGGGTTTACGCAGCCCTGATGGAGGGCACCCCGGCAGCAGATCGTGACGCCGCAGGTATGATTTTATTTTTCAGCCTGCTGAGCTTGAGCATCCCTGTACTGCTGTTTTTCCTACATATGTTAGTAGGGCATTTGTAGCTTTGCATGGATAAGAGATAGGATTATCACTACTTGCATTAGCGGTTAGATTCTTGACGGTATCCTACGAGTAAAGGATTGCGGTGCATGATCAGTACAGTTTAGACTTGGGACTATACCGCAGGTGTGACGGTTCGGGGACAGCTCCAAGACTTTGATTGAACACATGGGTTGGATCGGTTGGTGATGTATCGTGCAACGACTGATTGTGGAATGAGAGCAGCCACCCTTCCGCGAGTTGGACAGGAGGAGTTCATTTTCACGGTTTGCCGAAGTATCCTTCCTGCAACGTTGGCTTCAGCGGCAGTGGACAGACGCCACCTTGGAAGCATTGTGATGATTAGGACTATAGGTTGTGTCCTTAGAGGTTTCGGTTAGATTGTAGCTTTCATTTTTGTAGCCACAGCAGGAACGGCATCAACACTTCTCTCCTTTTTTCTCGCCTTTGTGCTGAAGTTTACGAATGGACGAAAACTTCCAGAAATGGAGACAGTGCCCGAACCTGTTCTTGTTTGATTGGAGCGAAGGCACTGGCCTTTCGGAATTTTTGGACTTTTCGATAATTTCAGTTGTTTTCTAAATTGAGGGTTGGGGTTGATGACTTTCCTGCTGGTGGGGCCTTACTTTTCTGGTTATTTTGTGTTGCCGTCCTTGGTGTTGTTTTAGTCGGGTCGGTCTGGTTGTTGTGGTGTGTTTTGGTTTCGGGGACAAAATTTCCTTTTAGTGGGGAGGATGTAGTGGCCAAGGTTCCCATGCAACTTTTCCGGTGAATCCACTGCGTAGAACACCTGGTGTTGGTGTGTCTGGCCCATAGTGCATCAAAAGGATGCCACAGATGGACCCTGTGAGGTATCTTTAGCTGGTTGGCCTTCGGCTACATTTGTCGAATTTTTGAAAAGGTTTTGGGCCAAACAGAGGTTGGATTTGGATTCAGCGTGGAAAAACGCTTGAAAACGGCTATTTGTTTGTTTGATTCTGAGTCCGGAGGACCAAAAACGGACTCCCGGAAGTTTTCAGTGGTTTTTTCGGTGCATGGGAGGGGCCGTTGTGGTGACCTTAAACCCCATGCAGCTTTCCGGCTGAATCCACAGCTTAGAACACCTATTATTGGTGTATCTGGCCCATAGTGCATCAAGGAGATGCCACAGATGGACCCTGGGAGGTATCTTTTGCAGTATTGGCCTTCGGCTGTGTTTGCCAAAATTTCTAGAAGGATGTTGGCCAAACAGAAGTTGGAATTGGATTCAGCACGGAAAAACACTTGAAAACGGCTATTTTCTTGTTAAATTTGGAGTCCGGATGACCAAAAACGGGCTACCGGAAGTTTTCGGGAATTTCTGGTGCATGGGGGTGTCTGTGGACCGGCCGGAGCCACGTGGCGGCTTGTGATTGGGCCGGCCCACACCGCTCGGTCCACAGGGGAGGGCGCGCGGGTGCATGGACCGCGGGGCGGGCCACGTGGCACGTCTGGACTGGCGGGTGTGCGCAGCGCGGTTCAGGGAGTTTTGGCGCTGCATGGTGGACCGGCGTGCGACACGTGGCGGCACGGCATTGGCGGGCTCACCTGGTCGCGGTCCACGGCGCCAGCGGCGGTGCACGGGGCAGCGCTCGGCCGACACGTGGCGCCTCGCACTCGAGTGCGCCACGCGTCGCTCCGTCCGCGCTCCGCCCCACCTACCGCTCCCGCCCGCGGAGGGGCGACGTGGCGCGCAGTGAGGGGCCCCGCACAGCTGTTTGCTGTTGCGGGGTGACGTGGCCGCACAAAAGGGATTCGGGCGCGTCGTACAGGTCGCGTCCGACCCCTTCAGGCGGATTCGGGCGCCGAAAGCTGCGCCCGAATCCGCCAAAAGCCCATAGTGGACTTGTGCCTATAAATAGGGCCTTGGGGGCCCATTTATACACTTTTCTGAGCCAAATTTCGCAGAGAGCCCTTTAGAAGAAATTTTTCCTCTCATCCAGCAGCACAGTTTGGAGGACTTTGGAGATTTTAGGAGATCATCTGTTCGACTTCATCTGCGACGCGGCGCACAGTGACGCTTCGTCTTCGTCGACCCGTTTCGTCGCTTTTTCTTGCGCAGACTGCCCCGACTCGCTCCGATCTCCGTTTTTAGCGATTTTCACGCCGTCGGACTCACGACAGGTAGGACTTTAACTTTGATGTTCAGAGTTTTCTCAGATTCCTTACGGATTTTGGAGGTATTTGAGCTTTCTGTTGCTCCTTTTTCTTCGCGGATTTGTGGATAGCACCGCAGTGTTTCGACCATAACTTTGCGTGCCGACATCAGATCGAGGTGATTCAATAGCCTAATTTCATCTACTTCACGCGAGGAATCTCATGGATTTTTCTCAGAATTTTCTGAGGTTGCTTCGAAGGTGAGAACCTTCTTCTTCCCGAGTTGTTATCTGTGAAAATTGGTACAGTTGTGAATGAGGTGTTTCTCTTGCCGGACTTATATCTCAGCGTTGAAAACTCGGAATTGGACGTGCAGGTAGTCGTTTCGAAGCTATCGACGCGTAGATCGCAGGGGTATTTTATTCAGATTTTTCTGAAGGCTTTCAGAAGGTGATTTTTGCCCATCTTCGCAGCTGAATTACAGTATTAATTCTGGCAGTTTTGGAGGAATGTTTGTGTAACGACACCTCAGTTTTTGTACCCAGGAGCATTGTGGACTGTGCTTGTAGTGATCCGGCCTTTCGGGGGTATTTTTGACTTAGGTATAGTCATTTAAGCCTTTAAGTGAAATAAAATTATTCAATTCTTGAAGTTGGCCATTGTGAGATGCTAGTATTTTTCTGCGATAGAGCGCGGAAAAAGAAAGCCGACGGCGCGATCGGATCTGAAATCCGATATCGGGAACCCCCTGAACGGGACCCAAAGTGATATGGTAATTAGTCGTGCATCGGAATCCGTGCTAAATATCTTGCACCCGTTAGAGATAAGGTGGTTTATCTCGTGGGGGATAATTAATTAGTTAATTAATTATCCCAGACGGAAAATTAATTAATTCTCTTACGTACGAATTAAAGAGGAATTAATTAAAGGTAAAGTACGACTATATAAGGGATCCTGAGTATCGGAAAGGAAAAGAAAAGAAAATAAAAACCCTAATCGGAGAGAAGGGAAAAAAAAAAAAGAAAAGACGGAACCCTAGCCGGAAGAAAGGGAAAGGAGAAAGAGAAGGAGCCCGATCTTCCCGGACACCGAACCGAAGGCAAGAACGCGACCGGACAACCTTCCCGTCGATCTTCGGTTAGTAAAATAATTTATTTAAATTATTTGGGAGTTTTCCGTCATCTCTTTCGTTGAGTTCTTGGTGGTCTTTAATCGAGTTCTTGTTATCGGACCTCCGACCGACGTTTTGGTTGTTCGTCGATCGTTGGTTTAGTCGTTAGAATTATCGTGTTTTTATTCGGAGATTTTTGGGATGTTTCGTTGGAACATAGTGGGTTAACGGGAGGCCACCGCCGCCGTTTTTAAACGGGAGGCCGCCGCCGCCGTTACCATGGTCGCGGGGTCTTCGCCGGAGTCGCACGGGAGCGAAAACGGAGAAGAAACCGCGAAACGGGAGCGCAAACGGAGAAGAAATCGCGAAACGGGAAGTTACTGTGCTTTTCCGTACAGCGCGGTCCACGGGTCCAGGCGTGCACCCGGTGCACGCCTGCAACATCGAAGGCCAAGAACCGGCGCACAAATCCGTGCGCCGGCCCGGCCCGTCCAGCACGGTGCACGCGCTGGGCGTGCACCCGGTGCGCGACGCCGCGGCCGAATGCGTGAACCCGGCGCGCGCCAGCACCGTGCGCGGCCCGGCCCGTCCCGCCTGGTGCACGCTCCCGTGTGCACTCGGCGCATGCCGCCGCCGCCTGATGCCGTAAACCCGGTCCACGGTTGCCCCTGTGCACCACCCGACAGCCCAAAGATCGGTAGCTCCGTTTTTGTCCGTTTTTCCACCGTTTTGAACGCCGTTTTCGCCGTTGGGATCGTTATTTCCGTGGCTTTCTTGGCATGGCCACCTGGGACCTTCTTGGTCATTATTTTATTAGGTCGGGTGCTAATTTCGCCGACGCTCCGCGCCTCGACGAAATCGTCGGGGGCGTGCCGTCGGGTCTCTTTTCTCATCATTTCCGCCGTCGGGGCCTTCTTGGTCTAACCAGGGACGTCCCGAGTGGGCTACCGATTGAGGATTGAGTTTTGTTGGACTTTCCCGTCGAAAAGAGTAAAGTGGGTCTTGTGTTTTCAGATGTTAGTACACGCTTTTGACTATAGTTATCCGTGCGGACTTTCTTTAGGTCCAGACGCGCAGCGGGGGTGCGCGAAAGATTCGGGTGTTCCGATCTCTCTCCAAATAGGTGGGTACGGTTGCTGTAAATACAGCCAGTGCAGTAAGTGCATCTATCGTCATTAAAGTGCTCTCAATTTATCTAACAAAGTAGATGGACAGTTTAACCTTTCGCATAATCGTGTTTTTATCTAACAATTGAAGCGGCTGCGGTCGCATTGTTCATGACACGCCGATCTCGGCAAATCTGTTTTGGGATGCTGCACGTACACAGGCGGATTGGCCTCCGCATGGGTGTACTTTTCCGGAAGAGTGGTCTTGTATGACCCGTGTTCCTCACAAAAGTGTGGGTGCCGTGAGGACCCCTTCGCGCCCGCTGGGAATAGCACACCAGCACCGTGGAAGGGGTAAATGCATCAAAGTAGGTACTTGTGCACGAGGGGAGACTTTAGTCTCTCCGACAGGTAATCTGGGGTTGGTGCCCAATTTAATTGATAATTCTGGGGTTGGTGCCCAGCTTAACATGTGCAGGGTTGTAGCGAAATGGTTTTGGTGTTTCCGGTTTGCTCCTTATTCCTTATTGTTATTAGACATCTACTTTGTTTGTCACTGACATTACCCACTCCGTGACAGGCGCTACGAGAGGCGTTAGCCGGGAGTTTGTCGAGACTGCGTCGCGAGGGCCGTAGTCAGGACACTTGGTTATTATCATTATCTCATTCCTTTTACGCATT
Organism: Tillandsia leiboldiana; assembly: GCA_029204045.2. Classification (NCBI taxonomy): domain Eukaryota; kingdom Viridiplantae; phylum Streptophyta; class Magnoliopsida; order Poales; family Bromeliaceae; genus Tillandsia; species Tillandsia leiboldiana. The sequence goes on from CM055061.1 coordinate 9,990,116, forward strand.
TAGTTAATTTGCTTGTGGGTAGTAATAATCGTGGACATGTATTATTTAGCACTGTGGATGAGTTGTACGTTTATAGTTTGGTTCTTTTGGTGATGTTTTTGTATGCGGCATGTTTTCATGATAAACCAAATGACTTCGAAAAGGTTTTCTCAAAACGAAGTGTCGTGTGGGCACGGGTTTTGCAACTGTTGGTTTTATCCTTTCTAAAACATTGATGCCGCTTTATTATTCCGCTTGATGTTGAATGTCTATTGTATGGTTGATGGTTGGTGTTGGATGTATGTTGTTGTAAGTGAGACGCCGTGCATATACAAAGGAGACTCTGTCCGCGGACAGGGAGAATTTGTGTATGTGGCGGTCTGGCACGCACCGGGGATGAGGTTTAAATTACCTTGTTAAAAGAAAAAAAAATACACACGATTTTCCGCTTAAATAGACTCAAAAACCCCCGGGGGCGTGACAGTGCTGGACCCGTTGGACTCTGTGTAGCTGTGTTTCTTGTATTTTCAGCTGTAGGACTTTTGACTGTTCGGCTGGTCAGGTGGGTGGCCTCGCTTTCAAGATTTGCGATCTGTACACTAATTCTAGCTGTATAGGGATGTACATGGATTGTTCTACCTCCGGTATAGCATGTTAGAGAGCATGAGTTGGGATTCCTTGTTTATTCAGTTTAGCATGTGTTGCTTATTATTTTTCCCCCACATCCCTATTTATTGCTATCCTTGGACTTGACCTAGCACCACTGTCATATGCAGCATGTTCAACCAGACTAGTAGAAAACTCCAACTTGGGCTAGGTTACTTTATTGCTTTAGACACTCCACTGTTATCACTATTTCATCTGGACTTAGTTTCTTCCTCGCCCAGATAGGGGGCCGAGAGGTCGGGTTATGAGTGTGGTGCATTTACACTCGTGTCGAGGGACCGAGTGGAGTCAGATAGTGGATTATTGATCATAGTGTCTTTTGATTACTGTCTGAGGGACAGGGGGTCTCGGCTGTGTTGTGTTCCAGCCAGTGAGTGAGACAGGGTTCTTTTGATTACAGTCGATCTTGTTGATCGTGGATATTGGATTATAGCCTGCATGGGCCACATTGAGCTCGACATAGATGCGCAGATACTTTACTCGGTGGGGTCGCGCCCCTCGAGTGCCACTCCGGAGCTAGGCGGGTTACTTGCTATTGCGATTTTGTCGACGCAGTCCCTCTGGCTGGTTCCTTTTTGGCAGTCATGGACGCCCTACGTAAGTCCGGTCCTCCGTGGATGTAACGGCAGTAGGTGTGCCTACGTAAGTCCGGTCCTCCGGGGATGTAACGGCAGTAGGTAGGCGCAGGTTTGACTGGACCCGATGTGGCAGTCAGTATAGATTGGGTGATTGAGATGAGGGTTAGTAGTGGTACCAGCTTTCTTTCTATTTCACCCTTGAGCATCTAGTTAGAGGCATAGTAGCTGTACTTTCTTTCTGTTTCACCCTTGAGCATCTAGTTAGAGGCATAGTAGTCCGGTCCTCCGTGGATGTAACGGCAGTAGGTGTGCCTACGTAAGTCCGGTCCTCCGGGGATGTAACGGCAGTAGGTAGGCGCAGGTTTGACTGGACCCGATGTGGCAGTCAGTATAGATTGGGTGATTGAGATGAGGGTTAGTAGTGGTACCAGCTTTCTTTCTGTTTCACCCTTGAGCATCTAGTTAGAGGCATAGTAGCTGTAGAGTTACTTCATCAGTTTTTCTTCCCAGCAATGCATTTTTACTTTTGCCTCTAGTGGACTTAGTGGGCAGACCGTCGGGCTTGTTGGCGGCACCCACTGGGAACTACTTGGGACGTAGTTCTCACACCCGTCGTGGTGTTTTCTTCCCCAGGGACCTCCACTTCTGTACCTGCTGCACAGGTTGCTGATCCAGCTGATCGAGGTAAGGGAGTCGCGAGTTAGATCCCTACCAGATGTCGCCCTGAGAGTAGCTGTACCCTCACCTTTTGAGAGTTGTTGAGCGATCTTGTAGTGAGGATTGAGTTGTACTCCTTTTTTTTGAGGGACATATGTGTTTATGTGAGGACTTGGTCTGTACTTATACCTAGAGTTGTGTTTATTTCAGTTCAGTATTTACTTTTCAGCTCTGATATCTGTATAGTATAGTTGATCTTTTGCAGGTTAGACGCTACGTTCATACGGGGCTTCCCGTATGGGCGGCAGATCTGTTGGCGAGTCCGGGTCGCAGTTTCGACCCGGGGCGTGACAGCCGTGGACAGCCGGCTTGCCACGTGGCGACCTGTCATTGGCCAGTTTGCAGCGCTCGGTCCACAGAGCATCGCGGCTGGGTGCATAGACCCGGCGCAGGGACACGTGGCGTCGCCTGATTGGTGGGCTCTTGGTGCGCAATCTTCAGAGCGGGCGCGGCGGTGCATGGACCAGGGCGGGGACACGTGGCAGTCCCCGGTTGGTCGGCGCACGCGGCGCGGTCCACAAAACCCAAAGGTGGGTGCGTGGACCGAGTGCAGGGGACACGTGTCGGCGCGTGATTGGCGGGCTCACAACGCGCGGCGCACGGGGGCGCGGGCGAGCGCCTCGGGGCGCGTGCGTGGCAGGCGGTCAGGCGGCGCCTGCCCGCACGTGTGACCCGTGCGCGAGTGGACACGTGGCGCCCCGCCATTCGCGGGCGCCACCTACCCGTTTGACCGGGGAGGTGCCACGTGGCGGCACCAGACGCGCCCCGCGGAGCTGTTTGCTGTGCGGGACACGCGTCTGATTCCTGCGGGGCCACGTGGCCACTTCCGACGCGCCCCGCACAGTTGTTTGCTGTGCGGGACACGTGTCAGCCCATGGGAGATTCGGGCGCTCCCCCGCGGTACGCTGTGCCGCCTGATTCGGGCGCCCGAAACCTGTCCGAGCGCCCGAATCCGGGGACACAACGGGAATTAAATGATTTGTTTTGTGTGGCCTATTTAAAGGCCCGAGCCACCTTCTTCTTCCTCTTTTCCGCATTTTCGAGCCTCCTCTCACCTCGGACCCTTCAGCAAAGTTGCTCCTCCCTTTGTGCAGCATCCACCTGAGGATTTCTGGGATTTTACGTGGCACGCTTTCCGAGGTTTACATTTATTTGTCGCATCGCGACGTTTTTTCGCCGGTGTTTCCTTCCGTCGCGTTTCGGTGCGCGAGCTCCCCTGGCCTACTCCGACCACCTTTTCAGGCGATTCTTGTGCCGTTGGCTTCAAGACAAGTAGCGCTTCGATTCTCGTGTTTTAGCTCCCCCTTATTTCGAGTATTTATTGGAGTTTTCTGAGCCTTCTTATGACCCATATTCTGTGGTGGAGTTTTGGACAGCGTCTCGGTATTTCGGCTATATCTTCGCGCTCGAGCATCGGATTGAGGGGTGCCTGTACTCTTTTTGCATCTACGCGTCGCAAGGATTGTCGCCGTATTTTTTTGGGATTTTTCTGAGGTTTGCCCGATGGTATATGTTTTCCCCCTTTTCTGTGCATGGTGTTACAGTTGTTATGTTGTGGGGTTTCACGCTCTCCGTGTTGTGGAATTTGTAACTCGGCCTACGGGGCTCGGATTGGGACGTGCAGATACTCGTTTCGAAGGGCTCGACGCGACGATCGCAGAAGTATTTATGTGGGATTTTTCAGAGTCCTTTCTGTAGGTGAAAATTTCGCATCTTTGGGATTGTTACCAGCAGTTGTGTGTATTTGGATATTTTTGGAATAAAGTGTTACTTTGGACCTTATTGTTGTACCCAGGAGAGTTTGCGGGTGTTTCTGAACCTGTTGGAACTGGAGAAAATTGGAGATATTTGTTCCTGGGAATTTTTAGCTGTGGGACTTTGGACAGTTTAGCACTTCAGGTGGGTTGCCTCGTCTTCAAGATCTATGGACCGTACACTAATTCTACTAACGTAGGATCATGCATAGTTGTGTGTGTACTATGTAGCATGCTAGAATGTGAGAGTTGATATTCCTTGTGTTATTTGATGATCATGTGATACTTCTGCTTCCTACGATCTGTTAAATTATTGTTATCTTGGAACATGACCTAGCACCCCCGTCATATGTTATATGTGTAACCAGGCAAGTAGAAAACTCTCACTTGGGCTAGGTTTATTTATGTTTTAGACATCCACACATTATACTCTATTCCTAGACATAGTATCATCCTCGCCCCGGTAGTGGACCGAGTGGTCGTGATTCTTCTTAGTGTGGGGATGCATGTTACACTCATGCTTGGGAGCGGAGTGGAGTCTGGTAGTTGTAGCTAGTCTTTTATCTGTGGCGGGAGCCGTTTGGGTGAACGGTAATCCCGGGATATTTTGTTCTTTATTTCTTTTGTCGCCACTGTGTTAGTGGTTGCAGTATACCAGTGATAGCAGGACCTTGAACCCAGAACCTTTTTGGACACACACATGATTTTAGTCAACCAATGTTTTCTTCCAAGCATCGTAGGGTCGCCTGAGTCTGTTCTTGTTTTATTGGACGAAGGCATTAGCTCTTCGACGTTTGGATATAAAACTTGTTTTCAAATTACTTTCCTAAAACGAACTAAAAATCATTAAAAATGGATTTCTCTCAGATCAAAATGGCTTTCAAAAAGAAACTATTTTAGTCCTCACCCCGCGTGGGTTGAGTGAAAAATGGCTTTCAGTAACAAATGTCACCTTTTTCCTATAAACTTACCCACTTGAGATGATTCGAGTGGTCTGGGTTCTAAGGGCTGTGTTTTCTCTGGGTCGAGAATAACGAGGGGCTATACCTAGAGCCTGTTCTTATTTGATTTGGGTTGTAGGTTCTAGTCTTTCGGGGTTCTCGGACACTTCATTGTTGCCGGTTGTGGAGCATACCCGGCTAGTGAGTTGCATGTCGAGCTGATATTCTTTCTGGGAGCCGTTGGGTTGACAGCGGTCCTAGCTGTTCGAGTGTTCCTTGTTAGCGAGTTAGAGAGGTGATTCGGGTATTGTCGATCTTGTTGATCGTGATTTGGACTATAGCCTGCATGAGCCATATTGAGCTCGACAGAGATGCGCGGATACTTTCCTCGGTGGGGTCGCGCCCCTCGAGTGCCACTCCGGAGTTGGGACTATGAGGACCCGAATCCCCACTTAATGGCTCATTGATGGATTAGATGCTTTTGGGAGTGTTTGTGCGCGTGTCGGGGCCCGAAAATAGATTTCTGGTGATAATGGGAGCAAGACTTGCTTATCAGGAGGCCATTTTGAGTGATTGAGATTTTTGCGTGCTTATTGGAACCAAGGAAGTGACCCGGCATGAAAAACAGATCAAGTTTACTTTTCGGGAATTTTTGGAAAATTTTAGAAGTGGAATTTGGCAAATCGGACATCGGATTTGGATTCAGCGCGCGAAAACGGTCAAGATGGACTATTTACTTGTATTTTTCGGAGCCCGGACGCGAAAACACGGATTTCGAGGCGTGGGGTTACTGTTACGGTGGCCGGAGAGGCGCCGGCGGCGCCGGCTGGCGGCGGAGCGCGGCGGAGGGTGGAGACGCAGCCGCGCGGTCCACCGCAAAGGCGTGCACCCAGGCCCTGTGTGACACCCCCGGAATTTGGATTAGTCCTCTATATAAATGATATAATAGGACTAAATCTCTAACCCGGCTATAGCATTTTGGATGGTAGCAAGATCCAAGAGGAACATGAGAGTTAAGCGTGCTAGAGCTAGAGTAGTTCTAGGATGGGTGACCCCCTGGGAAGTGGGGCGTCACAATTGGTATCAGAGACATTCACCAGCCGGAAATGTGAGATGAGTCTCAGCTAAGCCAGGGTTATAGCGGGTAGAGCGAGGCTCCCAGGCTAATGACCGTTGTGAGTGGAGTGCAGCTCCTCACAAGGTCGGCTAAGGCTAGCGAGACGAGTCTCACATCGCCTGGTGCTTGTGAGTGTGCTTGAGCCTGACGTGGACGTCAGGGCTTAAAGGGGGGAAGAATGTGACACCCCCGGAATTTGGATTAGTCCTCTATATAAATGATATAATAGGACTAAATCTCTAACCCGGCTATAGCATTTTGGATGGTAGCAAGATCCAAGAGGAACATGAGAGTTAAGCGTGCTAGAGCTAGAGTAGTTCTAGGATGGGTGACTCCCTGGGAAGTGGGGCGTCACACCCTGGCCACGTGGCGGGCCCCGGTTGGCGGGCGCAGCGGGCGCAGTCCACGGAAAAAGGCGGGTGTACGGTGGACCGCTGGGTGGACACGTGGCATCTCCGGATTAGCGGGCTCTCGTGTGCGCGGTCCACGCAGCAGTGGCGGGCAGGTGACCGTACGTGGGCAGGTGCGGGGCAGGTGAGGCGGCGTGGGGGGCGACGTGGGGGCGCCACGTGGCGCCCCGTGGTTGGCCGGGCGCTGCCGCGCACGTCCGCGTGTCGGGACACGCGGCGTCGCGCGGTTCGCGGGCGCACGTGCGCCGGGCGCGGGGAGCGCGTCTGGGCCACGTGGCGGCCCGAGATGGATTCGGGCGCGCACAGTAACGGGCTGGGCCCGTTACTGTAGCAGCCCGAATGCCCCGGGCGCCCGAATTTTGGGCCAAAAGTCCAAAATCTGGATTTTTTTGGGCTGGGCCTATAAATAGGCTGCTTGCTGGTGCTTTTTGCCCCCTTTCCCGAGCTCCTCTGCCCTTAGCCCCTTTAGTAAAGTTGGAGATCTTCATGTTGCGCATCTTCTGGCAGAGGCCCGGAAATTTTGGAAGCCGCGGCGTCGACGACTTCGGCATCGGAGCACAGCGCGACAATTTTCAGTTGGAGGCCCGTTTCCGTCGCACTTCAGTCTGAGAGGTCTACAGAGCTACCCCGACTGTATTTTTGGACGATTTTTGTGGCGTTGGAATCACCAGAGGTACGCCGTCGATTTCCGTATTGATCGCTTCATCTCTTTTGGGGTTTTTGACACGGATCCCGAGGAGTTTCTGAACCCCTATTTTCTGTTGGAGTTTTTGGACAACAAGGCCTTTGCAGATTTTTATCTCCTCATCCGGACATCGTAATTCGACGACTCAAGGCTCTATCGACATCTACTCTTTGCGAGGATCGCCGTCATATTTTTATTGGAATTTTTGGAGATTGTTTTACAGGTGAAAATTTCACTTTAAGGGGACTGTTCACAGCAGATTTGTGGAACTTGGAATTTTATGGAATTAATGTAACTTTGGGTGGTATTTTTGTACCCAGGATGCATTATACACTGCTAGTGTACTGGTTGCTTGGTGGTTGTGCTGGTAAATCTGTTTCTGGGCTTTCTTTGTTGTACGACCCTGGACAGTTGAGCACCTTCAGGTGGGTGGCCCTGTCTCCAAGAATGATTGAATGTGCATTAAATCTGCTATAGTAGGACCATGCATGATAGTGATATTCCTGTGTAGCATGATAGAATGTGATAGCTGTTGATTCTAGAGTTATATGATGATCATGCGATCTCTTGTTCCTACTCTGTAAAATTATTATTATTATCTTGGAATTTGACCTAGCACCCCGTCATATGCAGCATGTTCAGCCAGACTGTAGAAAACTCCAACTTGGGCTAGGTTTATTCTGCTTTAGACATCCACACTTCTTATTCTTTCCTGGACATAGTGTTTTACTCGCCCGGGTAATGGGCCGAGTGGTCGGGATTCCTTTAGTGTGGGATGCATTTTACACTCGTGCTTGGGAGCAGAGTGGAGTCTGGTAGAAGTAGTTGATTGATCATCTGTGGCGGGAGCCGTTCGGGTAAACGGCGGTCCCGAGATGTTTTGGTTTCTTGTTTTATTGTCGCCACTGTGTCGGTGGCAGCTATATACCAGTGATAGCAGGACCTTGAACCCAGAACTGTTTTTGGACACACATATGATTTTAGTCAACTAATGTTTTCTTCCGAGCATCGTGGAGTCGCCGAGTCTGTTCTTGTTTGATTGGACAAAGGCATTAGCTCTACGAGGCTTGGATATAAAGCTTGTTTTCAATTGTTTTCCTAAAAAGAACTAAAAATCATTAAATATGGATTTCTTTCAGATCAAATGGTTTTCAATAAGAAATATCACCTTTTTTCGATAAATTTAACCACCCGAGATGGTTCGAGTGGTCTGGGTTCCAAGGTCTGCCTTTTTCCTCTGGGACGAGAACAACGAGAGGCTATGGCTAGAGCCTGTTCTTGTTTGATTAGGGTTGTAGGTTCTAGTCTTTCGGGCTTCCCGGACCCTTTATTGTGTCTGTTGTGGAGTTATCCTGTCAGTGATGCCTGTTTTAGGGAGCCGTTGGGTTGATAGCGGTCCCGACTGCCGAGTGTTCCTTGTTGCTCGGGTTAGAGAGCAGGGATGGGGGATAGTATAGCTATATTGTTGAGTCGGGTGGGATTGCACCAGATTATCTACTCGGGTTATTATTTCGGTAACCGCGAACTGTGGGCGGTTGACCGATTAGTGTTATACATCAGTTGAGGCTTGGTTTTGCATTGTGGATTGAGTGAGTCTCCACTTTGAGCATAATGTCGACATTTGCCTCATTGGCTGAGATACTTGACAGAGCTGTTGGACATGGGTTACTTTTGACTCGAGCGGGTCGCTCCCCTCGAGTGCCACTCCGGAGTAGGCGAGACCGGGTTGTTGTAACCGGCGTTGAGATTGAGCTTTAGACCGGGTTGTTGTAACCGGCGTCGAGATTGAGCTTTAGACCGGGTTGTCGTAACCGGCGTGAGTTTGAGTTATTCTATCGTGACTTGTCGACGCCGTCCCTCTGGCTGGCCCAGATGTGGCAGTCATGGACACCCTACGGTAGACCGTCCTGTTGAGGATGTGCAGCAGTAGGTGGGCGCAGATTTGACTGGACCCTATGTGGCAGCCATTATAGTTTGGGTTACTATAATGGCAGTCATTATAGTTTGGGTTACTATACCTGAGAGTTAATAGATGCATTATGTTTTCCTTCTGTTCCACTTGTTGAGCATCTAGATAGGGGCATAGTAGCTGTAGAGTTATTCATTTTCCAGCTCTTCTTTCAGTATTTCATTTAGTACCTTATGCCTCTAGTAGACTTAGTGGGCAGACCGTTGGGCTTGTTGACGGCACCCACTGAGGACTACTGTGGGATGTAGTTCTCACACCCGTCGTGGTGTCTTTTTTCCCAGGGACTTCTACTCCTGTTCCTGCTGCTCCAGTTGTTGCTTCTTCAGACCGAGGTAAGGGAGTCGCAAGCTAGATCCCTACCAGTCGTCCTTCAGAGAGTAGATGTACCCTTTTTATATTTTGGGAGTCTTCGTCAGTTGAGAGACCTTGTAGTGAGGTATAGAGTTGTACTTTTCTTTTGAGCTGAGAGATTTATGTACTTTTGGTGAGGACTTTGAGTTGTATATATTTTATTTCTAGCAGTTTATTTTCAGCTCTGATATCTGTTTAGTATAGTATCTTCCTTTTGCAGGTTTGACGCTTCGTCTATACGGGGTTCACCGTATGGGCGGCGGATCTGTTGGCGAGCCCGGGTCGCAGTTTCGACCCCGGGGCGTGACAGATTAGAGTGGTATCAGAGCCTAGGTTGTAGGTCATTGAGGACTTAGAAACCCTAGGCTTGTGGTTGGACATTAGGATGACTACGTGAGAGTCGTGACGGTTAGCGAGAATCCTGATTGAGTTTTATACCACTCCCAAGGGATGGGATGAGTGATTGGCATGTTTATTCTCCTAAGCGATTATGTTGGCTGCAGACAACATAATGCTATGGAATGGATGACATGTCTTAGACTTTCGCTGGATTGGGTCGAGTGTTGTTTGGTGCTGTCCTGATGTTTACATGTGGATTGCAGGTGAGCTCGATGCCTCCCCGACGTAGGATGCAGACACGTTCTCAGCCTTCCTCCTCCCTTGAACCTGAGCAGGAGGAGTCAGCACAGGGTCAGCAGAGTGAGGTGCAGGAGCTTCGGGCTCAGTAGGCTCAGTTGTCAGAGGTTGTCCGGCGCCAGGAGGAGACTTTCCGGCATCAGGAGGAGACCATGGACCGGATGGTGCGCATGATGGAGCAGAGGGGGCAGTCAGTCGTGGCTCCCCCTGAGAGTTTCCCTGCACCATCTTCGTCAGTTGTGGCACCCCCAGTTGTACCAGCAGCACAGGCAGCCCCTACTGCACAGGGTACCAGTGGTCAGCCATTCGGGACGGTAGGACAGTTGACCCCTGCAAAGCAGCGTGAGGTAGTTGATATGTTGACGAGATTCCATCAGTCTGATCCACATCGTTTTTCGGGGCAGAGTTCGGAGCGCGGAGAGGCGGTCACGGATGAGGTGGCTCCAGCTCTCGCAGGGATTTCGGGGGCGAAGCGCCCAGCACAGGATGTTGAGGGACAGACGAGTCGGCAGGGACCTACGAGACCTCCACGATCTCATCCTCAGGGTCGTGGGTTTCGGAGGCGCCAGAGGTCTGGTGAGCAACCGCGGCAGCCGCGGTATCAGCCTAGACAGCAGCTCCGGCAGCAGCGACGTGAGCGGTGTGTCATCTGTGGCGGCCCTCATCCACCGTCGCAGTGCGACCAGAGACGGGGATGATGTTTCGTATGTGGAGAGTTGGGATATTTTCGAGCAGCGTGTCCCCGAGCCATTCTGTCAGTGCGACCCCTTGCTACAGCACCTCCCTTGCCAGTTCAGAAAGCGGAAGGCCCTCCAGTACACCGTCAGACTGAGTGGGGTACGACGTCGGGACAGACGGGACGACGGTCTTCAGCACCCAGTGGACGGGTTTACGCAGCCCTAGTGGAGGGCACCCCAGCAGCAGATCCTATCGCCGCAGGTATGGCTTTATTTTCAGTCAGTTGAGTGAGCTTTTTGGTACCACGGCATCTTTTTGCATGATATTAGGGCATTTGCATCTCTGCATGGATAGGGGATAGGAAATTTGCTACAGGTAATTGTAATTGGATCCTTCGCAGTATCCTGCGAGCAAAGGAGGATTATGGGGCATGGCCAGGACAACTGAGACTTTGAGAGATACATCGGCAGGTGTGACGGTTCTATTACAGCTCCACGACTGAGATTGAGCACACGGGATGGACCAGCTGGTGCGGTATCGTGCAACGATTGATTGTGGATTGAGAACAGTGACCTTTCCGCGAGTTGGACAACATGAGATCATTTTCGCAGGTCACCGAGGCATCCTTCCTGCAGCAGCGGCTTCAGCGACTCTGGGTTAGGTGCTACTTGTTGAGCGTAGGTGACGCCTAGGACTAGAGGTTATGTCTCTAGGGGTCCCGGTTAGAGTTGTGTTTTTCTTTTTAGGGGCACGGATAGATCGTAGCTTTCGTTTTTGTTGCCACAGCAGGAACGCCATCAACACATCTCTCCCTTTTTCTCGCCCTTGTGCTGGAATTTGCGAACATGATGAAAGAACCGAAAGACTACTCCAGAAATGGAGACGGTGCCCGAACCTGTTCTTGTTTGATTGGTGCGAGGGCACTGGTCTTTCGGAACTTTCGAACTTTTCGCTAATTTCAGTTGTTTTCTAAATTGGAGAGTTGGGGGTCGATGACTTTCCTGCTGGTGGGGCCCTTATCCTTTCTGGTTGGTTGTGTTGGCGTAATTCATGTAGTTTGGACGCGTAGAGTTGGCTGTTTTCCTTGTCCCCAGTTTTCAAAATTTTTGAGGTTTATCCAGCTGTTGGACTCGCTTTGTGGAGAGTGTGTAGCGACTGAGGAGTTGGAAACGGTGTTGTTGGATGCTTACCCTTGGCTTTGAACTCCCTTTTGAGCCGTGTTTGTTTCGAGAACGAAACTTTCTTTTAGTGGGGGAGGATGTGAGGACCCGAATCCCCACTTAATGGCTCATTGATGGATTAGATGTTTTTGGGAGTGTTTGTGCGCCTGTCGGGGCCCGGAAATGGATTTCTGGTGATAATGGGAGCAAGACTTGCTTATCAGGAGGCCATTTTGAGTGATTGAGATTTTTGCGCGCTTATTGGAACCAAGGAAGTGACCCGGCACGAAAAACGGATCAAGTTTACTTTTCCGGGAATTTTTGGGAAATTTTAGAAGTGGAATTTGGCAAATCGGACATCGGATTTGGATTCAGCGTGCGAAAACGGTCAAGATGGACTATTTACTTGTATTTTTCGGAGCCCGGACGCGAAAACACGGATTTCAAGGCGTGGGGTTACTGTTCCGGCTGCCGGAGAGGCGCCGGCGGCGGCGGCTGGCGGCGGAGTGCGGCGGCGGGTGGAGGCGCAGCCGCGCGGTCCACCGCGAAGGCGTGCACCCGGGCCCTGGCCACGTGGCGGGCCCCGGTTGGTGGGCGCAGCGGGCGCGGTCCACGGAAAAAGGCGGGTGTACGGTGGACCGCTGGGTGGACACATGGCATCTCCGGATTAGCGGGCTCTCGTGCGCGCGGTCCACGCAGCAGTGGCTGGCAGGTGACCGTACGTGGGCAGGTGCGGGGCAGGTGAGGCGGCGTGGGGGGCGACGTGGGGGCGCCACGTGGCGCCCCGTGGTTGGCCGGGCGCAGCCGCGCACGTCCGCGTGTCGGGACACGCGGCGTCGCGTGGTTCGCGGGCGCACGTGCGCCGGGCGCGGGGAGCGCGTCTAGGCCACATGGCGGCTCAAGAAGGATTCGGGCGCGCACAGCAACGGGCCGGGCCCGTTACTGTAGCAGCCCGAATGCCCCGGGCGCCCGAATGCCCCGGGCGCCCGAATTTTGGGCGAAAGGTCCAAAATCTGGATTTTTTCGGGCTGGGCCTATAAATAGGCTGTTTGCTGGTGCTTTTTGCCCCCTTTCCCGAGCTCCTCTGCCCTTAGCCCCTTTAGCAAAGTTTGATACCTTCATGTTGCGCATCTTCTGGCAGAGGCCCGGAACTTTTGGAAGCCGCGGCATCGACGACTTCGGCATCGGAGCGCAGTGCGACGATTTTCAGTTGGAGGCCCGTTTCCGTCGCACTTCAGTCTGAGAGGTCTACAGAGCTACCCCGATTGTATTTTTGGATGATTTTCACGGCGTTGGAATCACGAGAGGTACGCCGTCGATTTCCGTATTGATCACTTCATCTCTTTTGGGGTTTTTGACACGGATCCCGAGGAGTTTCTGAACCCCTATTTTCTGTTGGAGTTTTTGGATAGCAAGGCCTTTGCGGATTTTTATCTCCTCATCCAAACATCGGAATTCGATAATTCAAGGCTCTGTCGACATCTACTCTTCGCGAGGATCGCCGTCATATTTTTATTGGAATTTTTGGAGATTGGTTTATAGGTGAAAATTTCGCTTTAAGGGGACTGTTCACAGCAGATTTGTGGAACTTGGAATTTTATGGAATTAATGTAACTTTGGGTGGTATTTTTGTACCCAGGATGCATTAAACACTGCTAGTGTACTGGTTGCTTGGTGGTTGTGCTGGTAAATCTGTTTCTGGGCTTTCTTTCCTGTACGACCCTGGACAGTTGCGCACCTTCAGGTGGGTGGCCCTGTCTCCAAGAATGATGGAATGTGCATTAAATCTGCTATAGTAGGACCATGCATGATAGTGATATTCCTGTGTAGCATGCTAGAATGTGATAGCTGTTGATTCTAGAGTTATATGATGATCATGCGATCTCTTGTTCCTACTCTGTAAAATTATTATTATTATCTTGGAATTTGACCTAGCACCCCGTCATATGCAGCATGTTCAGCCAGACTGTAGAAAACTCCAACTTGGGCTAGGTTTATTCTGCTTTAGACATCCACACTTCTTATTCTTTCCTGGACATAGTGTTTTACTCGCCCGGGTAATAGGCCGAGTGGTCGGGATTCCTTTAGTGTGGGGTGCATTTTACGCTCGTGCTTGGGAGCAGAGTAGAGTCTGGTAGAAGTAGTTGATTGATCATCTGTGGCGGGAGCCGTTTGGGTAAACGGCGGTCCCGAGATGTTTTGGTTTCTTGTTTTATTGTCGCCACTGTGTCAGTGGCAGCTATATACCAGTGATAGCAGGACCTTGAACCCAGAACTGTTTTTGGACACACATATGATTTTAGTCAACTAATATTTTCTTCCGAGCATCGTGGAGTTGCCGAGTCTGTTCTTGTTTGATTGGACAAAGGCATTTGCTCTACGAGGCTTGGATATAAAGCGTGTTTTCAATTGTTTTCTAAAAAGAACTAAAAATCATTAAATATGGATTTCTTTCAGATCAAATGGTTTTCAATAAGAAATATCACCTTTTTCCGATAAATTTAACCACCCGAGATGGTTCGAGTGGTCTGGGTTCCAAGGTCTGCCTTTTTCCTCTGGGACGAGAACAACGAGAGGCTATGCCTAGAGCCTGTTCTTGTTTGATTAGGGTTGTAGGTTCTAGTCTTTCAGGGTTCCCGGACCCTTTATTGTGTCTGTTGTGGAGTTATCCTGTCAGTGATGCCTGTTTTAGGGAGCCGTTGGGTTGACAGCGTTCCCGACTGTCGAGTGTTCCTTGTTGCTCGGGTTAGAGAGCAGGGATGGGGGATAGTATAGCTATATTGTTGAGTCGAGTGGGATTGCACCAGATTATCGATTCGGGTTATTATTTCGGTAACCGCGAACTGTGGGCGGTTGGCCGATTAGTGTTATACATCAGTTGGGGCTGGGTTTTGCATTGTGGATTGAGTGAGTCTCCACTTTGAGCATAATGTCGACTTTTGCCTCATTGGCTGAGATACTTGACAGAGCTGTTGGACATGGGTTACTTTTGACTCGAGCGGGTCGCTCCCCTCGAGTGCCACTCCGGAGTAGGCGAGACCGGGTTGTTGTAACCGGCGTTGAGATTGAGCTTTAGACCGGGTTGTTGTAACCGGCGTCGAGATTGAGCTTTAGACCGGGTTGTCGTAACCGGCGTGAGATTGAGTTCTTCTATCGTGACTTGTCGACGCCGTCCCTCTGGCTGGCCCAGATGTGGCAGTCATGGACACCCTACGGTAGACCGTCCTGTTGAGGATGTGCAGCAGTAGGTGGGCACAGATTTGACTGGACCCTATGTGGCAGTCATTATAGTTTGGGTTACTATAATGGCAGTCATTATAGTTTGGGTTACTATACCTGAGAGTTAATAGATGCATTATGTTTTCCTTCTGTTCCACTTGTTGAGCATCTAGATAGGGGCATAGTAGCTGTAGAGTTATTCATTTTCCAGCTCTTCTTTCAGTATTTCATTTAGTACCTTATGCCTCTAGTAGACTTAGTGGGCAGACCGTTGGGCTTGTTGACGGCACCCACTGAGGACTACTGTGGGATGTAGTTCTCACACCCGTCGTGGTGTCTTTTTCCCCAGGAACTTCTACTCCTGTTCCTGCTGCTCCAGTTGTTGCTTCTTCAGACCGAGGTAAGGGAGTCGCGAGCTAGATCCCTACCAGCCATCCTTCAGAGAGTAGATGTACCCTTTTTATATTTTGGGAGTCTTCGTCAGTTGAGAGACCTTGTAGTGAGGTATAGAGTTGTACTTTTCTTTTGAGCTGAGAGATTTAGGTACTTTTGGTGAGGACTTTGAGTTGTATATATTTTATTTCTAGCAGTTTATTTTCAGCTCTGATATCTGTTTAGTATAGTATCTTCCTTTTGCAGGTTTGACGCTTCGTCTATACGGGGTTCACCGTATGGGCGGCGGATCTGTTGGCGAGCCCGGGTCGCAGTTTCGACCCCGGGGCGTGACAGGGACTGTTACTTTGCTATCGCGACTTGTCGACGCAGTCCCTCTGGCTGGGCCAGTTTTGGCAGTCACGGACGCCCTACGGTAGACCCGTCCTCTTGTATAGTGTAGTATTATTCTTTTGCAGGTTAGTCGTTTCGTCTATACGGGGTTTCCCGTATGGGCGGCGGATCTGTTGGCGAGCCCGGGTCGCAGTTTCGACGCCGGGGCGTGACAGCCTGACCAAAGCTCGGCGAAGGAGGTGTAGACGCTGTCGATGGTGCTGGCGACCCTGCTCTCTGGCAAGATAACGCAAAATGTCCCGGCTGTCCACAACGATAACACCGGCCCTGCCGCTGCTCGCATTGCTGGGGTGAATGAGGCCGGCCGCAAATGACACATCGGTCGGGATGCCTCTGCTACTGCTGCTGCCTCTGCTGTCGCGGACCTCCTAGTCTCTGTCTCCTCTGGGACCCGCGACCCTGAGACTAGAATCGTGGCGGCCTCGGGGGTCTCGATCTACTCGTCTATCCAAGATCCGGCGGCGCTGGACGCTTCTCTCCGGAGCTAGTCCCTGGCGCTCCATCTCTCTCAGACCACCTCCTATCCCCGCGCAACACGTGTCCACCACCTCCGCACGCTGCGCTCGGTGCACGCACCCGATGCACCCGCCGAACCCGAAGCCGCCACCTATCCCCAGCGCGCCCAATGGGGAGCCGCCACCTGTCCCCGCGCCGCCGCGCTCCGCCGCCTGCCCGCCGCCACCGGCGCTGCCTCGGCCGCCGGAACGGTAACCCTTGCCTCGAAATTCGTGTTTGCGCAACCGGGCTTCAAAAAATACAAATAAATAGTCCATTTTCATCGTTTTCGCGCGCTGAATCCAAATCCAATGTCCGTTTTGCACAATTCCACTTCTAAAATTTGTCGAAGGCATCCAGATAAGTAATTTTAATCCACATTTCGCGCTAGGTCCAATCCTGAGGTCCGATTTGCGCACAAGCACCTCCATCACATCGAATAAGCCTCGAGAAGTCGCAAATCACATTGCAAAAGCTCTACGGAGATCCGGGTCATCACACCGACCGTCGTGCGAGATGTTTGAGGATCCTTAGTCCTTCCGTTCTGAGAGTGAGTGTGGATTTTGACTATAGCCTGCATGAGCCACCTTGAGCTCGACAGAGATGCGCGGATACCTTTTTCCTCGGTGGGGTCGCGCCCCTCGAGTGCCCCGTCCGAAGTGGGCCTATTACTTTCGTATCGCGACTTGTCGATACTGTCCCTCTGGCTGGGCCTTTTTTAGGCAGTCACGGACGCAGTCCTTCTAGATGGGCCAGTTTTGGCAGTGACGGATGCCCTACGTAAGTACAGTCCTCCGTGGATATACTAGCAGTAGGTAGGCGCAGGCTTGACTGGACCCTATGAGGCAGTCAGTTCGATTGGGTCGATTGAGCACCTTGGGTACGAGTAGTTGCATATCTTTTCATCTGTATCACCCATTGAGCATTTAGATAGAGGCATGGTAGCTGTAGAGTATCTCCAGCTTTTCTTGTTCAGTTTTTACTGCATTGTTATCTTATGCCTCTAGTAGACTTAGTGGGCAGACCGTCGGGCTTGGTGGCGGTACCCACTGAGAACTACGTGTAGATATAGTTCTCACTCCCGTTGGGGGCTCTCCCCCTTATTTTTCTTTCCTCTCCTTTGTTTTGCAGAGTCATCTGTGGGAGATGCTGATTCTGTTGTTGCTGTTCGAGACGAGGGAGTCGCGAGCTAGATCCCTACCTGCCGTTGGAGAGTAACTGTACTCCCACATTGGTGATTTGTAGTACAGTCAGTAGATTAGTTTTATTCTGCTTTTGAGAGATTATTATATTATGAGGATCTGACTTGTACTGAGAGCCTGTACACTGATGTATTATTTCGGTTTACCTCCCTTTTGAGTTCTGGGTTATTGTATTTGAGGATATTGTATGATTATCACTTATGAGAGATGGATATTATATCATTATTTCCAGTTGTACAGATGGTTGTTTTTGAGTTTTACATCAGTTTTATTTTACAACTCTGATATCTGTTTAGCTGTAGTAGTTTTTCTTTGCAGGTTGGACGCTTCGCCTATGCGAGGTTTTCGTATAGGCGGCGGATCTGTTAGCGAGCCCGGGTCGCAGTTTCAACCCCGGGGCGTGACAGTAAGAGCCCAGCAGCATAGAGACCTAGTGGGTCTAACGATATTATATCCATTTTGTGCTTTGAAATGAACATTGTATTTTGGTGAGGATAAACAAAAAAAAAAAATGTAACCAATTGTTATATGGCTAATGTACATTTCAGTATTTTATTTCAGTTTTATTCAGTTGTAGCTATATTTACTAAAACTCAATTTTGTTGTAGTGGGGGTCCATGGCGGTAGCGAGAGTGACGACGACTTGGACGTCGCGCAAGGCAAGAGCGGCAAGGCGCGAGAGCGATGCGGTGAGCTCGGAAAGGAGAATGAGAGAAAAAAATGATGAGGAAGAAGACGAATCTCGAGTGAAAAAAAAAAGAACGAGAGAAAAAAAAAAAAAAAAGAAAAAAGAAAAGAAAAGAAGGAATAAAGGTATTTTGGTCAATTTTCTGAAAATTCAAACCAAATCTACAAAAATAAAAAATGTGGTCCACTTTTGCAAAAACACAAAACCGTTGAATTTTTTATGCAAATTGTCTTAGCGGAATTGTAAACATTTTTTTAGAAAAAATTAGATAAGATAAAAATGATCAAATAGTAATAAATAAAAATAGCCAGCTGATGTACATTTTTCAGATAGCTTAACTTAGAATGAGAGAAATTTGAGATTCATGAGAAAGAGTTGAGATAGAAAGATAGGTTTTTAGATTAGAAATGTAGACAAAATAAAAAATGAGGGAGAGCTCAGTTTAGAGAGATATTTGAGGTTAGAAAAAGTCAGAGAGTTGAGATTTTAGAAAAAGAGTGAAATTGAGAACACAGATTAGGGAGAGTGCATAATTAAAAAAATATGAAGGGATTGAGCCAAGATTAGTAGAAGAGACAGAGATCGGGCTAGAGAGAGAAAAGATGTTTAAGTTTAGAGAGAAAAAGATAAAATTAGAGAGTAATGAAAAATAATACAGATTAGTCGGCAAGTGGAGGAAAAAAATATGTCTAAATTAGAAATTTTAGAATTATCACAATTAATACATTAATGGGAGGTTCCATCATCTCTCAAAGAAAAGAGATTACTATTTTAATATGAATCTCATTCCAAGTGTATTTGATATTATTGATTAGATTATTTAGTTTATTTAGCTAAATACGGTCTAAACGCATCCTAAATTTAATTTCAGTGTAAGATTTGAAGACTGAAAGTCGATAAAACTAAAATAATTTCTGTAACATCAAAACACAATAAGATGAGAAATAACTTTATCTTAACTAAATATGTTGATTAAAACAAAATAAAATAGGATTAAAAAATATTTCCCAACTCAGAATTGGAGACGCTAACATAAAGAAATCCAAGTTATGCAAACGCATGCATGCATGCAACTATTCCTTTCTCTCGTAATCACATCCTTTTGTGTCCTATACCATTAAATTCACACCCATTATTATTCTATTATTTTTATTATTATTATTAGATGAGATGAGATAAAAGGAGATGCCGTGCGCGTCCCTCCACCTCTCCGTGTTCAGTGTGGAAGAAGATTAATTATTATTAATAAGATTTAAAGGACCATTTCCTCATTCATTCATTAATGGCGTACGCGTTGGGTCTCGCGCGCCTCCCATTGCCCCTTCTCCTCTGCGCGGCCATCGCCGCGTTCCTCGCCTCGGTTCTCACCAAAGATCCTCCCCCTCACTCCCGGCCCCTACCCACGCATTTAATGCGTAATGGCCTTTGCTTGACACTACGGACTAATTTTTAAAAATTAATTTTAGGTTATAAAAATAATTTTTGATTTAAAAAAATATTTGACTATCACGCCTTGAAATTTTGATTTTAATTTTTAAAATTAATTTTCTCATTTTTGAATCCATAAATATGAAAAAGTTAAAATTTGATTTTTAAAATCTGATTCATCTTTTAAACTCAATTTTTAAAATTTTATTCTCATTTTCGATTCAACTTTTAAATTCAAATATTACATTTTATATTTGAATTTTTCAAATTTTCAAATTTTAAATTTTAAAATTTTAAATTTTAAATTTAAATATTAAATTTCAAATTAAAAATTTTGAAATTTAAATTTATAATCTAAAATGATTAATTTCATAATTCAAAATTTTTAATTTCAAATTTCAAATTTCAAATTTAAATTATAAAATTTTGAAATTTAAAATGAAAAATTATAAGTTTTAATTTTTAAATTAAAAATTTTTAACTTTAAAAATTCAAAATTTAAATTTTAAATATTCAAATTTTAAAATTAAAATTTTGATTTTAATTAATTTAAATTTAGATTTAAAATTCAAATTTTATATTTTATATTTTTAATTATAAATTTGAACAAAAATTTAAAATTTGATATTTTAATTTAAAATATAAATTTGTACTTAAAATATTAAATTTATATTTAAATCAAATTTAAATTTGTATTTAAAATTCAAATTTTAAATTTTAAAATTTTAAATTTTAAATTTTAAAATTTTAAATTTTAAATTAATATTTTGAATTAAAATATCCAATTTTAAATTTTTGTAAAATTAATATTTAAAATTTAAACCTTAAAATTTAAATTCATATTTTAAATTATTTTAAAATAAAATTCAGTGAAAAATTATTATTTGTAAATAGTAAAAAATATTTGTTAAATAACTTTATAAAATTACTTCAAATAACATCACTTCTATTCTAAATTCAGCCAAAATGTTGTAAAATTTTTAGCCAAAATTTAATTTTAAAATCAAAATTAATTATACAAAAAATATTTTTTCGAAATCTAGATACTAAAATTTGATGATATGGCATTAAGATTTTTGATCAAAAATTTTGATCTTGTTTTATACAGTATAATAAAAAATTTACTAAAATTTTATATTATTTGAATATCTTTATACCGTTCAACTTGTAACCGGCTTATCACGATTATTAAAGTTATTGATTTTGAGCTTCTTTGATAATTATGCAAATGATATTGAAAAATTGTAAAATTTATTTTTCATGTCCTTTAAAACTGTATATCAAATTTAACGATGCCGATCGTCCATTCGGAAGTCTCAACATCGAAATTGACTTAAAAGTATGGAGCCTTTATTTGTCTAAAAACACACAAATCTAACTATATATATATATATATAGAGTCCGGCTAGAATACTATCGATAGCACCAAGCAATTGGTGCTATCAAGTTTTCTGTCGTTGATGAAAAGATATGCGGTTGGGATTGTAGTGGTTTCCTAAGATTTTTACTATTCAACCAACCACCTAGTAAACCCTAGGGGACCACTATCATCTTAACCACATATTTTTTAATCCAAAGGCTAAAAACTTGATAGCACCAATGACTTGGTGCTATCGATAGTATTCTAGCCTAATTATATATATATATATATATATATATATATATATATATATATATATATATATATATATATATATATATATATATATATATATATATATATATATATATATATATATATATATATAGTAGAGCTTATATATTTTCAAAAGCACAAGTTCAAATGTGCTTGCGAATTTTTTACCATTAGATTTGCATTAGGATTTGTGTTTTTGTAAAGTCAACTAAAGAGAGAGAAAGAAAAAGTAAATAATACAAATCCCAATAAAAATCTAATGGTAAAAAATTCACAAGCATATTTAGGCTTGTACTTTTGAGAGTATATAAACTCTACTATATAGAGTTTATATACTCTCAAAAGTACAAGCTCAAATATGCTTGTGACTTTTTTACCATTGAATTTGTTTTGAGATTTGTGCTATTTACTTTTTCTTTCTCTCTTTAGTTAACTTTACAATAGTACAAATCTCAATGTAAATCCAATGACAAAAAATTCATAAGAATATTTGGACTTATACTTTCGAAAGTATATAAGCCCTACTATATATATATATATATATATAAAGCCTTACTCTATTTACTTTTTCTTTCTCTCTCTTTAGTTGATTTTATAATAGCACAAATCTCAATGCAAATCCAATAGTTAAAAATTCACCAGCGTAGTTTGTCTTATGCTTTTGAAAACATATAAGCTCTACTATATATATATATATATATATATATATATATATATATATATATATATATATATATATATATATATATATATATATATATATATATATATATATATATATATATATATATATATAGGAAAAAGCTAAGTGTACACCTCATTTGAGGTGTACATCTTACACCCCACCCATCCTAGGGTGGGGTGAATTCCACTCGTCACTTCGAAGTGACGAGTGGATGAATGTCCACCTTAGGATGGGCTAGGTGTAGGATGTACACCCCAAATGGAGTGTACATGTAGCATAGCTTATATATATATATATATATATATATATATATATATATATATATATATATATATATATATATATATATATATATATATACTAGAGCTTATATGCTTTTAAAAACACAAACCCAACCATGTTTGTAAATTTTTTACCATTGAATTTATATTGAAATTTGTGTTTTTGTAAAGTGAACTAAAGAAAAAGAAAGATAAAATATAAAGTACAAATTTCAATACAAACCCAATGGTAAAAAATTCATAAGGATGGATGGGCTTGTGTTTTTCAAAACATATAAGCTCTACTTTATATATATATATATATATATGATTGAGCTTTTATGTTATTAAAAGTACTAACTTATTGGTACTTGTAAGTTTTTAGTCATTGGATGAAAGGATGTACGGTTAGGATGATAGCGAGCCACTTGTGTTTAGTAAGTACGTAGTTGATGGAATAATAAGATCTAAGAGTTAAAATTAATCAAAAAAATATATCTAACGGTAAAAAACTTACAAGTACCAATTTCTTGGTACTTTAATAAGCATAGTGGCAGGGCTATGTATATATATATATATATATATATATATATATATATATATATATATATATATATATATATATATATATATATATATATATATATATATATATATATATATATATAAATAATATAAGTGTATTATTTGCATTGTAAATAAGTAAATTATTTTGAAATTTAAAAATCCAACTACTGTAAATAATAAATGACTGTAATAATTTCCATGTAGACATTCATATTACCGTATCATGTAAATTTTCTACTACGAATTTAAAAAAATAAAAATTTGAAGAGAAAGAAAGACGTCATGAAATTTTGCGACATGTTATCTCATCAATTTATATCGTTTATGGCCCTACATTGATCTTTTGATCTAATTCAATCGTCATTATCATCTATTATAAAAAAAAACAGTTATGAGTTTATTTTTTGCCTTTATAGTATGTTGAATAATAATAATAATAATACTAGATAATATTATAAAGACAAAAAATAAACTCAAAATTTTTTCTTCGTCGGAGGCGCCTTCAACCTCTGCTTAAGGATCTTTCTCTGCCGCTGGATCCGCACCACCTTCGCCCACTTCACGAAGCGGGTGAGGTCTCTCTTTAGCGGCAAGGCCCTGCCGATCCCAAACTGTTTCAGCATGCTCTCGACAATGGATTCACAATTTTCTCCTGTAGAATTCGCATCAAAACCACAAAATGTAACATTATCTAGGGCAAGAAAAGAAAAAAAACACTAGTAAATTTTTAAAATAAGACGATAATGTAGACCTATAGCATTTCTTATTCATCGCGACTGACGCCTTCTCACCTCTCTTCGGAACTTGTCAGATTCAAACACATGGTAACCTATTAAACCCTAAAATACAAAAAACTACCATAAATTAAACAAAAAATGAATGTTTTATTTGATAAATTTAAAAAAGCAATAATTTTAAGCGAGAAATTGTGATAAAAAATATATAGGTCAATGATTATGGCGCAAAAAGGGGTTTAGAGATCAGAGGAGAATGAGAAGCAGGAGATCGTATCATGACGCCGTTTTGAGTAGAGTAAAAGCGGGTTACAGGAGATGTGGAGACGAAGAGACGAAGAGATTCTCATTATTAAAGAAGAAAAAAAAAGAGAATAGGAAGAGTAGGAGATCGTAATGCCGCTTCGAATTGAGTAAGGATTTTAGGGTTACAAGAAATGCGGAGACGAAGAGATTCTTATTATTAATGCCGCTTCGAGTAAAGTAAGGATTTCGAAGGTTACGGAAGATGCGGAGATAAATAAATTCTCATTATTAACGCCGTTTCAAATTGAGTAAGGATTTCGGAGGTTACAAAAAATACGGAGACGAAAAGATTCTCATTATTAAAAAAGAAAAGAAAAGAAAGTAATGCGTAAGAAAAAACGACATATCACAAATTTTATCGGGATTCATATAATGATATATATATATATATATATATATATATATATATATATATATATATATATATATATATATATATATATTATTAGTTTATTTACTTAGCTAGGGATTAATTACTCATATTAAGATGGAGAGTGATCAGCACAGACATCGAGAGGACAAAACGTAGTGGAATTCCAACTTAATTAATGCTAGAGGTGGGCCTGCCGGGCTGACCTCAGCCATGCATACTGTCCTTCGAATATTTTCTTGTGTTTGGCTGCTGTGAATTGATTGCGTTGTCAAGTAATTCTATGCTTCCAAATAATTAGACCAGTTGGACAATTATTGAAAATTAAAATAAAATCTTATTTTATAATATATTTAATATTTTAAAGAATTTAAAATTTTATAAAATTATTATTTTATTTTTTATTTTTTGGATTGTGAATTTTAAAATAATATTTCATTTTTAATTTAAATTTACAATATAAAAATTTAAATTTAAAAATATAAATATTTAGTTTTTAATTTTAAAATTATAAAATTAGAATTTAAATTTCAAATTTTAAAATTTTAAAATTATATTTGAATTTTAAAATTTTAAAATTTGAATGTAAATTTAAAATTTGAATGTAAATTTAAAATTTGAATGTAAATTTTAAATTTTAAAATTCAATTTTTAAATTAAAAAATTCAAATATAAAATTTAAAATTTAAAATTTCAATTTAAAATTTAAAATTTCAAAATTTAAAATATGAATTTCAAATTTTATAATTTTACACTATTAATTTTAAGTTTTAAGAATAAAATTTTATTATTTTAAAATAATAAATTTAATTTTAAAATAATAAATTTTAATTTTAAAATAATAAATTTTAATTTTATAATTTAGAATTTTAAATTTTAAATTTTAAAATTTAAATTTAGAATTTATTTTTTAATTTTTTAGTTTCAGATTTTAAATTTTAAATTTTAAATTTTAATTTTAAATTTTAAATTTTAAATTTTAAATTTTAAATTTTAAATTTTAAATTTTAAATTTTAAATTTTAAATTTTAAATTTTAAATTTTAAAATTTTAAATTTTAAAATAATAAATTTTAAAATTTTAATTTTTAAAGTTTAAATTTTAAATTTTAAATTTTGTAATTTTAAATTTTAAATTTTAAATTTTTAAATTTTAAACTTTAAATTTTAAATTTTTAATTTTAAATTTTTAAAATTTAAAATTTTTAAAGAGGGTGCGAGGAAGAAGTCGTAAGCGAAATGGAAAAAAAATTTTTGCCGGTCTAAATTTTTTTTTTTAAAATAAAAATACTCTGAAACACATATAATACGTTGTATTATTTTTACGTTATTGGGCCATCCAAACGGCTAACTAATAAAAAAATAATACTTTTTAAAATAGAGTAAAATGATCTAAAACTCTATTTTAAAGGTTTCACAAATGGTCCTAAACCTAAGTTTTTTAATTTTTTACAAATTAGCATACACTAACCATAATTAATTAGTCAAAAAATATAAATCCGGAAGAGCTAAGTACAATTAATAATTTCAAAATTAAAAAACTAAGAATTAAATTTTATAATTTATAAAATATTATAAAATTTATTTATAAGCAAAGTATTTTTTATTTCGTATAACTAGGGTCCGTTTGGAATTCATAGAAAAATAAAATAGAATTTTTTTTTACAACGTATTTGATATCTTAAAAAATTCAATACTCTATAAAAATATTACTCTGTTTTTACTGTTTGGATTGTAAACTTTTAAAAAAAACTCTATTTTAAATGTAAACTTTCAATACAAAAAATTAAATTAAAAAAAATATATTTTAATTTTTAATTTTAAAATTTTAAAATTAGGATTTAAATTTTATATTTAAAAATTTCAAAATTGAATTTGAATTTTAAAATTTTAAAATTCGAAACTGAAATTTTAAATTTTAAATTTTAAATTTTAAAATTAAATTTGAATTTTAAAATTTTAAAATTTGAATGCAAAATTTTAAATTTTAAATTTCAAATTAAAACATTTCAAATATAAAATTTAAAATTTAAATTTTTAATTAAAATTTAAAATATAAAATTAAAATTAAAATTAAAATTTAAAAATTAAAAATTTTAAATTTTAAATTTTAAATTTTAAATTTTAAAATTTAAATTTAAAATCTAAATTTAAAATTCAAAATTTAAAATTCAAAATTTAAAATTTAAAATTTAAAATTTAAAATTAAAATTAAAGTTCAAAATTTAAATTTTAAATTTTAAATTTTAAAATTTTTAATTTTAATTTTAAATTTTAAATTTTAAATTTGAAAATTTTTAAAAAGGGGTGAAATGCGAAAGAGGGCGAGAGAAGTAGTACGTAGAAATAGAGAATTTTTTTTCGCCGGTATGAGCTCTTTTTTTTTTTTTTTTTTTTCCAAAAATGTTTCAAAACCTAAATAATACGTCATTATCGTTTTACGCTGTTAGACCATCCAAACGGGCTGACTAATAAAAAAACAACGTATTTTTTTAAAACAGAGTAAAATGGTCCAAAACTCTGTTTCATAGCTTTCCCAAACGGACTCTTACAGCAATAGTATAAATTTAGGAATAAATATTAATATATCCCTTAAAAATATACAAATAGCTCTTATTTCTTTTGTAGTAACCATGATTTTTAAAACCGAAATTAAGTTTAAATAAAATTTTCTGGATTATTTGATTAGCAAAAATAGATG
The DNA here is from genome assembly GCA_029204045.2 of Tillandsia leiboldiana. Classification (NCBI taxonomy): domain Eukaryota; kingdom Viridiplantae; phylum Streptophyta; class Magnoliopsida; order Poales; family Bromeliaceae; genus Tillandsia; species Tillandsia leiboldiana. Next base: position 10,016,833 of record CM055061.1, read on the forward strand.
ATTAATAGTGTAAATGTGGCCCAAAAATATTGACTTTTGATCGGAGTCTGATCTTGAAAATCTGAGATCACCAGTGCGACCGTCTCGTCAAAACAAGAAAGATTGATATTCACATATTTTCGATCCGACGGTCGGATCTTCCGATAAATAGCGAAGAAATTGCGGGGCCCACAACTTAAGTTGTGAATAGTAACTCTGATTGAAAAAAAAATTTAGACTATTTTCGAACTCAGGGTGTGACAGATTTTATGGTATCAGAGAAATAGGAAGACGATGCCTAGATTTGGTTAGGAACGAACCTTAGGATGACTTGTGTTCACGAGAGAGCGCAGGGTATTGACATAGTGGATTGGAGCTCAGGTGTGTTCACACACAGTTGAGTCTCATTGTTGTGGTTGTGAGCGGCGTTCGTACGCGCTCTGGGCTTGGGGTTGTTGCTAGTGCAGGGTTAACCGCGGTCATGGTGTTGGCCGTGGGCTTGAAGTTCCAATAGAGCCAGAGGGCTCGGATCAGTTATAGCGGTTGAAGGTCAGACCACCGCTTTTGCCGTAATCGCCTGGCAGATGGCACAGCAGCAAATGACTGCTATTATTGCACCGACTCCACCGCTTGCCCGGAAGCTTGAGAAAGTTGTCGATTCTTCAGTTGTCCCCGTGTCGTATAATTCAGTGGCTTATGAGCCCGATTGTAACCCTGATTTGGGTTGGATTCAAATTTTGGCCCTACCTTTTGTACAGATTTTGTGGATCGACTTAGACTCCCCTATGAGTAGCCAGGGTGGCTTTCATGACCACGAAGTGGTAGTGACCCTTGATAGAAGTTATGTCATCGGCACAGAGATTGTGATGGGAGGTATGTGATATACCTTCAGATAGGAGTTGTGTCCTCAACTAGATGTTGGCGACAGATCTATGGTATTTCGCTTTTCTTTTGGTAAGCACGTTGGCTGCAGACAACGTACTGTCGAAAAAACTGAGGGAATACTCTGTCCTGTAATGGGGAATATCAGATTGGGTCTATTTGTGTAGCTTTTGGAGTTCTTGATACCTTGTGACTGATTGTCACTGTAAGTATTGTGAACCTGTTAAAGACTTATTAGTATTTTGGTTAAGTTAAAGTTTCGGGGACAAAACTTCTTATAAGTGGTGGGTGATGTAGTAACCATAATTTTTGAAATCGAAATTAAGTTTAAATAAAATTTTCTGGATTATTTGATTAGCAAAAATAGATTATTAATAGTGTAAATGTGGCCCAAAAGTATCGACTTTTGATTGGAATCTGATCTTGAAAATCTGAGATCACTAGTACGACCGTCTCGTTAAAACAAGAAAGATTGATATTCACATGTTTTCGATCCGACGGTCGAATCTTCCGATAAACAACGAAGAAGTTGCGGGGCCCATAACTTAAGTTGTGAATAGTAGCTCTGATTAAAAAAAAAATTTAGACTCTATTTTCGAACTCGGGACGTGACATCTTTAGATTTTAAAATAATTTATATATTTTCTAAATTGCTATTATCTTACAAAAATGCAATTTATTAGTTAAGGTATTGCCATCTATCACTAAAAATTATCCCTTCTTTTCTCCGTTTGATTTCTTTAGTCCTCTTTCAATACCTCACTTTCATGGTGGCTTCATTGTGCTAATTGCTCATATACTAAATGCTATAATCCCTTATCCAAGGATGTCGAGATTTACTAATCCCTTTTGTTTTTTAGTAAATAAAAAAAAATTGATAAGACAAGTGAACAAAAGATAATCATTTTTTTTGAGGGAAAGATAGTATATTACCTATTTCGTTTATAAAAATAAATTTAACTAGAAATGTAAAACAATTAGACTTCAAATTTGAAATCTCGGATACCAACCACCAAATCTTTTGTTATTTGCACTAGGACAGTCGATAAGAAAAGATAACCCATTGGTTTGGGATTTTTGTAGAATATTACAACCCAAAGTGGTTTGTATATTTAGCACAAATTTTTTTTTTTTTTTATAGTGTGATTTTTCGTGACCAACCCTGATTTTTTTTTTTTTTGAATAAGTGTTAAAAGTTAACAAAGTAATATTTTTACAAGATATTAAAATTTTAAAATGATATTGTTTTTTTTTTCTTTATTTTTTTGAGAGAAAGGTAGTATGTTACCCGCTTCGTTTATTTTTGAGAGATTTACTAATCTCTTTTATTTTTTAGTAAATAAAAAAAATTTGATAAGACAAGTGAACAAAAGATAATCATTTTTTTGAGAGAAAAATAGTATATTACCTATTTCGTTTATAAAAATAAATTTAATTAGAAATATAAAGTAATTAGACTTCGAATTTGAAATCTCGGATATCAATGACCAAATCCTTTGTTATTTGCGCTAGGGACGGTCGATAAGAAAAGATAACCCATTGGTTTGGGATTTTTGTAGAATATTACAACCCAAAGTGGTTTGTATATTTAGCACAAAATTTTTTTTATAGTGTGATTTTTCATGACCATCCGTGAATTTTTTTTTTTTTTTTTTTTTGAATAAGTGTTAAAAGTTAACAAAGTAATATTTTTACAAGATATTAAAATTTTAGAATGATATATATATATATATATATATATATATATATATATATATATATATTTTGAGAGAAAGGTAGTATGTTACCCGCTTCGTTTATTTTTGAAATAAACTTAGCTCGAAATGTGAAGCAATTAGGCTTCGAACTCGAGTCTCGCATATCAATCATCAAGCTCTTTGCCACTTGCACTAGGGACGGTAGATATTGTTGAGACCAAAAATCACCATATAAGTAAACGGTGCGGTTAAGATAGCCTAGCCGGTTGATTTGAATTAAAAGTGACACGTGGTGGTCAAACAAGTAAACCAATTTGAACAAGTCATAAGCGGATACGAAGGCACTTAAGATCGGTTGTCCAAATGAAGGATCAGTCATCGGTTTCTTTAGCCGATTGATAACAAAAATTTAAAAATAGAATCGGTTTTCAGCTATATCAACTGAATAGAGATATGAGCCGAAACTTAGAAGGGATAGATACGAAAAAAGACAATGCGAAATTGTAGGATGCAAATCCTGCAATTAACGCAAATTGGGCAAACAGAATATCGTATCAGCGATCACGGGGAGTCACTGTGATAACCCGGATCCCCTTGGAGGAGTTCCGGCTTGGTCGGCTGCTGGTAGAGGCCCTTGTTGATTGTTAGTTTTGGGTTGCGCGCAAATCAAACTCATAATGGACTCAATGCAAAATTTGGATCAAGTTTGCCCATTCAGATGCTTTCGTCGAATTTTTAGAAGTGGATTTTGGCAAAACGGACAGCGGTTTTGGATTCAGTGCGCGAAAACGATCAAGATCGGCCATTTGCTTGTATTTTTTTGAGTTCAGACACCCGAAAACGGACAACCAGAAGTTTTAGGTATAATCGGGTGCACGGGGGAGTCGTGGATCAGGGGAGGCCACGTGGCGGCCTCGGAATGGCCGACGCACGCGGCGCAGTCCACGGGAGCCGCGTGGGGGAGCTGTGAACCGGGAGGCGCCACGTGGCGGCCTTGTCACGCCCCGGCGGTCGAAACTGCGACCCGGATCGCCAACAGATCCGCCACCTATGCCAAACCCGCATAGGTGAAGCGTCCTACCTGCAAGAAAAGTACTACAGCTAAACAGATATCAGAGCTATAAATAAAAATCTGCTGTATAACTAAATCAATCACTGTACAACTGGAAATAACACAACAAAGTCCGTCTCCCAAAAATGATAATCATGCAGAATCCTCATATACAACTCTAAACTCAACCGGGAGGTATCTCCAATAAATACATCAGTGTACAGGCTCTCAATACATAACAATCCTCACTACAACAGTCTCTCAAAGGAAGAAAATAAAATAACTAATCTACTGAAGCTCTCCTCTGAAGGGGTACCGCTACACTCCAACGACGGGTAGGGAACTAGCTCGCGACTCCCTCGCCTCGGTCAGAAGGATCAGCAACAGGAACAACAGGAACTGGAGTAGAAGTTCCTGTGGGAAAAGACACCACGACGGGTGTGAGAACTACGTCCCAAGTAGTTCTCAGTGGGTGCCGCCAACAAGCCCGACGGTCTGCCCACTAAGTCCACTAGAGGCATAATGTAACAAAAGCAGTGCTGTAAGGAAAGCTGGGAAAAGTAAACTCTACAGTTACTATGCCTCTATCTAGATGCTCAAAGAGTGGGACAGAAAGAACATGATGCCACAACTAACTCTCATCTCTGATCACTCAATCTGAACTGACTGCCTCCTCGGGTCCAGTCAAGCCTGCGCCAACCTACTGCCGTTACGTCCCTGAGGAGCGGACTTACGTAGGATCTACTGCCGTTACGTCCCGGAGGAGCGGACTTACATAGGATCTACTGCCGTTACGTCCCGGAGGAGCGGACTTACGTAGGGCGTCCATGACTGCCAACACCAGCACAGCCAGAGGGACAAATGCAACGACAAGTCGCGATAGAAAAGCTCAATCTCACGCCGGTATAACAACCCGGTCTCGCCTACTCCGGAGTGGCACTCGAGGGGAGCGACCCGCTCGAGTAAAAAGTAACCCATCTCAAGTATCTCTGTAAAGTATCTCTGTCAAGCTCAAATGTGGCTCATGCAGGCTATGATCCACGATCAAACAGATCGGTAACTCCAAGCTCAAAGCACAACTCAGTCGGAAAAAGAACCTCGACTCGAACAGGAATAGCCCAACACACTCTCACAGCTATGTCGGAGAACCCTCAACGACTCAATCTGATAAATGCACGACCATGGCTGAGTCGGGAAACCTCCACGACTCGATCTGCCAGAACCCCAAGATCCTCAAGGCTAAGTGGGAGAACTACCTCCACCACTAAATCAGAGAAACAACCTCTAGATCACACTCTGCCAATTCATGGCACCAAGTCGCATCCACTGCGAGAAACTGTCTCAACAGGCCAAACAGGCCAAACGTCGCATCTACTGCGAACAACTGCCTCAACAGGCCGACATCGCATCCACTGCGAACAGCTGACTCAACAGGCCAAACAGGCCGAACATCTCAACCACTAACCCAATGAAGGGTCCGGGAACACCGAAAGACTAGAACCTACAACCCAAATCAAACAAGAACAGGCTCTAGGCATAGCCTCCCGTTGTTCTCGTCCCAAGAAAAGGCAGACCTTAGAACCCAGACCACTCGAATCATCTCGGTGGTTAATTTATAGGAAAAACTGTGACATTTCTTACTGAAGCCATCTGATCTGTAAGAAATCCATATTTAATGATTTTTAGTTCTGCTTAGGAAAACAGTTGAAACCAAGTTTTATATCTAAGCCTCGAAGGGCTAATGCCTTCGTCCAATCAAACAAGAACAGACTCAGGCGACCCTACGATGCTTGGAAGAAAATATTTGGTTGACAAAAATCATATGTGTGTCCAAAAAGGTTCTGGGTTTAAGGTTCTGCTAACACTGATCTACCGCTGCCACTAGCACAGCGGCGACAGATAAAACAAGAAAAATAAAACATCTCGGGACCGCCGTCTACCCAAACGGCTCCCGCTACAGATGAACAACCAACTACATCTACCAGACGCCACTCTGCTCCCAAGCACGAGTGTAACATGCATCCCACACTAAAAGATAACTCCTGACCACTCGGCCCAGTACCCGGGCGAGGAAGAACACTATGTCCAGGAAAGATAGAAGTGTGGATGTCTAAAGCAGAAATAACCCTAGCCCAAGTGAGGATTTTCTACCAGTCTGGTTACACATGCAATCATATGACAGGGGTGCTAGGTCAAATTCCAAGATAACAATAATCAACAGCTTGTAGGGAAGGACAATAAATACATGATGATCTATCAACATCAGGAACATCAATTCCTATAATCTAGCATGCTATATAAAACACATCTATAACATGCAAGTCCCTACACAGATAGAATTAATGCACAGTCCATAGGTCGTGAAGACAAGGCCACCCACCTGAAAATGCTAACTGTCCGGAGTTCCACAGCTGAAAACACCAGAAGCAACAACCTCCACTAATCCTCAACCCAACGGGTTCACAAACATCCGCAAATACTCCTGGGTACAACAAAAGGTCCAAGGTTACACTTTATTCCACAAAATAACCAAGTACAAAAATCTGCAGAAGACAGTCCTGAAGATCTGAAATTCCCACCTGCAGAAAGTGCTCTGAAAATTCCGATAAAAATATCACCGCGAGCGTCTCGTCGAGACCTTCGAAACGGGTACCTGCACGCCAAAATCCGAGCCCCGTAGGCCAAGTTACAAATTCCACAGTACAGGTACGCAAACACTCACAACCACACAACTGTAAAACTCTGCACAGAAAAAGGGGAAACAGTATACCTTCGGGCAAGCCTCAGAAAAATCCCAAAAAAATACGATGATAATCCTCGCGACGAGTAGATCCAAAAAGTGTATAGGCTCGTCTCGATCTGATGCTCGAGTGCGGAGATAAAATTCCGGCAAGCCTCCGCTGTCCAGAATTCCACCAGCAAAACAGTGGCTCAGAAATGCCTCGTAAACCATGCCAAGAACTCAGAATCAATCAAGGTGATCAACACGGAAATCGAAGCCATACCTCTCGTGATTCCAACGCCGCAGAAATCGTCCAAAAATACTGACGGAGTAGCTCTGTGGACCTCTCAGATCGAACTGCGACGATAACGGGCCTCCGATGAAAGATCGCCACACTGCGCTCCGATGCCGAAGTCGTCGACGCCGCGGCTTCCAAAAAATCCGGGCCTCTGCCAGAAGATGCACAGCAGAAAGTTCTACAACTTTCCTAAAGGGGCCATGGGCAGGGGAGCTCGGGAAAGGGGGCAAAAAGCCTCAGCCAACTGCCTATTTATAGGCCCAGCCCGAAAAATCCAGATTTTGGACTTTTGGCCCAAAGTTCGGGTGCCCGGGGTATTCGGGCTGCTACAGTAACGGGCCCGGCCCTTTACTGTGTGCGCCCGAATCCCTCACGGGCCGCCACGTGGCCCAGACGCGCTCCCCGCGCCCGGCGCACGTGCGCCCGCGAACCGCGCGACGCCACGTGTCCCGACACGTGGACGTGCGCGGCTGCGCCCGACCAACCACGGGGCGCCACGTGGCGCCCCCACGACGCCCCCGACCGCGCCCACGCCGCGCCCACGTGCGCGACCGCGCCTCCCGCTGCCGCACGTCGGGCACGCGCCCCGAGGCACCTGCCTCCCGCCGCGTGGACCGCGCGCACCAGAACCCGCCAACCAAAGTCCGCCACGCGTCCGCACCCGGTCCACCGTGCACCCGCGCCACTGCGTGGACCGCGCGTGCTGCGCCGGCCAACCGGAGCTCGCCACGTGGCCCGCGCCCGGTGCACGACTCCCGCGGTGGACCGACCGGCCTCTCCTCGGCCCGCCGCCGCGCTCCGCCGTCCGCCGCCGCCGCCGGCGCAACTCCGGCCGCCGGAACAATAACCCCACGCCTCGAAATCCGTGCCGGGTCATCCGAGCTCCGAAAAATAAAAGTAAATAGTCCATCTTGACCGTTTTCGCGCGCTGAATCCAAATCCGATGTCCGATTTGCCAAATTCCACTTCTAAAATTTACCAAAAATTCCCGGAAGAGCAAACTTGATCCGTTTTTCATGCCGGGTCCAATCCTTGAGTCCAATATGCGCGCAAACACCTCTAACACCCAACATGGGTCTCCAGAAGCCGCAGATCCAACAGTAATCCAAACGTGGGAATATCCGGGTCCTCACACCCTCCCCCACTAAAAGGAAGTTTCGTCCTCGAAACAAACACGGCTCAAAAGGGAGTTCGAAGCCAAGGGTAAGCATCCAACCACACAGTCTCCAACTCCCCAGTCGCTACTCACTCCCCGTGATTACTCCTCAACAAAATAATAATCAGTACGGCATGGCCCGGTTGCGTAGTTCTCTCATCACACGAGCCAGAATTCGCAACGGGCGTCCCTCGTACCACAAGTACTAGCAGATCTCACAGGAAACGAGTCCATCACGGGCGAGGAATCCACAAGCCTAACACTCCTGAGCTGAGACGTGGAAGGACCAACACGCACGCCAACAAAAGGTTGGGGGACAAGAGAGGACAGCCAATGTAGCACGCACCAACACCGCTCCCTGGTGCCAGCTCAACCAGGCGATCCGAGACATACCCATACGGTCAGCCAAAAAAGAGAAGCCCTAATCGGCTAGGGTCCTCGCTCAATCACTCTAGGATCCTGACCATCCGCAGGGACTGCTTCACCGCGGTCTACCGTCAAAAGGGACCCTCAGGGACACAACCACGAGCCCTGTTCCTCAACAGTCTACACCGCGCCAGCAGTGGAATCATTAAACTCAACCCCGAAAAGCTAATCCGGCTCCAGGTATCCGCCACCACAGTGGCCCTGTCGGGGTGATACAGAATGCTCAACAATAATCTACTGTAACTCCAAGGCCCCAATGGGAGGCATCACTGTAACACGCAAATCCATCTCCCATCACTGGCGATGCTAAAAACGGCGCTGGTATCAGCCTAATCATCCATCTTGGCCGGATTTCACCGCCACCCTAACGGCTAGAATAAGGTGACCAAAGAAGGCATGCACTTGGAGCTAAAACTTGTATCACAATAACTTGGCATACAGCTTCGTCCACACAGGCCTGGTAGCACATCCACAGTGCTCCTCGTGCTCCAAGTCGCTCTGGGAGTAAACCATAAAATTCCTGGAGAATCTTGCTACCAGTTCATCAAGTACAGCTGGAGCACAATTCCTCAATTCATAAGAGCGGCAGGGCATTAATCCATCCAATTGGCCTCACTGAGAGCTCATAATGCCCCTACCGTGTCCTAAACGCCGTCTTGGCAAAATACTCAGCTGTATGATTCCATATAGGTACTCGCATCATACAATGACTGTCAGAGTAGGACTCCCCCAAAATGTCCTAAATAATATCCGGACCTGCAAGTGCTCAAGTCATAATGAACCCCCATCGTCGTGTATCAACGACGTGGCAAGTGATCAACTCACCAAAAGAACCCTCAATCCATCAGATCCTGTAACTCCGCCATCAGCTCTCTAACTGCTCCACTGGCGATATCCAATGAGGTGCCGTCGAGGGTGGCGCGGTTCCCCGAACCACGTCAACCGCAATCTCTGTCTCCCTAACCGGCGGCATCATCAACAGCTTAGGTGAAATCTCACCTGGGATCCCGTGGGCAACAGGGATATCCTTGAGTCCCAGGGCCGCCGTAAGCACCTCTCACACTGTCACTATAACCTGCGTGCTCTAGCAATCTCGACAACCAAGCCTCCCCTCGTCTGCCTTATAGAAGGTCAAAATCCTCTCTCTCCGCAGCCAAACATCCTGTGACACTGTGCTAACCAATCCCAAGCACTGGGTCAAAACACTGAACTGCCACAATTACCATTCAGACTGCTGTAAGGAAATCATGCCGGTGACAACCCGGTCCGCTGCTGTGGCGCCCTCCAACCGGGCGGCACAGACTCATCCGCTCGATGTAGGTGGTCGTCGCTCAGTCTAACTCGACGTCAATGTCCAGTCTGTCGAAAAATATCTAGACTATCCACATAGGAGCACGACCTCTGCCTCTGCTCACACAGGGATCACAAATGCGGTCCTCCGCAGACAGCCAATCCATGCTACTATCGCGCCCCTCTGGTGTAGATGCTGATGCTGCTATCGGGACCCGCCCAAACTCTGGCATCTCGGGAACCCGTTATCCAGGAAAAGAATATCAGAAAATGCCTCCGCCGTCCGATCTGTCCTCCATCACCCGGCGCGAAACACCAAAATCCAGAACTCGCTTCTGGCAGCAGATCCTTATCCAAAGGAACTGCAACATCACGCTCCATACACCACGCCTCCTCCATCGAAGCGCCAATAATCCGTAATGGAGGGACCAACTAAACTGAAAGGTATCCTGGTGCAAACCATTCCCCGTCAAACATATCCTATGCGCCTCGTCCCTCGAAACCTGGAGCGTGCAGTTCAACAACTGTATAAACTCCCTAGCACAAGAAGGCTCTCAGATAGTCTCTCAATCACCACCAACCCCAATTTTGCCTACAAAGGCTCCAACTCAAACCTGTGAATCGGAAGGGTTCAGACTGCTGGGACTGGCTCCATCGACCAATGACGTCCTGAAGCTCAGCTACTATCCACTATCCACCCTGCCTCGGTGCCTCGGCACTACTCGTCGGCACGGAGGGGCTGCTCGCTCAGTCGTGCCACGAGTGCAACTGAAGGTACCACTGCACAATAACAAACATCAGGACACAACAACCATACGACCCAATCCAGCGAAAGTCTAAGACATGTTATCAATTCCACAGCATTATGTTGTCTGCAGCCAACATAATCGCTTAGGAGCATAAACATGCCAATCACTCATCCGTCTCTTGGGAGAGGTACAAAACTCGATCAGGACTCTCGCCAAAAGTCACGACTCTCACGGGGTCATCTTAATGTCCAACCACAAGCCTAGGGTTTCTAAGTCCTCAATGACCTACAACCTAGGCTCTGATACCACTCTAATTTGTCACGCCCCGGCGGTCGAAACTGCGACCCCGGCTCGCCAACAGATCCGCCACCTATGCCAAACCGCATAGGTGAAGCGTCCTACCTGCAAGAAAAGTACTACAGCTAAACAGATATCAGAGCTATAAATAAAATCTGCTGTATAACTAAATCAATCACTGTACAACTGGAAATAACACAACAAAGTCCGTCTCCCAAAAATGATAATCATGCAGAATCCTCATATACAACTCTGAACTCAACCGGGAGGTATCTCCAATAAATACATCAGTGTACAGGCTCTCAATACATAACAATCCTCACTACAACAGTCTCTCAAAGGAAGAAAATAAAATAACTAATCTACTGAAGCTCTCCTCTGAAGGGGTACCGCTACACTCCAACGACGGGTAGGGAACTAGCTCGCGACTCCCTCGCCTCGGTCAGAAGGATCAGCAACAGGAACAACAGGAACTGGAGTAGAAGTTCCTGTGGGAAAAGACACCACGACGGGTGTGAGAACTACGTCCCAAGTAGTTCTCAGTGGGTGCCGCCAACAGCCCGACGGTCTGCCCACTAAGTCCACTAGAGGCATAATGTAACAAAAGCAGTGCTGTAAGGAAAGCTGGGAAAAGTAAACTCTACAGTTACTATGCCTCTATCTAGATGCTCAAAGAGTGGGACAGAAAGAACATGATGCCACAACTAACTCTCATCTCTGATCACTCAATCTGAACTGACTGCCTCCTCGGGTCCAGTCAAGCCTGCGCCAACCTACTGCCGTTACGTCCCTGAGGAGCGGACTTACGTAGGATCTACTGCCGTTACGTCCCGGAGGAGCGGACTTACGTAGGATCTACTGCCGTTACGTCCCGGAGGAGCGGACTTACGTAGGGCGTCCATGACTGCCAACACCAGCACAGCCAGAGGGACAAATGCAACGACAAGTCGCGATAGAAAGCTCAATCTCACGCCGGTATAACACCCGGTCTCGCCTACTCCGGAGTGGCACTCGAGGGGAGCGACCCGCTCGAGTAAAAAGTAACCCATCTCAAGTATCTCTGTAAAGTATCTCTGTCAAGCTCAAATGTGGCTCATGCAGGCTATGATCCACGATCAAACAGATCGGTAACTCCAAGCTCAAAAGCACAACTCAGTCGGAAAAAGAACCTCGACTCGAACAGGAATAGCCCAACACACTCTCACAGCTATGTCGGAGAACCCTCAACGACTCAATCTGATAAATGCACGACCATGGCTGAGTCGGAACCTACCACGACTCGATCTGCCAGAACCCCAAGATCCTCAAGGCTAAGTGGGAGAACTACCTCCACCACTAAATCAGAGAAACAACCTCTAGATCACACTCTGCCAATTCATGGCACCAAGTCGCATCACTGCGAGAAACTGTCTCAACAGGCCAAACAGGCCAAACGTCGCATCTACTGCGAACAACTGCCTCAACAGGCCGACATCGCATCCATTGCGAACAGCTGACTCAACAGGCCAAACAGGCCGAACATCTCAACCACTGACCCAATGAAGGGTCCGGGAACACCGAAAGACTAGAACCTACAACCCAAATCAAACAAGAACAGGCTCTAGGCATAGCCTCCCGTTGTTCTCGTCCAAGAAAAGGCAGACCTTAGAACCCAGACCACTCGAATCATCTCGGTGGTTAATTTATAGGAAAAACTGTGACATTTCTTACTGAAGCCATCTGATCTGTAAGAAATCCATATTTAATGATTTTAGTTCTGCTTAGGAAAACAGTTGAAACCAAGTTTTATATCTAAGCCTCGAAGGGCTAATGCCTTCGTCCAATCAAACAGGAACAGACTCAGGCGACCCTACGATGCTTGGAAGAAAATATTTGGTTGACAAAAATTATATGTGTGTCCAAAAAGGTTCTGGGTTTAAGGTTCTGCTAACACTGGATCTACCGCTGCCACTAGCACAGCGGCGACAGATAAAACAAGAAAAATAAAACATCTCGGGACCGCCGTCTACCCAAACGGCTTCCCGCTACAGATGAACAACCAACTACATCTACCAGACGCCACTCTGCTCCCAAGCACGAGTGTAACATGCATCCCACACTAAAAGATAACTCCTGACCACTCGCCCACTACCCGGGCGAGGAAGAACACTATGTCCAGGAAAGATAGAAGTGTGGATGTCTAAAGCAGAAATAACCCTAGCCCAAGTGAGGGTTTTCTACCAGTCTGGTTACACATGCAATCATATGACAGGGGTGCTAGGTCAAATTCCAAGATAACAATAATCAACAGCTTGTAGGGAAGGACAATAAATACATGATGATCTATCACATCAGGAACATCAATTCCTATAATCTAGCATGCTATATAAAACACATCTATAACATGCAAGTCCCTACACAGATAGAATTAATGCACAGTCCATAGGTCGTGAAGACAAGGCCACCCACCTGAAAATGCTAACTGTCCGGAGTTCCACAGCTGAAAACACCAGAAGCAACAACCTCCACTAATCCTCATCCCAACGGTTCACAAACATCCGCAAATACTCCTGGGTACAACAAAAGGTCCAAGGTTACACTTTATTCCACAAAATAACCAAGTACAAAAAATCTGCAGAAGACAGTCCTGAAGATCTGAAATTCCCACCTGCAGAAAGTGCTCTGAAAATTCCGATAAAAATATCACCGCGAGCGTCTCGTCGAGACCTTCGAAACGGGTACCTGTACGCCCAAATCCGAGCCCCGTAGGCCAAGTTACAAATTCCACAGTACAGGTGCGCAAACACTCACAACCACACAACTGTAAAACTCTGCACAGAAAAAGGGGAAACAGTATACCTTCGGGAAAGCCTCAGAAAAATCCCAAAAAAATACGATGATAATCCTCGCGACGAGTAGATCCAAAAAGTGTATAGGCTCGTCTCGATCTGATGCTCGAGTGCGGAGATAAAATTCCGGCAAGCCTCCGCTGTCCAGAATTCCACCAGCCAAAACAGTGGCTCAGAAATGCCTCGTAAACCGTGCCAAGAACTCAGAATCAATCAAGGTGATCAACACGGAAATCGAAGGCGTACCTCTCGTGATTCCAACGCCGCAGAAATCGTCCAAAATACTGACGGAGTAGCTCTGTGGACCTCTCAGATCGAACTGCGACGATAACGGGCCTCCGATGAAAGATCGCCACACTGCGCTTCCGATGCCGAAGTCGTCGACGCCGCGGCTTCCAAAAAATCCGGGCCTCTGCCAGAAGATGCACAGCAGAAAGTTCTACAACTTTCCTAAATGGGGCCATGGGCAGGGGAGCTCGGGAAAGGGGGCAAAAAGCCTCAGCCAACTGCCTATTTATAGGCCCAGCCCGAAAAATCCAGATTTTGGACTTTTGGCCCAAAGTTCGGGCGCCCGGGGTAGTCGGGCTGCTACAGTAACGGGCCCGGCCCTTTACTGTGCGCGCCCGAATCCCTCACGGGCCGCCACGTGGCCCAGACGCGCTCCCCGCGCCCGGCGCACGTGCGCCCGCGAACCGCGCGACGCCACGTGTCCCGACACGTGGACGTGCGCGCTGCCCCCGACCAACCACGGGGCGCCACGTGGCGCCCCCACGACGCCCCCGACCGCGCCCACGCCGCGCCCACGTGCGCGACCGCGCCTCCCGCTGGCCAGCACGTCGGGCACGCGCCCCGAGGCACCTGCCTCCCGCCGCGTGGACCGCGCGCACCAGAACCCGCCAACCAAAGTCCGCCACGCGTCCGCACCCGGTCCACCGTGCACCCGCGCCAACTGCGTGGACCGCGCGTAGCTGCGCCGGCCAACCGGAGCTCGCCACGTGGCCCGCGCCCGGTGCACGACTCCCGCGGTGGACCGACCAGCCTCTCCTCGGCCCGCCGCCGCGCTCCGCCGTCCGCCGCCGCCGCCGGCGCAACTCCGGCCGCCGGAACAGTAACCCCACGCCTCGAAATCCGTGCCGGGTCATCCGAGCTCCGAAAAATAAAAGTAAATAGTCCATCGTGACCGTTTTCGCGCGCTGAATCCAAATCCGATGTCCGATTTGCCAAATTCCACTTCTAAAATTTACCAAAAATTCCCGGAAGAGCAAACTTGATCCGTTTTTCATGCCGGGTCCAATCCTTGAGTCCAATATGCGTGCAAACACCTCTAACACCCAACATGGGTCTCCAGAAGCCGCAGATCCAACAGTAATCCAAACGTGGGAATATCCGGGTCCTCACAGGCCTGGGGTTGGCCGGCTCACGCGGCGCAGTCCACGGAGGCGCGCGGGCATGTGGGCAGGTGAGGGGGTCGTGCGGGGGTAGGGTGGGCAGGTGGCCGCCTGTACTAGGGGGGCCACGTGGCGCCCCGCTATTGGCGGGCGCCACCCGCCCCGCTGGGCTGTTCGGGCCACGCGGCAGCGCCCGGGTGGCCGGCGCCCGCTGCCCCGTGTTCGGGACATGCGGTGCGCTCGGAGCGATCCGGGCGCTGCGCGGATCGGGGGCCCGCGTCCCCTGTTTGGCGCCCGGTTGTTCCGGGCGCCCGAAAATGTCCCCCAAAGTCCACTTTTTGGGATTTTGGAGATTTGCCTATAAATAGGCCTTCTCTCCCTCTTCTCTTGGTTTTTTTTGGAGGATTTTCGAGGAGGGATTTCTGGCAAAGCTTCTTCACCTTGTGTTCTTCATTTCCAAGGATCTTGGAAATTTTTGGAGGCCACGGCATCGACAATTTCTGCGATTCAGCGCACTGCGACGTTCCTCTTTCGATAGCTTTTTTTGTCGCTGTTCAGTCCGCGAGCTCCCTTGGGCTACCCCGAAGGAATTTTCAGCCGATTCTTGCGGCATTGTTTTCACGACAGGTAGGCCTTTGTTTTCCGTATTTATCACTTCCCTCCATTTCGAGTTTTTACTAGGATTTTCGGAGCATATTTAGACCCCATTTTTCTTCGACAATTTTTGGACAGCGGAGGAGTGTTTATGCCTTTTCTCGGCCTACGGGTATCAGAACGGAGTTTAAATAGTCGATTTGCATACTACACTTCGCGAGGATCGTAGACGTGATTTTTCTGGAATTTTCGGAAGTCATTTCATAGGTGAAAAATGGCTGTTTTGGGACTGTTGCGCAAACAGTATGATGCAGATTTTCTGGGACTAAGTTTTACACTGTGTTCGGCTTTTGTTACAGTTTTCGCTGAGTTTTTGTGTTCCACAAGGAAGAGGGAAATTGGAAATTTTCATCACGATCGAGGTGAGCATTTTTTTTTTGGCCCGGACAGAAGTTGTGCTTGATTTCACATCGCGCCTTTGTCGCACGCCCGCTGATTTTTGCACCGCATTGTTGGACAGCACTACATTATTTTACTCGCCACTGTTGATCCGAGAGGAGTTTTTGGGAGATTTTGGATTCATTGGGACTGTAGACACTGGGAGAACGCGCACGCCAGATTTCAGCTGATCGATTTTGGATCTGCGCGTTCCAGGTGGGTGGTTGTTGTTTACCTCTTTTTACGGCATACTCACTAGGGCTATTGGAGAGACCCCTGATTATTGATTATCAGTTTGCCACCCTATTGGAAATCATATATGATTAAAGTAATCTGATTAGTAACGACCCGGCCACTAGCAATAATAACTTGTTGGACCCAAACCACATCCCAAAATGCTTAAGCCCAGTTATTATTACTAGTGTCCATGTCTCATATAAACCCATCACAATTCCATCCACATCCGATGTGGGACTATTGGGGTGTCACAGACTCCCCCGTTTAGGCCTGACGTCCTTGTCAGCCCAACACACACACAGCAGCCCAAGATCACCAGGCGATGTGAGACTCGTCTCGCTAGCCCTGTCATCTAGCCCAGACTCAGCCGAGACTTGCCACACACTTCCGACTGGTAACCTGGCTCTGATACCAAATGTAACGACCCAGCCCATCTTAATCTGTCACGCCCCGGGGGTTTTAACAAGCGGAAGATCACCAGGAAAAGTTTGTAATTTGCAAACACCTACATATATTTTTTTTTAAAAGTTCTTTCCCCAGGTACGTGCCTAGATCCGCCGTATATACCGATTCACTCCGCAAACGGGCGGAGTCTCCTCTGTATATGCACGGCGTCAGGATTACAACAATCATTAACCACAACAATCAACAAGTAGTACCACAAGAATTTATCATGCATCAGAAATTTAACGAGGCCGATTGATCTTTTGAAAGGATAAATCCACAGGGTTTTAAAAATGGTGCCCACACGACACCCGGGTTTTTCAAAGCCGTTTCAAAAATCCATAAATACATAGAGTTTTAAAACCGGTGCCCACTCGACACCTATGTTTTCAAATCATTTTTGCAATGCTTTTTCGGTAGTTTGAAAGCGGCCAACTAATCAAGAGTAAACTAAACATTCATCCACAGAAGCATTGTAATCATACCGACATCCACATCGAACCCACAAAGTATCAAACCCCTTATAGCTACTAGCAGATAATGAAATGAGCATAAAGTAGAGAGTAACACAGTCTGTAGCCTCGAAGGGCCAAAAGTCCTCTCGTCGCAGCCTCACCGTCGCCCTAGCTCTCCCCCCTGACTAAACCTGTCACAGAGTGGGAAGTCAGCGACACATGGTATAAAGTATGGAAAGCAGGAAAGGCTTAACTAAAGCAAACGAGAAAAACCAGAGCAACCACCATCCTCAACGTGAAATCGATGATACCCCGTCCCTGCATAACCTACCCCGGCAAACCAGACCGAGCACCTGCCTCGGTAAACCAGACCGAGCACCTACCTCGGTAAACCAGACCGAGCACCTACCTCGGTGTCACGCCCCGGGTGTAAACCAGAACCCGGGCCCTTCTACAGATCCGCCTAGCACACGGTATTTCCCGCGTACACGAAGCGCCAAACCTGCTCAGATATAGAGATAAAATAAAAGAGCAATAAAAAGCAGAGCTGAACTAAAACTAATACATTCTCAGACTGAAGCTGGAAATAAAATACAATACATCTGTATAAATGATACTGTAACACCCCCGGAATTTGGATTAGTCCTCTATATAAATGATATAATAGGACTAAATCTCTAACCCGGCTATAGCATTTTGGATGGTAGCAAGATCCAAGAGGAACATGAGAGTTAAGCGTGCTAGAGCTAGAGTAGTTCTAGGATGGGTGACCCTCTGGAAGTGGGGCGTCACAGTTGGTATCGGAGCGCCATTCACCAGACGGAAATGTGAGATGAGTCTCGGCTGAGCCAGGGTTATATAGCGGTAGAGAGCTAGGCCCCCGGCTAATGACCGTTGTGAGTGGAGTGCAGCCCTTACAAGGTCGGCTAAGGCTAGCGAGACGAGTCTCACATCGCCTGGTGCTTGTGAGTGTGCTTAGCTGACGTGGACGTCGGGCTATAAAGGGGGAGAATGTAACACCCCCGGAATTTGGATTAGTCCTCTATATAAATGATATAATAGGACTAATCTCTAACCCGGCTATAGCATTTTGGATGGTAGCAAGATCCAAGAGGAACTGAGAGTTAAGCGTGCTAGAGCTAGGTAGTTCTAGGATGGTGACCCCCTGGGAAGTGGGGCGTCACAGATACATCTGTCTCTCCCAGCTCACCAAAAATAAATACAACCTGCTGGCAAAAGCCAGTCCCAAAAGTAAAAGTACCAACCGTCTGAGGAAACATGGGTACACCAACAGTCCAGCTAACTCGCTCATCCTGCCTCGAGATCTATCTACTCAGCCGTCCTCTCTCCTCGACCCGCCGCTAAAGCCCAGCAGCACCCGCAGAAGACACTGCAAAACAAGGGAGAAGAAAAAAAGAAGAAAGAAGAATCGGGGTGAGAACTACTAGTAAACCAGTAGCCTCCCCTAGTGGGTAAAACCTCAAACTCTGCCCACCCACTAGGTCTACCAGAGGCAAAAAGAAAAGAAGTGTGGTAAGCAATAATGACTGCTGAAGAAAGGAAACTACCCTACTATGCCTCTAAAATGCAGTCCTAGACTGGAATAACCGTATGCAACGGTAACCAACCATCCCAGATGAACCCAATCTGTACCGCCCTCATCATCGGCAAGTAAGCCGCGCCGATGTGATAGTAAAACCCTGCTACACCGCCCTCATCATCGGGCAAATGCCGCGCCGATGTGATAGCAAAACTGTCAATAACTGTCTGGCCCCGGCCTCCGGAGGGGAACTCGAGTGGAGCGACCCACACGAGGAAAGCATCACCGGGCAATAACCGCGCCGGTGTTAAAGTAACAAAAGCAGGACTGGATCACAACTATACTCAAGTGGAACAAACCCTCCACTAAGAACCCCGATCCCCAATCTGATGCATAAGTACACATACAATCAACCGCTCACTATCCGCGGTTGCCGCAATACCCACTGTCAACAATCAAGCCCAACAACCGACACCCCGGTCAACCGCCCAATATCCGCGGTCACCGAAATAACCCACAATCACAATCATGTCCCACATCCGACATCCGGTCAACCCCCTACTATCCGCGGTAGCCGCAATAACCCCCATCCAAAACTCGGGTAAAAACAATCCGTATCCGGTCAACCGCCTACTATCCGCGGTAGCCGCATACCCCACAACCCATAATCAAAAACACGCCTGTCACCGACCCTCAGGTCCCCCGCTACACTATCCCCAAACCCCTGCTCGAACCCGAGCAACCAGACTCAAAGGTCTAAATAAGGAGAAAAGGAACAACCATGGTTTCTCCTAAGTCAGTCCCAAAATGATAGTGCAGCAATAAAAAGTGGCCTATCTAGATGACCATACAAGCATGCATATGTCTCAAGAGCGATAAAAGATAGTGTGACAATAGTGGTTCCACATGTGTACATTAATAGCTCCGCATGGATATAACCATCAACATGCTAAACTCATTATTCAAACCACACATGTCTATAATCCATGATCCATGATAAATCACCAAAGTAGTACCCGCACATAACATATTCCAAATGTCCCAACAATTATCCATTTAACCCACTTTCATAAAATCTATGTGCTAACATGGCAGTTATTATTACTATTAAATTATCCCCATAATCATGTTCCAACATCTATGTCCACCAAATTAATCTCACATAAAATCATCCACCTATCATGTCCCTATCCTCAAGTAATACAAT
>CM055061.1:10036610-10073986 GCA_029204045.2 Tillandsia leiboldiana
CAATGCAAAATTTGGATCAAGTTTGCCCATTCAGATGCTTTCGTCGCATTTTTAGAAGTGGATTTTGGCAAAACGGACAGCGGTTTTGGATCAGTGCGCGAAAACGATCAAGATCGGCATTTGCTTGTATTTTTTTGAGTTCAGACACCCGAAAAACGGACAACCAGAAGTTTTAGGTTAATCGGGTGCACGGGGAGTCGTGGATCAGGGGAGGCCACGTGGCGGCCTCGGAATGGCCGACGCACGCGGCGCAAGTCCACGGGGCCGCGTGGGGGAGCGTAGAACCGGGAGGCGCCCCGTGGCGGCCTTGTCCACGCACCGCGGTCGAAAACTGCGGAACGGATCGCCAACAAGACCGCCACCTATGCCAAACCCGCATAGGTGAAGCGTCCTACCTGCAAGAAAAGTACTACAGCTAAACAGATATCAGAGCTATAAATAAAAATCTTGCTGTATAACTAAATCAATCACTGTACAACTGGAAATAACACAACAAAGTCCGTCTCCCAAAAATGATAATCATGCAGAATCCTCATATACAACTCTAAACTCAACCGGGAGGTATCTCCAATAAAATACATCAGTGTACAGGCTCTAATACATAACAATCCCTATACACAGTCTCTCAAAGGAAGAAACTAAAATAACTAATCTACTGAAGCTCTCCTCTGAAGGGGTACCGCTACACTCCAACGACGGGTAGGGAACTAGCTCGCGACTCCCTCGCCTCGGTCAGAAGGATCAGCAACAGGAACAACAGGAATGGAGTAGAAGTTCCTGTGGGAAAAGACACCACGACGGGTGTGAGAACTACGTCCCAAGTATTCTCAGTGGGTGCCGCCAACAAGCCGACGGTTGCCCACTAAGTCCACTAGAGGCATAATGTAACAAAAGCAGGCTGTAAGGAAAACTGGGAAAAGTAAACTCTACAGTTACTATGCCTCTATCTAGATGCTCAAAGAGTGGGACGAAAGAACATGATGCCACAAACTAACTCTCATCTCTGATCACTCAATTCTGAACTGACTGCCTCCTCGGTCCAGTCAAGCCTGCGCCAACTCTACTGCCGTTACGTCCCTGAGGAGCGGACTTACGTAGGATCTATGCCGTTACGTCCCGGAGGAGCGGACTTACATAGGATCTACTGCCGTTACGTCCCGGAGGAGCGGACTTACGTAGGGCGGTCCATGACTGCCAACACCAGCACAGCCAGAGGGACAAATGCAACGACAAGTCGCGATAGAAAAGCTCAATCTCACGCCGTTATAACAACCCGGTCTCGCCTACTCCGGAGTGGCACTCGAGGGGAGCGACCCGCTCGAGTAAAAGTAACATCTCAAGTATCTCTGTAAAGTATCTCTGTCAAGCTCAAATGTGGCTCATGCAGGCTATGATCCACGATCAAAAAGATCGGTAACTCCAAGCTCAAAGCACAACTCAGTCGGAAAAGAACCTCGACTCGAACAGGAATAGCCCAACACACTCTCACAGCTAGTCGGAGAACCCTCAACGAACTCAATCTGATAAATGCACGACATGGCTGAGTAGGGAAACCTCCACGACTCGATCTGCCAGAACCCCAAGATCCTCAAGGCTAAGTGGGAGAAACTACCTCCACCACTAAATCAGAGAAACAACCTCTAGATCACACTCTGAACCCCCTCATGGCACCAAGTCGCATCACTGCGAGAAACTGTCTCAACAGGCCAACAGGCCAAAAGTCGCATCTACTGCGAACAACTGCTCAACAGGCCGACATCGCATCACTGCGAACAGCTGACTCAACAGGCCAAACAGGCGAACATCTCACCCACTAACCAATGAAGGGTCCGGGAACACCGAAGACTAGAACCTACAAACCCAAATCAACAAGAACAGGCTCTAGGCTAGCCCTCCCGTTGTTCTCGTCCCAAGAAAAGGCATACCTTAGAGACCCAGACCACTCGAATCATCTCGGTGGTTAATTTATAGGAAAAACTGTGACATTTCTTACTGAAGCCATCTGATCTGTAAGAAATCCATATTTAATGATTTTTAGTTCTGCTTAGGAAACAGTTGAAACCAAGTTTTATATCTAAGCCTCGAAGGCTAATGCCTTCGTCCAATCAAACAAGAACAGACTCAGGCGACCCTACGATGCTGGGAAGAAAATATTTGGTTGACAAAAATCATATGTGTGTCAAAAAAGGTTTCTGGGTTTAAGGTTCTGCTAACACTGATCTACCGCTCCACTAGCACAGCGGCGACAGATAAAACAGAAAAAAAAACATCTCGGGACCGCCGTCTACCCAAACGGCTCCCGCTACAGATGAACAACCAACTACATCTACCAGACGCCACTCTGCTCCCAAGCACGAGTGTAACATGCATCCCACACTAAAAGATAAACTCCTGACCACTCGGCCCGTACCGGGCGAGGAAGAACACTATGTCCAGGAAAGATAGAAGTGTGGATGTCTAAAGCAGAAAAAACCCTAGCCCAAGTGAGGATTTTCTACCGTCTGGTTACACATGCAATCATATGACAGGGGTGCTAGGTCAAATTCCAAGATAACAATAATCAACAGCTTGTAGGGAAGGACAATAAATACATGATGATCTATCAACATCAGGAACATCAATTCCTATAATCTAGCATGCTATATAAAAACAATCTATAACATGCAAGTCCCTACACAGATAGAATAATGCACAGTCCATAGGTCGTGAAGACAAGGCCAACCACCTGAAAATGCTAACTGTCCGGAGTTCCACAGCTGAAAACACCAGACGCAAAACCTCCACTAATCCTCAACCAACGGGTTCACAACAATCCGCAAATACTCCTGGGTACAACAAAGGTCCAAGGTACACTTTATTCCACCAAAAACAAGTACAAACAATCTGCAGAAGACAGTCCTGAAGATCTGAAATTCCCACCTGCAGAAGTGCTCTGAAAATTCCGATAAAAATATCACGCGAGCGTCTCGTCGAGACCTTCGAAACGGGTACCTGCACGCAAAATCCGAGCCCCGTAGGCCAAGTTACAAATTCCACAGTACAGGTACGCAAACACTCACAACCACACAACTGTAAAACTCTGCACAGAAAAAGGGGAAACAGTAACCTTCGGGCAAGCCTCAGAAAAATCCCAAAAAAATACGATGATAATCCTCGCGACGAGTAGATCCAAAAAGTGTATAGGCTCGTCTCGATCTGATGCTCGAGTGCGGAGATAAAATTCCGGCAAGCCTCCGCTGTCCAGAATTCCACCAGCAAAACAGTGGCTCAGAAATGCCTCGTAAACCATGCCACGAACTCAGAATCAATCAAGGTGATCAACACGGAAACGAAGCCAGCCTACCTCTCGTGATTCCAACGCCGCAGAAATCGTCCAAAAAATACTGACGGAGTAGCTCTGTGGACCCTCTCAGATCGAACTGCGACGATAACGGGCCTCCGATGAAAGATCGCCCACTGCGCTCCGATGCCGAAGTCGTCGACGCCGCGGCTTCCAAAAATCCGGGCCTCTGCCAGAAGATGCACAGCAGAAAGTTCTAAACTTTCCTAAAGGGGCCATGGGCAGGGGAGCTCGGGAGAAAGGGGGCAAAAAGCCTCAGCCAACTGCCTATTTATAGGCCCAGCCCGAAAAATCCAGATTTGGACTTTTGGCCAAAGTTCGGGTGCCCGGGGTATTCGGGCTGCTACAGTAACGGGCCCGGCCCTTTACTGTGTGCGCCCGAATCCCTCACGGGCCGCCACGTGGCCCAGACGCGCTCCCCGCGCCGGCGCACGTGCGCCCGCGAACCGCGCGACGCCACGTGTCCCGACACGTGGACGTGCGCGGCTGCGCCCGACCAAACACGGGGCGCCACGTGGCCCCCCCGCCGCCCCCGACCGCGCCCACGCCGCGCCCACGTGCGCGACCGCGCCTCCCGCTGCGCGCGTCGGGCACGCGACCCGAGGCCACTGCTCCCGCCGCGTGGGACCGCGCGCACCAGAACCCGCCAACCAAAGTCCGCCACGCGTCCGCACCCGGTCCACCGTGCACCCGCGCCATGCGTGGACCGCGCGTGCTGCGCCCGGCCAACGGAGCTCGCCACGTGGCCCGCGCCCGGTGCACGACTCCCGCGGTGGACCGACCGGCCTCTCCTCGGCCCGCCGCCGCGCTCCGCCGTCCGCGCCGCCGCCGGCGCAACTCCGGCCGCCGGAAACCATAACCCCACGCCTCGAAATCCGTGCGGTGTCATCGAGCTCCGAAAAAATAAAAGTAAATAGTCCATCTTGACGTTTTTCGCGCGTGAATCCAAATCCGATGTCCGATTTGCCAAATTCCACTCTAAAATTTACCAAAAATTCCCGGAAGAGCAAATTGATCCGTTTTCTGCCGGGTCCAATCCTTGAGTCCAATAGCGCGCAAACACCTCTAACACCCAACATGGGTCTCAGAAGCCGCAGATCCAACAGTAATCCAAACGTGGGAATATCCGGGTCTCACACCCCCCCCACTAAAAGGAAGTTCGTCCTCGAAACAAACACGGCTCAAAGGGAGTTCGAAGCCAAGGGTAAGCATCCAACCACACAGTCCCAACGCCCAGTCGCTACTCACTCCCCGTGATTACTCCTCAAAAAATAATAATCAGTACGGCATGGCCGGTTGCGTAGTTCTCTATCACACGAGCAGAATCGCAACGGGCGTCCTCGTACCACAAGTACTAGCAGATCTCACAGGAAACGAGTCCATCACGGGCGAGGAATCCACAAGCCTAACACTCCTGAGCTGAGACGTGGAAGGACCAACACGCACGCCAACAAAAGGTTGGGGGACAAGAGAGACAGCCAAGTAGCACGCACCAACACCGATCCCTGGTGACAGCTCAACCAGGCGATCCGAGACATACCCATACGGTCAGCCAAAAAAGAGAAGCCCTAATCGGATAGGGTCCTCGCTAAATCACTCTAGGATCTGACCATCCGCAGGGACTGCTTCACCGCGATTACGTCAAAAGGGACCTCCAGGGAC
Organism: Tillandsia leiboldiana; assembly: GCA_029204045.2. Taxonomy (NCBI): domain Eukaryota; kingdom Viridiplantae; phylum Streptophyta; class Magnoliopsida; order Poales; family Bromeliaceae; genus Tillandsia; species Tillandsia leiboldiana. Next base: position 10,041,613 of record CM055061.1, read on the forward strand.
AAACCACGAGCCCTGTTCCTCAACGGTCTACACGCGCCAGCAGTGGAATCATTAAACTCAACCCCGAAAAGCTAATCCGGCTCCAGGTATCCGCCACCACAGTGGCCATGTAGGGGTGATACAGAATGCTCAACAATAATCTACTGTACTCGAGAAGGCCACAATGGGGAGGCACCATCACTGTAAACACGCCCAATCCATCCAATCATCATTGGCGATGCTAAAAACGGCGCTGGTATCAGCCTAATATCCATCTTGGCGGATTTCACGCCACCTAACGGCTAGAATAAGGTGACAAAGAAGGCATGCACTTGGAGCTAAAACTTGTATCACAATAACTTGGCATACAGCTTCGTCCACACAGGCTGGTAGCACATCCACAGTGTCCTCGTGCTCCAAGTCGCTCTGGGAGTAAACCATAAAATTCCCTGGAGAATTTGCTACCAGTTCATCAAGTACAGCTGGAGCACAATTCCTCAATTCATAAGAGCGGCAGTGCATTAATCATCCAATTGGCCTCACTGAGAGCTCATAATGCCCCTACCGTGTCCTAAACGCGTCTTGGCAAAATACTCAGCTGTATGATTCCATATAGGTACTCGCATCATACAATGACTGTCAGAGTAGGACTCCCCCAAAATGTCCTAAATAATATCGGACTGCAAGTGCTCAAGTCATAATGAACCCCCATCGTCGTGTATCAACGACGTGGCAAGTGATCAACTCACCAAAAGAACCCTCAATCCATCAGATCCTGTAACTCCGCCATCGCTCTCTAACGCTCCACTGGCGATATCAATGAGGTGCCGTCGAGGGTGGCGCGGTTCCCCGAACCACGTCAACCGCAATCTCTGTCTCCCTAACGGCGGCATCATCAACAGCTTAGGTGAAATCTCACCTGGGATCCCGTGGGCAACAGGGATATCCTTGAGTCCCAGGGCCGCCGTAAGCACCTCTCACACTGTCACTATAACCTGCCGTTGCTCTAGCAATCTCGACAACCAAGCCTCCCTCGTCTGCCTTATAGAAGGTCAAAATCCTCTCTCTCCGCAGCCAAACATCCTGTGACACTGTGCTAACCAATCCCAAGCACTGGGTCAAAACACTGAACTGCCACAATTACCAATTCAGACTGCTGTAAGGAAATCATGCCGGTGACACCCGGTCCGCTGCTGTGGCGCCCTCCAAACGGGCGGCACAGACTCATCCGCTCGATGTAGGTGGTCGTCGCTCAGTCTAACTCGACGTCAATGTCCAGTCTGTCGAAAAATATCTAGACTATCCACATAGGAGCACGACCTCTGCCTCTGCTCACACAGGGATCACAAATGCGGTCCTCCGCAGACAGCCAATCATGCTACTATCGCGCCCCTCTGGTGTAGATGCTGATGCTGCTATCGGGACCCGCCCAAACTCTGGCATCTCGGGAACCCGTTATCCAGGAAAAGAATATCAGAAATGCCTCCGCCGTCCGATCTGTCCTCACATCACCCGGCGCGAAACCACCAAATCCAGAACTCGCTTCTGGCAGCAGATCCTTATCCAAAGGAACTGCAACATCACGCTCCATACACCACGCCTCCTCCATCGAAGCGCCAATAATCCGTAATGGAGGGACCAACTAAACTGAAAGTATCCTGGTGCAAACCATTCCCCGTCAAACATATCCTATGCGCCTCGTCCCTCGAAACCTGGAGCGTGCAGTTCCACAACTGTATAAACTCCCTAGCACAAGAAGGCTCTCAGATAGTCTCTCAATCACCACCAACCCCCATTTTGCCTACAAAGGCTCAACTCAACCTGTGAATCGGAAGGGTTCAGACTGCTGGACTGGCTCCATCGACCAATGACGCCTGAAGCTCAGCTACATCCACTATCCACCCTGCCTCGGTTGCCTCGGCACTACTAGTCGCACGGAGGGGCTGCTCGCTCAGTCGGTGCCACGAGTGCAACTGAAGGTACCACTGCACAATAACAAACATCAGGACACCAACAACCAGACGACCCAATCCAGCGAAAGTCTAAGACATGTTATCAATTCCACAGCATTATGTTGTCTGCAGCCAACATAATCGCTTAGGAGCATAAACATGCCAATCACTCATCCCGTCTCTTGGGAGAGGTACAAAACTCGATCAGGACTCTCGCCAAAGTCACGACTCTCACGGGGTCATCTTAATGTCCAACCACAAGCCTAGGGTTTCTAAGTCCTCAATGACCTACAACCTAGGCTCTGATACCACTCTAATTTGTCACGCCCCGGCGGTCGAAACTGCGACCCGGCTCGCCAACAGATCCGCCACCTATGCCAAACCCGCATAGGTGAAGCGTCCTACCTGCAAGAAAAGTACTACAGCTAAACAGATATCAGAGCTATAAATAAAAATCTGCTGTATAACTAAATCAATCACTGTACAACTGGAAATAACACAACAAAGTCCGTCTCCCAAAAATGATAATCATGCAGAATCCTCATATACAACTCTGAACTCAACCGGGAGGTATCTCCAATAAATACATCAGTGTACAGGCTCTCAATACATAACAATCCTCACTACAACAGTCTCTCAAAGGAAGAAAATAAAATAACTAATCTACTGAAGCTCTCCTCTGAAGGGGTACCGCTACACTCCAACGACGGGTAGGGAACTAGCTCGCGACTCCCTCGCCTCGGTCAGAAGGATCAGCAACAGGAACAACAGGAACTGGAGTAGAAGTTCCTGTGGGAAAAGACACCACGACGGGTGTGAGAACTACGTCCCAAGTAGTTCTCAGTGGGTGCCGCCAACAAGCCCGACGGTCCTGCCCACTAAGTCCACTAGAGGCATAATGTAACAAAAGCAGTGCTGTAAGGAAAGCTGGGAAAAGTAAACTCTACAGTTACTATGCCTCTATCTAGATGCTCAAAGAGTGGGACAGAAAGAACATGATGCCACAACTAACTCTCATCTCTGATCACTCAATCTGAACTGACTGCCTCCTCGGGTCCAGTCAAGCCTGCGCCAACCTACTGCCGTTACGTCCCTGAGGAGCGGACTTACGTAGGATCTACTGCCGTTACGTCCCGGAGGAGCGGACTTACGTAGGATCTACTGCCGTTACGTCCGGAGGAGCGGACTTACGTAGGGCGTCCATGACTGCCAACACCAGCACAGCCAGAGGGACAAATGCAACGACAAGTCGCGATAGAAAAGCTCAATCTCACGCCGGTATAACAACCCGGTCTCGCCTACTCCGGAGTGGCACTCGAGGGGAGCGACCCGCTCGAGTAAAAAGTAACCCATCTCAAGTATCTCTGTAAAGTATCTCTGTCAAGCTCAAATGTGGCTCATGCAGGCTATGATCCACGATCAAACAGATCGGTAACTCCAAGCTCAAAGCACAACTCAGTCGGAAAAAAGAACCTCGACTCGAACAGGAATAGCCCAACACACTCTCACAGCTATGTCGGAGAACCCTCAACGACTCAATCTGATAAATGCACGACCATGGCTGAGTCGGGAAACCTCCACGACTCGATCTGCCAGAACCCCAAGATCCTCAAGGCTAAGTGGGAGAACTACCTCCACCACTAAATCAGAGAAACAACCTCTAGATCACACTCTGCCAATTCATGGCACCAAGTCGCATCCACTGCGAGAAACTGTCTCAACAGGCCAAACAGGCCAAACGTCGCATCTACTGCGAACAACTGCCTCAACAGGCCGACATCGCATCCATTGCGAACAGCTGACTCAACAGGCCAAACAGGCCGAACATCTCAACCACTGACCCAATGAAGGGTCCGGGAACACCGAAAGACTAGAACCTACAACCCAAATCAAACAAGAACAGGCTCTAGGCATAGCCTCCCGTTGTTCTCGTCCCAAGAAAAGGCAGACCTTAGAACCCAGACCACTCGAATCATCTCGGTGGTTAATTTATAGGAAAAACTGTGACATTTCTTACTGAAGCCATCTGATCTGTAAGAAATCCATATTTAATGATTTTTAGTTCTGCTTAGGAAAACAGTTGAAACCAAGTTTTATATCTAAGCCTCGAAGGGCTAATGCCTTCGTCCAATCAAACAGGAACAGACTCAGGCGACCCTACGATGCTTGGAAGAAAATATTTGGTTGACAAAAATTATATGTGTGTCCAAAAAGGTTCTGGGTTTAAGGTTCTGCTAACACTGATCTACCGCTGCCACTAGCACAGCGGCGACAGATAAAACAAGAAAAATAAAACATCTCGGGACCGCCGTCTACCCAAACGGCTCCCGCTACAGATGAACAACCAACTACATCTACCAGACGCCACTCTGCTCCCAAGCACGAGTGTAACATGCATCCCACACTAAAAGATAACTCCTGACCACTCGGCCCACTACCCGGGCGAGGAAGAACACTATGTCCAGGAAAGATAGAAGTGTGGATGTCTAAAGCAGAAATAACCCTAGCCCAAGTGAGGGTTTTCTACCAGTCTGGTTACACATGCAATCATATGACAGGGGTGCTAGGTCAAATTCCAAGATAACAATAATCAACAGCTTGTAGGGAAGGACAATAAATACATGATGATCTATCAACATCAGGAACATCAATTCCTATAATCTAGCATGCTATATAAAACACATCTATAACATGCAAGTCCCTACACAGATAGAATTAATGCACAGTCCATAGGTCGTGAAGACAAGGCCACCCACCTGAAAATGCTAACTGTCCGGAGTTCCACAGCTGAAAACACCAGAAGCAACAACCTCCACTAATCCTCATCCCAACGGGTTCACAAACATCCGCAAATACTCCTGGGTACAACAAAAGGTCCAAGGTTACACTTTATTCCACAAAATAACCAAGTACAAAAATCTGCAGAAGACAGTCCTGAAGATCTGAAATTCCCACCTGCAGAAAGTGCTCTGAAAATTCCGATAAAAATATCACCGCGAGCGTCTCGTCGAGACCTTCGAAACGGGTACCTGTACGCCCAAATCCGAGCCCCGTAGGCCAAGTTACAAATTCCACAGTACAGGTGCGCAAACACTCACAACCACACAACTGTAAAACTCTGCACAGAAAAAGGGGAAACAGTATACCTTCGGGAAAGCCTCAGAAAAATCCCAAAAAAATACGATGATAATCCTCGCGACGAGTAGATCCAAAAAGTGTATAGGCTCGTCTCGATCTGATGCTCGAGTGCGGAGATAAAATTCCGGCAAGCCTCCGCTGTCCAGAATTCCACCAGCAAAACAGTGGCTCAGAAATGCCTCGTAAACCGTGCCAAGAACTCAGAATCAATCAAGGTGATCAACACGGAAATCGAAGGCGTACCTCTCGTGATTCCAACGCCGCAGAAATCGTCCAAAAATACTGACGGAGTAGCTCTGTGGACCTCTCAGATCGAACTGCGACGATAACGGGCCTCCGATGAAAGATCGCCACACTGCGCTCCGATGCCGAAGTCGTCGACGCCGCGGCTTCCAAAAAATCCGGGCCTCTGCCAGAAGATGCACAGCAGAAAGTTCTACAACTTTCCTAAAGGGGCCATGGGCAGGGGAGCTCGGGAAAGGGGGCAAAAAGCCTCAGCCAACTGCCTATTTATAGGCCCAGCCCGAAAAATCCAGATTTTGGACTTTTGGCCCAAAGTTCGGGCGCCCGGGGTATTCGGGCTGCTACAGTAACGGGCCCGGCCCTTTACTGTGCGCGCCCGAATCCCTCACGGGCCGCCACGTGGCCCAGACGCGCTCCCCGCGCCCGGCGCACGTGCGCCCGCGAACCGCGCGACGCCACGTGTCCCGACACGTGGACGTGCGCGGCTGCCCCCGACCAACCACGGGGCGCCACGTGGCGCCCCCACGACGCCCCCGACCGCGCCCACGCCGCGCCCCACGTGCGCGACCGCGCCTCCCGCTGCCGCACGTCGGGCACGCGCCCCGAGGCACCTGCCTCCCGCCGCGTGGACCGCGCGCACCAGAACCCGCCAACCAAAGTCCGCCACGCGTCCGCACCCGGTCCACCGTGCACCCGCGCCACTGCGTGGACCGCGCGTGCTGCGCCGGCCAACCGGAGCTCGCCACGTGGCCCGCGCCCGGTGCACGACTCCCGCGGTGGACCGACCGGCCTCTCCTCGGCCCGCCGCCGCGCTCCGCCGTCCGCCGCCGCCGCCGGCGCAACTCCGGCCGCCGGAACAGTAACCCCACGCCTCGAAATCCGTGCCGGGTCATCCGAGCTCCGAAAAATAAAAGTAAATAGTCCATCTTGACCGTTTTCGCGCGCTGAATCCAAATCCGATGTCCGATTTGCCAAATTCCACTTCTAAAATTTACCAAAAATTCCCGGAAGAGCAAACTTGATCCGTTTTTCATGCCGGGTCCAATCCTTGAGTCCAATATGCGTGCAAACACCTCTAACACCCAACATGGGTCTCCAGAAGCCGCAGATCCAACAGTAATCCAAACGTGGGAATATCCGGGTCCTCACAGGCCTGGGGTTGGCCGGCTCACGCGGCGCAGTCCACGGAGGCGCGCGGGCATGTGGGCAGGTGAGGGGGTCGTGCGGGGGTAGGGTGGGCAGGTGGCCGCCTGTACTAGGGGGGCCACGTGGCGCCCCGCGATTGGCGGGCGCCACCCGCCCCGCTGGGCTGTTCGGGCCACGCGGCAGCGCCCGGGTGGCCCGGCGCCCGCTGCCCCGTGTTCGGGACATGCGGTGCGCTCGGAGCGATCCGGGCGCTGCGCGGATCGGGGGCCCGCGTCCCCTGTTTGGCGCCCGGTTGTTCCGGGCGCCCGAAAATGTCCCCCAAAGTCCACTTTTTGGATTTTGGAGATTTGCCTATAAATAGGCCTTCTCTCCCTCTTCTCTTGGTTTTTTTTGGAGGATTTTCGAGGAGGGATTTCTGGCAAAGCTTCTTCACCTTGTGTTCTTCATTTCCAAGGATCTTGGAAATTTTTGGAGGCCACGGCATCGACAATTTCTGCGATTCAGCGCACTGCGACGTTCCTCTTTCGATAGCTTTTTTTGTCGCTGTTCAGTCCGCGAGCTCCCTTGGGCTACCCCGAAGGAATTTTCAGCCGATTCTTGCGGCATTGTTTTCACGACAGGTAGGCCTTTGTTTTCCGTATTTATCACTTCCCTCCATTTCGAGTTTTTACTAGGATTTTCGGAGCATATTTAGACCCCATTTTTCTTCGACAATTTTTGGACAGCGGAGGAGTGTTTATGCCTTTTCTCGGCCTACGGGTATCAGAACGGGGAGTTTAAATAGTCGATTTGCATCTACACTTCGCGAGGATCGTAGACGTGATTTTTCTGGAATTTTCGGAAGTCATTTCATAGGTGAAAAATGGCTGTTTTGGGACTGTTGCGCAAACAGTATGATGCAGATTTTCTGGGACTAAGTTTTACACTGTGTTCGGCTTTTGTTACAGTTTTCGCTGAGTTTTTGGTGTTCCACAAGGAAGAGGGAAATTGGAAATTTTCATCACGATCGAGGTGAGCATTTTTTTTTTGGCCCAGGACAGAAGTTGTGCTTGATTTCACATCGCGCCTTTGTCGCACGCCCGCTGATTTTTGCACCGCATTGTTGGACAGCACTACATTATTTTACTCGCCACTGTTGATCCGAGAGGAGTTTTTGGGAGATTTTGGATTCATTGGGACTGTAGACACTGGGAGAACGCGCACGCCAGATTTCAGCTGATCGGATTTTGGATCTGCGCGTTCCAGGTGGGTGGTTGTTGTTTACCTCTTTTACGGCATACTCACTAGGGCTATTGGAGAGACCCCTGATTTATTGATTATCAGTTTGCCACCCTATTGGAAATCATATATGATTAAAGTAATCTGATTATGTAACGACCCGGCCCACTAGCAATAATAACTTGTTGGACCCAAACCACATCCCAAAATGCTTAAGCCCAGTTATTATTACTAGTGTCCATGTCTCATATAAACCCAATCACAATTCCATCCACATCCGATGTGGGACTATTGGGGGTGTCACAGACTCCCCCCGTTTAGGCCTGACGTCCTTGTCAGCCCAAACACACACACACAGCAGCCCAAGATCACCAGGCGATGTGAGACTCGTCTCGCTAGCCCTGTCATCTAGACCCAGACTCAGCCGAGACTTGCCACACACTTCCGACTGGTAACCTGGCTCTGATACCAAATGTAACGACCCAGCCCATCTTAATCTGTCACGCCCCGGGGGTTTTAACAAGCGGAAGATCACCAGGAAAAGTTTGTAATTTGCAAACACCTACATATATTTTTTTTTAAAAGTTCTTTCCCCAGGTACGTGCCTAGATCCGCCGTATATACCGATTCACTCCGCAAACGGGCGGAGTCTCCTCTGTATATGCACGGCGTCAGGATTACAACAATCATTTAACCACAACAATCAACAAGTAGTACCACAAGAATTTATCATGCATCAGAAATTTAACGAGGCCGATTGATCTTTTGAAAGGATAAATCCACAGGGTTTTAAAAATGGTGCCCACACGACACCCGGGTTTTTCAAAGCCGTTTCAAAAATCCATAAATACATAGAGTTTTAAAAACGGTGCCCACTCGACACCTATGTTTTCAAATCATTTTTGCAATGCTTTTTCGGTAGTTTGAAAGCGGCCAACTAATCAAGAGTAAACTAAACATTCATCCACAGAAGCATTGTAATCATACCGACATCCACATCGAACCCACAAAAGTATCAAACCCCTTATAGCTACTAGCAGATAATGAAATGAGCATAAAGTAGAGAGTAAACACAGTCTGTAGCCTCGAAGGGCCAAAAGTCCTCTCGTCGCAGCCTCACCGTCGCCCTAGCTCTCCCCCCTGACTAAACCTGTCACAGAGTGGGAAGTCAGCGACACATGGTATAAAGTATGGAAAGCAGGAAAGGCTATAACTAAAGCAAACCGTAAGAAAAACCAGAGCAACCACCATCCTCAACGTGAAATCGATGATACCCCGTCCCCTGCATAACCTACCCCGGCAAACCAGACCGAGCACCTGCCTCGGTAAACCAGACCGAGCACCTACCTCGGTAAACCAGACCGAGCACCTACCTCGGTTGTCACGCCCCGGGTGTAAACCAGAACCCGGGCCCTTCTACAGATCCGCCGAGCACACGGTATTTCCCGCGTACACGAAGCGCCAAACCTGCTCAGATATAAGAGATAATAATAAAAGAGCAATAAAAAGCAGAGCTGAACTAAAACTAATACATCTCAGACTGAAGCTGGAAATAAAATACAATACATCTGTATAAATGATACTGTAACACCCCCGGAATTTGGATTAGTCCTCTATATAAATGATATAATAGGACTAAATCTCTAACCCGGCTATAGCATTTTGGATGGTAGCAAGATCCAAGAGGAACATGAGAGTTAAGCGTGCTAGAGCTAGAGTAGTTCTAGGATGGGTGACCCTCTGGGAAGTGGGGCGTCACAGTTGGTATCGGAGCGCCATTCACCAGACGGAAATGTGAGATGAGTCTCGGCTGAGCCAGGGTTATATAGCGGGTAGAGCGAGGCTCCCCGGCTAATGACCGTTGTGAGTGGAGTGCAGCTCCTTACAAGGTCGGCTAAGGCTAGCGAGACGAGTCTCACATCGCCTGGTGCTTGTGAGTGTGCTTGAGCCTGACGTGGACGTCAGGGCTTAAAGGGGGGAAGAATGTAACACCCCCGGAATTTGGATTAGTCCTCTATATAAATGATATAATAGGACTAAATCTCTAACCCGGCTATAGCATTTTGGATGGTAGCAAGATCCAAGAGGAACATGAGAGTTAAGCGTGCTAGAGCTAGAGTAGTTCTAGGATGGGTGACCCCCTGGGAAGTGGGGCGTCACAGATACATCTGTCTCTCCCAGCTCACCAAAAATAAATACAACCTGCTGGCAAAAGCCAGTCCCAAAAGTAAAAGTACAACCGTCTGAGGAAACATGGGTACACCAACAGTCCAGCTAACTCGCTCATCCTGCCTCGAGATCTATCTACTCAGCCGTCCTCTCTCCTCGACCCGCCGCTGAAAGCCCAGCAGCACCCGCAGAAGACACTGCAAAACAAGGGAGAAGAAAAAGAAGAAAGAAGAATCGGGGTGAGAACTACTAGTAAACCAGTAGCCTCCCCTAGTGGGTAAAACCTCAAACTCTGACCCACCCACTAGGTCTACCAGAGGCAAAAAGAAAAGAAGTGTGGTAAGCAATAATGACTGCTGAAGAAAGGAAACTACCACTACTATGCCTCTAAAATGCAGTCCTAGACTGGAATAACCGTATGCAACGGTAACCAACCATCCCAGATGAACCCAATCTGTACCGCCCTCATCATCGGGCAAGTAAGCCGCGCCGATGTGATAGTAAAACTCCTGCTACCGCCCTCATCATCGGGCAAATAAGCCGCGCCGATGTGATAGCAAAACTGTCAATAACTGTCTGGCCCCGGCCTCCGGAGGGGAACTCGAGTGGAGCGACCCACACGAGGAAAGCATCACCGGGCAATAACCGCGCCGGTGTGAAAGTAACAAAAGCAGGACTGGATCACAACTATACTCAAGTGGAACAAAACCCTCCACTAAAGAACCCCGATCCCCAATCTGATGCATAAGTACACATACAATCAACCGCTCACTATCCGCGGTTGCCGCAATACCCACTGTCAACAATCAAGCCCAACAACCGACACCCGGTCAACCGCCCAATATCCGCGGTCACCGAAATAACCCACAATCACAATCATGTCCCACATCCGACATCCGGTCAACCGCCTACTATCCGCGGTAGCCGCAATAACCCCCAATCCAAAACTCGGGTAAAACAATCCGTATCCGGTCAACCGCCTACTATCCGCGGTAGCCGCAATACCCCACAACCCATAATCAAACACAGCCTGTCACCGACCCTCAGGTCCCCGCTACACTATCCCAAACCCCTGCTCGAACCCGAGCAACCAGACTCAAAGGTCTAAATAAGGAGAAAAGGAAACAAACATGGTTTCTCCTAAGTCAAGTCCCAAAATGATAGTGCAGCAATAAAAAGTGGCCTATCTAGATGACCATACAAGCATGCATATGTCCTCAAGAGCGATAAAAGATAGTGTGACAAATAGTGGTTCCACATGTGTATCAATTAATAGCTCCGCATGGATATAACCATCAACATGCTAAACTCATTATTCAACCACACATGTCTATAATCCATGATCCATGATAAATCACCAAAGTAGTACCCGCACATAAATATGTCATAATGTCCCAACAATTTATCCATTTAACCCACTTTCATAAAATCTATGTGCTAACATGGCATGTTAATTATTACTATTAAAATATCCCAATAATCATGTTCCAACATGCTATGTCCACCAAATTAATCTCACATAAATCATCCACCTATGCATGTCACCTATCCTCAAGTAATACCACTAACAGGATAAATCATCTTGACCAAATATAATAAACAATTCCACATGCAAGGTTAAGTGCTAATATAGCAATCCATGATTCCACATAGTGATGCTCTAATAACATTTCCAACATGATATGCTCATGAGAACAGCAATTATCAATCATAATGCTCCAAAAATGATCACTCTAATACTCCTAGTGGGTAAGTCAGAAAAGAGGGATATAGCAACCACCCTCCTCGATCGCTAATTCCAGGTCCAAATAGTGCACTCGCCCAAACAAGCCAAACCGCCGCGATCACTGCACAACAAATACCCCAAAACATACAATTAAACTCAAGAACGCGCTGTCCCAAAATTCAGTCCCAAAGTTGTGCCATTTTCACCTGCGAGTTCTGCACAGAAAAATTCCCAAAAAATACCGTCGCGATCCTCGCGACGAGCCTGTCGAAACGAGTACCGGCACGTTCAAATCCGAGTTTCCTACACTGAGATACAAATTCGACAAGGGAACCACACCAAAATAACCCAGTCTCAAAATCTGTAGCATAAGGTTCGGTAAACAGGGATTTTTCACCTTCGGGAATTAATCAGAAAAATCCCAGAAAATTTGAGGATGCTCCTTGCGATGTGTAGATGAAAAACGCCTCATGGCACGCCTCAATCCGACGCCTGTGCGCAAAGATATAGCCGAAACACCAATGTGCTGTCCAAAACTCCACCCCAGAAAAAGGGGTCAAAAGAAAGCTCGGGAAACTCCATGATAAACTCGAAACGAGGGGAAACTCAAATCATGAAGATCGTAGCTCTACCTGTCGTGAAGCCAACGACGTAAGAATCGAAGAAAACGGTGGTCGGAGTAAGCCGGGGGAGTCCTCGCACCCAAACCGCGACGAAGGAGACCACAAATGAACGAGCGTCGCGCCGCGTCGTAAAAATGGAAACCTCGGGATGCGTGCCGCAGAAAAATCCAGGAATCTGCAGATGGAACTAGCTCTGGGAGAGGAGGAATTCTTGTGAAGGTTGCACAGTGAGAAGAAGAGCAGAAAAGGAGATAGAAGCTGCTGTTCTTGGCCTATTTATAGACCGGGAAAACAATCCACTTAATTCCCATTGTGTCCCTGGATTCAGGCGCCACACGGGATTCGGGCGCCCGAATCTGCTGCACGGCTCCAAACGCAGAACGCCCGAAACAGCCACACAGTGCCACGTAGCCACAAAACAGCGGACAGCCAAAGGGGCCACCCGCCGCGCGCCACGTGGCCCACCAGGCTGCTGACGTGTGGCGCGCACCCGGTCAGCGCGCCGCTGACGCGCCCACGTGCGCGCGCCTGCGCGCGCGGCCTGCCACCCTGCCAGGCACGCGGCCCGAGGTGCCCCGGTGTGCCTCCGTGGACCCTGCCTTTGTGAGCCCGCCAACCAAAATCCGCCAGGTGTCCCGCTGGTCCACCATGCACCCCGCGCTCTCTCCGCGAACCGCGCCCACTGCACCGACCCTATGGCAAGCCGCCACGTGTCCAACGCGCTCCCGTGCACCGCGTGCCTGCCCGCGCGCCCGCGTGCCTGCCCGCGCGCTGCCCGCGGCCGCTCCGCCGCCTGCCCGAGCCTGTCCGCCGCTGCCCGCCGCTGCCCGCCGCCGCCGGATTTACTGTTCCGGCGTGAACAGTAACCAGTGGCGCAAAAATCTAGTAAGTAGCCCAATTTCATCGTTTTCGCGCGCTGAATCCAAATTTGATGTCCGTTTTGCCAAATTCCGCTCCTAAAATTTGCCGAATGCATCCAGACAAGTGTTTTTACCCCAAATTTCGCACTGAGTCCAATTTTGATATCTGTTCCATGCGAGAACACTTCTAAACACTCAACGGGGTCCTCCGATCACTCACGTGATCCATTTTAAGCCCGAAGTCCAACACTTGTGTCCAATTTGTGCACAAACACCTCCAATACACAGTACAGGCCCCCATAAGTCACAAATCACTCTACAACAGCTCTGCAGAGATCCAGGTCATCACATCCTCCCCCACTAAAAGAAAGTTTCGTCCTCGAAACTAAAATCATTCCTCAACCCGGAACCTCAACCAAATAGAGGGGGTAAATATCCAATCATCCACCACTCAAGCTCCCAAGGCTGTCTAATACCTCCTCCAGAGACGCGATACAATCCTCGGGTCTCTAACTAGAACAAAATAGAGGCGGGCATTCCAGAAAACCGCACCACCTCATCCCAGTACAGCTGGGCTAACCGCTCGAGTGACCAGTCTGCATCGGTACAAGCATCCGCTCCTCCCCACGGCCCCGATAACCCAACCACAAGTCCATCGGCACAAAAGCTCGATCCAAGTACCTCTGTACTCCCAAGGTATCCAATATAAGTCCCCCAACTGATCACGTAGACTCTGATCTCTAGTCTTTAAACCGTCGGGATGTAGAAGCAATTCCCCAACTCTCAGGCATCAACACACAACCATATGCAGTCGAGAAAACCAGATTACAAATCCACCTTCAGGAAGACCCGGGACCCTTACAGATGGTAAATCAAATCCTCCATGCTCGACAAGGGTGCTAGCTCCAGATGGTCACTTCATCAAATTCCCGGGGATCCACACAAAGCCGAAGTGAACCAACCTTCCACAACTCGAATAGTACCGGCGCCCCCAAAAGCGACACACTTGGTCTGATAAAATTCCCAAAACATCGAATCCTGGAGTTGTGTCCTCAACTCCCAAACTAGTGACATGCTAGATAACTCCAATAGGAGAACAGCCAGGAACTCGCAACCAAAGGGGTTGTCCCCGAGTCCCGGCGCCGCCGTAGGTCCCTCAACCACACCAGCCAAAAAGGCTACGCATCCACTGCGAAACATCCGCCTCGCTCCCGAAGTCAAAACTATAGAGGCGAAGATAACCCTCAAGCAACCTAGGTACACCAACACCTCTGGGCCTGGCTCCCCAAGGAAACAGTCCTTGCGGCATAATCAACCACCGCGAAAGAAAAACCGAACCAGCCAGCCCAACGGGTACCACAACAACATCCCGCAGCTGAGTCATGACCATCAGGTCTACCGGCAAAATCCAGGACTCAAGCTGCTCCGGGCAGGACGAACAACTCTCCTCCACGTGCCATGCGCGATCGGGAAAATAAGCCTCCCGTGCACGTGGTGACCATCCTACCCCTAGCCCAAGCAATGAAGCAAAAGCATTACCCACCAAGAAGGGAATACTCCCGTATCAAAAGATATGAACCCAAAAGCCCGGGGCAACTCAAACCTACCACCACCCCGACCGCTGTAACCTATGTGCTCTTACAGTCTCAGAAATCCACTATCCTGGAAAAGAAATCGGGAATGCCTCCTCCGACTGATCTGTCCTCCATCACCCGGCGCCAAGCGTCTCAATCAGAACTCGCCTTAGGCGGCAGATCCCAATCCAAAGGAACTACAACGCCACGCTCCATACCCGGCACCTACTCCAATGAGGCGTCCCTAATCCGTGCTGGAGGGACCCAACGAGTTAAAAGGTATCCTAGCGCAATCCACTCTCAGACACTCATATTCTATGCGCCTCGTCCCTCTACACATGGAGCGTGCAGTTCAGCAACTGCGCTAACTCTTGACACAAAAGACTTCCAAGTACTCTCTATCCCCCACTAAACACGACCCTGCCTCCAAAGGTTCCCCTACTCAATCCCACGAATCGGAATGAAACATCCGCCAAAACTGGCTCACTTGATCAAAGCAATCCCACAGCTTACCCGCTGTCAATTGTCCACCCTTCCTCGGTGCCCCAGCACTAAACGTCGGCACGGAGGGGGCTACTCGCTACTCCGACAACTGTGCCACTGCGCTGCTCCGACAACTGTGTCACTGCTCCGACAACTATGTCACTGCTCCGACAACTGTGTCACTGCGCTGCTCCGACAACTGTGTCACTGCTCCGACAACTGTGTCACTGCTCTGACAACTGTGTCACTGCGCTGCTGATATGCCTCCAACACTACTACCCTTCGGGTCCGGAGCTCTCAGACTCCAGTCTGGGTATCCGGCCCGAAACAACCAGCTCAGACCCAACGGCCGCACCAAGGTGCACCCGGGTCAGGGCCCAACGTCGGGGAGACACCGCTCACCACGACAAAACCGCAAATCAGCACACCCCAAACACTCGACCCAATCTAGCGAAAGTCAAAGACATCCCTCTATTTTTGTAATTTTATGTTGTCTGCAGCCAACATAACTGTCCCACAAAAATAGGATATGTCGATCCCTCTTCACTCACAGGAAGAGTCAAATAAATAAATCACCGACTTTCGCAAAATATCGCGTCTCTCATGCACTAACATCGTAGGGTCCGCACGAAAGCCTAGGGTTTCCTAAGTCCCAACCGACCTATCCCTAAGCTCTGATACCAACTAATCTGTCAAGCCCCGGGTGTAAACCAGAACCCGGGCCCGTCTACAGATCCGCCGAGCACACGGTATTTCCCGCGTACACGAAGCGCCAAACCTGCTCAGATATAAGAGATAATAATAAAAGAGCAATAAAAAGCAGAGCTGAACTAAAACTGATACATCTCAGACTGAAGCTGGAAATAAAATACAATACATCTGTATAAATGATACATCTGTCTCTCCCAGCTCACCAAAAATAAATACAACCTGCTGGCAAAAGCCAGCCCCAAAAGTAAAAGTACAACCGTCTGAGGAAACATGGGTACACCAACAGCCCAGCTAACTCGCTCATCCTGCCTCGAGATCTATCTACTCAGCCGTCCTCTCTCCTCGACCCGCCGCTGAAAGCCCAGCAGCACCCGCAGAAGACACTGCAAAACAAGGGAGAAGAAAAAGAAGAAAGAAGAATGGGGGTGAGAACTACTAGTAAACCAGTAGCCTCCCCTAGTGGGTAAAACCTCAAACTCTGACCCACCCACTAGGTCTACCAGAGGGAAAAAGGAAAGAAGTGTGGTAAGCAATAATGACTGCTGAAGAAAGGAAACTACCACTACTATGCCTCTAAAATGCAGTCCTAGACTGGAATAACCGTATGCAACAGTAACCAACCGTCCCAGATGAACCCAATCTGTACCGCCCTCATCATCGGGCAAGTAAGCCGTGCCGATGTGATAGCAAAACTCCTGCTACCGCCCTCATCATCGGCCAAATAAGCCGCGCCGATGTGATAGCAAAACTGTCAATAACTGTCTGGCCCCGGCCTCCGGAGGGGAACTCGAGGGGAGCGACCCACACGAGGAAAGCATCACCGGGCAATAACCGCGCCGGTGTGAAAGTAACAAAAGCAGGACTGGATCACAACTATACTCAAGTGGAACAAAACCCTCCACTAAAGAACCCCGATCCCCAATCTGATGCATAAGTACACATACGGTCAACCGCCCACTATCCGCGGTTGCCGCAATACCCACTGTCAACAATCAAGCCCAACAACCGACACCCGGTCAACCGCCCAATATTTGCGGTCACCGAAATAACCCACAATCACAATCATGTCCCACATCCGACATCCGGTCAACCGCCTACTATCCGCGGTAGCCGCAATAACCCCCAATCGAAAAATCGGGTAAAATAATCCGTATCCTGTCAACCGCCTACTATCCGCGGTAGCCGCAATACCCCACAACCCATAATCAAACATAGCCTGTCACCGACCCTCAGGTCCCCGCTACACTATCCCAAACCCCTGCTCGAACCCGAGCAACCAGACTCAAAGGTCTAAATAAGAAGGAGAAAAGGAAACAAACATGGTTTCTCCTAAGTCAAGTCCCAAAATGATAGTGAAGCAATAAAAAGTGGCCTATCTAGATGACCATACAAGCATGCATATGTCCTCAAGAGCGATAAAAGATAGTGTGACAAATAGTGGTTCCACATGTGTATCAATTAATAGCTCCGCATGGATATAACCATCAACATGCTAAAATCATTATTCAACCACACATGTCTATAATCCCTGATCCATGATAAATCACCAAAGTGGTACCCGCACATAGATATGTCATAATGTCCCAACAATTTATCCATTTAACCCGCTTTCATAAAATCTATGTGCTAACATGGCATGTTAATTATTACTATTAAAATATCCCAATAATCGTGTTCCTACATGCTATGTCCACCAAATTAATCTCACATAAATCATCCACCTATGCATGTCACCTATCCTCAAGTAATACCGCTAACAGGATAAATCATCTTGACCAAATATAATAAACAATTCCACATGCAAGGTTAAGTGCTAACATAGCAATCCATGATTCCACATAGTGATGCTCTAATAACATTTCCAACATGATATGCTCATGAGAACAGCAATTATCAATCATAATGCTCCAAAAATGATCACTCTAATACTCCTAGTGGGTAAGTCAGAAAAGAGGGATATAGCAACCACCTACCTCGATCGCTAATTTCAGGTCCAAATAGTGCTCTCGCCCAAACAAGCCAAACCGCCGCGATCACTGCACAACAAATACCCCAAAACATACAATTAAACTCAAGAACGCGCTGTCCCAAAATTCAGTCCCAAAGTTGTGCCATTTTCACCTGCGAGTTTTGCATAGAAAAATTCCCAAAAAATACCATCGTGATACTCGCGACGAGCCGGTCGAAATGAGTACCTGCACGTTCAAATCCGAGTTTCCTACACTGAGATACAAATTCGACAAAGGAACCACCCCAAAATAACCCAGTCTCAAAATCTGTAGCATAAGGTTCAGTAAACAGGGATTTTTTACCTTCGGGAAATATTCAGAAAAATCACAGAAAATTGGAGGATGCTCCTTGCGATGTGTAGATGAAAATCGCCTCTTGGCACGCCTCAATCCGACGCCTGTGCGCAAAGATATCGCCGAAACACCGATGTGCTGTCCAAAACTCCGCCCCAGAAAAAGGGGTCAAAAGAAAGCTCGGGAACTCCATGATAAACTCGAAACGAGGGGAAAGTCAAATCACGTAGATCGTAGCCCTACCTGTCGTGAAGCCAACGGCGTAAGAATCGATGAAAACGGTGGTCGGAGTAAGCCGGGGGAGTCCTCGTACCCAAACTGCGACGAAGGAGACCACAAATGAACGAGCGTCGCGCCGCGCCGTAAAAATGGAAACCACGCGATGCGTGCCGCAGAAAAATCCAGGAATCTGCAGATGGAACCAGCTCTGGGAGAGGAGGAATTCTCGTGAAGGTTGCTCAGTGAGAAGAAGAGAAGAAAAGGAGATAGAAGCTGCTGTTCTTGGCCTATTTATAGGCTGGGAAAACAATCCACTTAATTCCCATTGTGTCCCTGGATTCGGGCGCCACACGGGATTCGGGCGCCCGAATCTGTTACGGAATTTGAGTTGGCGTAATTTCGTGAAAGGTTCAAGTCTTGAAGATTGAAGGTGAAGAAGGTTGGATCATTTAACTCAATCTCAAGAAAGAAGAATTCAAAAGGATCAGGTATGTTTAACTAAAGATTCTTGGTGATCCGAATACTTCTTGTAGTGTAGAAACACCTGGAAGAATTTTTCATTGCATAAAAATCAAAAACTGGACATGGGACATGTTCAGGATCCGGATCAGACATTCCAATCCGGATCCCGAAGGGTGTTCGTTCATACACTGGTTCAATCCGGATCGCAGCATCTCATGATCCGGATCCCGAACACTAGTTTTACCTTTTTACTTGCACGATCCGGATCAGGATTTGCAATCCGGATCCCGAACGTTGATGATTGGTGAAACTGTATGAACGATCCGGATCAGCTATTTCGATCCGGATACCGAACTATTGTTTTTCTGGAAACCGTCTTTCTTGCTACTGCAATCCGGATCGCCGAAATCCGATCCGGATCGCCGTCCGTAAAATTTCCAGAAATGGTAGGTTTTTGATTCTTATCTCCTTCCTAGGGTTTCTAACCTATAAATAGACCCTATATTTCTTTTTCTAAAACAAAAAAAGGAAAAGAACCGTCATAATCAAATATCATCTTATACGGCCTAAGATCCACATATAGAGAAGAAAGGAAATACTAGATTTAATTCTATGTTTCTTCATCTATAATTGATTGATTTGATTCTAGGTTTTCATACTCAGATTTTGAGTAGAATCAAATCAATGAATACTTAGATGGTATTTCCGATCTATTTCTAATCTAAGTATTCGGCGGATCATCACCACCCAAAAACAACGATTTCCCCAAAATAGGCGCGTGGATTTGCGTGTCCTTGTGGATTCAAGGTTCAACCGCTCTCGTGGATTCGGAGTGAGGTACGTTCGTGGATTCGAAGCGTGCTACTGGGTGAAGACCGTGGATTCGGTCGGACGTCGTGGACTCGACGTTGGACGCCGTGGATTCGGCGTTGGACGCAGATCGTGGATTCGAGACGCGTTGCAGAACGAGCGGAGAAGATCAACTAGGAGCGTATGGTAAAAGGTTGAGTCGTCTGTGAGTACGTTAAATCACCTTGTACGTGTTTCAATTCTAGTGGATTTCACCGTGTTATCGGTCCCGTGGTTTTTTACTCCGGTTTGGAGTTTTTCCACGTAAAAATCTTGCGTGTTCATTTATTTTTCCGCATTGGGTTTTATTGCGCAATGATTTTTTGAGTGTTTATTGTTTACACCTATTCACCCCCCTCTAGGTGTTTTTTCCCCTATTTAGATCTATATTACTATAACCCAACAAGTGGTATCAGAGCGGGAATAGGGTTGTAAACAATGGTTGAAGGTGGAAACATCAACAGACCCCCATTCTTCGATGGAACAAATTATGCGTACTGGAAAGTACGGATGAAAGCCTTTTTAATTTCCATCGACGAACGGGTGTGGCAATCAATTGAATTAGGATGGTCTAATCCAACTGAATTTATTGGTGATGTTCGCACCATCAAACCTAGGTCGAAATGGACCAAGGAAGAGTTAGATTCATCTTCTTACAATGGTAAGGGAATTAATGCTATTTTTAATGCCTTATCTCAAACTGAATTCTCTCGCGTCTCGGCATGTGAGACTGCGAAAGAAAGCTGGGATGTTCTTCAAGTTACACATGAGGGAACTAACCTCGTGAAGATTCAAAAGCTGCAAATGCTTATGAGCAGATTTGACTCCATTTTTATGGCAGAAAATGAATCTTTCACGGACTACTATACACGATTGTAAGACATCGTAAATTCATGTGCTAACCTGGGAGAGAAGATTCCAGAATTTAAAGTTGTAAGAAAGATCTTAAGAACTCTTCCTGAACGATTTCGCCCAAAGGTTACAGCCATTGAAACTATTAAACACCCTGACGAAATACGTGTAGAAGAACTAGTTGGTTCATTACAAACTTATGAAATGACATTTACTACTAACTATTCTTCGGGAAAAGCATCCTCTTCTAAGTCTTCAGGTTATGCGTTGAAAACAACTAAGGAAGAAGACGCGGATACATCCTCCTCAGACGATGACGAGAACCTTTCTATGGAGAACCTTGAGAAGCAACTCGCTCTCTTGACAAGGAAGTTTCGCCGCAACTTTCGAAGGGGTAATTCAAGTAAATCTCCATCCTTCGAAAAGTCGAAGAAAGGCAAGGGTACTTCAAGTTACAAGTCAAGAAAGCAAGAGAACTTCTCAAAGGATAAGAAAAGTTCAGAGGAACAAGTCCAATGCTTCAAGTGCCGAGGATACGGCCATATCTCAACGGAGTGTCCAACTAAGAATCCGTCGAAGAAGAAAGTGATGCAAGCCGTCACTTGGGATGACAACTCAACGTCAAATGAGTCATCCTCAGGTGATGAAGAAGAAAGCGCAACGACATTCCACGCGTCCACATCTTCACCCTTCATGTGCTTAATGGCAAGTACATCCGACTCGCTATCCAACTCCTCTGTTGAAAAGAATGCAACGGACAATGAATCGGATGATTCGGAAGGTGAAGATTTTGCTTTAGCCTACCACAGACTTTTACGGGATTCAAAGAAACCGGCTAAGCAAAACAAGGGGTTGAGAGGGAGATTGCAGGATCTCGAAGAAAAAGTAAAAAGGGTAACTTCTCTCTCGACCGATCTTGAAGTGGAAAGGGATAATCTGATAAAAGCAAATGTTTCCCTTCAAGAGTCCAATGAGCAACTCGAGAAGAATTATATAGATATGGTGAACAAAGCGAATTACTTCTTGAAGCTCTACGGCGAGGCCCGACAGGAAAAATTGAAAATGATAGAGACCATTTTCCAACTCAAGGATGACTTACAGCAATTTTCTTCTGGAAGGAGTAAGTTGGATAAACTTTTTGGTCTTGGTCAAACAAACAAGTTCGGCCTCGGATACAATCGAACTGAAGACAATTTTAGTTCGGTTGGGACAGTCTTTGTGCCTCAGTCGGTATCTCCTCCTCCGACACCGGAATTCACGACAACCAACGACAACAAGCCTACTTCACCCTCTTCGGAATCGTCAAGCACAAAGGTATGTTTTCGTTGTAATTTTGCAGGGCACATTGAAAGAAATTACAAGATTGGAGCTCAAAGATCAAATCAACCACATCTTGCAACTGCTACCAATAAGTTCACTCCCCGGAATTCAAAGAAGGACTTTTCAAAAGAAAAGAACATTGGTAGTACTTCAAACAAGACGATGACAAAAGAAAAAGATCAATCATACAAGGCGTCTTCATCAAGGAAAATTTCTCAACCATTGCCAACATACTCCAAAACTCAAAAGGTTTGGGTATGCAAAGGTGAAATCCTTCCTTGTCTTTAATCGTTCTACGATTAAATGTTGTGTAGTTTATGTAGACTATTTTTCTTTCTTTTGGCCGACCCGTCAACCATCTTTGGGAGGTAAATGGTATATTTTCTTATTGGTTGATGATTTCTCTAGATATTCTTGGGTAGCATTTTTAAAAGAGAAAGCTTATACTTTTGATTCTTTTCACGAGATTTGCCATCGTATTATGATTGAAAAGAATGAAAAGATCATTCGTGTTAGAAGTGATAGAGGTGGAGAATTCGTTAACTCTAAATTCATTAATTTTTGCACTTCCAATGGCATTAAACATGAATTCTCGGCACCCTATACACCTCAACAGAATGGTGTAGTCGAGCGCAAAAACCGGGTTGTACAAGAAATGGCACGTGTTATGCTTCATAGCCGGAATTTACCGTTATATTTTTGGGCTGAAGCTGTGAACACTGCAGTCTATGTTATTAACCGCGTTTATTTGCGCCCGGGAACTTTGAATACACCATATGAACTATGGTTTTGTAGAAAACCGAATATCAAATATTTTCGTATCTTTGGGAGTCGGTGTTATGTTTTGCGTGACCGCGAAAATCTTGGAAAATTTGACTCTCGAAGTGACGAAGGGATTTTCTTGGGTTATTCTACAAACAGTAGAGCATATCGAGTTTTTAACTTAGAATCTAAGACGATCGTAGAATCGATAAATGTTAAAGTTGATGAAGCTTTTCACTTTGCATCTGAAAAATCTACCCTCGATATCTCTCTAGATGATGATACACCTGCCATTGCATCTTCTCATGATAATACTTCCAATATTAATGATGCATCTAATGGTTCTTCAAGTTTATCTGATGTGCAGGAATCGTCTCATGTACCTCCGAGTACTCCGTTACCTCAAACTTTACGCATCTCCAAGGATCATCCTGAATCAAACATCATTGGAGACCCACAATAAGGAGTTAGAACTCAGAGGCAGTTGATTTGTGGATTCGCTTGCTACGTATCTTTAATCGAACCAAAGAATATAGATGAAGCTCTTCAGGATGACTACTGGATTAAAGCAATGCAGGAAGAGCTCCATCAATTTGAGCGAAACAAAGTCTGGAAATTAATGAAGCCTCCAAAGCAACACAATGTGATAGGTACCAAATGGATTTTCAAGAATAAGAAAAATGAGGATGGTACTATCATCAGGAACAAGGCACGATTAGTTGCTCAAGGCTACTCTCAAGTAGAAGGTATAGACTTTGATGAAACTTTCGCCCCTGTAGCTAGACTCGAGTCCATTCGTATACTATTTGCTATTGCTTGTCATTTTAAAATCAAATTATTTCAAATGGACGTTAAGAGCGCGTTTCTAAATGGGTTTTTAAATGAGGAAGTTTATGTGGCTCAACCGAAAGGTTTTGTAGACCATAAACAACCTAACCATGTTTTTCGTTTGAAAAAGGCTCTTTACGGTCTGAAACAAGCACCGCGAGCATGGTACGAAAGGTTGACAAAGCACCTTTTGGAGAAGGGCTATACTCGAGGGGGAGCTGACAGGACTCTCTTTGTGAAGCATTATCAAAACAATTTCATTGTAGCACAAATCTATGTCGATGACATCGTATTTGGCGCAACAAGAGATAATGATGCTTCTAAATTCGCGGAGACCATGGAAAGCGAATTTGAGATGTCCATGATGGGCGAATTGACTTATTTTCTTGGATTGCAAATTAAACAAAATGATGAAGGTATTCACTTGTGTCAATCCAAGTATGCAATGGAGTTGGTTAAAAAGTTTGACTTAGAAAATTCGAAGGATTTTCCGACTCCAATGGGAACTAGCCACAAGGGACTTGGAAGTGAATCACATAGTGAGAATGTAGACGAGAAACAGTATCGAAGTATGATTGGAAGTCTACTTTACCTCACGGCTAGTCGCCCGGATATATCCTTTAGTGTTGGGATTTGCGCGAGATATCAATCAGCACCAAAGGAGGTTCACCTGAAAGCGGTGAAAAGGATCATCCGGTACATCAAAGGATCAATTAATTTCGGAATTTGGTATCCTATGGGAACTAGTTTGGATATTGTTGGATACTCAGATGCCGATTGGGCAGGATCAGTGGATGATCGGAAAAGCACGAGTGGTGCATGCTTCTATCTTGGCCATTGCCTTGTTGCATGGCACAGTAAAAAGCAGAATTGCATAGCACTCTCGACTGCCGAAGCAGAATACATTTCAGCGGGTAGTTGTTCAACTCAACTCATTTGGATGAAAAGTGTGTTGAGCGACTTCCGGATTTCAGCATCTTCGGTAACAATTCTTTGTGACAACACAAGTGCAATTAACATTTCTAAAAACCCTGTGTTGCACTCTAGAACAAAACACATTGAAATTAGATATCATTTTCTTAGAGAGCTAGTTGAATCAAATACTCTTCAACTTTCATATATTTCAACTGAAGATCAATTAGCTGACATTTTAACAAAACCTTTGGATCAAAAACGTTTTATTCATTTGCGTAAAGCAATTGGAATGCTTTCCTTGAAATAAACTTCTTTTTGAAACTTTTGCTTAGGTTAGGTTTTGTTTTTGTGTTTTTGTTCTTTATCTATGTTTATACATAGTACATTAATTGAGCATGTGTATTATTGACTTTACTTGCATCCTTTCATATAATTAGAAATTTATTATGCTTTGGATATCATAATAATTCAGTTGATGCATTGATCATTTATTTAAATTAAACCATTTTTAATTGATCAAAGTCAATTTCTCTCTCAATGATCTCTTGGTATTGTTTTTATCTTATTTGACTATTTAGTTGAGTATGAATTCGAGATCAATCCTTGGTTGAATACTTTATATCTTAAATTAATTGATAGCCAATTGAGGGGGAGTCAAAGAAAAGTAAAATGCTCAAAAGATGTGGAAAGAGTTACATCCCAATGAGGAGTGTGAAAACTACCACCACATGAAGGAAAGAGCTAACACCTCGGTCGTCCGAGTACTGTGTGCAGCTACCACATGTATACCAAGCATGGGTTTGTAATTTTTGATTAAATAAAATGCATGATTGAAATACTTGACTCCGTCAAATTTCAAGGTTGGTATAAGGTGGTTTTTTTTTTTAATGAAAGATGCTCAAAGAGCCACTCTCTTCAACAGATTGACTAGATACATTATATAATTTATTTGGGATTTCAAACATCTATTGATCTTGGTAATTCATTTTCTTTACCATTTTAATGATTTGATAAACGCCGTACTCATAAGATCATGATGGATGTGTTTGAACTTGATCAACTTTAAAAGTTTTAATTTCTATAAATTGTCATGTCATTATTTGAATGTTATTGATAGATTTAACATAATTTATTTCTCTTGACATGAAACGATGATTTTTGTTTAAAGTTGATATGCTAAAATGCTTACATACTTTTTCTGGATTTTATGGATTTTTTCTAAATTTTTCTGAAGAAAAAGTTGCAGCTGATCCGGATCGGGTTAAGTGATCCGGATCCCGAACGCAGGCTTCTTCCTGCGGCTAGCCGATCCGGATCGAAATCTCGATCCGAACCGGATCACGGCTAGGGTTTTTAATAGAACAAGAGGGTTTTGATTTCTTTTACCTTAATCTTTTGTTCTCAAGTCTCTAGAGCCTCTCTCTCTAGAATTCTTGCACCTTGGAGCTTTCAAAGTTTTTTTTTCCCTTTTTTCTTCAAAACATGATGAGATTTTTCTATCTTTTTCGTTTGTGAATGGTTTTTGGTCAAATCTCTTTTGAAATAAGAACTCTGGGTAGATTAGTTTTGATTATATGCTAGGTATTCTCCTGATTAACGAATTTTTGGGCTTCGATTTCTGAAAATTCTATTTTAGGGCATATAATAGGAATTTTTGAAAAATATGCAATTGATCTATTTTTAAAATTCTTTTTGCAAAACTAATTTGATTTTTAGTCTCTCTACATGATTATGATTGTTTGGGTACAATTTTTCAAATTTTTGAAAATTAACAATTTTTTCATGTATTCTTGAGTTGGTCTTCACAGGATACATTTTTCACTAGCGATCAAAATGGTGATCACATGGATTATTTTCCTACTTGCTGCCATGGTTCATGTCAAGGATACTGGCAAGCCCAAGAGGGCCAAGAAAGCGAAGAAGACTAAGGATGATTCCGATACAGAATCGGAAACGGAATCGATCGATTGGGATGAGCTTCAAGTTGAAGCAACAGCACCCACTGCTTCGAAAGGAAAAGCGCCTGCGGAAACATCAAAAGCTTCAAAGCCTACTGCAGCTGAAAAAGGAAAAGCCCCTATGGATCAAAATCCAGTTGGGACAAGAAGAAAAACCGGTGCAAGAAAAAGAGGCAGTGCTCAAGGAATTTCCATTGAGCAACCAGTTGCTAGACAACCTCCTCCACAAGACTTCATCAGCTCCGCAAGAATCAAGGATTTTGAGAAGAGGGAATGCATTGGCGAGAGACATGTCAATGTCAAACCAATGAAGGAACGATCTGCAGTCTTTGGGATTTTGTTTGACCAGGTTGGTCTTGCTCAAATTTGCAACTTCCCTGAGACTACTGGGTACTGTCCACACTCAGTTCGAATGTTTTATCAGAACGCTGCAAGTCTAATTGATCACGATGATGGACGTCGAGAATTTCATACTTTGGTTAAAAATATCAAAATCAAAGTCACACCCCAACTGATTGGAGATGTGCTAGGTATGACAACCAGAGCTGATGGACTCCATTACCTAAAAACTCAAAGCTTCAACGACAACTCCTGGAGAGTTGTAGTCAATGGAATTTGTGTTCCGGATACTTTGTCAACCGGAAATTCTGTTTTCTCTAAAGAGCTTCGACCAGAGTATCGGTATATAAACTTCATTGTCTGCTACAACATTCTTCCCAACATGAATACGAAGGTTCTTCGATGGGACAGGATGTTATTCCTTTATCTTCTTGGAAACCCGGCCGCATTGATGGGAGCAAACTTGAATATTCCTTATCTTATTTGGTCAAGGATGGCACGGTATGTGGAACACTCTCACCCCACAGAGAGACTACCCTACCCAATTTTAATCATGCGCATCCTTAGAAAGTTTAAAGTCGATACAAGCGCGAGCTCATACATGTACAGTTTGGGCACCATTAATGAGACAACAATTGTGAAGTCTCTATCGACAAAACAAGATGATCCTCCATCTCCTCCAATTCGACAAAGAGCTCGACCACAAGCAACTACTTCTACAGCTCCTATTCCACCAGCACAGCAGGCACCTCCATCCACCTCTGATGATGATGCTTCTGTCAGCTCAATCTTTAAAGAACAACAGCGACTCTCCAACGAACAAGAACGCATGTCTGTTGAGTTCGCTGAAATGAAGGAAGATCTCAAAGAAGTCAAGAAAGAACAAGCTGTGATGATCCAAGATCTCAAAGAAGTGAAGAAGGAGCAAGCTTCCATGAATAAACGGATCAAGAAAATGTTTCAGAAGCTTGGGTGTATCAGCTCTGACGATTCTCCATGAAGTTTCCTTCTAATCTTCTCTTTTGCAGGTTCTTACGTTCTTGGTTTGTGTCCTTCAACTCTCAAGTTTCTTAATTTGTATTTAAACTTTTTAACTCTCCTTGTCTTGTATTTTTGGCTAACGTTTGTGACAAAAAGGGGGAGAGAGTTTAGAGAGAACTTGAACAAAGAACTTGAACAATGATGATGTGAAAACTGTGTGAATGTGTGAACATCAAGGTAAGTATCACTTCAACTTCAACTTTGGTTTTTTACCTTGTGATTTGTTGCATGTTCCTACTAACTATTCGACTAACTATTTGGGCATGTAATATGACTAACAAGTTGATGTTGGACTAACACTTTGTGACATTTGGTTTTTGAATGCATAGAAGATATGTTGGTTTTTGACTATGATTCTCTTACATATCTGAATTCTCAAATGTCATGATGATCATATAAACTCTATCTCTGTACTTGGTTTTGTATGTTTCAATTCTTGAGGTATCTAACGATTCTTTTTGTCAAGAATGATTTCTGTGTGCAGAGAGTACAGATGTCTAAGTCTAGAGTCTGTTTTAGGAGTTTATCTCATGTTTTTAAAATTTTTGGATCTCCATTGTAAATTTTTGTAGTATGGTGATAGCAACAAAAATATCTTTTTGAATTTTCTTTAGTGGATTTGTGTTTTGTCACGAAACCGCCAAAGGGGGAGATTGTTACGGAATTTGAGTTGGCGTAATTTCGTGAAAGGTTCAAGTCTTGAAGATTGAAGGTGAAGAAGGTTGGATCATTTAACTCAATCTCAAGAAAGAAGAATTCAAAAGGATCAGGTATGTTTAACTAAAGATTCTTGGTGATCCGAATACTTCTTGTAGTGTAGAAACACCTGGAAGAATTTTTCATTGCATAAAAATCAAAAACTAGACATGGGACATGTTCAGGATCCGGATCAGACATTCAAATCCGGATCCCGAAGGGTGTTCGTTCATACACTGGTTCAATCCGGATCGCAGCATCTCATGATCCGGATCTCGAACACTAGTTTTACCTTTTTACTTGCACGATCCGGATCAGGATTTGCAATCCGGATCCCGAACGTTGATGATTGGTGAAACTGTATGAACGATCCGGATCAGCCATTTCGATCCAGATCCCGAACTATTGTTTTTCTGGAAACCGTCTTTCTTGCTACTGCAATCCGGATCGCCGAAATCCGATCCGGATCGCCGTCCGTAAAATTTCCAGAAATGGTAGGTTTTGATTCTTATCTCCTTCCTAGGGTTTCTAACCTATAAATAGACCCTATGTTTCTTTTTCTAAAACAAAAAAAGGAAAAGAGCCGTCATAATCAAATATCATCTTATACGGCCTAAGATCCACATATAGAGAAGAAAGGAAATACTAGATTTAATTCTATGTTTCTTCATCTATAATTGATTGATTTGATTCTAGGTTTTCATACTCAGATTTTGAGTAGAATCAAATCAATGAATACTTATATGGTATTTCCGATCTATTTCTAATCTAAGTATTCGGCGGATCATCACAACCCAAAAACAACGATTTCCCCAAAATCGGCGCGTGGATTCGCGTGTCCTTGTGGATTCAAGGTTCAACCACTCTCGTGGATTCGGAGCGAGGTACGTTCGTGGATTCGAAGCGTGCCTACTGGGTGAAGACCGTGGATTCGGTCGGACGTCGTGGACTCGACGTTGGACGCCGTGGATTCGGCGTTGGACGCAGATCGTGGATTCGAGACGCGTTGCGGAACGAGCGGAGAAGATCAACTAGGAGCGTATGGTAAAAGGTTGAGTCGTCTGTGAGTACGTTAAATCACCTTGTACGTGTTTCAATTCTAGTGGATTTCACCGTGTTATCGGTCCCGTGGTTTTTTACTCCGTTTTGGAGTTTTTCCACGTAAAAATCTTGCGTGTTCATTTATTTTTCCGCATTGGGTTTTATTGCGCAATGATTTTTTGAGTGTTTATTGTTTACACCTATTCACCCCCCTCTAGGTGTTTTTTCCCCTATTTAGATCTATATTACTATAACCCAACAGAATCCGCTGCGCGGCTCCAAACGCAGAACACTCGAAACAGCCACACATTGCCACGTAGCCACAAAACAGCGGACAGCCAAAGGGGCCACCCGCCGCGCGCCACGTGGCCCACCAGGCTGCTGACGTGTGGCGCGCACCGCCGGTCAGCGCGCCGCTGACGCGCCCACGTGCGGCGCGCCTGCGCGCTGCTGCCTGCCACCCTGCCATTGCACGCAGCGCGAGGCGCCCCGGTGCGCCTCCGTGGACCCTGCCTTCGTGAGCCCGCCAACCAAAATCCGCCACGGTCCGCCGGTCCACCATGCACCCCGCGCTCTCTCCGTGAACCGCGCCCACTGCACCGACCCTATGGCAAACCACCACGTGTCCAACGCGCTCCCGTACACCGGGCGCCTGCTCGCGCGCCCGCACGCCTGCCCGCGCGCTGCCCGCGCCCGCGCGCTACCCGCGGCTGCTCCGCCGCCTGCCCGAGCCCGTCCGCCGCGCTTCGCCGCTGCCGCCGCCGCCGCCGCTGCCCGCCGGCCGCCCGGAGTTACTGTTCCGGCGTGAACAGTAACCAGTGGCGCAAAAATTAAGTAAGTAGCCCAATTTCATCGTTTTCGCGCGCTGAATCCAAATTTGATGTCCGTTTTGCCAAATTCCGCTCCTAAAATTTGCTGAATGCATCCAGACAAGTGTTTTTACCCCAAATTTCGCGCTGAGTCCAATTTTGATATCTGTTCTGCGCGAAAACACTTCTAAACACTCAACGGGGTCCTCTGATCACTCACGTGATCCATTTTACGCCCGAAGTCCAACACTTGTGTCCAATTTGTGCACAAACACCTCCAATACACAGTACTGGCCCCCATACGTCACCAATCACTCTACAATAGCTCTGCGGAGATCCAGGTCATCACATCGGTAACCCACGCCGAGCACCTACCTCGGCAAACCACACCGCCTCGCCCCTTGGCGCCTCTAACCCCCCGCCTACGGGGGCCCCCACTGCGTCACCTTGTGGGGTACACGGGTCCAATGTACCACCTTTTCGGAAAATCACACCCTCGCGGTGGCCAAACCGCCGGTGTGCGTGTAGCAGCACCACGCGGCACCAGCTGTAGTGTCCTGCGACATTTTACAATCACTTAACTTTAAGAGTTTTTTTATTAGCGACTCTTGGAATTTTGATTGGTACTCGCGGGTATTTTTCGGTGATAGGGCTGGGAAATGTTAACAGCGGCGCGATCGGATCTGAAATCCGACTCCCGGATCCCCCGGTTTTGATTTTTGAAGGTGACGATATCGTTGTGCGCATCGGAATCCGTGTTCACAAAATTTGCACGCTTTTGTAGGCAACGGGGTAGATTTCTTTTGTTAAGGATTTTAGTTTTGGCGTATTTCGTGAAAGTTTTTAAGTCTTGAAGATTGAAGATAAAGAAACTTGGATCATATACCTCAATCTCAAGAAAGAAGAATTCAAATGATCAGGTAAGTTTAACTAAACATTTTGGTGATCTGAATACTTCTTATAATGTAGAAACACTTGGATGGGATTTTAATCGCTTAAAATAAAAAACTAGACAAGTTAAATGTTCAGGATCCGGAACAGGGAACTACAGTCCGGGCCCCGAACGTTGGTAGTTCATGCACAAATCCAGTCCTGAACATCCCAGTTTGTTCCGGACCCCGAATGTGGACTTTGGTGAAACTGCATGAACAGTCCGGACCATAGGATTTTGTTCCGGACCCCGAACGTGGAGTTTACTGAAACTGCATGAACAGTCCGGACCGTGGATTTCGTTCCGGACCCCGAATCTTGATTTTTCAGGAATTTTCTGCGAAAACAACGACAGTCCTGAACGAGACTAATCCGGTCCGGACCGTCGTGCGGGATAAATCTGTTACAATCAGTTTTTGATTCTTATCCTCTTCCAATGGTTTCTAATCTATAAGTAAACCCTAGTTCTACTTTTTAGGGTAATCCACACTAAGTGTTATCTCTGGGAAATGACGGAAAAAATTAACGGAGAAAAACTTAGAGATCCAATATAGAGAAGAAAGGAATAACTAGATATGATTCTATGTTTCTTCATCTATATTAATTAATTTGATTCTAGGTGTTCATACTCAGATTTTGAGTAGAATCAAATTAATGAATACTTAGATGGCATTTCCGATCTATCTTTGATCTAAGTATTCGGCGGATCTCACCACCAAACAAAAACAACGATTTCCCCAAAATCGGCGCGTGGATTCGCGTGGCCTTGTGGATTCAAGGTGCAACCGCTCTCGTGGATTCGGAGCGAGGTACGTTCGTGTGATTGAGACGTACTACCTGGTGGAGACCGTGGATTCGGTCCAGACGCGTGGACTCGACATTGGACGCGTGGATTCAGCGTTGGACGCAAATCGTGGATTCGAGGCGCGTTGCGGAGCGAGGAGAAGATCAACTCGGCGTATGGAAAAAGGATGAGTCGTCTGTGAGTGCGTTATATCACCTTTGTACGTGTTATAATCTTAGTTGATTTCACCGTGTTATCGGTCCCGTGGTTTTTTACTCCTGGTTTTGGAGTTTTCACGTAAAAATCTTGCGTGTTATTTTCATTTCGCATTGGGTTTTTATTGCGCAAAGATTTTTGAGTGTTTATCGTTTACACCTATTCACACCCCCCTTAGGTGGTTTTTCTCCTATTTAGATCCTATATTACAGAGGTGACCCAACAATG
>CM055061.1:10074086-10148031 GCA_029204045.2 Tillandsia leiboldiana
TAGATCGTAGCCCTACCTGTCGTGAAAGCACGGCGTGAAGAATCTAGGGGTGAAAACGTGAGATCGGGGAGTAAGCCGGGTGAGTCCTGCTATATAACCCAAACTTGGCGACAAGGAGACACAAATGAACGAGCGTACGCGCCGCCCGTAAAAATGGAACCACGCGATGCGTGCCGCATAAAAATCCAGGAATCTTGCGATGGACCAGCTCTGGGACAGGAGAATTCTCGTGAAGGTTGCTGTCATTGAGACGACCATCAAAATTCACGGAATAGAAGCTGCTGTTCTTGCCTATTTATAGGCTGCGGAAAACAATCCACCTTAATTCCCATTGTGGTCCCTGGAACTCGTGCCGCACCACAGGATTCGGGCGCCCGAATTGTTACGGAATTTGAGTTGGCGTATTTCGTGAAAGGTTCAAGTCTTGAAGATTGAAGGTGAAGAAGGTTGGATCATTTAACTCAATCTCAAGAAAGAAGAATTCAAAAGGATCAGGTATGTTTAACTAAAGATTTTGTTCATCCGAATACTTCTTGTAGTGGTAGAAACACCTTGGAGAATTTTTTCATTGCATAAAAATCAAAAACTGGACTGGGACATGTTCAGGATCCGGATCAACTGTTCATCCGGATCCCGAAGGTGGTTCGTTCATACACCAGTTCAATCCGGATCGTAGCCTCTCTTATCCATCCCGAACACTGAGTTTACCATCTTCCTTGAACGATCCGGATCAGGCTTCGCAATCCGGATCCCGAACGTTGATGTTTGGTGAACTGTATGAACGATCCGGATCAAGCACTTCGATCCGGATCCCGAACCTTCGTTTTTCTGGAATTGTCTTTCCGTTCTACGCAATCCGGATCGCCGAATTCCGATCCGGATCGCCGTCCGTAAAATTTCCAGAAATGGTAGGTTTTTGATTCTTATCTCCTTCCTAGGGTTTCTAACCTATAAATAGACCCTATGATTCTTTTTCTAGGGTAAAAAACAAAAGCCGTCATAATCAAATATCATCTTATACGGCCTAAGATCCACATATAGAGAAAAAGGAATCATTAGAATTACTCTATGTTTCTTCATCTATATTGATTAGTTTGATTCTAGGTTTTCATACTCCATCTTGAGTTGAATCAAACAATGAATACTTAGATGGTATTTCCGATCTATTTTGATCTAAGTATTCGGCGGATCATCACCACCCAAAAACAACGATTTCCCCAAAATCGGCGCGTGGATTCGCGTGTCCTTGTGGATTCAAGGTTCAACCGCTCTCGTGGATTCGGAGCGAGGTACGTTCGTGGATTCGAAGCGTGCTACTGGTGAAGACCGTGGATTCGGTCGGACGTCGTGGATTCGACGTTGGACGCCGTGGATTCGGCGTTGGACGCAGATCGTGGATTCGAGAAGCGTCGCGGAGCGAGCGGAGAAGATCAACTAGGAGCGTATGGAAAAGGTTGAGTCGTCTGTGAGTACGGTAAATCACCTTGTACGTGTTTTAATTCTAGTGGATTTCACCGTGTTATCGGTCCCGTGGTTTTTTACTCCGGTTTGGAGTTTTTCCACGTAAAAATCTTGCGTGTTATTTATTTTTCCGCATTGGGTTTTTTCGCAATGATTTTTTGAGTGTTTATTGTTTACACCTATCACCCCCCTCTAGGTGTTTTTTCCCCTATTTAGATCCTATATTACATATAACCCAACAAGTGGTATCAGAGCGGGAATAGGGTTGTAAACAATGGTTGAAGGGGAAACATCAACAGACCCCCGTTCTTCGATGGAACAAATTATGCGTACTGGAAAGTACGGATGAAAGCCTTTTTAATTTCCATCGACGAACGGGTGTGGCAATCAATTGAATTAGGATGGTCTAATCCAACTGAATTTATTGGTGATGTTCGCACCTTAAACCTAGGTCGAAATGGACCAAGGAAGAGTTAGATTCATCTTCTTACAATGGCAAGGGAATTAATGCTATTTTTAATGCCTTATCTCAAACTGAATTCTCTCGCGTCTCGGCATGTGAGACTGCGAAAGAAATCTGGGATGTTCTTCAGGTTACACATGAGGGAACTAACCTCGTGAAGATTCAGAAACTGCAAATGCTTACGAGCAGATTTGACTCTATTTTTATGGCAGAAAATGAATCTTTCACGGACTACTATACACGATTGCAAGACATCGTAAACTCATGTGCTAACCTGGGAGAGAAGATTCCAGAATTTAAGATTGTAAGAAAGATCTTAAGAACTCTTCCTGAACGATTTCGCCCAAAGGTTACAGCCATTGAAACTATTAAACACCCGGACGAAATACGTGTAGAAGAATTAGTTGGTTCATTACAAACTTATGAAATGACATTTACTACTAACAATTCTTCTGGAAAGCATCCTCTTCTAAGTCTTCAGGTTATGCGTTGAAAACAACTAAGGAAGAAGACGCGGATACATCCTCCTCAGACGATGACGAGAACCTTTCTATGGAGAATTTGAGAAGCAGCTCGCTCTCTTGACAAGGAAGTTTCGCCGCAACTTTCGAAGGGGTAATTCAAGTAAATCTCCATCCTTCGAAAAGTCGAAGAAAGGCAAGGGTACTTCAAGTTACAAGTCAAGAAAGCAAGAGAACTTCTCAAAGGATAAGAAAAGTTCAGAGGACAAGTCAATGCTTCAAATGTCGAGGCTACGGCCACATTCAACGGAGTGTCCAACAAGTATCCGTCAAAGAAGAAAGCGATGCAAGTCGTCACTTGGGATGACAACTCAACGTCAAATGAGTTCATCTCAAGTGATGAAGAAAAAGCGCAACGGCATTCCACGCGTCCACATCTTCACCCTTCATGTGCTTAATGGCAAGTACATCCGAGTCGTTGTCCAACTCCACTGTTGAAAAGAATGCAACGGACAATGAATCGGATGATTCGGAAGGTGAAGATTTTGCTCTAGCCTACCACAGACTTTTACGGGATTCAAAGAAACCGGCTAAGCAAAACAAGGGGTGAGAGGGAGATTGCAGGATCTCGAAGAAGAAGTAAAAAGGGTAACTTCTCTCTCGACCGATCTTGAAGTGGAAAGGGATAATCTGATAAAAGCAAATGTTTCCCTTCAAGAGTCCAATGAGCAACTCGAGAAGAATTATATAGATATGGTGAACAAAGCGAATTACTTCTTGAAGCTCTACGGCGAGGCCCGACAGGAAAAATTGAAATGACAGAGACCATTTTCCAACTCAAGGATGACTTACAGCAATTTTCTTCTGGAAGGAGTAAGTTGGATAAACTTCTTGGTCTTGGTCAAACAAACAAGTTCGGCCTCGGATACAATCGAACTGAAGACAATTTTAGTTCGGTTGGGACAGTCTTTGTGCCTCAGTCGGTATCTCCTCCTCCGACACCGGAATTCACGACAACCAACGACAACAAGCCTACTTCATCCTCTTCGGAATCGTCAAGCACAAAGGTATGTTTTCGTTGTAATTTTGCAGGGCACATTGAAAGAAATTGCAAGATTGGAGCTCAAAGATCAAATCAACCACATCTTGCAACTGCTACCAATAAGTTCACTCCCCGGAATTCAAAGAAGGACTTTTCAAAAGAAAAGAACATTGGTAGTACTTCAAACAAGACGATGACAAAAGAAAAAGATCAATCATACAAGACGTCTTCATCAAGGAAAATTTCTCAACCATTGCCAACATACTCCAAAACTCAAAAGGTTTGGGTATGCAAAGGTGAAATCCTTCCTTGTCTTTAATCGTTCTACGATTAAATGTTGTGTAGTTTATGTAGACTATTTTTCTTTCTTTTGGCCGACCCGTCAACCATCTTTGGGAGGTAAATGGTATATTTTCTTATTGGTTGATGATTTTTCTCGGTATTCTTGGGTAGCATTTTTAAAAGAGAAAGCTGATACTTTTGATTCTTTTCACGAGATTTGCCATCGTATTATGATTGAAAAGAATGAAAAGATCATTCGTGTTAGAAGTGATAGAGGTGGAGAATTCATTAATTCTAAATTCATTGATTTTTGCACTTCCAATGGCATTAAACATGAATTCTCGGCACCCTATACACCTCAACAGAATGGTGTTGTCGAGCGCAAAAACAGGGTTGTTCAAGAGATGGCACGTGTTATGCTTCATAGCCGGAATTTACCGCTACATTTTTGGGCTGAAGCTGTGAACACTGCTGTCTATGTATTAATCGAGTTTATTTGCGCCCGGGAACGTTAAATACACCATATGAACTATGGTTTTGTAGAAAACCCAATATCAAATATTTTCGTATCTTCGGGAGTCGGTGTTACATTTTACGTGACCGTGAAAATCTTGGAAAGTTTGACTCTCGAAGTGACGAAGGGATTTCTTGGGTTATTCTACAAATAGTAGAGCATATCGAGTATTTAACTTGAATCTAAGACGATCGTAGAATCTATAAATGTTAAAGTAGATGAAGCTTTTCACTTTGCATCTGAAAAATCTACCCTCGATATCTCTCTAGATGATGATACACCTGCCATTGCATCTTCTCATGATAATACTTCCAATATTAATGATGCATCTAATGGTTCTTCAAGTTTATCTGATGTGCAGGAATCATCTCATGTACCTCCGAGTACTCCGTTTCAACAAACGTTACGAATCTCCAAGGATCATCCGGAATCAAACATCATTGGAGATCCACAAGAAGGAGTTAGAACTCGGAGGCAGTTGGTTTGTGGATTCGCTTGCTACGTATCTTTAATCGAACCAAAGAACATAGATGAAGCTCTTCAGGATGACTACTGGATTAAAGCAATGCAGGAAGAGCTCCATCAATTTGAGCGAAACAAAGTCTGGGAATTAACGAAGCCTCCAAAGCAACACAATGTGATAGGTACCAAATGGATTTTCAAGAACAAGAAAAATGAGGATGGTACTATCATCAGGAACAAGGCACGATTAGTTGCTCAAGGCTACTCTCAAGTAGAAGGTATAGACTTGATGAAACTTTCGCCCCTGTAGCTAGACTCGAGTCCATTCGTATACTATTTGCTATTGCTTGTCATTTTAAAATCAAATTATTTCAAATGGACGTTAAGAGCGCGTTTCTAATGGGTTTTTAAATGAGGAAGTTTATGTGGCTCAACCGAAAGGTTTTGTAGACCATAAACAACCTAACCATGTTTTTCGTTTGAAAAAGGCTCTTTACGGTCTGAAACAAGCACCGCGAGCATGGTACGAAAGGTTGACAAAGCACCTTTTGGAGAAGGGCTATACTCGAGGGGGAGCTGACAGGACTCTCTTTGTGAAGCATTATCAAAACAATTTCATTGTAGCACAAATCTATGTCGATGACATCGTATTTGGCGCAACAGAGATAATGATGCTTCTAAA
Organism: Tillandsia leiboldiana; assembly: GCA_029204045.2. Lineage (NCBI taxonomy): Eukaryota > Viridiplantae > Streptophyta > Magnoliopsida > Poales > Bromeliaceae > Tillandsia > Tillandsia leiboldiana. The sequence continues at coordinate 10,079,454 of CM055061.1, forward strand.
TTCGCGGAGACCATGGAAAGCGAATTTGAGATGTCCATGATGGGCGAATTGACTTATTTTCTTGGATTGCAAATTAAACAAAATGATGAAGGTATTCACTTGTGTCAATCCAAGTATGCAATGGAGTTGGTTAAAAAGTTTGACTTAGAAAATTCGAAGGATTTTCCGACTCCAATGGGAACTAGCCACAAGGGACTTGGAAGTGAATCACATAGTGAGAATGTAGACGAGAAACAGTATCGAAGTATGATTGGAAGTCTACTTTACCTCACGGCTAGTCGCCCGGATATATCCTTTAGTGTTGGGATTTGCGCGAGATATCAATCAGCACCAAAGGAGGTTCACCTGAAAGCGGTGAAAAGGATCATCCGGTACATCAAAGGATCAATTAATTTCGGAATTTGGTATCCTATGGGAACTAGTTTGGATATTGTTGGATACTCAGATGCCGATTGGGCAGGATCAGTGGATGATCGGAAAAGCACGAGTGGTGCATGCTTCTATCTTGGCCATTGCCTTGTTGCATGGCACAGTAAAAAGCAGAATTGCATAGCACTCTCGACTGCCGAAGCAGAATACATTTCAGCGGGTAGTTGTTCAACTCAACTCATTTGGATGAAAAGTGTGTTGAGCGACTTCCGGATTTCAGCATCTTCGGTAACAATTCTTTGTGACAACACAAGTGCAATTAACATTTCTAAAAACCCTGTGTTGCACTCTAGAACAAAACACATTGAAATTAGATATCATTTTCTTAGAGAGCTAGTTGAATCAAATACTCTTCAACTTTCATATATTTCAACTGAAGATCAATTAGCTGACATTTTAACAAAACCTTTGGATCAAAAACGTTTTATTCATTTGCGTAAAGCAATTGGAATGCTTTCCTTGAAATAAACTTCTTTTTGAAACTTTTGCTTAGGTTAGGTTTTGTTTTTGTGTTTTTGTTCTTTATCTATGTTTATACATAGTACATTAATTGAGCATGTGTATTATTGACTTTACTTGCATCCTTTCATATAATTAGAAATTTATTATGCTTTGGATATCATAATAATTCAGTTGATGCATTGATCATTTATTTAAATTAAACCATTTTTAATTGATCAAAGTCAATTTCTCTCTCAATGATCTCTTGGTATTGTTTTTATCTTATTTGACTATTTAGTTGAGTATGAATTCGAGATCAATCCTTGGTTGAATACTTTATATCTTAAATTAATTGATAGCCAATTGAGGGGGAGTCAAAGAAAAGTAAAATGCTCAAAAGATGTGGAAAGAGTTACATCCCAATGAGGAGTGTGAAAACTACCACCACATGAAGGAAAGAGCTAACACCTCGGTCGTCCGAGTACTGTGTGCAGCTACCACATGTATACCAAGCATGGGTTTGTAATTTTTGATTAAATAAAATGCATGATTGAAATACTTGACTCCGTCAAATTTCAAGGTTGGTATAAGGTGGTTTTTTTTTTTAATGAAAGATGCTCAAAGAGCCACTCTCTTCAACAGATTGACTAGATACATTATATAATTTATTTGGGATTTCAAACATCTATTGATCTTGGTAATTCATTTTCTTTACCATTTTAATGATTTGATAAACGCCGTACTCATAAGATCATGATGGATGTGTTTGAACTTGATCAACTTTAAAAGTTTTAATTTCTATAAATTGTCATGTCATTATTTGAATGTTATTGATAGATTTAACATAATTTATTTCTCTTGACATGAAACGATGATTTTGTTTAAAGTTGATATGCTAAATGCTTACATACTTTTTCTGGATTTTATGGATTTTTTCTAAATTTTTCTGAAGAAAAAGTTGCAGCTGATCCGGATCGGGTTAAGTGATCCGGATCCCGAACGCAGGCTTCTTCCTGCGGCTAGCCGATCCGGATCGAAATCTCGATCCGAACCGGATCACGGCTAGGGTTTTTAATAGAACAAGAGGGTTTTGATTTCTTTTACCTTAATCTTTTGTTCTCAAGTCTCTAGAGCCTCTCTCTCTAGAATTCTTGCACCTTGGAGCTTTCAAAGTTTTTTTTTCCCTTTTTTCTTCAAAACATGATGAGATTTTTCTATCTTTTTCGTTTGTGAATGGTTTTTGGTCAAATCTCTTTTGAAATAAGAACTCTGGGTAGATTAGTTTTGATTATATGCTAGGTATTCTCCTGATTAACGAATTTTTGGGCTTCGATTTCTGAAAATTCTATTTTAGGGCATATAATAGGAATTTTTGAAAAATATGCAATTGATCTATTTTTAAAATTCTTTTTGCAAAACTAATTTGATTTTTAGTCTCTCTACATGATTATGATTGTTTGGGTACAATTTTTCAAATTTTTGAAAATTAACAATTTTTTCATGTATTCTTGAGTTGGTCTTCACAGGATACATTTTTCACTAGCGATCAAAATGGTGATCACATGGATTATTTTCCTACTTGCTGCCATGGTTCATGTCAAGGATACTGGCAAGCCCAAGAGGGCCAAGAAAGCGAAGAAGACTAAGGATGATTCCGATACAGAATCGGAAACGGAATCGATCGATTGGGATGAGCTTCAAGTTGAAGCAACAGCACCCACTGCTTCGAAAGGAAAAGCGCCTGCGGAAACATCAAAAGCTTCAAAGCCTACTGCAGCTGAAAAAGGAAAAGCCCCTATGGATCAAAATCCAGTTGGGACAAGAAGAAAAACCGGTGCAAGAAAAAGAGGCAGTGCTCAAGGAATTTCCATTGAGCAACCAGTTGCTAGACAACCTCCTCCACAAGACTTCATCAGCTCCGCAAGAATCAAGGATTTTGAGAAGAGGGAATGCATTGGCGAGAGACATGTCAATGTCAAACCAATGAAGGAACGATCTGCAGTCTTTGGGATTTTGTTTGACCAGGTTGGTCTTGCTCAAATTTGCAACTTCCCTGAGACTACTGGGTACTGTCCACACTCAGTTCGAATGTTTTATCAGAACGCTGCAAGTCTAATTGATCACGATGATGGACGTCGAGAATTTCATACTTTGGTTAAAAATATCAAAATCAAAGTCACACCCCAACTGATTGGAGATGTGCTAGGTATGACAACCAGAGCTGATGGACTCCATTACCTAAAAACTCAAAGCTTCAACGACAACTCCTGGAGAGTTGTAGTCAATGGAATTTGTGTTCCGGATACTTTGTCAACCGGAAATTCTGTTTTCTCTAAAGAGCTTCGACCAGAGTATCGGTATATAAACTTCATTGTCTGCTACAACATTCTTCCCAACATGAATACGAAGGTTCTTCGATGGGACAGGATGTTATTCCTTTATCTTCTTGGAAACCCGGCCGCATTGATGGGAGCAAACTTGAATATTCCTTATCTTATTTGGTCAAGGATGGCACGGTATGTGGAACACTCTCACCCCACAGAGAGACTACCCTACCCAATTTTAATCATGCGCATCCTTAGAAAGTTTAAAGTCGATACAAGCGCGAGCTCATACATGTACAGTTTGGGCACCATTAATGAGACAACAATTGTGAAGTCTCTATCGACAAAACAAGATGATCCTCCATCTCCTCCAATTCGACAAAGAGCTCGACCACAAGCAACTACTTCTACAGCTCCTATTCCACCAGCACAGCAGGCACCTCCATCCACCTCTGATGATGATGCTTCTGTCAGCTCAATCTTTAAAGAACAACAGCGACTCTCCAACGAACAAGAACGCATGTCTGTTGAGTTCGCTGAAATGAAGGAAGATCTCAAAGAAGTCAAGAAAGAACAAGCTGTGATGATCCAAGATCTCAAAGAAGTGAAGAAGGAGCAAGCTTCCATGAATAAACGGATCAAGAAAATGTTTCAGAAGCTTGGGTGTATCAGCTCTGACGATTCTCCATGAAGTTTCCTTCTAATCTTCTCTTTTGCAGGTTCTTACGTTCTTGGTTTGTGTCCTTCAACTCTCAAGTTTCTTAATTTGTATTTAAACTTTTTAACTCTCCTTGTCTTGTATTTTTGGCTAACGTTTGTGACAAAAAGGGGGAGAGAGTTTAGAGAGAACTTGAACAAAGAACTTGAACAATGATGATGTGAAAACTGTGTGAATGTGTGAACATCAAGGTAAGTATCACTTCAACTTCAACTTTGGTTTTTTACCTTGTGATTTGTTGCATGTTCCTACTAACTATTCGACTAACTATTTGGGCATGTAATATGACTAACAAGTTGATGTTGGACTAACACTTTGTGACATTTGGTTTTTGAATGCATAGAAGATATGTTGGTTTTTGACTATGATTCTCTTACATATCTGAATTCTCAAATGTCATGATGATCATATAAACTCTATCTCTGTACTTGGTTTTGTATGTTTCAATTCTTGAGGTATCTAACGATTCTTTTTGTCAAGAATGATTTCTGTGTGCAGAGAGTACAGATGTCTAAGTCTAGAGTCTGTTTTAGGAGTTTATCTCATGTTTTTAAAATTTTTGGATCTCCATTGTAAATTTTTGTAGTATGGTGATAGCAACAAAAATATCTTTTTGAATTTTCTTTAGTGGATTTGTGTTTTGTCACGAAACCGCCAAAGGGGGAGATTGTTACGGAATTTGAGTTGGCGTAATTTCGTGAAAGGTTCAAGTCTTGAAGATTGAAGGTGAAGAAGGTTGGATCATTTAACTCAATCTCAAGAAAGAAGAATTCAAAAGGATCAGGTATGTTTAACTAAAGATTCTTGGTGATCCGAATACTTCTTGTAGTGTAGAAACACCTGGAAGAATTTTTCATTGCATAAAAATCAAAAACTAGACATGGGACATGTTCAGGATCCGGATCAGACATTCAAATCCGGATCCCGAAGGGTGTTCGTTCATACACTGGTTCAATCCGGATCGCAGCATCTCATGATCCGGATCTCGAACACTAGTTTTACCTTTTTACTTGCACGATCCGGATCAGGATTTGCAATCCGGATCCCGAACGTTGATGATTGGTGAAACTGTATGAACGATCCGGATCAGCCATTTCGATCCAGATCCCGAACTATTGTTTTTCTGGAAACCGTCTTTCTTGCTACTGCAATCCGGATCGCCGAAATCCGATCCGGATCGCCGTCCGTAAAATTTCCAGAAATGGTAGGTTTTTGATTCTTATCTCCTTCCTAGGGTTTCTAACCTATAAATAGACCCTATGTTTCTTTTTCTAAAACAAAAAAAGGAAAAGAGCCGTCATAATCAAATATCATCTTATACGGCCTAAGATCCACATATAGAGAAGAAAGGAAATACTAGATTTAATTCTATGTTTCTTCATCTATAATTGATTGATTTGATTCTAGGTTTTCATACTCAGATTTTGAGTAGAATCAAATCAATGAATACTTATATGGTATTTCCGATCTATTTCTAATCTAAGTATTCGGCGGATCATCACAACCCAAAAACAACGATTTCCCCAAAATCGGCGCGTGGATTCGCGTGTCCTTGTGGATTCAAGGTTCAACCACTCTCGTGGATTCGGAGCGAGGTACGTTCGTGGATTCGAAGCGTGCTACTGGGTGAAGACCGTGGATTCGGTCGGACGTCGTGGACTCGACGTTGGACGCCGTGGATTCGGCGTTGGACGCAGATCGTGGATTCGAGACGCGTTGCGGAACGAGCGGAGAAGATCAACTAGGAGCGTATGGTAAAAGGTTGAGTCGTCTGTGAGTACGTTAAATCACCTTGTACGTGTTTCAATTCTAGTGGATTTCACCGTGTTATCGGTCCCGTGGTTTTTTACTCCGGTTTGGAGTTTTTCCACGTAAAAATCTTGCGTGTTCATTTATTTTTCCGCATTGGGTTTTATTGCGCAATGATTTTTTGAGTGTTTATTGTTTACACCTATTCACCCCCCTCTAGGTGTTTTTTCCCCTATTTAGATCTATATTACTATAACCCAACAGAATCCGCTGCGCGGCTCCAAACGCAGAACACTCGAAACAGCCACACATTGCCACGTAGCCACAAAACAGCGGACAGCCAAAGGGGCCACCCGCCGCGCGCCACGTGGCCCACCAGGCTGCTGACGTGTGGCGCGCACCCGGTCAGCGCGCCGCTGACGCGCCCACGTGCGCGCGCCTGCGCGCGCTGCCTGCCACCCTGCCATGCACGCAGCGCGAGGCGCCCCGGTGCGCCTCCGTGGACCCTGCCTTCGTGAGCCCGCCAACCAAAATCCGCCACGTCCCGCCGGTCCACCATGCACCCCGCGCTCTCTCCGTGAACCGCGCCCACTGCACCGACCCTATGGCAAACCACCACGTGTCCAACGCGCTCCCGTACACCGGGCGCCTGCTCGCGCGCCCGCACGCCTGCCCGCGCGCTGCCCGCGCCCGCGCGCTACCCGCGGCTGCTCCGCCGCCTGCCCGAGCCCGTCCGCCGCGCTTCGCCGCTGCCCGCCGCCGCCGCCGCTGCCCGCCGGCCGCCGGAGTTACTGTTCCGGCGTGAACAGTAACCAGTGGCGCAAAAATTAAGTAAGTAGCCCAATTTCATCGTTTTCGCGCGCTGAATCCAAATTTGATGTCCGTTTTGCCAAATTCCGCTCCTAAAATTTGCTGAATGCATCCAGACAAGTGTTTTTACCCCAAATTTCGCGCTGAGTCCAATTTTGATATCTGTTCTGCGCGAAAACACTTCTAAACACTCAACGGGGTCCTCTGATCACTCACGTGATCCATTTTACGCCCGAAGTCCAACACTTGTGTCCAATTTGTGCACAAACACCTCCAATACACAGTACTGGCCCCCATACGTCACCAATCACTCTACAATAGCTCTGCGGAGATCCAGGTCATCACATCGGTAACCCACGCCGAGCACCTACCTCGGCAAACCACACCGCTCGCACCTTGGCGCCTCTAACCCCCCGCCTACGGGGGCCCCCACTGCGTCACCTTGTGGGGTACACGGGTCAATGTACCACCTTTTCGGAAAATCACACCCTCGCGGTGGCCAAACCGCCGGTGTGCGTGTAGCAGCCCCACGCGGCACCAGCTGTAGTGTCCTGGACATTTTACAATCACTTAACTTTAAGAGTTTGTTTTATTAGCGACTCTTGGAATTTTTGATTTGGTACTCGCGGGTATTTTTCGGTGATAGGGCTCGGGAAATGTTAAACAGCGGCGCGATCGGATCTGAAATCCGACTCCCGGATCCCCCGGTTTTGATTTTTGAAGGTGACGATATCTGTTGTGCGCATCGGAATCCGTGTTCACAAAATTTGCACGCTTTTGTAGGCAACGGGGTAGATTTCTTTTGTTAAGGATTTTAGTTTTGGCGTATTTCGTGAAAGTTTTTAAGTCTTGAAGATTGAAGATAAAGAAACTTGGATCATATACCTCAATCTCAAGAAAGAAGAATTCAAATGATCAGGTAAGTTTAACTAAACATTTTTGGTGATCTGAATACTTCTTATAATGTAGAAACACTTGGATGGGATTTTAATCGCTTAAAAATAAAAAACTAGACAAGTTAAATGTTCAGGATCCGGAACAGGGAACTACAGTCCGGGCCCCGAACGTTGGTAGTTCATGCACAAATCCAGTCCTGAACATCCCAGTTTTGTTCCGGACCCCGAATGTGGACTTTGGTGAAACTGCATGAACAGTCCGGACCATAGGATTTTGTTCCGGACCCCGAACGTGGAGTTTACTGAAACTGCATGAACAGTCCGGACCGTGGATTTCGTTCCGGACCCCGAATCTTGATTTTTCAGGAATTTTCTGAAAAACAACGACAGTCCTGAACGAGACTAATCCGGTCCGGACCGTCGTGCGGGATAAAATCTGTTACAATCAGTTTTTGATTCTTATCCTCTTCCAATGGTTTCTAATCTATAAGTAAACCCTAGTTCTACTTTTTAGGGTAATCCACACTAAGTGTTATCTCTGGGAAATGACGGATAAAAATTAACGGAGAAAAACTTAGAGATCCACATATAGAGAAGAAAGGAAATAACTAGATATGATTCTATGTTTCTTCATCTATATTAATTAATTTGATTCTAGGTGTTCATACTCAGATTTTGAGTAGAATCAAATTAATGAATACTTAGATGGCATTTCCGATCTATCTTTGATCTAAGTATTCGGCGGATCATCACCACCAACAAAACAACGATTTTCCCCAAAATCGGCGCGTGGATTCGCGTGGCCTTGTGGATTCAAGGTGCAACCGCTCTCGTGGATTCGGAGCGAGGTACGTTCGTGTGATTGAGACGTACTACCTGGTGGAGACCGTGGATTCGGTCAGACGGCGTGGACTCGACATTGGACGCCGTGGATTCAGCGTTGGACGCAAATCGTGGATTCGAGGCGCGTTGCGGAGCGAGCGGAGAAGATCAACTCGGAGCGTATGGAAAAAGGATGAGTCGTCTGTGAGTGCGTTATATCACCTTTGTACGTGTTATAATCTTAGTTGATTTCACCGTGTTATCGGTCCCGTGGTTTTTTACTCCTGGTTTTGGAGTTTTCCACGTAAAAATCTTGCGTGTTATTTTCATTTCCGCATTGGGTTTTTATTGCGCAAAGATTTTTGAGTGTTTATCGTTTACACCTATTCACCCCCCCTCTAGGTGGTTTTTCTCCTATTTAGATCCTTATTACAGAGGTGACCCAACAATTGGTATCAGAGAGGGAATAGGGTTGTAAACAATGGTTGAAGGTGGAAACATCAACAGACCCCCGTTCTTCGATGGAACAAACTATGCCTACTGGAAAGTACGGATAAAAGCCTTTTTAATTTCCATCGACGAACGGGTGTGGCAATCTATCGAGTTAGGATGGTCAAATCCAACTGAAGTTATTGTTGATGTTCACACCATCAAACCTAGGTCGAAATGGACCAAGGAAGAGATTGACTCATCTTCTTACAATGGCAAAGGAATTAACGCCTTATTTAATGCTTTGTCTCAAACTGAATTCTCTCGCGTCTCGGCATGTGAGACTGCGAAAGAAATCTGGGATGTTCTTCAAGTTACACATGAGGGAACTAACCTTGTGAAGATTCAAAAGCTGCAAATGCTTACGAGCAAGTTTGACTATATTTTCATGGCAGAAAATGAATCTTTCACAGATTACTATACGCGATTGCAAGACATCGTGAATACATGTGCTAACTTGGGAGAGAAAATTCCAGAATTTAAAATTGTAAGAAAGATTTTAAGGACTCTTCCTGAAAGATTTCGTTCCAAGGTTACGGCCATTGAAACTATTAAACACCCGGACGAAATTCGTGTAGAAGAATTAGTTGGTTCATTACAAACATATGAAATGACATTTCCTACTAACTATTCTTCTGGAAAAGCATCTACTTCTAAGTCTTCAGGTTTTGCGTTGAAAACAACAAAAGAAGAAGACGCGGATTCTTCCTCCTCAGACGATGACGAGAACCTATCTATGGAGGATTTTGAGAAGCAGCTTGCTCTCTTGACAAGAAAATTTTGCCGAAACTTTCGAAGGGGTAATTCAAGTAAAACTTCATCATTCGTAAAGTCGAAGAAAGGCAAAGGTTTTTCAAGCCACGAGTCAAGAAAGCAAGAGAGTTTTTCAAAGGATAAGAAAAGCTCAGAGGGACAAGTTTAATGCTTCAAGTGCCGAGGGTACGATCATATCTCAACGGAATGTCCCAATAAGAATCCGTCAAAGAAGAAAGCGATGCAAGCCGTCACTTGGGATGACACCTCAACGTCAAATGAGTCATCTTCCAGTGATGAAGAGAATAACGCAACGACGTTCCACGCGTCCACAACTTCATCCTTCGTGTGCTTTATGGCAAGTACATCCGATTCCTTGTCCAACTCCTCCCAAGTTGAAAAGAATGCAACGGACAACGAATCGAGCAACTCCGAAGGTGAAGACTTTGCTTTAGCCTACCATAAACTTTTGAGGGATTCAAAGAAACTGGCTAAGCAAAACAAGGGGTTGAGAGAGAGATTGCAGGATCTCGAAGAAGAAGTAAAAAGAGCAACTTCTCTCTCGACCGGTCTTGAAGTGGAAAGGGATAACCTGATAAAAGCAAATGCTTCACTTCAAGAGAAAAATGAGCATTTCGAGAAGGAACATGTAAAAATGGTTGATAAAGCTGGTTACTTCTTGAAGCTCTACTCCGAGGCTCGACAGGAAAAAATGGAGATGACGAAGACCATTTTCCAACTTAAGGATGATTTAAAGCAATTTTCTTCAGGAAGGAGCATGTTGGATAAAATGCTTGGTCTTGGTCAAACAAACCGTTTCGGCCTTGGATACAATCGAACTGAAGACAATTCTAGTTCGGTTGGGACAGTTTTTGTGCCCCAGTCGGTAACTCCTCCGACGACGACGGAATTCACTGCAATCAACGACAACTACCTTACCTCACCTACTTCGGGATCGTCAAGTACAAAGGTATGTTTTTGTTGTGGTTATGCAGGGCACATAAGAAGAAATTGCAAGATTGGAGCGAAAAGATCACATCAAGCACCTCTTGCAACTACTACCAATGAGTTCACTCCCCGGAAATCAAAGAAGGATTTTTCAAAAGAAAAGAACATTGGTAGTACATCAAACAAGACGACGATGTCAAGGAAAAGCGATAAATCAATCAAGACGCTTTCACCTAGGAGAATAACTTCACAGTCATTGCCGACGTACTCCAAAACTCAAAAGGTTTGGGTACGCAAAGGTGAAATCTTCCCTTATCTTGTTGTTCATACTTCTTTACATGCTTATGACAACTCGTCTTGGTATCTGGATAGTGGATGTTCCCATCACATGACCGGTGACAAAAACAGTTTTCAAACTTTAGAGAAAATCTCTGGAGGACATGTTGTTTTCGGAGACGGTCGTTCTTCCAAAATTGTTGGAAAAGTAACAATCACTATTCCGAAGGCCCGGTTTTGAACAATGTCTTATTTGTTGAAGGCCTAAAGACTAACCTCATTAGTATAAGTCAACTTTGTGACAATGGTTTCTCAGTTAATTTTTCTTCTGTAGAATGTATTGTAACTGATAAGGACCATGTATTCTTTTTGAAAGGGGTTAGGTCGGAAAATAATTGCTATGTTGTTTCAAACAAAATTTCTGAAAAGTGTAACCTAGTTTCTTTAGATAATGAAACTCTTTGGCATGAAAGACTAGGTCACATAAATTTTAAAGAACTAGGAAGGATTTCAAATAAAGATGTGGTTAAGGGGGTTCCTAAACTTTCTTTTAAAGATAACATTGTGTGTGGAGGTTGTCAAAAGGGAAAACAATCAAGGGTTGCACACAAGAACTTGAACCACGTTGGTACCAATCGGCCCTTGGAATTACTACACATGGATTTAATGGGGCCGACTCGTCAACCATCTTTGGGAGGTAAATAGTACGTTTTTCTTTTGGTTGTTGATTTCTCTAGATATTCATGGGTAACATTTTTAAAAGAGAAAGCGGATACTTTTGACTCTTTTCATGAGGTTTGTCATCGTATTATGATTGAAAGAAATGAAAAGATCATTCGTGTTCGAAGTGATAGAGGTGGAGAATTCATTAATTCTAAATTCATTGATTTTTGCACTTCCAACGGCATAAAACATGAATTCTCAGCACCCTATACACCTCAGCAGAATGGTGTGGTCGAGCGCGAAAACAGGGTTGTTCAAGAGATGGCGAGTGTGATGCTTCATAGCCGGAAACTCCCGTTACATTTTTGGGCTGAAGCTGTGAACACCGCTGTCTATGTAATTAATCGAGTGTATTTGCGCCCGGGAACTTTAAATACACCATATGAGCTGTGGTTCTGTAGAAAACCGAATATCAAATATTTTCGTATCTTTGGGAGTCGTTGTTATATTTTGCGTGATCGCGAAAATCTTGGTAATTTCGACTCTCGAAGTGACGAAGGGATTTTCATGGGTTATTCTACAAACAGTAGAGCATATTGGGTATTTAACTTGGAATCTAAAACGATGGTAGAATCTATAAATGTTAAAGTAGATGAAGCTTTCCATTTTGCATCTGATAAATCTACCCATGATATGTCTCTAGATGATGATACTCCTGTAAATGCATCTTCTCATAATAACTCTTTTGATAAAGTTGATGCATCTAATGGTTCTTCTAGTTTATCTGAAATGGAGGAATCATCACATGTACCTCCGAGTACTCCGTTACCTCAAACGCTACGGATCTCTAAGGATCATTCGGAATCAAATATTATTGGAGACCCACAAGAAGGAGTTAGGACTCGGAGACAGTTGGTTTGTGGAGTCGCATGTTACGTCTCCATGGTAGAACCAAAGAACGTCGATGAAGCTCTTCAGGATGACTACTGGATTGAAGAAATGCAGGAAGAGCTCCATCAGTTCGAAAGGAACAAAGTCTGGGAACTAACGAAGCCACCGAAGCAACACAACGTGATTGGTACTAAATGGATTTTCAAGAATAAGAAAAACGAGGATGATACCATCATCAGGAACAAAGCACGCTTAGTTGCTCAGGGCTATTCACAAATAGAAGGTATAGACTTTGATGAGACGTTCGCCCCAGTTGCTCGACTCGAGTCGATTCGTATTTTGTTCGCGATTGCTTGTCATTTTAAAATAAAACTCTTTCAAATGGACGTTAAGAGCGCGTTTTTAAATGGGTTTTTAAACGAGGAAGTTTATGTGGCTCAACCGAAAGGTTTTGTAGACTATAAACAACCTAACCATGTTTTTCGTTTGAAAAAGGCTCTTTACGGTCTAAAACAAGCACCGCGAGCGTGGTACGAAAGGTTAACAAAGCACCTATTGGAAAAGGGCTATACTCGAGGTGGAGCAGACCGGACTCTCTTTGCGAAGCATTATCAGGATAATTTCATTGTAGCACAAATCTATGTCGATGACATTGTATTTGGAGCAACTAGAGACAATGATGCTTCTAAATTCGCAGAAACCATGGAAAGCGAATTTGAGATGTCTATGATGGGCGAACTGACATACTTTCTTGGATTGCAAGTGAAACAAAATGAAGAAGGCATCCATTTGTGTCAATCCAAGTATGCAAGGGAGTTGGTAAAGAAATTCGATTTAGAAAACTCTAAAGATTTTCCGACTCCAATGGGAACTAGCAATAAGGGATTAGGAAGTGAATCTCTTAGTGAAAGTGTAGACGAGAAGCTTTATCGCAGCATGATTGGAAGTCTACTCTACCTCACGGCTAGTCGCCCGGATATATCCTTTAGTGTTGGGATCTGCGTGAGATATCAATCAGCACCAAAGGAGGTTCACCTGAAAATGGTGAAAAGGATCATCCGGTACGTCAAAGGAACACTGAAGAACGGAATTTGGTATCCTATGGGAACAATGTTTGACATTATAGGATATTCAGATGCCGACTGGGCAGGATCAGTGGATGATCGGAAAAGTACGAGTGGTGCATGTTTTTATCTTGGCCATTGCCTTGTTGCATGGCATAGTAAAAAGCAAAACTGCATAGCACTCTCGACTGCCGAAGCGGAATATATTTCAGCGGGTAGTTGTTCAACTCAACTCATTTGGATGAAAAGCATGTTGAGCGACTTCTGAATTTCAGCAACTTCGGTAACTATTCTTTGTGACAACACTGTTGGGTTATATGTAATATAGATCTAAATAGGGGAAGAAACACCTAGAGGGGGGTGAATAGGTGTAAACGTATAAACACTCAAAAATCGTTGCGATAAAAACCCAATGCAGAAATAAAAATAACACGCAAGATTTTTACGTGGAAAAACTCCAAACCGGAGTAAAAAACCACGGGACCGATAACACGGCAGAAATCCACTAGAATTAAAACACGTACAAGGTGATTTACCGTACACACTTACGACTCAACCTTTTCCATACGCTCCTAGAGGATCTTCTCCGCTCGCTCCACGACGCTTCTCGAATCCACGATCTGCGCCCAACGCCGAATCCACGGCGTCCAACATCGAATCCACGACGTCTGACCGAATCCACGGTCTGCACCCAATAGCACCCTTCGAATCCACGAACGTGCCTCGCTCCGAATCCACGAGAGCGGTTGAACCTTGAATCCACAAGGACACACGAATCCACGCGCCGATTTTGGGGAAATCGTTGTTTTTGGGTGGTGATGATCCGCCGAATACTTAGATCAAAGATAGATAGGAAATACCATCTAAGTATTCATTAGTTTGATTCAACTCAAGATGTGAGTATGAAAACCTAGAATCAAACTAATCAATATAGATGAAGAAACATAGAGTATTCTCTAATGATTTCCTTTCTTCTCTATATGTGGATCTTAGGCCGTATAAAATGATATATGAAAATGACGGCTCTCTTTGATTATTTTGGATTACCCTAGAAAAAGAGTCATAGGGTCTATTTATAGGTTAGAAACCCTAGGAAGGAGATAAGAATCAAAAACCTAACATTTCTGGAATTTTTACGGACGGCGATCCGGATCGGATTTGGGCGATCCGGATTGCAGTAGCAAGAAAGACGGTTTCCAGAAAAACAATCGTTCGGGATCCGGATCGGAATGCCTGATCCGGATCGTTCATACAATTTAGAAAACTCAACGTTCGGGATCCGGATCGTGAGATGCTGCGATCCGGATTGAAGTAATGTATGAAACAACAACCTTCGGGATCCGGACTGCTGGCTCTGATCCGGATCCTGAACATATCCGAACACCAGTTTTTGATTTTTATGCAATTAAAAACTCTTCCAGGTGTTTCTACACTACAAGAAGTATTCGGATCACCAAAAATCTTTAGTTAAACATACCTGATCCTTTTGAATTCTTCTTTCTTGAGATTGAGTTAAATGATCCAACTTTCTTCACCTTCAATCTTCAAGACTTGAACCTTTCACGAAACTACGCCAACTCAAATTCCGTAACAATCTCCCCCTTTGGCGGTTTCGTGACAAAACACAGATCCACTAAAGAAAATTTAAAAAGATATTTTTGTTGCTATCACCATACAACAAAAATTTACAATGGAGATCTAAAAAATTTAAAAACATAAGATAAACTCCTAAAACAGACTCTAGACTTAGACATCTGTACTCTCTGCACAAAGAAATCATTTTTGACAAAAAGAGATCGTTAGATACCTCAAGAATATTTAGCATTCAAAACCTAACAGAGATAGAGTTTATGCTCACCATGACATTGAGTAATGCAGATATGTAATAAGATCACAATCACACATTGACATATCTTCTAAGCGATAAAATTCCAAATGTCATAACTTTGCTTTGTTAGTAATCAACAACTTGTTAGTAATAATACATGTCCAAATAGTTAGTCGAATAGTTAGTAGGAACATGCAACAAATCACAAGATAAAAACCAAAGTTGTGATACTTACCTTTCACCAAAGTCAAAGTTGAAGTGATACTTACCTTGATGTTCACACATTCACATCATCATTGTTCAATCATGTTCAAGTTCTCTCTAAACTCTCTCCCCCTTTTTGTCACAAACAAAGCCAAAATTACCAAAAATTTAAGGAGAGTTAAAAATTTCAAAAATTGTTCCGAAATGTAAGAACTAGAATTAAAAGTAAGTCCTAAAAACTGAACTAAAATCTAAAAAGATAAAATCCTGCACAAGAAAAAAAATTGTTAAACCACAACTTAGTTATCCGAGTCTGAGTCCTCAGACGCACTATATCCCATCTTAGTGAACATGTTCTTGATCAATTTCCTCATTGAATTTACTTTCTTGGTTAATGTAATTTGGGATGCTGTTATGATCTCGAGTTCTTCAGACATTCGCCTTTGTTCTGATGCTTGTTGAGACGGTGAGGCCGAGGTGCCGACACAAGATTTCTTTCCAGTGGAATGTGTTGGAGTAACATGTGGTAATTTGTGAAGTGACTTCACAATCGTTGACTCATCTATCATCCCCCAATAGTGTTGATAAGATGTCGAGCTTATATCAATGTCAAACTTTTGTAAGATCCTCATGATGATTAACGGAAACGGAAGTCGCTCAGAAGGATGAGGATGCACAATATATCTTGACATTCTATTCCAAATTATGTAGGGGATATTCATGTTCAATCCTACAGCCTCAGAGGGATGACCTAAGAGATATAGGAACAGCAGTCTCTCCCATCTCACGACCTTAGTCTGCATGTTAGGTAGAATGTTGTAACACGTGATGAAATTTAGAAATCGGTACTCCAGTCGAAGATGTTTGGATTTTACACTTTTACCATTAGCTGATTTCGTTCCTTCCAAACAAATTTTATCTATCACTGTTTGCCACAAGGCATTCGTCAAACTTCTTCCTTTCAAAAAGTTGAGTCCCGATGTGTTAGACTCCATTCCAAGGACTTCGCCAATTAGCTCCGGAGTGATTTTAAGTTTCATTCCTTGGATATTTGTATAGAAATGCATTGATCCATTTTCATCTTCTCGAAGATGTCTTGCATTCGTGTAAAAGGTTCTTACACGATACAAACAGTATCCAAGTAGTTCGGGGAATCGGCAGACTTGGATGAGATTAGCTTGCTCAATCAAGGTTCCAAACTCAGGAGAGTGATTTCGGAGAGCTTCGATGTTGACATGACGTTCACCGATGCATTCACGACGTTCAAACGCTCGAAGGTGATCCATGCTGACGAACACTCCTTCCACGCGAGGCGGGGAGTCAGGAACTATCGGCGTGTTAATATCAGCGTCACGTCGTAGTCCAAAGCGTCTAGTTACTCGTTTTCTTTTCACAGAGATGGTTGGTTTAGCCATAGGTGCTTTTCCTTTGTCCATGGGTCCCTTTCCTTTTGATCCATCGGAAGCTTTTCCTTTTGAACCATCAGACGCCTTTTGTTCAGTCAATGAGTCATCATCATCTGTCAATTCAGTCCAATCTACCTCTTGACAGTCTGCTTCCACTTCTGTGTCACTGATCAGAAGAAACTCACCTTTTTGTTGTGTTTTCTTAGCTCTTTTTAATTTGTTTGTGGCCCGAGTGTGCACTATTGTGACCAACAAAAGAATGATCTATGAGAATTCCATTGATCCAAATGCTTTAAGAAGATTGAAGTCCTGTGAAGACCAACTCAAGAACACATGAGAAATTGTTAATTTTCAAAGATTTGAAAAATTATACCCAAACAATCATAATCATGTAGAGAGACTAAGAATCAAATTAGTTTTGCAAAAGGACTTTTTAAAAATAGATCAATTGCATGATTTTCGAAAATCCTTATTATATGCCCTAAAATCGAAATTTTAGAAATCGAAGCCTAAAAATCCGTTAATCAGGAGAATACCTAGCAAATAATCAAAACTAATCTACCCAGAGTTCTTATTTCAAAAGAAATTTGATCAAAAACCATCCACAAACGAAATGGATCCAAGAAATTCATCACGTTTTGAGGAGGAAAAACAAGAACGGTAAAAAATCGAGATTTGATCAACAAAACTTACTTGTATTCGAAGAACTTGAGTTAGGAAAGCTCCAAGGTGCAATATTTCTAGAGAGAGAGGCTCTAGAGACTTGAGAATAAAAGATTAAGGTAAAAGAAATCAAAACCCTCTTGTTCTTATTAAAACCCTAGCCGTGATCCGGATCGGATCGAGATTTCGATCCGGATCGGCCAGCCGCAGGAAGAAGCCTGCGTTCGGGATCCGGATCAGCTTGCCCGATCCGGATCGGCTCCAACTTTTTCTTCAGAAAAATTTAGAAAAATTTCATAAGATCCAGAAAAAGTATGTAAGCACAATCGTGTATCAACTTTAAACAAAAATCATCGTTTCATACAACAAGAATTAGATTAAGCCAAATCTATCAATAATATTCAAAAATGAAACGAGAATTTACAAAAATTAAATCCCTTAAAGTTGAACACCTTCAATTACATCTAACTTGATCCTATGAGTAATGCCTTTATCAAATCATCAATTCAGTAAAGAAAATGAAATACAAAGATCAATAGATGTTTGAAATCCCAAATATGGTAGATAATATATCTAGACAATCTGTTAAAGAGAGTGGCTCTTTGAGCATCTTTCTTTAAAAACCCACCTTATATCAACCTTGAAATTTGACGGAGTCAAGAATTTCAACATGCATTTTACTTAATCAAAAAAATTGAACAACCATGCTTGGTATACATGTGGTAGCTGCACACAATACTCGGACGACCGAGGTGGTAGCTCTTGCCTCCATGTGGTGGTAGTTTTCACACTCCTCATTGGGATGTAACTCTTTCCACATCTTTTGAGCATTTTACATTTCTTTGACTCCCCCTCAATTGTCTATCAATTATTTAAGATATAAAGTATTCAACCAAAAATTGATCTCGATTCATACTCGACTAAGCAGTCAAATAAGATAATGACTATACCAAGAGATCATTGAGAGAGAAATTGACTTTGATCACTTAGAAGATGATTTAATTAACATAAATGATCATTGCAACAGTGAAATATTATGATGGCAAAAGCATAATAAATTTCTAAATGTGCGAAAAGATGCAATAAAAGTCAATTATGATCTATGCTCAATTAATGTCCTATGTACAAACATAGATAATGAACAAAACAAAACAAAAACAAAACCTATCCTAAGCAAAGGTTTCAGACAGAAGTTTATTTCAAGGAAAGCATTCCAATTGCTTTTCGCAAATGAATAAAACGTTTTTGATCCAAAGGTTTTGTTAAAATGTCAGCTAATTGATCCTCAGTTGAAATATACGAAAGTTGAAGAGTATTTGATTCAACTAGCTCTCTAAGAAAATGATATCTAAGTTCAATATGTTTTGTTCTAGAGTGCAACACAGGGTTTTTAGAAATGTTAATTGCACTTGTGTTGTCACAAAGAATTGTTACCGAAGATGCTGAAATCCGGAAGTCGCTCAATACGCTTTTCATCCAAATGAGTTGAGTTGAACAACTTCCAGCTGAAATGTATTCCGCTTCGGCAGTCGAGAGTGCTATGCAATTCTGCTTTTTACTGTGCCATGCAACAAGGCAATGGCCAAGATAGAAGCATGCACCACTCGTGCTTTTCCGATCATCCACTGATCCTGCCCAATCGGCATCTGAGTATCCAACAATATCCAAACTTGTTCCCATAGGATACCAAATTCCGAAATTTATGGTTCCTTTAATGTACCGGATGATCCTTTTCACCGCTTTCAGGTGAACCTCCTTTGGTGCTGATTGATATCTCGCGCAAATCCCAACACTAAAGGATATATCCGGGCGACTAGCCGTGAGGTAAAGTAGACTTCCAATCATACTTCGATACAGTTTTTCGTCTACATTCTCACTTTGTGAATCACTTCCAAGTCCCTTGTGGCTAGTTCCCATTGGAGTCGGAAAATCCTTCGAATTTTCTAAGTCAAACTTTTTAACCAACTCCATTGCATACTTGGATTGACTCAAGTGAATACCTTCATCATTTTATTTAATTTGCAATCCAAGGAAATAAGTCAATTCGCCCATCATGGACATCTCAAATTCGCTTTCCATGGTCTCCGCGAATTTAGAAGCATCATTATCCTTTGTTGCTCCAAAAACAATGTCATCGACATAGATTTGTGCAACAATGAAGTTATTTTGATAATGCTTCACAAAGAGAGTCCTGTCAGCTCCCCCTCGAGTATAGCCCTTCTCCAAAAGGTGCTTTATCAACCTTTCGTACCATGCTCGCGGTGCTTGTTTCAGACCGTAAAGAGCCTTTTTCAAACGAAAAATATGGTTAGGTTGTTTATGGTCTACAAAACCTTTCGGTTGAGCCACATAAACTTCCTCATTTAAAAACCCATTTAGAAACGTGCTCTTAACGTCCATTTGAAATAATTTGATTTTAAAATGACAAGCAATAGCAAATAGTATACGAATGGACTCGAGTCTAGCTACAGGGGCGAATGTTTCATCAAAGTCTATACCTTCTACTTGAGAGTAGCCTTGAGCAACTAATCGTGCCTTGTTCCTGATGATAGTACCATCCTCGTTTTTCTTGTTCTTGAAAATCCATTTGGTACCTATCACATTATGTTGCTTTGGAGGCTTCGTTAATTCCCAGACTTTGTTTCGCTCAAATTGATGGAGCTCTTCCTGCATTGCTTTAATCCAGTAGTCATCTTGAAGAGCTTCATCTATGTTCTTTGGTTCGATTAAAGATACGTAGCAAGCGAATCCACAAACCAACTGCCTCCGAGTTCTAACTCCTTCTTGTGGATCTCCAATGATATTCGATTCCGGATGATCCTTGGAGATTTGTAGCGTTTGTTGAAACGGAGTACTCGGAGGTATATGAGATGATTCCTGCACATCAGATAATCTTGAAGAACCATTAGATGCATCATTAATATTGGAAGTATTATTATGAGAAGATGCAATGGCAGGTGAATCATCATCTAGAGAGATATCGAGGGTAGATTTTTCAGATGCAAAGTGAAAAGCTTCATCTACTTTAACATTTATAGATTCTACAATCGTTTTAGATTCGATGTTAAATACTCGATATGCTCTGCTATTTGTAGAATAACCCAAAAAGATCCCTTCGTCACTTCGAGAGTCAAACTTTCCAAGATTTTCACGGTCACGTAAAATGTAACATCGACTCCCGAAGATACGAAAGTATTTGATATCCGGTTTTCTACTAAACCACAGCTCATATGGTGTATTTAAAGTTCCTGGGCGCAAATACACTCGATTAATGACATAGACAGCGGTGTTCGCAGCTTCAGCCCAAAAATATAGCGGTAAATTCCGGCTATGAAGCATCACACGCGCCATCTCTTGAACAACCCTGTTTTTGCGCTCAACAACACCATTCTGCTGAGGTGTATAGGGTGCTGAGAATTCATGTTTTATGCCGTTGGAAGTGCAAAAATCAATGAATTTGGAATTTATGAATTCTCCACCTCTATCACTCCTAACACGAATGATCTTTTCATTCTTTTCAATCATAATACGATGGCAAATCTCATGAAAAGAATCAAACGTATCAGCTTTCTCTTTTAAAAATGTTACCCAAGAATATCGAGAGAAATCATCAATCATCAAGAAAATATACCATTTACCTCCCAAGGATGGTTGACGAGTTGGCCCCATTAAATCCATGTGTAAAAGTTCTAAAGGCCGTTTAGTAACAACGTGGTTCAAGTTCTTGTGTGCAGTCCTGGACTGTTTTCCCTTTTGGCAACCACCACACACAATGTTTTGTTTAAATAAAAGTTTTGGAACCCCCTTGACCACGTCCTTGTTTGAAATTCTAGCAAGTTCCTTAAAATTTATGTGACCTAGCCTTTTATGCCAAAGAGTTTCATTATCTAAAGAAACTAGGTTACATTTTTCAGAAAATTTATTAGGAACAACATAGCAATTGTTTTCAGATCTAACCCCTTTTAAAAAGAAGACATGGTCCTTATCAGTTACAACACATTCAACAGATGAAAAGTTAACTGAAAAACCATTGTCGCAAAGTTGACTTATGCTTATGAGGTTAGTCTTAAGACCATCAACAAATAACACATTATTTAGAACCGGGCCATCTGGAATAGCTACTGTTCCTTTTCCAACAATTTTGGAAGATCGACCGTCTCCGAAAACAACGAGTCCTCCGGAGATTTTCTCAAGATTTTGAAAACTATTTTTGTCACCGGTCATGTGACGGGAACACCCGCTATCCAGATACCAAGACGAACTATCATATGCATGCAAGGAAACATTGGTAACAAGACAAGGGAAGATTTCACCTTTGCGCACCCAAACCTTTTTGGAATGCGTCGGTAATGGTAGTGAAGTTAAATGCCTAGGTGAAAGCGTCTTGTTAAAACGATTGCTGCTCCTTGATGAAGTCGTCTTGCGCGGTAAACTACCAAGGTTCTTTTCCTTCAATTGATTTGCAATTGATTTCCGAGGAATCACCTTTGTGGTAGTCATTGCAAGAGGTGTTTGAGGTGAGCGTTTGACTCCCGTCTTGCAATATCTTCTTATGTGCCCTGAAACACCACAACGAAAACATACCTTAGATCTTGACGATCCCAAAGAGGATGAAGTAGGTTTGTTGTCGTTGTTTGTCTTGAATTCCGGTGTCGGAGGAGGAGATACCGACTGAGGCACAAAAACTGTCCTACTCGAACTTGGACTGATTCCAGTTTGAGTGTACCCGAGGCCGAACCGATTTGTTTGGCCAAGACCAAGAAGCCTATCCAACTTACTCCTTCCTGAAGAGAATCGCTGCAAGTCATCCTTGAATTGGAAAATGGTCTTTGTCATTTCCAGGTTATCCTGTCGAGCCTCGTTGTAGAGCTTTGAGAAGTGATCCGCTTTATCCACCAGTTTTGTATGTTCCTTCTCAAAAAGCTCATTGGACTCTTGAAGGGAAACATTTACTTTTATCAGATTTTCCCTTTCCACTTCAAGAGCGTTTGAGAGAGAAGTTGCCTTTTTTGCTTCTTCTTCGAGATCATGCACTCTCCCTCTCAAACTCTTGTTTTGCTTAGCCACTTTCTTTGAATCCCTCAAAAGTCTGTGGTAGGCTAGAGCAAAATCTTCACCTTCCGAATCATCCGATTCGTTGTCCGTTGCAATCTTTTCAACAGTGGAGTTGGACAATGACTCGGACGTACTTGCCATAAAGCACATGAAGGGTGAAGATGTGGACGCGTGGAATGTCGTGGTGCTCTTTTCTTCATCACTTGAAGATGACTCATTTGACGTTGAGTTGTCATCCCAAGTGACGACTTGCATCGCCTTCTTCTTTGCCGGATACTTGTTGGGACACTCCGTTGCAATGTGGCCGTAGCCTCGACATTTGAAGCATTGTAGTTGTCCCTCTGAACTTTTCTTATCCTTTGAGAAGTTCTCTTGCTTTCTTGACTTGTAACTTGAAGTACCCTTGCCTTTGTTCGACTTTCCGAAGGATGGAGATTTACTTGAATTACCCCTTCGAAAGTTGCGGCGAAACTTCCTTGTCAAGAGAGCGAGCTGCTTCTCAAATTCCTCCATAGAAAGATTCTCGTCATCGTCTGAGGAGGATGTATCCGCGTCTTCTTCCTTAGTTGTTTTCAACGCATAACCTGAAGACTTAGAAGAGGATGCTTTTCCAGAAGAATTGTTAGTAGTAAATGTCATTTCATATGTTTGTAATGAACCAACTAATTCTTCTACACGCATTTCGTCCGGGTGTTTAATAGTTTCAATGGCTGTAACCTTTGGGCGAAATCGTTCAGGAAGAGTTCTTAAGATCTTTCTTACAACCTTAAATTCTGAAATCTTCTCTCCCAGGTTAGCACATGAGTTTACGATATCTTGCAATCGTGTATAGTAGTCCGTGAAAGATTCATTTTCTGCCATTAAGATAGAGTCAAACTTGCTCGTAAGCATTTGCAGTTTCTGAATCTTCACGAGGTTAGTTCCCTCATGTGTAACCTGAAGAACATCCCAGATTTCTTTCGCAGTCTCACATGCCGAGACGCGAGAGAATTCAGTTTGAGATAAGGCATTAAAAATAGCATTAATTCCCTTGCCATTGTAAGAAGAAGAATCTAACTCTTCCTTGGTCCATTTCGACCTAGGTTTTAAGGTGCGAACATCATAGATAATTTCAGTTGGATTAGACCATCCTAATTCAATTGATTGCCACACCCTTTCGTCGATGGAAATTAAAAAGGCTTTCATCCGTACTTTCCAGTACGCATAATTTGTTCCATCAAAGAAAGGGGGTCGATTGATGTTTCCACCTTCAACCATTGTTCACAACCCTATTCCCGCTCTGATACCACTTGTTGGGTTATATGTAATATAGATCTAAATAGGGGAAGAAACACCTAGAGGGGGGTGAATAGGTGTAAACGTATAAACACTCAAAAATCATTGCGATAAAAACCCAATGTGGAAATAAAAATAACACGCAAGATTTTTACGTGGAAAAACTCCAAACCGGAGTAAAAAACCACGGGACCGATAACACGGCAGAAATCCACTAGAATTAAAACACGTATAAGGTGATTTACCGTACACACTTACGACTCAACCTTTTCCATACGCTCCTAGAGGATCTTCTCCGCTCGCTCCACGACGCTTCTCGAATCCACGATCTGCGCCC
The DNA here is from genome assembly GCA_029204045.2 of Tillandsia leiboldiana. NCBI lineage: Eukaryota > Viridiplantae > Streptophyta > Magnoliopsida > Poales > Bromeliaceae > Tillandsia > Tillandsia leiboldiana. The sequence goes on from CM055061.1 coordinate 10,103,495, forward strand.
AACGCCGAATCCACGGTGTCCAACGTCGAATCCACGACGTCCGACCGAATCCACGGTCTGCACCCAATAGCACCCTTCGAATCCACGAACGTGCCTCGCTCCGAATCCACGAGAGCGGTTGAACCTTGAATCCACAAGGACACGCGAATCTACGCGCCGATTTTGGGGAAATCGTTGTTTTTGGGTGGTGATGATCCGCCGAATACTTAGATCAAAGATAGATAGGAAATACCATCTAAGTATTCATTAGTTTGATTCAACTCAAGATGTGAGTATGAAAACCTAGAATCAAACTAATCAATATAGATGAAGAAACATAGAGTATTCTCTAATGATTTCCTTTCTTATCTATACGTGGATCTTAGGCCGTATAAAATGATATATGAAAATAACGGCTCTCTTTGATTATTTTGGATTACCCTAGAAAAAGAGTCATAGGGTCTATTTATAGGTTAGAAACCCTAGGAAGGAGATAAGAATCAAAAACCTAACATTTCTAGAATTTTTACGGACGGCGATCCGGATCGGATTTGGGCGATCCGGATTGCAGTAGCAAGAAAGACGGTTTCCAGAAAAACAATCGTTCGAGATCCGGATCGGAATGCCTGATCCGGATCGTTCATACAATTCAGAAAACTCAACGTTCGGGATCCGGATCGTGAGATGCTGCGATCCGGATTGAAGTAATGTATGAAACAACAACCTTCGGGATCCGGACTGCTGGCTCTGATCCGGATCCTGAACATGTCCGAACACCAGTTTTTGATTTTTATGCAATTAAAAACTCTTCCAGGTGTTTCTACACTACAAGAAGTATTCGGATCACCAAAAATCTTTAGTTAAACATACCTGATCCTTTTGAATTCTTCTTTCTTGAGATTGAGTTAAATGATCCAACTTTCTTCACCTTCAATCTTCAAGACTTGAACCTTTCACGAAACTACGCCAACTCAAATTCCGTAACAAACACAAGTGCTATAAATATTTCTAAAAATCCCGTGTTGCACTCGAGAACAAAACACATTGAACTTAGATATCATTTTCTAAGAGAGATAGTTTGTGACACCCCCGAAATTTGGATTAGTCCTCTATATAAATGATATAATAGGACTAAATCTCTAACCCAGCTATAGCATTTTGGATGGTAGCAAGATCCAAGAGGAACATGAGAGTTAAGCGTGCTAGAGCTAGAGTAGTTCTAGGATGGGTGACCCCCTGGGAAGTGGGGCGTCACAGTCTTCCCCCCTTTATTTAATGTGACACCCCCGAAATTTGGATTAGTCCTCTATATAAATGATATAATAGGACTAAATCTCTAACCCGGCTATAGCATTTTGGATGGTAGCAAGATCCAAGAGGAACATGAGAGTTAAGCGTGCTAGAGCTAGAGTAGTTCTAGGGTGGGTGACCCCCTGGGAAGTGGGGCGTCACAGTTGGTATCAGAGCAATTCACCAGCCGGAAATGTGAGATGAGTCTCGGCTGAGCCAGGGTTATATAGCGGGTAGAGCGAGGCTCTCCGGCTAATGACCGTTGTGAGTGGAGTGCAGCTCCTCACAAGGTCGGCTAAGGCTAGCGAGACGAGTCTCACATCGCCTGGTGCTTATGAGTGTGCTTGAGCCTGACGTGGACGTCAGGGCTTAAAGGGGGGAAGAATGTGACACCCCCGAAATTTGGATTAGTCCTCTATATAAATGATATAATAGGACTAAATCTCTAACCCGGCTATAGCATTTTGGATGGTAGCAAGATCCAAGAGGAACATGAGAGTTAAGCGTGCTAGAGCTAGAGTAGTTCTAGGATGGGTGACCCCCTGGGAAGTGGGGCGTCACATAGTTGAATCAAATATTCTTCAAATATCTTATATTTCAACTGAGGATCAATTAGCTGATATTTTAACAAAACCTTTGGATCAAAAACGGTTTATTCATTTACGTAAAGCAATTGGAATGCTTTCCTTGAAATAACTTCTTTTTGAAACCATTGCTTAGGTTAGATTTTGTTTTGTGTTTTTGTTCCTTATTTATGTTTATACATAGAACATTAATTGAGCATATGCAATTGACTTTACTTGCATCCTTTCATATATTTTGAAATTTATTATGCTTTGGATATCATAATAATTCATTTGATGCAATGATCATTTATGTCAATTAAGTTATCTTTGTTTTGATCAAAGTCAATTTCTCTCTCAAATGATCTCTTGGTATAGTTTTTATCTTATTTGATAATTGAGTCGAGTATGAAATCGAGATCAATTTTTGGTTGAGTACTTTATATATTAAATAATTGATAACCAATTGAGGGGGAGTTTGTTAAAATATTTATGCTCATAAGATGTGGAAAGAGTTACATCCCATTGAGGAGTGTGAAAACTACCACCACATGAAGGAAAGAGCTACCACCTCGGTCGTCCGAGTACTGTGTGCAGCTACCACATGAATACCAAGCATGATTTTTCAAGTTGATAAGATAAAATGCTTTTTGGAATATATATATATACACTACAAGAAAATAGATCTTTTGTGGCCAATATTTTGTGGCCAATTAATAAATCCTACTATATTAACCTTTTTTGTGGCTATTTTCAACGTTTCCTCACTATTAATCTTAACTCAAATTTTCAAATATATACCGCAGGAATTTAGTAATGAGCGCCGCTAATTTGATGCAGTATTTGCGGCCATCGCTAGATTTTGGCCACAATAATAGTAAGAAATAATTGTGACAAATATTATCGCCACATATTTACTTTTCAATTCACCATTTGTCACCATCGATAACGTTGGGCCACTAAAATAGTAATAATTAACTGTGGCGAATTTGTATGGCCACACATTTATTAAGATTTTCGTGGCTATTTTCAACTTGTCTTCACTATTAATCTTAATCAGAATTTTCGTATACCTACGGTAGGGGTGTTTTAAGCATCGTCACTAATTCGATGCACTATTTATGGCCAACAATAAATTTCGGCCACAATAACAATAAGTAATTATTGTGGCAAATTTTATCGCCACATATTTACTTTTCAATTCACCATTTGTCACCATCGATAACGTTGGGCCACTAAAATAGTAATAATTAACTGTGGCGAATTTGTATGGCCACACATTTATTAAGATTTTCGTGGCTATTTTCAACTTGTCTTCACTATTAATCTTAATCAGAATTTTCGTATACCTACGGTAGGGGTGTTTTAATCATCGTCACTAATTCGATGCACTATTTGTGGCCAACAATAAATTTCGGCCACAATAACAATAAGCAATTATTGTGGCAAATTTTATCGCCACATATTTACTTTTCAATTCACCATTTGTCACCATCGATAACGTTGGGCCACTAAAATAATAATAATTAACTGTGGCGAATTTGTATGGCCACACATTTATTAAGATTTGTCACTAATTCGATGCACTATTTGTGGCCAACAATAAATTTCGGCCACAATAACAATAAGTAATTATTGTGACAAATTTTATCGCCACATATTTACTTTTCAATTCACCATTTGTCACCATCGATAACGTTGGGCCACTAAAATAATAATAATTAACTGTGGCGAATTTGTATGGCCACACATTTATTAAGATTTTCGTGGCTATTTTCAACTTGTCTTCACTATTAATCTTAATCAGAATTTTTTTATACCTACGGTAGGGGTGTTTTAAAATCTAAAATTTAAGTTTAAATAATTGCCTGGGTTATTAAATAGTAAAATTGAACTATTAGTGGTGCAATAGTGGCCCTAAAATATCGACTTTTGATCGGAGCCTGATCTCAAAAATCTGATATCACCATTGCGATCGTCTCGTCGAAACATGAAAAATCGATATACATATGTCTTCGATCCGACGGTCGGATCTTCCGCAAAACAACGAAGAAAAAGTGGGTCCCACAACTTAAGTTGTGAATAGTAATCCCTGTTTTAAATCCCCCGTCGACCGACGTCGGCCGTTTCGCTGTCTAGACCCTGGACATAAGGGTGTGAGTAGTCAATCTTAGCTATTTTCGACGTTCTGAGCGCAGTGGCGCTGACGAAATTTGCATTTGACGAGCCTAAAGCCTCGTAAAGCATCCCAAAATGTATAATTTACAGTATAAGTTGGATTTTAAAAATTATGGAGTTGAATTTTAGCAAACCGAAATTGCTACCTGATAGGTTTCGTCGAGCCGGACGTCGTGGCAGTATCCGTTTTTCAGTTTGACAGTCCGGTTGTCTCGAAAAGCGTGAAATATGTAAAAAGTTGCAGTATTTCGCAAAGAGTCCTTATATTTTATGTGTCGTTTTGCTCCAAACTTGTTCAAGAGGGACTTCCTTGTGATTCTATTCTACAGCAAAGGACCCAAGTGAAAATACATAGGGTTTGGGGGCTAGTTGGCATTTGTTGCAATATAGGTGTAATAGCAACAAAGGGTTGCTTTAGAAACCCTAGCCGCTTCTTTGCTGTAACCGTAGCCTCCACTCCACGACCCCCTCTCCTCATTCTCTGCGATCCCCAAACCGCACGTCGCCGGCCGCCACCTCCTCTCGCCGGAAAGGCAAGAAAACCCACCTTATTTTCTTGGGAATTGTGAAGGAAGCAACTTGGAGGGTTGGGATCTTTCCAATCCACATCTGGGATCATCCTCAACCACCTGTGAGTCAGATCCCAGAGCCCCAGCACCCAGAACCGCCGCGCGCCACCAAGCCTTCATCTTCTTCTTCCTTATGCCCGATAAGGTGAGCCTCTCTTTCCGGTGGTTTCTTTGGCAATCTGGGCTATTGCAGTCGGTTACTGACATCCAGAGGGTGCTCCGGGTGTAGTTCTGCAGCCCCTCGACCTTCGGTTGCCGTTGGGAGAAACTAGGGCCGCCGGAACCCTAGTTTTGGTCGGAATTTGCACGCGCGGTCTCCGGAGCTCCGGCGTTGGATCAAAATTGATCGGAAAGTTCTTCTGGTCCCCAGGAAGACCTCCAAAAAGTTTGGGAGGTTTTGGTGCAGAATCGGGTGCGGGGGAGCAAACCCTAACAATTGGATTCTTGAACTTGGCCGCCCGCCGCCGCCGTCGCTTCCTCCGGTGCCGGCCAGCTCTGGTAAGCATCCTAGCACCTTAAGCTTGCCTCTGGACCTTTTGCATGCAAGCCATGCGGGGTTTTTGCAAAGTTGCCATTAATGGGTTTAAATAGCTTCATCATCTTCTTCCTCGGGTTGGAAGATCACAGGGAAGTGTTACGGCATTTTGGTGTTGGCATATTTCGTGAGTCAAGTCAGTGAGTTGAGTCGGAGTCTTAAAGGGATCATATTGTCAATCAGCAATCAAAGACTTAGAGAAGATTCAACAAGAGCTCAAGTTGACACTCAGTGTCTTGAGTCTTGAAGATTGAAGTTGAAGAATTGTGGATCAGTTACATCAATCTCAAGAAGAAAGTATTCAAGAGGATCAGGTATGTTTAACTAAATAATTGTGGTGATCCGAATACTTTCTTATAGTGTAGAAACACTTGGAAGAACTTTTAATTGCATAATAATCAAAAACTGGTGTTCGGACTTGTTCAGGATCCGGATCAGAGCCAACGATCCGGATCCCGAAGGTTGTTGCTTCATAAAAGACTTCGATCCGGATCCATGCAATTTCCGATCCGGATCCCGAATGTTAAGTTTTCTGATTTGTATGAACGATCCGGATCGGGCCTTGCAATCCGGATCCCGAACCCTTGGTTTTCTGGAATCGTCAATCTCGTTACGACGATCCGGGTCGCAATAAATCTGATCCGGATCGCCGTCCTGAAAATTTCCAGATAAAGTATGTTTTTGATTCTTATCTCTTTCCAAAGGTTTCTAAACTATAAATAGACACTTAGGGTTTCTCAAAAACGTGGGAGCTACGGCCGATCAATTTCTAAAACACTTGAGAGCAACCCTAGAGGCTAGGTTTTCATCATTCTTCTTTATAGCCTCTTTTAGGTCAATTCGATGGTTCTTTCAAGAACATATCTTTTGTCGAATTGATCTAATCTTTGCTTAGAGATTTCTTCTACGGTTCCTCATTGAGAATCTAAGCAAAGGATCACCATCGAAGTCAATATTCTTATCGACTGAGTTTGCGTCGTGGATTCGATGTGGCATCGTGGATTCGGTGTGCTAAAGGCGTTTCGTGGATTCGAAGCGTGCGTTCGTGGATTCGAACGTGAGCAGTGGACGGGCAAAACGGTGGAGCGCGAGGTCCAAGAAATTGAAGGAGGGGTTAAATCCGTGGAGACGGTAATCACCTTGTTATTCTTCTTTTCTTAGGGATTGTTATTGCGTGGATATCCAACCGGTCAGCGCGAGGTCCGAAGAAGCTGAAGGAGGGGTTGAGTCCGTGGAGTCGGTAATCACCTTGTTATTCTTTTATTCTTAGTGGATTGTTATTGCGTGTTGGTCCCGTGGTTTTTCTCCTGGATTGGAGTTTCCACGTATATCTCGGTGTGCTGTTTTTATTTTCCGCATTGGTTTTTATTTTGCACTGAGATTTGGTTTTATAAGTATTACACCTATTCACCCCCCCCTCTAGTTGTTTGATAGTACCTATTTAGATCCTTGTGGATCCTATAAAAACCTACAATTGGTATCAGAGCGGGTTTTAGGTTTATCTATCTTGATGGGTGAAAGTGGTAATATTTATAGACCTCATCTTTTTGATGGGACTAATTATGCTTATTGGAAAGTGCGGATGAGAGCTTTTCTCATCTCAATTGATGAGCGTGTTTGGCAAACCGTGGAACACGGTTGGGTGCAACCTGTTGAGGAAGTAGGAAATTCTACTACCCCAAAACCTCGCTCTAGATGGTCCAAAGAGGAATTTGAAAGATCTTCTTACAATGGGAAAGGTATGAACGCTTTATTTAATTCTCTTTCCTCGACTGAGTTCACAAGAATTTCCGCGTGTGAAACCGCGAAGGAAATTTGGGATATTCTCAAAATTACACATGAGGGTACTAATCTTGTAAAAATTCAAAAGCTCCAGATGCTTACAAGTCAATTTGACTCTATTCATATGGAAGAGCATGAATTGTTTACAGATTATTACACTAGACTTCAAGATGTAATAAATACATGTGCTAATTTAGGAGAAAAGATCCCGGAGTCGAAAATTGTAAGAAAGATACTTCGGACTCTTCCGGAACGGTTTAGGGCAAAGGTTACCGCCATTGAAACCGTTAGTCATCCGGATGAGATGAGTATAGAGGAATTAGTAGGTGCTTTGCAAACATATGAGATGACTTTTCCTACTAATCAAGTTTCTTCCAAGTCTTCTTCTAAGCTTACAGGTATTGCATTCAAATCAACAAAGGAAGAAGATAGCGAATCGAGTTCCGACGATGAAATCTTTTTTGCCGATTTTGAAGAACAATTGGCGCGGATCGTAAAGAAATTTTGTCGGAAGTTTTGGAAGAATCGAACCGATGGATCTTCATCCACGAAACTATCTAAAGGATCATCGGGTTCTAAATCCTCTAATCTCAAAAGCTTTGCAAAACCCTCTAAAGAAAAAGAAAAAGATGATTTCGAAGGGGAAATCCAATGCTATCGATGCAAAGGCTACGGCCATTTTTCAACGGATTGTCCTTCTCCGAAATCATATAAAAAGAGGGCTTTGCAAGCAAAAACTTGGGACGATTCTACTTCTAATGAATCGACCTCAAGTAAAGAGGAAAAAATCGTTGCTTCTCATGCCTCTCATTTTCCCTCTTCTAATAATTGTTTATCATCTTTAATCACTGACTCTATTCCTTTGATTTTGCATGAGACATCAACATCCAACGGAGAGTCATCAAGTGAGGGGGAGTCGGACGAAGAAGAACTCGTTGAGGCATATCAACAACTTCTTACGGAATCAAAGAAGATGGCCAAGCATATCAAGAAGTTGAGAAAGCAACGACTTGAGATTCAAGACGAGAATCAAGCTTTAAAGATCAAACTTAATGATCTCGAGGAGGAACGAGAACGTTTATTGGATAACAATAAATTCCTCCAAGAAGAGCGAAATCAATCGGAGACAAACGCTAAATCTCATATTAACAAGATTGATTTTCTTGAAAAGCAGTTTGAGGAGATTCATGTTACCAACCAAGCTTTGACCAAGCAAGTCCATCAACTTAAATCCGACATACAAAGGATTTCAACCGGTTCGAAGAAACATGATTATGTGTCCGGATTAGGTCAAACAAGCAAGGTTGGTTTGGGATTCAAAAAGGACCAAACTGTGCATGCTTCAAGTTCCACAATGAAATTGAAAGGAAGAACTTGTCACTTATGTGGACTTGAAGGACATTTGGTGAAGAATTGCCCGAAAAAGAGAAAGAAGAGTCCTTCGGCAACTTCATCTACGGAGCGAACTCAACGGAATCAAAAGACACATCAAGTCAAAGGAGTTCACTCAACCCACCAAAGGTCCGAGCCACAACATCAATCATTCAAGTGGATCACTGTGAGGCAAAGACCTAAGGTGGACCAACAGTCAAAGCGGACAACCCCCGGCCACAATGAATCAAGACAACCCAAAATCCAGCGATTTTGGATTCGGAAAGGTGATATCTTTCCTTGTCTTAAGTTCTAAATAGCTTATGACTGTATGTAATGCTTTGATTGGTTTTCCCTTCATATCTTTCTTAATCTTTGCATTACATGTTTTTCAATGCTCTTCGTTTTTATACTTTGTTTTTGAACAAAAGGGTTTTTAATGAACAAGCGCATTGAATGAAAAGGGCTTTCACTTTCAATCACTCCAATTTAATTGTATATGGATTATCAACTTTACTCCATAATCATAATCTTGAAGATACTTCATTATAGGAGTTTTTGATATTATAAGCATCAAATTTTAGAAATCATGTGTGATCTTTAGATGCTTAATCTATCTCGGTTGTGTGAGTTCATTGTGATAAACGTGAGACAACCGATAGACTAAAATTTGGGATTTAATTCTTTCACGTAAGAGATTGCATTCTTACAAGGGTATTGAAATGATTTGCAAAAGATGTGGAAAGAGTTACATCCGAAAGGAGTGTGAAAACTTACCACCACATGCTGGAAAGAGCTGCCACCCCGGTCGTCCGTTTTGTGTGTGAAGCTACCACATGTTATGGATGCTTGATAGTATTTTATGAGAAAATCTTTAGTTGAAGCATTTGGAGATTTATATGCAAAACTCTTATATTTTGAACAATCTCCTGGTTGGTATAAGGTGGGTTAGTTGAAAGATGCTCAAAGAGCCTCCCTTAGGTATTTTAGTGCTTATCTCAAATTTGAAAGGGTAAGAAATCAAATTGATGTCATTTAGAAATCTCTGTAAGTCATCTTTGTACATCCGTTACATCTTGATAGACTTTGGATCTCAAGATTATTGTTGATGACTTGTGTTTGATGAATATAACATGAAAAACGGTTTATAATGTTTTACCTTTATTTTTCATGATTTCAGAGTAAATCTTTTTAATTTTTGTAAAATTAATTGGATTGAATGACATTTATGTGATCTCATATTAATTTCAAGCACTTAAACTGTTTTCTTGATGGAATACAAATCGGTATTTGAAAAGATTCTAAAATCTGGATTTGTTTCAAGAAATTATTTGTTTTTTTTTGCCTTCTGGTACCGGTACGCAATCTGCATTTTTGTTATATACCAGAACTGAGCTTTTATCTCTCTTTCTCTATGAACTAATGTTGTTAGTGATTTTCTTTTGTCTAGTATGTTCACTGTTTGACAATTTGTGACAAAAAGGGGGAGAAGAGAAATGACGGAGATGAGATCATCAAGAGAGGATAAACGAAACGAAAATGGAAAAATGGGGGAGAACGGAAAATGATGATCGTACCACAAAGGGGGAGAACATAGATGCTCAAGAACATGGAGAACATGTTAGAGATGCTCAAGATAGGGGGAGACAAAGAAAAAATTGAAAAAGCCGAAAAACAAAAGAACCAAAAGGAAGACGGATCAAATGTAGGATTCTAATTTCTAACGACTAACGTTTGATTTTGTTTTGGAGTTTTGTTTTGCAGGAATTACATCACTTTAAGACTCCAAGTCCTAAGTCATAGAGTATGTTCTAGGACTGTTTGGTTCAAATGTAATTTTGTATTTATTGGATCTTTCACGCAAAGAAAATCAATGTTTTGGTGATGACATTGAGTTTCGATTTTTTGGTTTAAGATGAGTGACTTGAGCGCTTTTATGTATTTTTGGGTTTTGTCACGAAATTGCCAAAGGGGGAGATTGTTACGGCATTTTGGTGTTGGCATATTTCGTGAGTCAAGTCAGTGAGTTGAGTCGGAGTCTTAAAGGGATCATATTGTCAATCAGCAATCAAAGACTTAGAGAAGATTCAACAAGAGCTCAAGTTGACACTCAGTGTCTTGAGTCTTGAAGATTGAAGTTGAAGAATTGTGGATCAGTTACATCAATCTCAAGAAGAAAGTATTCAAGAGGATCAGGTATGTTTAACTAAATAATTGTGGTGATCCGAATACTTTCTTATAGTGTAGAAACACTTGGAAGAACTTTTAATTGCATAATAATCAAAAACTGGTGTTCGGACTTGTTCAGGATCCGGATCAGAGCCAACGATCCGGATCCCGAAGGTTGTTGCTTCATACAAGACTTCGATCCGGATCCATGCAATTTTCGATCCGGATCCCGAATGTTAAGTTTTCTGATTTGTATGAACGATCCGGATCGGGCCTTGCAATCCGGATCCCGAACCCTTGGTTTTCTGGAATCGTCAATCTCGTTACGACGATCCGGATCGCAATAAATCTGATCCGGATCGCCGTCCTGAAAATTTCCAGATAAAGTATGTTTTTGATTCTTATCTCTTTCCAAAGGTTTCTAAACTATAAATAGACACTTAGGGTTTCTCAAAAACGTGGGAGCTACGGCCGATCAATTTCTAAAACACTTGAGAGCAACCCTAGAGGCTAGGTTTTCATCGTTCTTCTTTATAGCCTCTTTTAGGTCAATTCGATGGTTCTTTCAAGAACATATCTTTTGTCGAATTGATCTAATCTTTGCTTAGAGATTTCTTCTACGGTTCCTCATTGAGAATCTAAGCAAAGGATCACCATCGAAGTCAATATTCTTATCGACTGAGTTTGCGTCGTGGATTCGACGTGGCATCGTGGATTCGGTGTGCTAAAGGCGTTTCGTGGATTCGAAGCGTGCGTTCGTGGATTCGAACGTGAGCAGTGGACGGGCAAAACGGTGGAGCGCGAGGTCCAAGAAATTGAAGGAGGGGTTAAATCCGTGGAGACGGTAATCACCTTGTTATTCTTCTTTTCTTAGGGATTGTTATTGCGTGGATATCCAACCGGTCAGCGCGAGGTCCGAAGAAGCTGAAGGAGGGGTTGAGTCCGTGGAGTCGGTAATCACCTTGTTATTCTTCTATTCTTAGTGGATTGTTATTGCGTGTTGGTCCCGTGGTTTTTCTCCTGGATTGGAGTTTCCACGTATATCTCGGTGTGCTGTTTTTATTTTCCGCATTGGTTTTTATTTTGCACTGAGATTTGGTTTTATAAGTATTACACCTATTCACCTGTCACGCCCCGGGTGTAAACCAGAACCCGGGCCCGCTCACAGATCCGCCGTGCATGCGGTATTTCCCACATACACGAAGCGTTGGTAACCTGCTCAGATAAGCAATAATAATAAAAGAGCATAAAGTAATCAGAGCTAACTAAAGCTACTGTAACTCAGACAGAAACTGGAAGTAAAAAGTACAACAGTAAAATAAACTACAGATGTCTCTCACACCGCTACTACAATATATACAGCTGGCAGAAGCCAGACCCAAAAGGAAGTAACTAACTACTGTCTGAGAAGTCCAGGTACCCAAAACTCTCCAGCTACAGTCCGCGGGTGGCACTCTATCTAGTCCGCGATACGCTTGCCCCGATCAGTTGCTGACGGCCCAGCAACTCCCACAGAGGACTCTGCAAAACAAGGGAGAGAGAGAAACAAGCAAAACAGTGGGGGTAAGTACTACTATAAACAGTAGCCTCCCCTAGTGGGTAAAGCCTCAGCTTAGGTATGCCCACCAGGAAGATCAGAGGCATAAAGGAAAGGGATAAAAAGGGGAGTGTAATATGAGCAACTCAGATGAAGTGCTACCCCTAATATGCCTCTACATGCTAAACCAATCAGGATGACAAAGTATGCATCTGTGTCAGAAGCCTGTCTAGATGATCCAATCTGACCGCCAGTGGACACTGGCACTGCCTGCTCTGCCGCCTCGGGTATGCCAGCCTACGCATAACACCGAAGCAAAGGAGTCCCCAGGACTCAAAGTCTGGCAACCGCGCACTCCGGAGTCGCACTCGTGGGGAGCGACCCACACGAGAGAAGTAAGTAACCACAAGTAACTGTCTCTAGCAGGACTGGATCGAGACTCAAAGAAGTGGGAAAAACCCTCCACTAAAGCAAGCCCGATCCCCCAAGTACCCAATCTGATGCAATAAGACGACCCGGTCAACCACCCAAGATTCGTGGTCGCCGCAACGCCCTGTCAAAAGCCTACACTGTCCCAAATCCCCAATACCTGACTACACTGTCCGATACCCGCTCGAACCCGAGCAACTATGCCTCAAGTCTACCAGGATAGAAGAAGAAGAATTAGATGCATGGTTTCTCCTAAGTCAAGTCCCAAAAACAGTGTAGCAGTAAAAGATGACATTATTAGGTGACCCGTTTAATCATGCATTGTTCCAACATTTGTCCAATTTCCCAGAATAAGCAATATAGAGTGACCTGAGCTAGAGTGACAGTCTTATAAGAGGAATTATTAGTTTTACAGTCCACAATTACTATTTTATCTTCAGATATACCGTTCAGATTTGATAAGTGGTTAAAACAGGTGATCATTCTAACAATAGGATCTGATTAATAAGAGTTAATTCCCTAAGCATGCAAGTCTACCCATCTTATATTTAGCATCTTCAATTTAGGGCACTCTAACATTCCTAGTGGCATACCAAAGAGAGGAGTACAACAACCACCCACCTGATCAGTCGAGCTGTCAAAAGTCCTACAACTGATAATACCAAAGATGGCGGCTACACAGAGTCCAAACGGCCCCGCGCAGTCCACACTGCTCCTGGGTACAAAAACCGAGCTGTCACAATCCATATATATCCCCAGAACTGCCAAATTTAACAAACAATAACTCCGCTGCGAAGATGAACAAAAATCACCTGCTCACAGTCTTCAGAAAAATCCAAATAAAATATCCCCGCGGTCTACGCGTCGATAGCTTCGAAACGACTACCTACACATCCAAATCCGAGTTTTCTACGCTGAGATATAAATCCGGCAAGAAAATAACCTCTAACCCTACTGTAGAAATTCCCCCAGATCAACATCCGGAAAGAGAGGAGATTCTCACCTTCGAAGCAATCTCCTAAAGTCCTGAGAAAAATACAGCAGATTCCTCGCGAAGAGTAGATGAATTTAGGCTCTTGAATCACCCTGATCCGATGTCTGTACGCGAAGTTATGGCCAAAACACCGTGTCGCTGTCCAAAAATCCGCAAAGAAAGAGGGGCAACAGAATACTCAAATACCTCCAAAATCCGAAATTAATTTGGGAAAACTTTGAATATCAAAATCAAAGTCCTACCTGTCGTGAGTCCAACGGCGCAAAAATCGTCGAATTCAGGTGTCGGGTAAAGCCAGGAGAGTCTGCGCACCGAGAGGACGCAAAATGGGTCGAAGACGAACTAAGCGCGCCGCGTCGGAAAACGGCCAACCTCGGAAACCGTGCACCACTACAACTCCGGGAAGCTACTGCTGGAAAGATCACTGGCAGGGGAAGACTTCTTCTTCAGAGCCCACTGCGAAATTCCCACAGGAAATGGGTGAAAACATGGCCTCAACCGGATAAACAAGCCTAAATAAGGCTTATCGGATTCCCGGATCCAACCCGCTAGCCCGGGCTGATCCGGCGCGGCCCGGGTCGGACCAGACGCCGTCCAACCCGCCTGGGCGCCCGCCACGTACCCCCAAACAGGGGGACAGCCGTGCGGGGCCACCGCACGCGCGCCACGCGCCCCCCCCGCTACAGCGGCGGGGCCCCGCGGGTGGCGACGCGTGGCGCAACGCCACGCGTCGACCGCTCCGCCGCCCCCGCTCACCGCTGAAGGGCCCAGTGGGCCGGGAGCGCGTGGACCCGCCAATGCCGCTGTGCCACGTGTCCTGCACCCGGTCCACGCGCCGCTCCGCACTTTTCCCTGGACCGAGCCGCGCGCACCCGCCAATCCGCACGCGCCACGTGGCCCGCCCCGCGGTCTATGCACCCGCGCGCCTTTCCCGTGGACCAGGCGGTGTGGGCCGACCAATCCCGAGCCGCCACGTGGCACCAGCCGGTCCACGGTCACCCCCCATGCACCCGTTTTCCCCCGAAACTTCCGGTAGCCCGTTTTTGGTCATCCGGACTCCAAATTGGGCAAATAAACAGCCGTTTTCAAGTGTTTTTCCGTGCTGAATCCAATTCTACCATCTGTTTGGCCATAAACCTTCCCGAAATTTTGGCAAACATAGCCGAAGGCCAAAACTGTAAAAGATACCACTCAGGTCCAACAGTAGCACCACTTTGATGCACCTTGGGCCAGATACACCAACAATAGGTGTTCTCAACCGTAGATTCAGTCGGAAAACTGTACGGGGTTTACGGTCTCCACATCCTCCCCCACTAAAAGGGAGTTTCGTCCCCGAAACAAAAGGAAAGTAAACCTGCGTACCACAATCAGGAATCTCGAACAGGGAAGGGTAGGTATCCCGCATCGCCGTCTCAAGCTCCCAAGTGGCCTCTCGTTCCTCATGGTTGCTCCAAAGGATCTTCACATAAGGTATTGCCCGGTTGCGCAATTCCCTCACCTCACGAGCCAGAATCCGCAATGGGCGCTCCCCGTAAACCAAGTCCTCGCCGATATCCAAGGATGCGAAGTCGATGACATGAGACGGATCGAATACATATCTCCTCAAGGCCGAAACATGGAAGACATCGTGAACACCAGCCAAACGGGGAGGTAGAGCAACTCTATACGCCACAAGGCCTACCCTCTCGAGCACTTCAAAGGGTCCAATGAAGCGAGGACTAAGCTTTCCCCGAACTCCAAATCTCTTGACCCCTTTCGAAGGCGAAACCTTCAAAAGGACATGATCCCCAACCTGGAACTCAAGGTCTCGCCGCCGAACATCTGCATAACTCTTCTGGCGACTCTGGGCCGTCTCCAAGTGCCGTCGTATAACTCGGACCTTCTCTTCCGCCTCCAGCAGTAAATCTGGCCCCAGCGTCCTCCTCTCACCCACATCACTCCAATAAAGGGGCGACCGACACTTGCGTCCGTACAACGCCTCAAACGGAGCCATCTTAATGCTCGCTTGAAAGCTGTTGTTGTACGCGAACTCAACCAGGGGTAAGTGTCGGTGCCAACCTCCTCCAAAATCCATAACGCACGCACGCAACATATCCTCAAGCGTCTGAATGGTGCGCTCTGACTGGCCGTCTGTCTGTGGGTGGAATGCCGTGCTGAAACTAAGCCGAGTACCCATGGCTGACTGTAAGCTCCCCCAAAACCGTGACACGAACCTCGGGTCTCGATCTGACACAATGGACGCTGGTACTCCGTGCAATCTCACAATCTCAGCCAAATAAAGCTGTGCCAAGCGCTCCATGGACCAAGTCATCTGCACAGGCAGGAAATGAGCTGACTTGGTAAGTCTATCAACAATCACCCAAACTGCGTCGGCTCCACTCTGTGATCTCGGTAGCCCCGTCACAAAATCCATGGTGATGCGGTCCCACTTCCATTCGGGAATTGAAAGACTTTGCAACTTGCCAGCAGGTACCCGATGTTCCGCCTTCACTTGCTGACAAGTTAAACACTGAGCCACGAATCTTCCAATATCCCGCTTCATTCCAGACCACCAAAAGAGTGCCTTGAGGTCCCTATACATCTTAGTACCTCCAGGGTGGACGGTATAAGGTGTATAGTGAGCCTCCCTCAGAATCTGATCCCTGATCTCCGAATCTGTAAGCACACACACTCGGTCCCTGTACCGCAGTACTCCCGAGCTATCCACTGAAAAATCCCCTAACTGCTCTGCCTGAAGCTGCGATCTGATCCTCGTCAAGTAGGGGTCCCCACTCTGTGCCTCACCAATCCTATCCAACAGAGTGGGCTGCAAGACCAAGGACAAGAGTCTAGCAGAGACCCCAGGGGACACTACCTCTATCTGTAGACGCCTCAACTGCTCCACAAGTGGTGCCTGCTGAGTAATCATCATGCTCAAGCTCTGTGCTGATCTCCTGCTCAAAGCGTCTGCAACCACATTGGCCTTGCCGGGGTGGTAAAGGATACTCAAATCATAATCCTTTAAAAGCTCCAACCACCGGCGTTGCCGCAAGTTCAGCTCCTTTTGAGTAAATAGATACTTTAAGCTCTTGTGGTCTGTATAAATCTCACAGTGCTCCCCGTAGAGATAATGCCGCCATAACTTCAGGGCGAACACCACAGCGGCAAGCTCTAAATCGTGAGTAGGGTAATTCTTTTCATAATCCTTTAATTGCCGTGAAGCATAGGCAATTACCCTACCATGCTGCATCAGGACACAACCCAAGCCGCTGTGTGAGGCATCACTGTAAATCACAAACCCGTCGCCCATCACGGGTAGAGCTAGGACTGGTGCTGAGATCAATCTTCTCTTAAGCTCTTCAAAGCTCTCTTGGCACCGCTCAGACCAAATAAACTTCACCCCCTTTCTCGTCAGACTGGTCAGGGGAATAGAGAGCTTCGCAAAGCCCTCAACAAAACGACGGTAATAACCTGCTAATCCAAGAAAGCTACGAACCTCAGTAACCGTCGTCGGTCTAGGCCAATCCCGAACTGCATCAATCTTCGTCGGGTCCACTGCCACCCCCGCGGCTGATATAACATGGCCTAGAAAAGCAACCTCCCGAAGCCAAAATGGACACTTCTTCAGCTTGGCAAACAGCTTCTTCTCTCGCAGAAGCTGTAGCACAATCCTCAAGTGCTCCTCATGCTCTACCTCACTCCGGGAGTAGACCAAAATATCGTCTATGAATACAACGACAAATCGATCCAAGTACGGCTGAAACACCCGGTTCATTAAATCCATGAATGCAGCCGGGGCATTAGTTAGTCCAAAAGGCATGACTGTAAACTCATAATGCCCATACCGGGTTCTAAAAGCCGTCTTGGGAATGTCCTCGGCCCTCACCCTCAACTGGTGGTAACCTGACTGAAGATCCAACTTCGAGAACACTGTTGCGCCCTGCAACTGATCAAACAGATCATCAATTCGTGGTAGCGGGTACTTGTTCCGAATGGTCACTTTATTTAGCTCTCGATAATCCACGCACAAGCGAAGTGATCCATCCTTCTTCTTCACGAATAAAACAGGCGCTCCCCACGGAGATACACTGGGTCTCACGAAGCCCACATCCATCAAATCCTGCAACTGAGCCTTCAATTCCCTCAGTTCCGCTGGGGCCATCCTGTAAGGTGCCTTTGAGATTGGTGCGGTCCCTGGAACCACATCAATCACAAACTCCACCTCCCTCTCCGGCGGCAAAGTCGATAGCTCAGAGGGAAACACATCCGGGAACTCGCGGACAATAGGGATATCCTCGAGTCCCGGTGCCACCGTAGGCACCTCTACGACCGTCGCCAAGAAAGCGATACAACCCCTGCTCATCATCCGCCGAGCTCTCGATGACGAGATAGTCATCGCAAACAGGGTACTCTGACAGCCTCTAAATACGAACTCCTCCTGCCCTGGCTCACGAAGAGTCACTGTCCTCTCTCTGCAGTCGATAGTGGCGAAATAACGGGATAGCCAATCCATCCCTAGCACCAAGTCGAAATCATGGAGCTGCTGCAAGACAAGCAAGTCTGCCGGCAAAATCCAAGGCCCCAACTGCACCGGGCATGTCAAACAATGCTCCTCGACATGCATAACGTGATCAGGAACCCGCACCTCTAATGCATATGACAAGGACTCTACCTCTAGACCATGCAGGGATGCAAATGCTCGACTAATGAAAGAATGAGATGCACCAGTGTCGAATAAAGTGCGAGCCCGAATACCAAGGAGCAGAGTAATACCTGCCACCACCTGGTCTGCCGCTGAAGAATCTGCTAACTGGGCGGCATACACCCGCCCGCTCGGTGCTGGAGGTCGAGAATCTGTAGGATGAGAGGTGGACGGCCTGCCCGCTGGGGCATAAGACCGCTGGGCTGGTGGCTGCTGCTACCGAGGGGAATATGGAGTCGACGCCGAAGAAGGTGCCGAGGAAGTAGAAAGGGGGCAGGTAGCTCGCACATGCCCCGGCTGTCCACAACGGAAGCATCGACCCCATCTCTGGTCACAAGTGATAGCGGCATGCTGACCTCCGCAGAAGATACATTGGTCAGAAGATCGGGGCTGTCTCGACTGCTGCTGCTGCCTCGAGGACTGCTGCTGAGATCTCTGCTGCCTCTGCTGCGATCTCTGCTGCTGGTGCTGCTGCTGATGCTGCTGCGGTCTCTGGGGTCCACCTAGCCCTCTCCTATCAGGTCGCCCACGGCCGTAAGACTGGGACTGCTGCGGCCGTGGCGGTCTCCATGAGCTGGCCTGTCCCCCGTCCTCCGGGGCTGGTCGCTTCCTGTCGGAACTCTGCGCGACCGCGGCCCTCCGTCTGGCCACCTCCTGATCACCTCTCTCCACCCACTGTGCGTGCTCTGCGGCTGCCTCTAGGGTCTGAAATCTCTGGGCATGCACAAGTGTGAAAATCTCTGGGCGAAGGCCTGCCTCAAACATCTCTACCTGGTGCGGACCGTCACGGGCGATGAAAGGCACACAGTTCAGCAACTCCATGAACTCCTGGAAATAGACATGAGCCGATCGATCGCCTTGCTGCAGATTCTTCAAGTCGTCCTCCAACTTTTTCTTCACACTGGTAGAGAAGTAGGTGTCCAACACCATCCGCTGGAACTCCTCCCAAGGCAACTGTCGAGTGATCCGAAACTCCAGTGGCTCTACCCGCTGCCACCAAAAGTCTGCATCTCCGTCCAAACAGTGCACTGCCATGTGCACTCGGTACTTCGGGTCGACGAAGAAGTCCCGAAAAAGCTTCTCCATCGCAGAAAGCCATCTCCCAACATCCCGGGGCTGAGCATCCCGCCCTGAGAACCTAGGTGGTCCCCGCTTAACAAACTGGGAGAGTTTGTCAGCAAAATCCTGCTCCTCCTCCGCAGTCAAGGGCCGGATAGCTTCAGGAGCCCTGCTACTCGAAGAAGGTGCCAACGGCGCAAAAGGTGCAACAAGGGGCACAGGAGCCTCCGGAACAGCTGGGGGTGGTGCCTCCCTCCGAGCAAGCAGTTGCTCAATCCTCTGCTCCTGGCGGCGCTGACCCTCCGCCAACTGGGCCACCAAGGCCCTCAACTCAGTAAGCTCGGGGGGTGTAGGCTGCTCTGGCTCAACAGGGGGCGAAGGGACACCCCGAGTGGGAATCCGACGTCGAGGAGGCATCCTGCCACAAGGAACCAAACATCAGTAACAAAACCCCACACGACCCAATCTGGCGGAAGTCAAAGACATCCCCCTATTTCTGTAACCTTATGTTGTCTGCAGCCAACATAATGGTTCAACAGAAATAGACTATGTCGATCCCTCTTCACTCACAGGAAGAGTTAACTATCAAAATCACCGACTTTCGCAAACTGTCACGCCACTCACACCCTAACATCCTAGGGTCTGTCCAAAAGCCTAGGGTTTCCTAAGTCCCAACTGACCCATCCCTAAGCTCTGATACCAACTTAATCTGTCACGCCCCGGGTGTAAACCAGAACCCGGGCCCGCTCACAGATCCGCCGTGCATGCGGTATTTCCCACATACACGAAGCGTTGGTAACCTGCTCAGATAAGCAATAATAATAAAAGAGCATAAAGTAATCAGAGCTAACTAAAGCTACTGTAACTCAGACAGAAACTGGAAGTAAAAAGTACAACAGTAAAATAAACTACAGATGTCTCTCACACCGCTACTACAATATATACAGCTGGCAGAAGCCAGACCCAAAAGGAAGTAACTAACTACTGTCTGAGAAGTCCAGGTACCCAAAACTCTCCAGCTACAGTCCGCGGGTGGCACTCTATCTAGTCCGCGATACGCTTGCCCCGATCAGTTGCTGACGGCCCAGCAACTCCCACAGAGGACTCTGCAAAACAAGGGAGAGAGAGAAACAAGCAAAACAGTGGGGGTAAGTACTACTATAAACAGTAGCCTCCCCTAGTGGGTAAAGCCTCAGCTCAGGTATGCCCACCAGGAAGATCAGAGGCATAAAGGAAAGGGATAAAAAGGGGAGTGTAATATGAGCAACTCAGATGAAATGCTACCCCTAATATGCCTCTACATGCTAAACCAATCAGGATGACAAAGTATGCATCTGTGTCAGAAGCCTGTCTAGATGATCCAATCTGACCGCCAGTGGACACTGGCACTGCCTGCTCTGCCGCCTCGGGTATGCCAGCCTACGCATAACACCGAAGCAAAGGAGTCCCCAGGACTCAAAGTCTGGCAACCGCGCACTCCGGAGTCGCACTCGTGGGGAGTGACCCACACGAGAGAAGTAAGTAACCACAAGTAACTGTCTCTAGCAGGACTGGATCGAGACTCAAAGAAGTGGGAAAAACCCTCCACTAAAGCAAGCCCGATCCCCCAAGTACCCAATCTGATGCAATAAGACGACCCGGTCAACCACCCAAGATTCGTGGTCGCCGCAACGCCCTGTCAAAAGCCTACACTGTCCCAAATCCCCAATACCTGACTACACTGTCCGATACCCGCTCGAACCCGAGCAACTATGCCTCAAGTCTACCAGGATAGAAGAAGAAGAATTAGATGCATGGTTTCTCCTAAGTCAAGTCCCAAAAACAGTGTAGCAGTAAAAGATGACATTATTAGGTGACCCGTTTAATCATGCATTGTTCCAACATTTGTCCAATTTCCCAGAATAAGCAATATAGAGTGACCTGAGCTAGAGTGACAGTCTTATAAGAGGAATTATTAGTTTTACAGTCCACAATTACTATTTTATCTTCAGATATACCGTTCAGATTTGATAAGTGGTTAAAACAGGTGATCATTCTAACAATAGGATCTGATTAATAAGAGTTAATTCCCTAAGCATGCAAGTCTACCCATCTTATATTTAGCATCTTCAATTTAGGGCACTCTAACATTCCTAGTGGCATACCAAAGAGAGGAGTACAACAACCACCCACCTGATCAGTCGAGCTGTCAAAAGTCCTACAACTGATAATACCAAAGATGGCGGCTACACAGAGTCCAAACGGCCCCGCGCAGTCCACACTGCTCCTGGGTACAAAAACCGAGCTGTCACAATCCATATATATCCCCAGAACTGCCAAATTTAACAAACAATAACTCCGCTGCGAAGATGAACAAAAATCACCTGCTCACAGTCTTCAGAAAAATCCAAATAAAATATCCCCGCGGTCTACGCGTCGATAGCTTCGAAACGACTACCTACACATCCAAATCCGAGTTTTCTACGCTGAGATATAAATCCGGCAAGAAAATAACCTCTAACCCTACTGTAGAAATTCCCCCAGATCAACATCCGGAAAGAGAGGAGATTCTCACCTTCGAAGCAATCTCCTAAAGTCCTGAGAAAAATACAGCAGATTCCTCGCGAAGAGTAGATGAATTTAGGCTCTTGAATCACCCTGATCCGATGTCTGTACGCGAAGTTATGGCCAAAACACCGTGTCGCTGTCCAAAAATCCGCAAAGAAAGAGGGGCAACAGAATACTCAAATACCTCCAAAATCCAAAATTAATTTGGGAAAACTTTGAATATCAAAATCAAAGTCCTACCTGTCGTGAGTCCAACGGCGCAAAAATCGTCGAATTCAGGTGTCGGGTAAAGCCAGGAGAGTCTGCGCACCGAGAGGACGCAAAACGGGTCGAAGACGAACTAAGCGCGCCGCGTCGGAAAACGGCCAACCTCGGAAACCGTGCACCACCACAACTCCGGGAAGCTACTGCTGGAAAGATCACTGGCAGGGGAAGACTTCTTCTTCAGAGCCCACTGCGAAATTCCCACAGGAAATGGGTGAAAACATGGCCTCAAACCGGATAAACAAGCCTAAATAAGGCTTATCGGATTCCCGGATCCAACCCGCTAGCCCGGGCTGATCCGGCGCGGCCCGGGTCGGACCAGACGCCGTCCAACCCGCCTGGGCGCCCGCCACGTACCCCCAAACAGGGGGACAGCCGTGCGGGGCCACCGCACGCGCGCCACGCGCCCCCCCCGCTACAGCGGCGGGGCCCCGCGGGTGGCGACGCGTGGCGCAACGCCACGCGTCGACCGCTCCGCCGCCCCCGCTCACCGCTGAAGGGCCCAGTGGGCCGGGAGCGCGTGGACCCGCCAATGCCGCTGTGCCACGTGTCCTGCACCCGGTCCACGCGCCGCTCCGCACTTTTCCCTGGACCGAGCCGCGCGCACCCGCCAATCCGCACGCGCCACGTGGCCCGCCCCGCGGTCTATGCACCCGCGCGCCTTTCCCGTGGACCAGGCGGTGTGGGCCGACCAATCCCGAGCCGCCACGTGGCACCAGCCGGTCCACGGTCACCCCCCATGCACCCGTTTTCCCCCGAAACTTCCGGTAGCCCGTTTTTGGTCATCCGGACTCCAAATTGGGCAAATAAACAGCCGTTTTCAAGTGTTTTTCCGTGCTGAATCCAATTCTACCATCTGTTTGGCCATAAACCTTCCCGAAATTTTGGCAAACATAGCCGAAGGCCAAAACAGTAAAAGATACCACTCAGGTCCAACAGTAGCACCACTTTGATGCACCTTGGGCCAGATACACCAACAATAGGTGTTCTCAACCGTAGATTCAGTTGGAAAACTGTACGGGGTTTACGGTCTCCACATCACCCCCCCTCTAGTTGTTTGATAGTACCTATTTAGATCCTTGTGGATCTTATAAAAACCTACAAGAAGCCCAAGCTTGCACGGCTGAGGCTCTTTCCACATCTGGAGGTCCAAGAAAGGTGGTGCTCACCTTTATTTGAAGCTTGACCGACAGGCTATTAAGCTCGGCCAACTTGAGCTCCATCAAGAGAAGGTTGGGTTCATCTTGCTCCAGAAGTTTAGCCGGCTGTGCTGCTACCTCCCGCAGGTGAGCCCCCAAGTTTTTGTGATGTTATCTAAGTGATGTTCATCTTGGTTGCTGGCCAGAATTTCTGAATGTATAGAATACTAAAGTTGAGCTCTTGTTTGGAGTGTGTTGGCCCTACACTTGGGTTTGGGGGTTTTTGCTGAGGCCAGGGTTGAGCCTCTACATAATTAAACATACCTGAGCATGATGCTCACATTAAAAGTGGAAAATAACCAACTGATAAACAATTGTTGCAATGTTAAGCCTTAATACACTGTAATTATGGGCCAATGTGTGTTTTTGTTGCCCAATTTGAGTCCAGACTGTGAGCACGAGGTCTAGCACATCGAAATATAATTTCTGTTAAAATATTGTGATTTATGATGCTTTAGGTTAAAAGTTATAAATTAATTAGTGAAAAAACTACCTATTTATTATGCAATTTTGAAAAGTCTAGGGGGCTTACTGCAATTGTAACAAAGTAAGAGGTTGTAATTAATATTTATATGATTTATGGATCTTTCGTTGGTTTCCAAAAGTGTTTCGTTGAGCGGAGATTTCTTAACGAACCGTAAATCAGTAAATGGTAATTTTGAACTCACATCTAATAATATCTAAATATACTGCAGATATATAAATATTAAGATGGATAAGACTTGGATGGATATGGATAATAGGCAAGATTCAAAATACATAACAGGAGTGAATAGTTTTCTTGACTTTGCATTTGCACATGCGGTGAGAGGAGATAAAGTTCGGTGCCCTTGTTATAAATGTGTCAATGGTGCTTTTCATACTCGAGATGTTGTATTTGGGCATCTTATCTTGCATAGGATATTAAAGGATTACAAATGGTGGTCGTGCCATGGGGAAGAACACCCAGATCAGAGTAGCGAAAGCACCGATAATGATAACAGAGAGAGTGAAGAGGAGAGTAGTGATGAGATGCATGAACTTTTACAAGATTTGAATCCATCTGAAAATATAAATGACTCTGTGCATTTGAACTTGGAGGAACCAAATGAGTCTGCAAAAAGATTTTACCAATTATTAGAGGATGCAAAACAAGAATTATATCCTAGATGTAAAGAGTTCTCTAAGTTGGAGTATATTGTAAATTTATTACAACTTAAATGCCTTCATGGTTGGAGCGATAAATCATTTACTGCGCTACTCCAATTGAAGAAAAAGGCACTTCCTTCTGGTGAAACACTTTCGAAAAATTATTATGAAGCAAAAAAGTATATTCGGGATCTAGGTTTGGATTATATTAAAATTGATGCATGTAAAAATGATTGTATTCTTTATTGGAAAGAATATGAAAAATATGAAAGTTGTCCAGTATGCCAAACTTCTAGGTGGAAATATGGTGATGATGATCAAAATAATACTCATGGTCGTAAAATGAAGAGTGTAAAACAGATTTCTGAAAAAACTTTGCGTTATTTTCCTCTCATACCAAGATTACAAAGGTTGTATATGTTATCCAAGACAGCTTCTGAAATGCGATGGCATAAAGAAAAACGACATGATGATGGGATTTTAAGGCATCCAGCAGATTCCTTGGTATGGAAGTCGTTTGATGAATTGCATCCTTCCTTTGCTTCTGATTCACGTAATGTTCGGTTAGGATTAGCAAGTGATGGCTTTAATCCTTTCGGATTGATGAGTACTTCATATAGTATATGGCCAGTTATTTTAGTTGTATACAATTTACCGCCATGGATGTGTATGAAAAGCTCTTATTTCATAATGTCTATGCTGATTCCGGGTCCACGAGCGTCAGGGAATGATATTGATGTCTATTTACAACCCTTAATAGATGAATTAAATAATTTATGGAATGTTGGAATTGAAACTTATGATGCATTTAGTAAATCTAATTTCCAGCTCCATGCTTCATTACTGTGGACTATAAATGATTTTCCAGCATATGCCAATTTATCTGGTTGGAGTACTAAAGGAGCACTGGCTTGTCCAAATTGCAATAAAAATTGCTGCTTTCTTCGATTAAAGTATGGACGGAAGATGTGTTATATGGGACATTGGCATTTTTTGAAACCCGATCATAAATGGCGAAAAGATAAAAAGGCATTTGATGGAATGATAGAAAATCGACAAGCTCCAAAACAAAAATTGGATAGTGATGAAATACTTGAACAGTTAAGCGAGGTTACAAATGTGAGATTTGGCAAGTTCAGAGATAAAAGAAAGCGGAGTGAGCCTACCTTAATTTACAATTGGAAAAAGAAAAGTATATTTTTTCAATTGCCTTATTGGAGAACACTTCTAATGCATCATAATCTTGATGTGATGCACATTGAGAAGAATATTCATGACAATGTTGTGGGTACACTATTTGGTATTGATGGAAAAACAAAAGATACTTTAAACGCTCGACTTGACCTTAAAGAAATGGGAGTGCGATCTGAGTTACATCCTATAAATAATGGTGATAATTATGTTATTCCTCAAGCATGTTACACTTTAACTTTAAAAGAAAGACGAGATATTTGTGATTTTCTACTTAACTTGAAAGTGCCAGATGGATATTCGTCTAATATCTCTCGATGCGTCAATAAAAAAGAAGGAAAGTTATCTGGAATGAAAACTCATGATTGTCATATTTTTCTTCACGATCATCTAGCACCAGCTTTTCGTGGTATTTTACGGAAAGAGGTATACGAACCACTAGTGGAACTAAGTGTATTCTTTAAAGAGCTATGTTCGAAGACTTTACAGTTGGATACACTAGAAAGATTGGAGGAAAATATTATAATTACACTTTGCAAATTGGAAAGGATCTTTCCACCTGCATTTTTTGATATTATGCTGCACTTGCCTATTCACCTCCCATATGAAGCAAAATTGGCTGGTCCTGTGCATTATCGCTGGATGTATCCATTTGAAAGGTAATAGGTGTTATTTATTTTATAGTTTATAAATTTTTACTATTAATACTATCAGAAATAGAATAGTTTAAGATTATTTTGTGATAGGTTTTTGCGCAAGTTGAAGTCGTATGTGCGTAATAAAGCACATCCAGAAGGATCTATTGCCGAAGGCTACATTGCAGAGGAATGTTTAAACTTTTGTTCTAAATATTTGAATAGAGTTGAGACAAATTCAATCGACCTGAGAGAAACTTTGAGGGTTATGAAGATCATACCTCAAAATTATCCATTTTTCGACGAAATGGAAGGCCACTTAATAATGGCAAGGGAATTTTCAAGAAACTAACTCAGGAAGAATGGAATCGTGCTCAACTTTATGTCCTAAAAAATTGTGATGAAGTTCAATCTTTCCTTGAGTAAGATTAATCACAAATAATTAATTTGAGTATTTTTTTTATTTGTTAGTTATTTATCTAAACTACTAATTATATTTCTTTGCTAATTCACATAGAGAACATCGGATAGAATTGGAAAAGGAGGATTCTATTAATGTGACAAAACGACAGGATGCAACATTTGTTAAATGGTTTAAACAACGAGTAAGTGAATGTACTATAATTATATACTTAGTAATTCTTTTTTATTAATAATTATTTAACTTTTTTATATATTTGTCTCGTAACAAGTAACACACTTATATCATGAAAGTACTGAAAACGTGAGTGTCGAACTTTTAAATTTAGCTTGTGGACCAAATAAAATGGTGAATCACTATACGGGCTACATAGTCAATGGCTATAGGTTTCACACTCATAAGCATGAGAATAGACGCCAAACTCAAAGTAGCGGTGTTGTCGTAAAAGGTGATGAGCAATCGGAGAATAGAGATTATTATGGAGTTTTACAGGATATTATTGAATTGGATTATGACGGAGGAAATAAAATAATAATGTTTAAGTGTGACTGGTGGGACACTTATAATGAGGGTAGAGGTTTTAAGAAGGAAGTCAATGGAATCACCCTTATTAATTTTACTCGACACTTGGCCGTCAACGAGCCTTATGCCTTAGCATGTCAAGTGGAACAAGTTTATTACGTAGCAGATAATAAAAATTCTGATTGGCGGTTGGTTATCAAGACAACACCTCGAAACTTCTATAATTTTCCTATCACTGATGAAGAGTCAATTGATGATGAAGAACTTATTTTGGAACAAGTTGATATGGAAAGGAATATAACTTCTAATTCATTACCAGAATATATTGCTAGTAGTGATGATGTCACTTCTTCTTTGAGGAGAAATGATGTTGATAGCATTATTATCAATAAAGATCATCAATTGTTCGAAGAAATAGAACAAATTGCACAAGATGAAACTTTAGTCGGCGAAAACGCAGAGGGGGATGAACAAATGGAAGATGCCGAAGATGAATAGGATTGCACGATTAATTGGTATGATATTGTCTGCGGTAAGTTGTCTTGTATACTTTTTTTTATTATATGTTCTCCTTTTTATAATTCTTTCTATAAAAAATATTTCTATCTCTATAAACTTCAATTATATTTTTTGTTCTCTTAATCTACAATTGATATTTTTCTAATGATTTTTTTTTACAGATAAAATGACGAGCAGAGCAAGACACGGAGGTAAGTTGGAGTATAAATTAGCAATATATTTTACTTTTTTGATAAAATAAATAGATAATATATATACATAATTCTTATCATTATTCTTTTTTATTCTACAGGACTAAACCTTGGAAGCTCAATATTTCCGAGTTGGATCATCTCAAGAATTTCATTTTACTTTTAGCGTAGAATTTTTATTATCTTTATTCTAAATGTAAACGATTAACTGTTAGCTTATTTTGAATATGTCAGTTGAACATATATTTGATTTCTGTATTTTGTTGAACATATCTTGATTATTGTGATTGATGTTATGTTTAAATCCTGATTGAGTAGTATTCAACTATTATTGTGCAGTAATAATGTGTAAAATTTATTTATTTTTTATTTAAATTAGTACTACAAATTTTCTGTGGCTAAATAATAAATAGCCACAATATATGTAATTTGAAAACTTTACAGTGACTGGAACAATATTTGGCCACAAAATGTGATGTAAATATAGTGTGGCCAATTTAATATTTGGTCAGAAAATGTGTGGCATTATGTGTGGCCATCAAATAAATTTGTCACAATACTTTCAACATTATTTGTGGCCGACTACTTAATTTCGCCACTACATTTACACTATATTTTGTGGCCAATTTAATATTTGGCCATAAAATGTGTTGCATTATGTGTGGCCATCAAATAAATTTATCACAATACATTCAACATTATTTGTGGCCGACTACTTAATTTCGCCACTATATTTTGTGGCCAATTTAATATTTGGCCATAAAATGTGTGGCATTATGTGAGGCCATCAAATAAATTTGTCACAATACTTTCAACATTATTTGTGGCCAACTACTTAATTTCGCCACTATATGTACACCACGTATTGTAGCCAATGTAATATTTGGCCACAAATTATATGATGTCTTTTGTGGCCAAAAGTAATTTTGGCCACAAAATGTTAGAATATTAATTATTATTTTAATCACTATCTGTAGCCATATGGTAACTTTTTATAGAGGAATCCTGTAGAAGTTTTGTGACGAATTCTATCGCCACAAATTCATAATACTTTTTGTGGCCAAAAGTACTTTTGGCGACAAAATGTTAGAATATTAATTATTATTTTAATCACTATCTGTAGCCATATGGTAACTTTTTGTAGAGGAATCCTGTAGAAGTTTTGTGACGAATTCTATCGCCACAAATTCATAATACTTTTTGTGGCCAAAAGTAATTTTGGCGACAAAATGTTAGAATATTAATTATTATTTTAATCACTATCTGTAACCATATGGTAACTTTTTGTAGAGGAGGTTAGAAGTTTTGTGACGAATTCTATCGCCGCAAATTCATAGTACTTTTTGTGGCGAATTATTATTTTGGCCACAATAACCTTTTGTAGCACTCCTACTGTGGCGACGTTGTGACGAAGCTAATTTGTAGTGATCCGGTCTTTCGGGGTACTTTTGACTTACGTGTAGTCGTTTAGGCCTTTAAGTGAAATAGAATTATTCAATTCTTGAAGTTGGCCATTGTGGGACGCTAGTATTTTTCCGCGATTGTGCGCGGAAAAAGAAAGCCGACGGCGCTATCGGATCTGAAATCCGATATCGGGAACCCCCTGAACGGGATTCAAAGTGATACGGTAATTAGTCGTGCATCGGAATCCGTGCTAAATTTCTTGCACCCGTTAGAGATAAGGTGGTTTATCTCGTGGGGGATAATTAATTAGTTAATTAATTATCCCAGACGGAAAATTAATTAATTCTCTTACGTACGAATTAAAGAGGAATTAATTAAAGGTAAAGTACGACTATATAAGGGATCCCGATTATCGGAAAGGAAAAGAAAAAGGAAATAAAAACCCTAATCGGAGAGAAGGAAAAAAAAAAAGAAAAAGAAAAGACGAAACCCTAGCCGGAAGAAAGGGAAAGGAGAAAGAGAAGGAGCCCGATCTTTCCGGACGCCGAACCGAAGACAAGAACACGACCGGACAACCTTCCCGTCGATCTTCGGTTAGTAAAATAATTTATTTAAATTATTTGGGATTTTTTTGTTCGTTGTCTTTTTCGTGAGTTCTTGGTTTCTTGTTTTCTCCGTCGTATCCGTCACCGTCGCCGACTTCGTCTCCTTGAAAAGGCGCGGAACGGACGGCGGAGGCGCGCGATGCCGCTAGGGCATCGCGCGGAGGAGGGTCACGGACGGCACCGCACGGGCGCCGCGCGGCCATCGCGCGGACCCGCAACCGTGCGGGTACCGCGCGGACGCCGCGCGGCTGCCGCACGGGAGGCACCCGCGCGGGCCCGCAATCTTGCGGGCACCGCGCGGGCGCCGTGCGGCTGCCGCGCGGGCGGCCCCCACGCGGGCCCGCACCCATGCGGGCACCGCGCGGGCGCCGCGCGGGAGGCACCCGCGCGGGCCCGCACCCGTGCGGGCACCGCGCGGGCGCCGCGCGGCTGCCGCGCGGGCGGCCCCCGCGCGGGCCCGCACCCGTGCGGGCGCCGCGCGGCTGCCGCGCGGGCGGCCCCCGCGCGGGCCCGCATCCATGCGGGCACCGCGCGGGCGCCGCACGGCTGCCGCGCGGGAGGCACCAGCGCGGGCCCGCACCCGTGCGGGCACCGCGCGGGCGCCGCGCGACTGCCGCGCGGGCGGCACCCGCACGGACCCGCAACCGCGCGGGCGCCGTGCCGGGCCGCACCCGCGCGGGCACCGTGCGGCCGTCGCACGGGCAACCCACGCGGGGCACCGCGCCGCGAGGGCATCGTCCGCGGAGATACGCCGCGCGGTTCTGAACCGCGCGGGGCTCCGGCAAACGGCGACGGCGGCTCGGGAATTCCGTTTCGTCAACCGGACAATGTTGGACTTTTCCGTCAAAAACAAATGAGTAAATCGGGTCTTATGTTTTCGGATGTAAGTACACGCTTTTAACTATAGTTATCCTTGCGGACTTTCTTTAGGTCCAGACGCGCAGCGGGGGTGCGCGAAAGATTCGAGTGTTCCGATCTCTCTCCAAATAGGTGGGTACGGTTGCTGTAAATACAACCAGTGCAGTAAGTGCATCTATCGTCATTAAAGTGCTCTCAATTTATCTAACAAAGTAGATGGACAGTTTAACCTTTCGCATAATTGTGTTATTATCTAACAATTGAAGCGGCTGCGGTCGCAATGTTCATGACACGCCGATCTCGGCAAAAAACCGTTTTGGGATGCTGCACGTACACAGGCGGATTGGCCTCCGCATGGGTGTACTTTTCCGGAAGAGTGGTCTTGTATGACCCGTGTTCCTCACAAAGGGGTGGGAGCCGTGAGGACCCCTTCGCGCCCGCTGGGAATAGCACACCAGCACCGTGGAAGGGGTTAAATGCATCAAAGGAGTGCTTGCGCACGAGGGGAGACTTTGGTCTCTCCGATAAATATTCTGGGGTTGGTGCCCAATTAAATTGATAAATCTGGGGTCGGGGCCCAGCTTAATATGTGCAGGGTTTTTAGCGAAATGGTTACGGTGTTTCCGGTTTGCTCCTTATTCCTTATTGTTGTTAGACATCTACTTTGTTTGTCACTGACTTTACCCACTCCGTGACAGGCGCTACGAGGGGCGTTACCCGGGAGATTGTTGAGACTGCGTCGCGAGGACCGTAGTCAGAACGCTTGGTTATTATCATTATCTCATCTCTTTTACGCATGTTAGTTAATTTGCTTGTGAGTAGAAATATTCGTGGACATGTTTTACTTGGCACTGTGGATGAGTTGTACTTTTATAGTTTGGTTCTTTTGATGATGTTTCTTATGCGGCATGTTTTCATGATAAACCAAATGATTTCGAAAAGGGTTTTCCTCAAACGAAGTGCCGTGTGGGCACGGGTTTTGCAATTGCTGGCTTTATCCTTTCTAAACATTGATGCCGCTTTAATATTCCGCTTGATGTTGAATGTCTATTGTATGGTTGATGGTTGATGATTGTTGTATGTTGTTGTAAATGAGACGCCGTGCATATACAAAGGAGACTCTGTCCGCGGACAGGGAGAATTTTGTGTATGTGGCGGTCTGGCACGCACCGGGGATGAGGTTTAATGTACCTTGTTAAGGAAAAAAAAAAAAAAAGATATACACGAATTTCCACTTTGATAGACTCAAAAACCCCCGGGGGCGTGACAGATTAAATGGTATCAGAGAAAAACAACCATAACCATAGTAGACGTGATCCACATCCACAGTGTAGGGTACCACAAGCAAATTAGACATGAGATAACCAAGGTATAGGTGCGTAGTACGTGAGAGTACGGGGAAAAGGGGAACGTAATGTAGGTGTAATCGTAAGACAGGGTGTTAGGTTATAACCTTAGGGTTAACGTGGTTTCTTTGTAAATAGCGGACGATGGCTCGGACTAGATCGTCCACCGAGAATGCGGACGCGGACAGAGTGACCCCGACCACCGCAGAGAACCAGCTCCTCCGACAACAACTGCGGGAAATGGCCGGGCAATTAGCGACGCTGACGGAGCAGGTTCGTCACCTGACGCAAGCAACAGGCAACCGCGCCAGCCGAGCGCGATCCGACCCCTCCGCCTGAAGCCACCGCACCCACTACGGGACCGCAAGGGACGGGTGGCACGACGACGGAACAGCCCCCATCCCCAAGGGATGTACCTACTCCGACGACCACGGGGCCCGTGATGGGAGCGACAGCAGGGGAGGCAGGAACGACCCCTACTCTCGGGGGGTCCGCCGCTGTAGGAGGGATCACGGAGCAACGAACGACGCGAGGAAGGGTCAGGACGAATTTGACTAGGTTCAAGAAGCATGACCCTCCAACTTTTGAGGGAGAGACGACCGATCCATGGGTCGTCGAGAAATGGGTGGATACCATGGAAAACCTCTTCGAGGACCTACTGATGGAGGAACACGAGCGGGTTCCACTAGCCGTCCACTTCCTCGAAGGGAATGCACGCATCTGGTGGAAGACGGTACGCCCGGATCCAACTACAAACGACCCGCTACCGACATGGACGACCTTTAGAGAGGAACTTTTTGACGCTTTCTTCTCCGATGGCGTCAATCGGCAATTGGAAGACGACCTGAAGAACATTAGACAAGGGAACCGCTCGGTCATGGAATATCAAAGGGAGTTTGTAAGATTGGGTAACTGCGTCCCGTTTGTTATACGAGATGAAGCCCACAAGGCCCGTCTCTTTGTGGACGGGTTTACGGAGCGACATCTTCGAGATGGTTCAGGCAGCGGACCTGCGCACGTTCAGGGAAGTGGTGGACAGGGCCACCATAGTGGAGCGGGGGTTCGCTATCGCCCGAGCTCGACGTGAGGGATCAGAAAATAATCGGGATACTGCAGTGGAGGACGCGACGTCCCAGACCTAGTAACGGCAGGTAAATTTTTGGTTTCACTTTTCCCTCTTAGATTAGGAGCACCGGTCACACCTTAACCTCCTGCCCCTGTTAGACTCTCTCTCTCGCTCTCTCTCTCTAGAATCCTTAAGTATTAGGCGAAGCCTCCCCGGCCAATGTGCGCGGGCGGGCTTCGAAGCATAGGAGAACCTTGTGTACTCGGGGCCCGTTAAGGGCCATGCAAGGAATAAATAGGCTCCACCCTATGCCTTGCAGCCGAGAACCCAATGGGCCGATAGGTAGTTCAGGGCCGCTCCCCAGATAAGGATCAGCGGTCCCGTGGTAAGGGAATTTCTGGACGTGTTTCCGGCAGAGCTCCCCGGAGCGCCGCCGGAACGAGAAGTCGACTTTCCTATTGAACTACTTCCCGGCACCAAACCCATCACCAAGGCACCGTAGAGGATGGCCTTCGCAGAGTTGAAGGAACTCAAGGCACAGTTGGAGGACCTTTTGGATAAAGGCTTCATCAGACCTAGCGCGTCACCCTGGGGCGCGCCCGTCCTGTTTGTGAGAAAGAAGGACGGAAGTCTCCAGTTGTGCATCGACTACCGGGAGATAAATAAGGTCACCGTTAAGAACAAGTACCCCCTGCCAAGGATCGACGACCTCTTCGACCAACTACAGGGGGCGACGGTGTTCTCAAAGATTGACCTGCAGTCGGGCTATCATCAGGTCCAGGTCAAGGGGGAGGACATCCCCAAAACGGCTTTTCGGACTCGCTACGGTCATTACGAATTTACAGTAATGCCGTTCGGGCTCACGAATGCCCCGGCAGTGTTCATGGACATGATGAACAGGGTATTCAAACCTTTCCTGGATTTATTCGTGGTGGTCTTCATCGACGATATCCTCATCTACTCCCGTACAGACGAGGGACATGAAGAACATCTGCGCACAGTCCTCCAGGCCCTACGGGAACAGAAACTCTACGCCAAACTCAAAAAGTGTGAGTTTTGGCTCCGAGAGGTTGGCTTCTTGGGTCACGTAATCTCAGCGGCTGGAGTCGCAGTCGATCCGAAGAAGATAGATTCGGTGACGGACTGGTCCCAACCGACGACGGTAACAGAGGTTCGAAGCTTTCTAGGATTAGCCGGGTACTACCGGCGCTTCGTGGAGAGTTTCTCCAGGATAGCCACCCCCTTAAACCGTTTGACTAAAAAGGGGGAAAAGTTCATCTGGACGGACAAATGTCAGAGGAGCTTCGAGGAGCTCAAGGATAGATTGACGCGAGCACCGATTCTCGCCCTACCGGAACCAGGGGAGGATTATGAAGTGTATTGCGATGCGTCGCGAAATGGACTGGGTGGAGTGCTCATGCAACGGGGAAAGGTTATAGCCTATGCGTCAAGGCAGCTCAAAGAATACGAGCGAAACTACCCCGTGCACGATTTGGAACTCGCAGCAGTGTGTTCGTCCTCAAGCTTTGGAGACACTACCTGTATGGGGCACACTAAAATGTGTACTCAGATCATAAAAGTCTTAAGTACCTTTTCACCCAAAGGGAGTTAAATTTGCGACAAAGACGGTGGCTCGCGCTATTGAAGGATTACGATTTAACGATCCACTACCACCCGGGAAAGGCAAACGTGGTGGCCGACGCCCTGAGCCATAAGGGACAGGCGAGAAGGCAGGGGGTAAGTACCATCACCCAGCAAGATGGTCTGAATGCGGAATTTTCGCGATTAAGACTAGAAATAGTACCAGCGGGTACAGTCGAACGACTTCTGACACTGGTGGTCAGACCTACCCTGCTTGACAGAATTCTCGAAGGGCAGTCGACTGATGACCAACTCCAGCTGGTGCGAGGTAGAGTAACTGCCGACCCAGGAGGTGATTTCACAGTAAACTCCGACGGCACCATACGATTTCGGGGACGAATCTGCGTGCCGGATCTACCAGAACTCAAAGAGGAAATCCTGCGGGAGGCGCATACAGCTCCATATACAGCACATCCCGGGGGAACGAAGATGTACAAGGACGTCAAACAGACCCTCTAGTGGCCCAAAATGAAGGGAGACGTGACTCGACTTGTGGCACACTGCCTGGTGTGCCAACGAGTGAAGGCCGAGCACCAGCGTCCAGCAGGAAAATTGCAACCCTTACCGGTGCCCGTGTGGAAGTGGGACATGATTACCATGGATTTTGTGACCGGGGTTCCCGAGATCGTCACAGGGACACGATGCAATATGGGTAATCGTGGACCGTCTGATGAAATCGGCCCACTTTCTGCCCATACACATGACGTGGGCGCGGGAACGACTGGCGCAAACCTACATCAACGAGATAGTAAGGCTGCATGGGGTGCCGACGTCCATCACGTCGGACAGGGACACGCGATTGTGTCAAACTTTTGGCAGAGCCTGCAGCGAGCAATGGGAAACCAAGTTGCACTTCAGTACGGCTTTTCACCCGCAGACCGATGGACAATCAGAGCGGGTGATACAAATTGTGGAAGACATGCTTCGGGCATGCGTTTTAGACCTGGGCGAAGGATGGGCACGGTGCTTGCCCCTAGTGGAATTTGCCTACAATAATAGCTACCAGGCCAGCATTCAGATGGCACCATACGAGGCCCTGTACGGGCGCCGCTGTCGGTCTCCAATATGCTGGGACGACCTGGGTGAGCGTAAGTTTCTGGGCCCAGATTTGGTGGAGGAGACCGAAGCAAAAGTGCGATTGATTAGACAGAGGCTACTAACCGCCCAGAGCAGACAGAAAAGCTACGCGGACAACAGACGTCGGGACTTAGAGTTCATGGTGGGTGAGCACGCGTTACTCCGAGTTTCGCCCTCCAAAGGGAACCGACGCTTCGGCATAAAGGGAAAGTTAAGCCCGAGGTACTAGGACCGTTCGAGATCCTAGAACGCGTAGGACCGGTGGCATACCGATTAGCCCTGCCGCCGAATCTCGAACGAGTCCATAACGTATTCCATGTCTAAATGCTCCGAAAATACTTAGCTGACCCCTCTCATGCCTTGGATGCCTCCACCATCGAGTTGCGAGAGGATTTAAGCGTCGAGGAGACGCTGGTGCGGATTTTGGCAAGAGAGGACAAGAAGTTGCGCAATCGAACTATCCCCTATGTGAAGGTCCAGTGGAGCAACCACGAAGAGCGCGAGGCAACGTGGGAACTGGAATAGAAGAAGAGGGAATGTTTTCCCGAATTAATTAATGGGGTTTGTATATAAGTTTCGGGGACGAAACTTTTTATAAAGTGTGAGTGGTGTAGTGATCCGGTCTTTCGGGGTACTTTTGACTTACGTGTAGTCATTTAGGCCTTTAAGTGAAATAGAATTATTCAATTCTTGAAGTTGGCCATTGTGGGATGCTAGTATTTTTCCGCGATTGTGCGCGGAAAAAGAAAGCCGACGGCGCGATCGGATCTGAAATCCGATATCGGGAACCCCCTGAACGGGATTCAAAGTGATACGGTAATTAGTCGTGCATCGGAATCCGTGCTAAATATCTTGCACCCGTTAGAGATAAGGTGGTTTATCTCGTGGGGATAATTAATTAGTTAATTAATTATCCCAGACGGAAAATTAATTAATTCTCTTACGTACGAATTAAAGAGGAATTAATTAAAGGTAAAGTACGACTATATAAGGGATCCCGATTATCGGAAAGGAAAAGAAAAAGGAAATAAAAACCCTAATCGGAGAGAGGAAAAAAAAAAAGAAAAAGAAAAGACGAAACCCTAGCCGGAAGAAAGGGAAAGGAGAAAGAGAAGGAGCCCGATCTTCCCGACGCCGAACCGAAGACAAGAACACGACCGGACAACCTTCCCGTCGATCTTCGGTTAGTAAAATAATTTATTTAAATTATTTGGGATTTTTTTGTTCGTTGTCTTTTTCGTGAGTTCTTGGTTTTCTTGTTTTCTCCGTCGTATCCGTCACCGTCGCCGACTTCGTCTCCTTGAAAAGGCGCGAACGGACGGCGGGAGGGCGCGCGATGCCGCTTAGGGCCATCGCGCGGAGGAGGGTCACGGATGGCACTGCACGTGCGCCGCGCGGCCACCGCGCGGACCCGCAACCGAGCGGGTACCGCGCGGACGCCGCGCGGCTGCCGTCACGTGAGGCACCTGCGCGGGCCCGCAATCTTGCGGGCACCGCGCGGGCGCCGTGCGGCTGCCGCGCGGGCGGCCCCCGCGCGGGCCCGCATCCATGCGAGCACCGCGCGGGCGCCGCGCGGCCGCCCGGCGCGGGAGGCACCCGCGCGGGCCCGCACCCGTGCGGGCGCCGCGAGGCTGCCGCGCGGGCGGCCCCCGCGCGGGCCCGCATCCATGCGGGCACCGCGCGGGCGCCGCACGGCTGCCGCGCGGGAGGCACCCGCGCGGGGCCCGCACCCGTGCGGGCACCGCGGCGGGCGCCGCGCGACTACCGTGCGGGCGCACCCGCACGGACCCGCAACCGCGCGGGCGCCGTGCCGGGCCGCACCCGCGCGGGCACCGTGCGGGCCGTCGCACGGGCAACCCGCGCGGGGCACCGCGCCGCGAGGGCATCGTCCGCGGAGATACGCCGCGCGGTTCTGAACCGCGCGGGGCTACCGGCAGACGGCGACGGCCGGCTCGGGAATTCCGTTTCGTCAACCGGACAATGTTGGACTTTTCCGTCAAAAACAAATGAGTAAATCGGGTCTTATGTTTTCGGATGTAAGTACACGCTTTTAACTATTATAGTTATCCTTGCGGACTTTCTTTAGGTCCAGACGCGCAGCGGGGGTGCGCGAAAGATTCGAGTGTTCCGATCTCTCTCCAAATAGGTGGGTACGGTTGCTGTAAATACAACCAGTGCAGTAAGTGCATCTATCGTCATTAAAGTGCTCTCAATTTATCTAACAAAGTAGATGGACAGTTTAACCTTTCGCATAATTGTGTTATTATCTAACAATTGAAGCGGCTGCGGTCGCAATGTTCATGACACGCCGATCTCGGCAAAAACCGTTTTGGGATGCTGCACGTACACAGGCGGATTGGCCTCCGCATGGGTGTACTTTTCCGGAAGAGTGGTCTTGTATGACCCGTGTTCCTCACAAAGGGGTGGGAGCCGTGAGGACCCCTTCGCGCCCGCTGGGAATAGCACACCAGCACCGTGGAATGGGTAAATGCATCAATGGAGTGCTTGCGCACGAGGGGGAGACTTTGGTCTCTCCGATAAATATTCTGGGGTTGGTGCCCCAATTAAATTGATAAATCTGGGGGTCGGGGCCCAGCTTAATATGTGCAGGGTTTTTAGCGAAATGGTTACGGTGTTTCCGGTTTGCTCCTTATTCCTTATTGTTGTTAGACATCTACTTTGTTGTCACTGACTTACCCACTCCGTGACAGGCGCTACGAGGGGCGTTACCCGGGAGATTGTTGAGACTGCGTCGCGAGGACCGTAGTCAGAACGCTTGGTTATTATCATTATCT
Organism: Tillandsia leiboldiana; assembly: GCA_029204045.2. NCBI lineage: Eukaryota > Viridiplantae > Streptophyta > Magnoliopsida > Poales > Bromeliaceae > Tillandsia > Tillandsia leiboldiana. The sequence continues at coordinate 10,142,040 of CM055061.1, forward strand.
CATCTCTTTTACGCATGTTAGTTAATTTGCTTGTGAGTAGAAATATTCGTGGACATGTTTTACTTGGCACTGTGGATGAGTTGTACTTTTATAGTTGGTTCTTCTGATGATGTTTCTTATGCGGCATGTTTTCATGATAAACCAAATGATTTCGAAAAGGGTTTTTCTCAAAACGAAGTGCCGTGTGGGCACGGGTTTTGCAATTGCTGGCTTTATCCTTTCTAAACATTGATGCCGCTTTAATATTCCGCTTGATGTTGAATTCTATTGTATGGTTGATGGTTGATGATTGTTGTATGTTGTTGTAAATGAGACGCGTGCATATACAAAGGAGACTCTGTCCGCGGACAGGGAGAATTTTGTGTATGTGGCGTCTGGCACGCACCGGGGATGAGGTTTAATGTACCTTGTTAAGGAAAAAAAAAAAAAGATACACACGAATTTCCGCTTTGATAGACTCAAAAACCCCCGGGGGCGTGACATATTTGGCCACAATAAGTATTTTGTGACCAATTTGTCATTATTGTGGCCATTAGTTTCGCCACAATAGATAAATTTTCTTGTAGTTAATACTTAACTCTGTCAAATTCCAAGGTTGGTATAAGGTGGGGATTTTATTGAAAGATGATCAAAGAGCCACTCCTTACAACAAATTGATTAGATACATTATCTAACATATTTTGGATTTCAAACATCTATTGATCTGGTACTTCATTTTCTTTACTATGTTAATGATTTGATAAACGCATTACTCATAAGATCAAGTTAGATGTGATTGAACTTATTCAACTTTAAGGGATTTAATTTTTATAAATTTTCATTTCATTACTTGGATATTATTGATAGATTCTGCACAATCTATTTCTTTTGATGTGAAATGATGATTTTTGTTTAAAGTTGACATGCAAAAGTGCTTACATACTTTTTCTGGATTTTCTAGAATTTTCCTAAATTTTTCTGAAGAAAAAGTTTGGAGCCGATCCGGACCGGAACATCCGTTCCGGATCCCGAACGCAGGAATTTCCTGCGGGTAGCCGTTCCGGACTACATTCATAGGGCGTTCCGGATCGCGGCTAGGGTTTATATGAAACAAAAGGGTTTTTGATTTTATTTCATCTCAATCTTTTGTTTCCAAGTCTCCAGAGCTTCTCTCTCTAGAAATCATCCAATTTTGAGCCTTTCCGACTAGAGTTCTTCGAATCAAAGTGAGTTTTCATGATCAAAACTTTGGTATTTCACAGTTTTTCTCTATTTTGCTCAAAACGTGGATGAAATCATGTATCTTTTTCGTTTGAGATTGGTTTTTGATCAAATTTCTTTTGAAATAAGAACTCTGAGTATTTTAGTTTTGATTATATGCTAGGTATTCTCTTGATTAACGGATTTTTAGGCTTCGATTTCTGAAAATTCGGTTTTAGGGCATATAATAGGAATTTTTGAAAATTATGGGATTGATCTATTTTAAAATTTCTTTTGCAAAACTAATTTGATTCCTAGTCTCTCTACATAATAATGATTGTTTAGGTACACTTTTTCAAAATTTTGAAAATAAACAATTTTTTCGTGTTCTTGAGTTGTTGCTCGCAGGATTCTCTCATTCACAAGAAATAGCAGAGATGGTGATCACTTGGGTAATCTTTCTTCTGGCTGCTATGGTTCACACTAGAGCTACAAATAAGCCTAAGAGGGCTAAGAAGACGAAGAAAACTAGGGATGATTCCGAGACGGAATCTGAGACTGAATCTATTGATTGGGATGAGCTATTGGTAGAAGCAACTGCTCCTACTGCTTCAAAGGGGAAAGCCCCTGCTGCATCCTCAAAGGCAAAGACTCCCCCAACCGCCGTAGAAAATGGCAAAGCTCCAATGGAAGAAACTCCTCTCAAAACAAAAAGGAAGAGCGTTGCACGTAAAAGAGGGAGTGCTCGAGGAATTTCAATTGAAGAGCCACTAGCCAGCCAGCCTCCTCCACAAGACATTATAAGCTCGGAAAGAATTAAGGACTTCGAAAAGAGGGAATGCGTTGGTGAGAGACATGTCAATGTCAAAGCTCTGAAGGAGCGATCTGCACTTTTTGGCACTCTTTTTGACCATGCGGGACTTGCTCCCATTTGTCATTTCCCTGAACCTACTGGATATTGTCTTCACTCGGTGAGGATGTTTTATCAGAATGCATCAAGGTTAGTTGATCAAGAGGACGGACATCGAGAATTTCTAACAATGGTTAGAAATGTTAAGATTAAGGTCACACCTCAATTGATTGGAGAGGTGTTAGGGATGAAGGCACAGGTTGAAAGAGCACATTACGTGAAAAGTCAAACCTTCTCCACCACCTCATGGAGAGTGGTTGTGGATGGAATTTGTCTTCCAGATACTCGGTCGACGGGGAACTCAGTCTTTTCAAAAGAACTTCGACCGGAGTATCGCTTTTGAATTTTATTGTTTGCTACAACATTCTTCCTAACATGCAAACAAAATTCTTAGATGGGATAGGATGTTATTTCTTTATCTTCTTGGAAATCCCACAGCGGCTATGGGATCAAACTTAAACATTCCATTTCTCATTTGGTCAAGGATGACGCGGTATGTAGAACATGCGCATCCCACAGAGCGACTTCCCTACCCAGTTATAATTATGCGCATTTTGAAGAAATTCAAAGTCGATATTTCATCATCGGCTTATATGCATAGCTTGGGAACAATCAACGATACAACTATCGTAAAGTCACTCTCAACAAAACAAGATGAGCCTCCTTCACCACCTCGAAAACGCCGACCCTCAACATCAACAGCACAAACAGCAGCTCCAGCTTCAGTACCACCAGCACCAGCAGCACAACCTGCACCTCCTTCAGCTTCAGAGGATGATGCTTCAGTTACCTCTATTTATAAAGAGCAACAATGACTTTCCTCTGAACAGGAACGCATGTCGAATGAGTTTATTGAAATGAAGGACGAGATACGAGAAGTCAAAAAGGAACAGACATCCATGAACAAGCGCATAAAGAAAATTTTCCAAAAACTCGGATGCATTAGTTCGGACGATTCTGAGTAATCTTTATTTTCTTTCTAATATTTTCTTTTGCAGGTTTTTAGTTTAGTTCTTACATTTTTCTGTTTTGAACTTATAACTCTCCCTTTTATTTTGTAATTTTGGCAACTTTAGTGACAAAAAGGGGGAGAGAGATAAATATGAACAATTGGAACAATGGTTACAATGGTTTGTGAGAACTTTGAACTTTGAACTCTGGAAGGTAAGTATCAAAGCAACTTTTGGTTTTGTATTGTGATGCATGCATGCATCGACTAACTATTTGACTAACTATTTGGGCATGTATTATTACTAACAAGTTGTTTGATTACTAACAAGTTTATGACATTTGGATTTTATTGCTTAGATGATATGTCTATTTCTGATTATGATCTTATTACATATCTGAGTTCATAAATGTCATGGTGAGTATAAACTCTATCTCTGTTTGTTTTTGAATGCTAAAAATTCTTGAGGTATCTAACGATCTCTTTTGTCAAGAATGATTTCTTTTGCAGAGAGTACAGATATCTAAGTCTAGAGTCTGTTTTAGGAGTTTATCTCATGTATTTGTTTTATTTGGATCTCTAATGTAAATTTTTTGTTGTATGGTGATAGCAACAAAAATATCTTTTTGAATTTTCTTAAGTGGATCTCCGTTTTGTCACGAAACCGCCAAAGGGGGAGATTGTTAAGGATTTTAGTTTTGGCGTATTTCGTGAAAGTTTTTAAGTCTTGAAGATTGAAGATAAAGAAACTTGGATCATATACCTCAATCTCAAGAAAGAAGAATTCAAATGATCAGGTAAGTTTAACTAAATATTTTGGTGATCTGAATACTTCTTATAATGTAGAAACACTTGGATGGGATTTTAATCGCTTAAAAATAAAAAATGGACAAGTTAAATATTCAGGATCCGGAACAGGGAACTACAGTCCGGACCCCGAACGTTGGTAGTTCATGCACAAATCCAGTCCTGAACATCCCTGTTTTGTTCCGGACCCCGAATGTGGACTTTGGTGAAAACTATATGAACAGTCTGGACCATAGGATTTTGTTCCGGACCCCGAACGTGGAGTTTACTGAAACTGCATGAACAGTCCGGACCGTGGATTTCGTTTCGGACCCCGAACCTTGATTTTTCAGGAATTCTCTGAAAAACAACGACAGTCCTGAATGAGACTAATCCGGTCCGGACAGTCGTGCGGGATAAAATCTGTTACAATCAGTTTTTGATTCTTATCCTTTTCCAATGGTTTCTAACTTATAAGTAAACCCTAATTCTACTTTTTAGGGTAATCCACACTAAGTGTTATCTCTGGGAAATGACGGATAAAAATTAACGGAGAAAAACTTAGAGATCCACATATAGAGAAGAAAGGAAATAACTAGATCTGATTCTATGTTTCTTCATCTATATTAATTAATTTGATTCTAGGTTTTCATACTCAGATTTTGAGTAGAATCAAATTAATGAATACTTAGATGGCATTTCCGATCTATCTTTGATCTAAGTATTCGGCGGATCATCACCACCAACAAAACAACGATTTTCCCCAAAATCGGCGCGTGGATTCGCGTGGCCTTGTGGATTCAAGGTGCAACCGCTCTCGTGGATTCGGAGCGAGGTACGTTCGTGTGATCGAGACGTACTACCTGGTGGAGACCGTGGATTCGGTCAGACGTCGTGGACTCGACGTTGGACGCCGTGGATTCAGCGTTGGACGCAAATCGTGGATTCGAGGCGCGTTGCGGAGCGAGCGGAGAAGATCAACTCGGAGCATATGGAAAAAGGATGAGTCATCTGTGAGTGCGTTATATCACCTTTGTACGTGTTATAATCTTAGTTGATTTCACCGTGTTATCGGTCCCGTGGTTTTTTACTCCTAGTTTTGGAGTTTTCCACGTAAAAATCTTGCGTGTTATTTTCATTTCCGCATTGGGTTTTTATTGCGCAAAGATTTTTGAGTGTTTATCGTTTACACCTATTCACCCCCCCTCTAGGTGGTTTTTCTCCTATTTAGATCCTATTACAGAGGTGACCCAACATCTTTTAGATCAGTTTAGCGACCGTTCTTGTCGATTGCGGAACGGGTTGATTAAGTGAACCTGCCTTTTTTGATCCCTTATGTGTGCGCACGAGGTGAGGGTTTGGGGGTTTTAGCGTTTATACCTAGGGTTGGGGGGTTTTTCCTCTTATGTGTATAAATACTGACGGTTGATACCCTGAGAGAGGGGGAGGGGATCCCTTGTAAACCTAGCCGCCAACCCTAGCCGCCCGATTGAGAAAGAGAGAGGGAGAGGAAGGGGATCTCATTGAGAATCCAACGCAACGGAACGGGGATCGGATCCGGAGTCTCCCTTCGGGAACGATCGGATTGTCTTCTCCGCAACAAGGTGAGCTTTGCGTGAGTGTGGACGTCTTTCTTTTAGGGTCTTTTCTGTTTTCCTGGGGAAGCCTTGGTCGCGGGATGCCTAGCCTCGGCGGCCGCCGCCGCCGCCTGTCGCCGCGCGGGCTTGCCGCCCGCACGGGGGCGGCCTGCTGACCGCGCGCGGGCCTAACGCCCGCGCGGGGCTGCGGCCCCGCCGCGCGCGCGGGCCTGCGACCCCGCGGGGCGGCCGCTGCCGCGCGAAGCCCGTGCGGGCCACGCCGGCGCGGGGCTGCGGCGCCGGCCGCCCGCGCGGGGCTACGGCGCCGCCGCTCGCGCGGGCCTGCCACCGCGACGGCGGGGGCGGCCTGCTGGGCCAGCGCCGCCGCCCGGCGGGCCCTGCGACCGCGCGGGGGCGGCCTGCTGCCGCGCCGCCGCCCGCGCGGGGTGGCATGCTGCCGCGTCGCCGCAACGCCGGGCGACCTGCTACGCGCGCCGCTCGTGCGGTCCTGCGGCCACGGGGGTGGCCTGCTGCCGCGCCGCCTCCCGCACGGGCCTACCCCGCGTTGGGCGGCCTGCTGTCGCGCCGCGC
>CM055061.1:10148131-10184778 GCA_029204045.2 Tillandsia leiboldiana
TGGTGTGTTTGCTCTGAAGCTGTGGCGCATTACTGTATGGGAATAGCATGCAGATATATACGATCACAGACTTGAAATATCTGTTTCACGCCTAAAAGGAGCTGAATTTGAGCAACGCCGGTGGTTATGGATTTGTTACGGATTACGAATTCTAGTATCCGTTACCATCCCGGCAAGGCCAATGTCCGTGGCAGATGGAATTTGAGTATGGAACGAGCTGAGCTTATTGATGCGCAGCAGCGCCGTTGGTCGAGAGAAGGCGTTACAGATTGGAGGTATATGTCCCTGGGGTCCTGCTAGACTCATGTCTATGTTCTTGAGCCCACTCTGTTGGAGATGAATCGGGACAGCTCAGAGTGAGGGACCCCCACTTGATGAGGACTCAGGAACTCAGCTTCAGGAGGATCAACAGGGGATGTTTCTGTGGATAGCTCGGGAAATACTGCGTACAAGGTACCCGGTGTGTTTTGCCTATGATCAGGATATTAGAGATCAGATTTTGGGGGAGGCCCATTTTACACCTTATACCATGCCTCCTGGAGGTACTAAGATGTATAAGACCTCAAGGCCCAGTTTTGGTGGCGCCGGGATGAAGCGGGACATTGGGGGAGATTCGTAGCTCATTGTTTAACTTGCCAGCAAGTGAAAAGCAGAGCATCGCGTTCCTGCTGGTAAGTTGCAGAGTCTTCCAATTCCCGAGAGGAAATGGGACCACGTCACTATGGATTTCGTCGCTGGATTGCCGAGGGCGCAGAGCGGGGCTGATGCGATCTGGGTTTGTTGACAGACTCACCAAGTCGGCGCACTTCTTACCGGTTCAGATGACCTGGTCACCGGAGCGTTTGGCACAGTTATATCTGATGAGATAGTGAGGCTTCACGGCATACCTGCTTCGATTGTGTCAGATCGAGACCCGAGATTCGTAGCACGTTTTTGGGGGAGTGTGCATTCCGCATTAGGGACTCAGCTCCGGTTAGCACCGCTTTCCACCCACAGACTGATGGACAGTCAGAAACGCACCATACAGACCCTTGAGGATATGCTGAGAGCGTGCGTAATTGATTTTGGAGGAGGGTGGTACCGGCACTTGTCTTTGGTTGAGTTCGCGTACAACAACAGCTATCAGGCGAGCATCCAGATGGCTCCGTTTGAAGCGTTGTATGGACGCAAGTGTCGGTCTCCCTTATATTGGAGTGACGTGGGTGAGAGGAGGACTTTGGGACCGGATTTACTTTTGGAGGCAGAGGAAAAAGTCAGGATTATTCGCCGCATCTTGGAGCAGCCCAGAGTCGTCAGAAGAGCTACGCCGATACTCGACGGCGAGACCTGGAGTTTCAGGTTGTGATCATGTCTTCTTGAAGGTCTCGCCCTCGAAAAGGGTCCGGAGATTTGGAGTGCGGGGAAAGCTCAGTCCCCGCTTTAATGGACCCTTTGAGGTACTTGACAGAGTTGGTCCTGTGGCATACAGGTTGCTTACTACCCCCGCGCCTGGCCGGAGTTCATGATGTCTTCCATGTCTCAGCTCCTGAGGAGATATGTCTTTGACCCGTCGCACGTGATTGACTTCCCTTTGTTGGAGATCGGCGAGGACTTGTCTACGAGGAGCGCCCCTGCGAATTCTTTGCTCGTGAGGTGAGGGAATTGCGCAATCGGGCCATTTTCGTATGTGAAGATCCTGTGGAGCAATCACGAGGAGCGAGAGGCCACTTGGGAGCTGGAGACAGAGATGAGAGGATGCCTACTCTTTCTGTTCAAGACTTCTGGTTGAGATACGCCTGCCCTGCACTATTTTTGGTTTCGAGGACCGAAACTTTCTTTTAGTGGGGGAGGATGTGGTGACCCGGATCTTTGCAGGGCTTCTACAGTGTCACCAGCAGCTTCTGGAAGCCTACGTGGCTTGTCGGCGGGGTTCGCGCAGCCTATTTGGACACAAGAGATGGACCCTGTGAGCTTTGGGTTGGCTGTATTGGCCTTCGGCTGCTTTTGCCGAATTTTAGGAAAGGATTTTGGCCAAACAGAGGGTGGATTTGGGTTCGGTTGCGAAAAACGCTTGGAAATGGCTTTTGTTTGCTTAATTCTGAGTCCGGATACCCAAAAGCGGGCTCCCGGAAGTTTTGGCAGTTTTTGGGGTTTGCGGGAGCCTCCGGCAAATTATAGGTTTGGAATTTGGCAAAATGGACGTCGTTTTTGGAATCATCGCGCGAAAACGGTCAAGATGGGCTATTTACTTGATGTTTTGGGCTGCGGTTACTGTTCATCGCCGGAACAGTGTTTCCGGCGATCGCCGAGGCGGTTGGCGGCGGCGGGCAGCGGCGGAAGGCGGCGGAGGGCGCTCGGGCAGGCGGCGCGCGGCCGGCTGGGCAGGCGCACAGGGGCGCGGGCAGGCGCGCGGGGGCGCGGTCAGGTGCGCGGTCCACGCGGCCGTCGTGCACCCGAGGAAGGGACACGTGGCAGGTTTTCACTGGGCGGTGTTGTGGTCTGGGTTCACGGAGCAGGCCGGTGGTGCACGGTGGACCGGGTGGACACGTGGCGGGAGGTAGTTGGTCCGGTGTTGTGCTCCCGGTCCACGCAATCGGTGGAGTCGTTGACCGGGGCAGGTGGCCGTACGGCGGGGCAGGTGGCCGTACGGGCCCGGGTCAGCCGCGACGTGCGCGGTCCACGGCGCGACGTGCGCGGTGCACGGGTGGCCGGGCCACGTGTCGCGTCGCCATTGGCGGGCGCAGGTGCACCGGGTGCAGTGGGGCCCGGGGTGTTAGCGGACTGGGCTGTGTGGTGGACCGGGCCGCACTGTGCGCGCCCGAATCTTGGCGGGCCGGGCCGCACTGTGCGCGCCCGAAACCTGCGGGCTGGGCCGGGCCGCACTGTGCGCGCCCGGAACTTGGGACACATTGGGTATTTCTCCAAATGTTTTTCTCAGCCTATAAATAGGCAGCCCGAGCCCTCTTCTTTGGCTTTTTCCTCTCAGCCCAAGCTTGATCTCCCCGAGCTCCCTTCTTGGAAGATTTTCATCTTCAAGTGCTTGATCTTCCTGCCAAGTTCTAGGATTTTTGGAGGCTCGAATCCCGAGGTTCCCCATTTTACGGCGCGGCGCGACGTTGCATTCCTGGGTTCTTCTTCGGCGCAGCGACAGTGTTTTAGCTCCCCTGGGCTACCCCGAGATCATTTTGCTGTGATTCTTGCGCCAGTAGACTCCTAAGAGGTAGGACTTCATCTTTCGTTTTGGTCGCGCTTTCTCTTTTCGAGGTTTTGGCACGGATCCCGAGGCAAACAGTGACCCCATTTTCTGTGTGGACTTCCTTGACAGCAGCGGGGTATTTTGGCCATATCTTTGTGCACGAGCATCTGACGGAAACGAGCTTATACAACTTTTTCATCTACGGATCGCAAGGAACGCGCTCGTATTTTTATTGGATTTTTCTGAGATTTCATCAGAGGTGAGAATCACTGTTTCTCTGTGTACAGTGCTACAGTCTTTTGTGCTGAAATCTTTTGAGTGTACCACCTTGCCGAATTTTTATCTTGACTTACCGAACTCGGATTTGGGCGTGCAAGGTACCGTTGCGAAGCTATCGACGCGAGGATCGCTGTGGTATTTTTTCTTGGAATTTTCTGGGCACTTTATGCAGGTGATAATTTAACAGTTTCGGGACTGTTGTTGTATGGGATTATAAGAGTTATATTTGGGAGCCTTAGTGTAATTAGTGAGCTTTGTATTGTGCCAGGAGAGTTACGGGTGTGCTGAACTTGTGGGAGCAAGGATTTGGAGTTTTGGTATTTTCTTGCTGTACGGATCCGGACAGTTAGCACTTCAGGTGGGTGGTTGTTGTACTCCTCTCCTTTGGTATGCCCACTAGGAACATCAGAGTGTTCCCTCATTTTGAGGCCCAAAGTATTATTGTAACCTTGCATGCTCTAGGAAATTAATTATTGGTTGATCGATCTTTGATAAATTGTTATTTGATCCATGTGGAAATTGTTGGACTGCATGTTTAGGGTTAAAATAATAGTTGAGGATTATAAAATTGCTAAATATTCTATGAGACTGTCACTTTAGCTTATGTCACTCTGAACTGATTACTCTTGGAAAGTGGACAACATATTGAGACAATGCATGATTAAACGGGTCACTTAAATATTGACATCTTTTTATTGCTACACTATCTTTTGGGACTTGACTTAGGAGAAACCATGCATTTATTCTTTTCTTCTCCTATTATCGATAGACTTGCGGCATAGTCGCTCAGGTTCGAGCGTGTGTTGGACAGTGTAGCCAGGTATTGGGGATTTGGGACAGGTTGGGCTTTTGACAGGGTGTTGCGGCGACCACGGATCTTGGGTGGTTGACCGGGTTGTTACTGTTGCATCAGATTGGGGGTTTTGGGGATCGGGCTTTCTTTAGTGGATGGAGTTTTCCACTTTGATCATAGTCATGATCCAGTCCTGCTATTATGAGACAGTGGTTACAGAGATGCTTGTTACAGTGATTCCTCACTCGTGTGGGTCGCTCCCCTCGAGTGCCACTCCGGAGTGTGCGACCGGACGGTTCGATGCCGGTCTGTTATTACTTTCGAGCTTGATCGGACGGGCCGATGCCGATCTGTTACTTACGTTGGGGACATGACCGTATCAGGCAGTAGTCGGTCAGTATCCCCACAGATGAGATTAGCAGGCAGTGCCAGTATCCACTGGCGTTAGATTGGGTCGTTTTGACAGGCTTCTTGATACCGATGCATACTTTTCCATACTTATTAGTTTATCATGTAGAGGCATATTAGGGGTAGCACTTCTTCAGTTGTCATTCATAGCTTCACCCCCCCCCCCCTTTCTCTTCTTCCCCTTTTGCCTCTGATTACCTGGTGGGCATATTTGAGCTGAGGCTTTACCCACTAGGGGAGGCTACTGTTTATAGTAGTACTTACCCCCATTGTCTTTTCTTGTTTCTTTCTTCCCCTTGTTTTGCAGAGTCCCCTGCGGGAGTTGCTGGGGCCGTCAGCAACTGATCGAGGTAAGCGGATTGCAGACTAGATAGAGAGCCATCCGAGGGTTGTAGCACGTAGCTGGGGCTTTTGGGTACCTGGTCTTCTCAGACAGCTTTTGTTTATTTCTTTTTGGGTCTGGCTTCTGCCAGCTGTTTGTATTTTTAGTGGTGAGCTGGGAGAGACATCTGTATTTTTATTCCACTGTTGTACTCTTTTACTTCCAGCTTCTGTCTGAGATACAGTAGTTTTAGTTTAGCTCTGTTTATCATGCTCTTTTATTATTATTTCTTATCTGAGCAGGTTACCGACGCTTCGTGTATGTGGGAAATACCGCATGCACGGCGGATCTGTAGGCGGGCCCGGGTTCTGGTTTACACCCGGGGCGTGACAGATTAAGTTGGTATCAGAGCTTAGGGATAGGTCAGTTGGGACTTAGGAAACCCTAGGCTTTTGGACAGACCCTAGGATGATAGGGCGTGAGTGACGTGACATTATGCGAAAGTCGGTGATTTTTGTAGTTTACTCTTCCTGTGAGGAAAGAGGGATCGACATATCTTATTTCTGTTGGACAGTTATGTTGGCTGCAGACAACATAACGTTACAGAAATAGGGGGATGTCTTTGACTTTCGCCAGATTGGGTCGTGTGGGGATTTGTTTCTGATTTGTCGTTTCTTGTTACAGGATGTCGCCCCGGCGTCGTTTCCCGCCGAGGGTACCCCCACTCCCCCTGGGGAGCCTAGACTGGCGGTATCCGCCGAGTTGGGGGAACTGCGGGCCTTAGTGACCCATTTGGTGGCGAGGAGCTTTCGACAGGATCAGCGCTTGGAGCAACTGTTGGCTCGGAGGAGTGATCCGGCAGTCGGGGTGAGGGCCAGGGCTCCAGAGCAGCAGTTTGAAAGGAAACGCCCAGCCCCGGATGTTGATGGACAGGCCAGTTCTCGGAGACGGCCGCGGCCTCGCAGCAAGTGTATTTTCTGTAGAGGGCAGCATCCATCAGATACCTGCGATCTTAGGCACGGTCGTTGTTTTAAGTGTGGGCAGCCGGGCCACATCCGAGCTACTTGCCCCTTCCCGACCTCTGTAGCACCTTCTTCGGCGTCGGCCCCTATCGCATCCCAGCAGAGGTCGCGGTCACGACATCAGAGGCGACAGCAGCAGCTGAGGCAGCCCCAGCAGGCTGTCAGGTGCATCTTTTGCGGGGACCAGCATCCCGCCGGTACTTGTGAGCTGAGGTGGGGTCGCTGTTTTACGTGTGGACAGCCTGGGCACTTGCGAGCGACGTGCCCCGCAGGGACAGCTGCAGCACCCACTTCAGCGTTTGTTCCTACTACTTCCCAACTACGACCGGGAACTCCACCGACGGATCTCCAGGTAGACCGATCTTCGCCGCCCTACTTATCTAGTGAGAGACGACCGTTGTCGAGCGGCCAGGATTGCCTAGCACAGATGGAGGATTCTACTGTCGCCGACCGAGTTGTGGCAGGTATGTTTTATTTCTGGCGGTAGGATTCGTATCTTATTGTTGCAGGAGCATCTCTTTCTTTCATTAGTCGAGCAATTGCATCCCTGCATGGTTTAGAGATAGAGTCCTGGTCGCATGCATTAGAGGTGCGGATTCCTGATTACGTTTTGCATGTCGAGGAGTATTGTGTGGCTTGCCCAGTGCAGATGGGACCTTAGATATTGCTTGCAGACTTGCTTGTCTTGCAGCAGCTCCAGGATTTCGACCTGGTGTTAGGGATGGATTAGCTGTCACGGTATTCCGCCTCTATCAACTGCCGAGAGAGGACGGTGACTCTCCGCGAGCCTGGACAGGAGGAGTTTATCTTCAGAGGTTGCCAGAGCACGCTATTCGCAGCGACCATTTTCCTCGGCGAGGGCTAGGAGGATGTTGAGCAGATGTTGTACTGCCTTTTTGGCCACGGTTGTGGAGGTGCCTACGGCGGCACTGGGACTCGAGGATATCCCTATTGTCCGAGAGTTCCCAGATGTGTTTCCCCCAGAGCTGACGACGATGCCGCCGGAGAGGGAGATTGAGTTCGTGATTGATGTGGTCCCTGGGACTGCACCAATCTCAAAGGCACCCTATAGGATGGCGCCAGCCGAGTTAAGGGAGTTGAAAGCCCAGCTTCAGGATCTTTTGGATAGGGGCTTCGTCCGACCCAGTGTTTCTCCGTGGGGAGCGCCTGTGTTGTTTGTTAAGAAGAAGGATGGGTCACTTCGATTGTGCGTGGATTATAGGGTTGCAGACTAGATAGAGAGCCATCCGAGGGTTGTAGCACGTAGCTGGGGCTTTTGGGTACCTGGTCTTCTCAGACAGCTTTTGTTTATTTCTTTTTGGGTCTGGCTTCTGCCAGCTGTTTGTATTTTTAGTGGTGAGCTGGGAGAGACATCTGTATTTTTATTCCACTGTTGTACTCTTTTACTTCCAGCTTCTGTCTGAGATACAGTAGTTTTAGTTTAGCTCTGTTTATCATGCTCTTTTATTATTATTTCTTATCTGAGCAGGTTACCGACGCTTCGTGTATGTGGGAAATACCGCATGCACGGCGGATCTGTAGGCGGGCCCGGGTTCTGGTTTACACCCGGGGCGTGACAGTCATGTTAGTGAACATCAACTTGTTAGTTATATTACATGCCCAAATAGTTAGTCGAATAGTTAGTCGAGGCATGCATTCAAACCAAATACAAAACCAAAAGTTGAAGTTCTACTTACCTTTCAAGTTGAGGTTATACTTACCTCCATAGTTTCAAGTTTCTCACAAACATTGTATCATTGTATCGTTGTTTATACTCTCTCTCTCCCCCTTTTTGTCACAAAAGTTAGCCAAAAATTACCAAAATGGAGAGAATAGTTAACAGTTCAAGTACCAAAAGTTTGAGAACTAAAAACTAAAAACTAAAACTTAAAAACCAGCACAAGAGAAAATTATTAGAAATCAGCACAAGTCAATCATCTGAGGCAGAGTCTTTAGAGCTCGTGCAGCCTAGCTTTTTCAAAATTCCTTTAAGCATTCCCGAAATCGTAGAACACTCTTGTTTCATCTGATGTATGTCCTTGGACATCTTTCTGAGTTCTAGAGCCATTTTATCTTGTTCTTGGTTGATGGAAGACTCTAAGTTTGCCTTTTGGTCAATTCTTCTGGAAGTTGAAGAACGTTGTGTGACGACTAACGGAGCAGTCTGACCTTCATTCCGAGGAGATCTTCTTGGCAGAGAATGTGAATTGTTAAGAGGTTCATTGCTTGGCACATTCTTTTTCCTTGCTTGCTGCTTAAGTATTGAGGAAGACTTCAGTAGCTTCTTGTTCTTTAGGTAAACCTTATTTTCTTCATCAATACCTTGTTGTACTTCAGTAAGAAATGTGTCCCAATCTTCTTCGTCTTCAGATTCATTTTCAGTTTGAGGGATATTCTTTGTTTCATCTTGACATGGTTCATTTATTTCAATACCTCGAGCTCGTCCAAGCCGTCGAGCAAGTCTTTTTCTTTTTGTCTTCCCAGAAGTTTCTTCCATTGGAGCTTTGCCCTTTTCAGCAGCAGTAGGCGGAGCCTTTGATGTTTCCGCAGGCGCTTTTCATTTCGAAGCAGTGGGAACAGTTGTTGCTTCAACTTGAAGCTCATCCCAATCAATTGATTCCGTTTCAGATTCTGTATCGGAATCATCTTTTGCTTTCTTCGCTTTCTTAGCCCTCTTGGGCTTGACAGTGTCTCTCGTATGTACCATAGCAGCCAGAAGAAAAATGATCCAGGTGATCACCATTGCTACTAGATTCTTGTGAAAAGGAAATCCTGTGAGCAACAACTCAAGAACACGAAAAATTGTTAATTTTCAAAAATTTGAAAAATTATACCCAAACAATCATTATCGTGTAGAGAGACTAAGAATCAAATTAGTTTTGCAAAAAGAATTTTAAAAATAGATCAATCGCATGATTTTCGAAAATTCCCATTATATGCCCTAAAACCGAAATTTTTGAAATCGAAGGCCAAAAATTCGTTTATCTTGAGAATACCTAGCATATAATCAAAACTAATCTACCCAGAGTTCTTATTTCAAAAGAAATTTGATCAAAAACCATCCAGAAACGAAATAGATACAAGAATTTCATCACGTTTTGAGGAAGAATATGAAAAACTGTGAAAAACCGAGATTTTGATCAATAAAACTTACTTGGAGTCGAAGAACTTGAGTTTGAAAGCTTCCAAGATGGATGAATTCTAGAGAGAGAAGCTCTGGAAACTTTGGAACAAAAGATTGGAGTAAAAGAAATCAAAACCCTTTTGTTCTATATAAAAACCTAGCCGCAATCCGGATCAGTTCGTGATTACGATCCGGATCGGCTACCCGCAGAGAAAATCTGCGTTCGGGATCCGGATCGGCAGGTCCAATCCGGATCGGCTCCAACTTTTTCTTTAGAAAATTTCAGAGAAATTCTAGAAAAACCAGAAAAAGATTGTAAGCACTTTTGTGTATCAACTTTAAACGAAAATCATCGTTTCATACAACAAGAAATAGATTATGCCAAATCTATCAAAAACATCCAACAAATGAAACGAAAATTTATAAAAATTAAATCCCTTAAAGTTGAACAACTTCAATTACATCTAACTTGATCTTATGTGTAATGCCTTTATCAAATCATCAATTCGGTAAAGAAAATGAAATACAAAGATCAATAGATGTCTAAAATCCCAGATAAGTTAGATAATATATCTAGTCAATTTATTGAAGAGAGTGGCTTTTTGAGCATCTTTCATTAAAATTCCCACCTTATACCAACCTTGAAATTTTGACAGAGTCAAGTATTTCAACATGCATTTTATTTAATCAAACTTGAAAAACCTTGCTTGGTATACATGTGGTAGCTGCACACAGTACTCGGACGACCGAGGTGGTAGCTCTTTCCTCCATGTGGTGGTAGTTTTCACACTCCTCATTGGGATGTAACTCTTTCCACATCTTTTGAGCATAATACTTTTTCTTTGACTCCCCCTCAATTGCCTATCAATTATTTAAGATATAAAGTATTCAGCCAAATATTGATCTCGATTTCATACTCGACTAAACAGTCAAATAAGATAAAAACTATACCAAGAGATCATCGAGAGAGAAATTGACTTTGATCAAAACAAAGATGAGTTAATTGACATAAATGATCATTGCATCAAATGAAATATTATGATATCTAAAGCATAATAGATTTCTAAATATATAAAAGGATGCAGTTAAAGTCAATCAAAACTAATGCTCAATTAATGTTCTATGTCTAAGCATAGATAATGAACAAAAACACAAAAACAAAACCTAACCTAAACAAAAGTTTCAAAAAGAGGTTATTTCAAGGAAAGCATTCCAATTGCTTTACGCAAATGAATAAAACGTTTTTGATCCAAAGGTTTTGTTAAAAAGTCAGCTAATTGATCTTCAGTTGAAATGTAGGAAATTTGAAGAATATTTGATTCAACTAGCTCTCTAAGAAAATGATATCTAAGTTCAATGTGTTTTGTTCTAGAGTGCAACACAGGGTTTTTTGAAATATTTATAGCACTAGTGTTGTCACATAAAACAGTTACCGAAGTTGCTGAAATCCGGAAGTCGCTCAACACGCTTTTCATCCAAATGAGTTGAGTTGAACAACTACCCGCTGAGATGTATTCCGCTTCGGCAGTCGAGAGTGCAATGCAGTTTTGCTTTTTACTATGCCATGCAATAAGACAATGGCCAAGATAAAAACATGCACCACTCGTACTTTTCCGATCATCCACAGATCCTGCCCAATCGGCATCTGAGTATCCAATAATATCTAGACTTGTTCCCATAGGATACCAAATTCCGAAATTAATGGTTCCTTTGATGTACCGGATGATCCGTTTCACCGCTTTCAGGTGAACCTCCTTTGGTGCTGATTGATATCTCGCGCAAATCCCAACACTAAAGGATATATCCGGGCGACTAGCTGTGAGGTAAAGTAGACTTCCAATCATGCTGCGATAAAGTTTATCGTCTACATTCTCACTAAGAGATTCACTTCCTAATCCCTTATTGCTAGTTCCCATAGGAGTAGGAAAATCGTTAGAATCTTCTAATCCGAATTTCTTTACCAACTCCTTTGCATACTTGGATTGACACAGATGGATGCCTTCACCATTTTGTTTCACTTGCAATCCAAGAAAGTATGTCAGTTCCCCCATCATAGACATCTCAAATTCGCTTTCCATGGTTTCTGCGAATTTAGAAGCATCATTATCCTTTGTTGCTCCAAACACAATGTCATCGACATAGATTTGTGCAACAATGAAGTTATTTTGATAATGCTTCACAAAGAGAGTCCGATCTGCTCCCCCTTGAGTATAGCCCTTCTCCAAAAGGTGCTTTGTCAACCTTTCGTACCACGCTCGCGGTGCTTGTTTTAAACCGTAAATAGCCTTTTTCAAACGAAAAACATGGTTAGGTAGTTTACAGTCTACAAAACCTTTCGGTTGAGCCACATAAACTTCCTCATTTAAAAACCCATTTAAAAACGCGCTCTTAACGTCCATTTGAAAGAGTTTTATTTTAAAGTGACAAGCAATAGCGAATAAGATACGAATGGACTCGAGTCTAGCTACAGGGGTGAACGTTTCATCAAAGTCTATACCTTCTATTTGAGAGTAGCCTTCAGCAACTAAACGTGCTTTGTTCCTGATGATGGTACCATCCTCATTTTTCTTGTTCTTGAAAATCCATTTAGTACCGATCACATTGTGTTGCTTCGGAGGCATCGTTAATTCCCAGACTTTGTTGCGTTCAAACTGATGGAGCTCTTCCTGCATCGCTTCAATCCAGTAGTCATCCTGAAGAGCTTCATCGACATTCTTTGGTTCGATCATGGAAACATAACAAGCGAATCCACAATCCAACTGTCTCCGAGTTTTGACTCCTTCTTGTGGGTCTCCAATGATGTTTGATTCAGGACGATCCTTGGAGATGCGTAACGTTTGATGTAATGGAGTACTCGGAGGTACATGAGATGATTCCTGCACATCAGATAAACTTGAAGAACCATTAGGTGCATCATTAATATTGAAAGTATTATCATGAGAAGATGCACTTACAGGAGTATCATCATCAAGAGAGATATCAGGGGTAGATTTATCAGATGCAAAGTGGAAAGCTTCATCTACTTTAACATTTATAGATTCTACGATCGTTTTAGATTCCAAGTTAAATACCCGATATGCTCTACTATTTGTAGAATACCCCAAGAAAATCCCTTCGTCACTTCGAGAGTCAAATTTTCCAAGATTTTCGCGGTCACGTAAAATGTAACAACGACTCCCAAAGATGCGAAAATATTTGATGTTGGATTTTCTACAACACCATAGTTCATATGGTGTATTTAACGTTCCCGGGCGCAAATAAACTCGATTAATAACATAGATTGCAGTGTTCACAGCTTCAGCCCAAAGATGTAGCGGTAAATTTCGGCTGTGAAGTATAACACGTGCCATCTCTTGTACAACCCTGTTTTTGCGCTCGACAACACCATTCTGTTGAGGTGTATAGGGTGCTGAGAATTCATGCTTAATGCCGTTGGAAGTGCAAAAATCAATGAATTTAGAATTTATGAATTCTCCACCTCTATCACTTCTAACATGAATGATCTTTTCATTCTTTTCAATCATAATACGAAGGCAAATCTCGCGAAAAGAATCAAAAGTATCAGCTTTCTCTTTTAAAATGCTACCCATGAATACCGAGAGAAATCATCAACCAATAAGAAAATATACCATTTACCTCCCAAGGATGGTTGACGTGTCGGCCCCATAAGATCCATATGCAATAATTCTAAGGGTCGTTTGGTACCGACGTGATTCAAGGATGAAAGAAGAATTCACCTTTACGTACCCAAACCATTCGAGTTTTGGTGTACGTCGGAAATGATTGTGAAGTTGATACCTTTGGTGAAAGCGTCTTATTTGATCCATTGCTTTTCCTTGACATCGTCGTCTTGTTTGATGAACTACCGAGGCTCTTTTCCTTCAAAGAATTTGCATTTGATTTCCGAGGAATCACCCTTTTGGTAGTCGTTGCAAGATGTGCTTGAGTTGAGCGTTTGGCTCCCATCTCGCAATTTCTCCTTATGTGCCCTGCAAAATTACAACGAAAACATACCTTAGTGCTTGACGATTCCGAGGAGGGTGAAGTAGGCTTGTTGTCGTTGCTTGTCGTGAATTCCGGTGTCGGAGGAGGAGATACCGACTGAGGCACAAAAACTGTCCCAACCGAACTAAAATTGTCTTCAGTTCGATTGTATCCGAGGCCGAACTTGTTTGATTGACCAAGACCAAGAAGCTTATCCAACTTACTCCTTCCTGATGAAAATCGCTGTAAGTCATCCTTGAGTTGGAGAATGGTCTCTGTCATTTCCAATTTTTCCTGTCGAGCCTCGCCGTTGAGCTTCAAGAAGTAATTCGCTTTGTTCACCATATCTATATAATTCTTCTCGAGTTGCTCATTGGACTCTTGAAGGGAAACATTTGCTTTTATCAGATTATCCCTTTCCACTTCAAGATCGGTCGAGAGAGAAGTTACCCTTTTTACTTCTTCTTCGACATCCTGCAATCTCCCTCTCAACCCCTTGTTTTGCTTAGCCAGTTTCTTTGAATCCCTCAAAAGTCAGTGATAGGCTAGAGCAAAATCTTCACCTTCCGAATCATCCGATTTATTGTCCGTTGCATTCTTTTCAACAGTGGAGTTGGACAATGACTCGGATGTACTTGCCATTAAGCACATGAAGGGTGAAGATGTGGACGCGTGGAACGCTGTTGCGTTGTCTTCTTCATCTCTTGACGATGACTCATTTGACGATGAGGTGTCATCCCAAGTGACGGCTTGCATCGCTTTCTTCTTTGTCGGATTCTTATTAGGACACTCCGTTGAGATGTGGCCGTATCCTCGGCACTTGAAGCATTGGACTTGTCCTTCTGTGCTTTTCTTATCCTTAGAAAAACCCTCTTGCTTTCTTGGTTTGAAACTTGAAGAACCTTTGCCTTTCTTCGACTTTACGAAGGATGGAGTTTTGCTTGAGTTACCCCTTCGAAAGTTTCGGCGAAATCTTCTTGTCAAGAGAGCAAGCTGCTTCTCAAAGTCCTCCATAGATAGGTTCTCGTCATCGCCTGAGGAGGATGAATCCGCGTCTTCTTCTTTTGTTGTTTTCAACGCATAACCTGAAGACTTAGAAGAGGATGCCTTTTCCGAAGAATAGTTAGTAGGAAATGTCATTTCATATGTTTGTAAATAACCAACTAATTCTTCTACACGGATTTCGTCCGGGTGTTTAATAGTTTCAATGGCTGTAACCTTGGAACGAAATCTTTCAGGAAGAGTTCTTAAGATCTTTCTTACAATTTTAAATTCTGGAATCTTCTCTCCCAAGTTAGCACATGAGTTTACGATGTCTTGCAATCGTGTGTAATAGTCTGTGAAAGATTCATTTTCTGCCATGAAAATAGAGTCAAACTTGCTCGTAAGCATTTGCAGTTTATGAATCTTCACAAGGTTAGTTCCCTCATGCGTAACTTGAAGAACATCCCAGATTTCTTTCGCAGTCTCACATGCCGAGACGCGAGAGAACTCTGTTTGAGATAAGGCATTAAATAAAGCATTAATTCCCTTACCATTGTAAGAAGAAAAATCTATCTCTTCCTTGGTCCATTTCGACCCAGGTTTGATGGTGCGAACATCACCAATAATTTCAGTTGGATTAGTCCATCCTAATTCAATTGATTGCCACACCCGTTCGTCGATGGAAATTAAAAAGGCTTTCATCCGTACTTTCCAGTACGCATAATTTGTTCCATCGAAGAACGGAGGTTTGTTGATGTTTCCACCTTCAACCATTGTTTACAACCCTATTCCCGCTCCGATACTACTTGTTGGGTTATGTATAATAGGATCTAAATAGGGGAAAAAACACCTAGAGGGGGGTGAATAGGTGTAAACAATAAACACTCAAAAATCTTTGCGATATAAAACCCAATACGGAAAAAATAAATAACACGCAGAGATTTTTACGTGGAAAACTCCAAACCGGAGTAAAAAACCACGGGACCGATAACACGGTGAAATCCACTAGAATTAAACACGTACAAGGTGATATACCGTACTCACAGACGACTCAACCTTTTCCATACGCTCCTAGTTGATCTTCTCCGCTCGCTCCACGACGCTTCTCGAATCCACGATCTGCGTCCAACGCCGAATCCACGGCGTCCAACGTCGAGTCCACGACGTCCGACCGAATCCACGGTCTTCACCCAGTAGCACGCTTCGAATCCACGAACGTACCTCACTCCGAATCCACGAGAGCGGTTGCACCTTGAATCCACAAGGCCACGCGAGTCCACGCGCCGATTTTGGGATAAATCGTTGTTTTTTGGGTGGTGATGATCCGTCGAATACTTAGATTAGAAATAGATCGGAAATACCATCTAAGTATTCATTGATTTGATTCTACTCAAAATGTGAGTATGAAAACCTAGAATCAAATCAATCAATATAGATGAAGAAACATAAGATAGAATCTATGATTTTCTTTCTTCTCTATATGTGGATCTTAGGCCGTATATAAGATGACGGCTTTTAGGTTTAGCGGCTTCTTTTTGGATTTTTGGATTAGCCCTAGAAAAAGAATCATAGGGACTATTTATAGGTTAGAAACCCTTGGAAGAAGATAAGGATCAAAAACTATCCTTTTCTGGAATTTTACATGACGACGATCCGGATCGGAGTTCGGCGATCCGGATTGAAGTAGCGAGAAAAACAGTTTCCAGAAAAACGAAGGTTCGGGATCCGGATCGAAGTGCCTGATCCGGATCGTTCATACAGTTCACCAAACATCAACGTTCGGGATCCGGATTGCAAAGGCTGATCCGGATCGCTCAAATAAAATGGTAAACCCAGTGTTCGGGATCCGGATCAAAGGTAGCTACGATCCGGATTGAACTGGTGTATGAACGAACAACCTTCGGGATCCGGATTGCAAAGTCTGATCCGAATCCTGAACATGTCCCATGTGCAGTTTTTGATATTTATGCAATTACAAGTTCATCCAAGTGTTTCTATACTATAAGAAGTATTCCGATCACCAAAGATATTAAGTTAAACATACCTGATCCTTTTGAATTCTTCTTTCTTGAGATTGAGTTATATGATCCAACCTTCTTTACCTTCAATCTTCAAGACTTAACCGAATTCACGAAATACGCCAACTTAAATTCCGTAACAGAACCCACCTGTAAATACGGTGACCCACGCTCAATTCCTCCGCGTCCCGGTGCGCTCGCCCGGACCCACACGGACCTGCCGAAGGAAAATTAGTTACTCGGAACTCGAAAAGTATTACGAACTGCAAGGCCCTCCCGGTCGGTCGCGAGGCACGGCCCGCCGATCTGGCGGCGGCGGCGGCGACGTCCCCCGGCGAGGGCGAAGGCACGGACGGCCCTGTGCGGCTCCCCGACTGCATGCGGGTGTGCGCATGCGCCCGACCCCCGACTCACCGTCCGCATGCGGGGCTGCGCACGCGCCCAGCCCCGTGCGGGTTCACCACCCGCATGCCGGGCTGCGCACGCGCCTAGTCCCGTGCGGGTTCACCCCCCCGCATGCGGGGCTGCGCGCGTGCCCGGCCCCATACGGGCTCCCCACCCGCATGCGGGGCTGCGGCCGTGCCCAGCCCCGTGCGGATTCACCCCCCCGCATGCGGGTTCACACCCCGCATGCGGGGCTGTGCGCGTGCCCGGCCCCATGCGGGCTCCCCACCCGCATGCGGGGCTGCGCACGCGCCCAGCCCCGTGCGGGCCGCACGGGCGCGCCGCCCGCATGGGGGCTGCGCACGGGCGCCGGATTCCGGGGAATCCGTCGCCTGTGCCCCCCTCCCCCCCCCCCCCCCCCCCCCCCCCCAATTGGAAGAAAAAAAACAAGAAAGCCAAGAGCAGCGAAACTACGTCTCACCTCGGTTACGTCGACGGAGGTTGTGAGAGGAGGGGTCGCCTCGTTCTTGTGTGCCCGGTTCCGGAGGGTGTGCGGTTTTCTTTCCGTTCCTCGATCGCTCCGCCGCAATACCTCGCGCCGATCGGTGGGAAGAGGAGGGGTTGGGGAACGGTTCCTTGTCCGCGTTCAGGTATTGTACATTTAGGGTGAGAGGAACGGTAGGGGAACTCAAAACCTAAACCCAAACAAATACGTAGTAAATTAGCCGCTTAGGTACACGGGGACTTAACCCTAAGTCCCAAAATTATAATTTATGATCGGCGAATTGAGTTTGGGAACCACTTAAACCCACACCCCGATCAACAGAAAGGAAAGGTTCGGGTGCGAACCTGGGTCCGGTCTGCCTCGATGAACGTGTAAGTCGCCTGAACTGCTACAAAACTTTCGGAATTTATTTCGAAAGATTCCGGGGTCAGAATCCAGAACCGATCGCGCCGCCGATCTCCGTTTCGTGAGCTTTATTGTCTAAAAATACCCGCGAGCCCCGACGGTCTGTCCAGAAGAAAAACGACAGTAAAGCCCCCAAACCGGACCCCCAAAACACTATTGACTCTGAAAAGTATTAAAACGAGCGGTTATCACACCACTCACCTCTTAAAAACGAGTTTCGTCCTCGAAACTCAAATCCTCGGTTGCGGGAAAAATATTGGGGTAGCACTCCCTCATTTTTGACTCCAGCTCCCACGTCGCTTCTCGCTCCTCATGGTTGCTCCAGAGCACCTTCACGTAGGGGATGACTCGGTTTCGCAGTGTCTTGCTTTCTCTTGCTAGGATACGCACCGGGGTTTCCTCGAAGCTTAGGTCCTCCTTGAGCTCGAGCGCGGAAACATCCAACACGTGTGATGGGTCGGAAAGATACTTCCGAAGCATGGACACGTGGAAAACATTGTGGACTCGGTCGAGGTTTGGTGGTAGGGCAAGGCGGTACACCACTGGGCCGATGCGCTCCAAGATCTCGAAGGGTCCCACGAACCGTGGGCTCAGCTTGCCTTTCAGCCCGAAACGCTTGATTCCTCTGGATGGCGAGACCCGCAAAAGCACGTGTTCTCCCACTTGGAATTCCAAGTCGCGGTGCCTCTGGTCCGCGTAGCTCTTCTGTCGACTCTGGGCGGTCAGTAAGCGCTGTTTGATGAGGCGTACCTTCTCTTCAGTCTCTTTCACTAGGTCGGGTCCCAAGAATTTCCGTTCACCCAAGTCGTCCCAACAGATCGGGGATCGGCAGCGTCTCCCATATAAGGCTTCGTAGGGCGCCATCTGGATGCTGGCCTGGTAGCTGTTGTTGTAGGCGAATTCCACGAGGGGTAGGTAGCGTGACCAACCGACTCCCCAGTCAAGTACACAGGCGTGAAGCAGGTCCTCGAGGGTCTGAATCACTCGCTCCGACTGTTCGTCCGTCTGAGGGTGAAAGGCTGTGCTGAAATGTAGCCTGGTCCCCAGGGCCTGCTGTAGGCTCTACCAAAACTTCGAGATGAAACGGGTGTCTCTGTCCGAGGTGATCGATGTCGGCACTCCATGCAGTCTCACGATCTCGCTGAGGTAGACTTGAGCCAACCGCTCTCGGGTCCAGGTTGTGTGGATGGGCAGGAAATGTGCTGACTTGGTTAGCCGGTCCACAATGACCCAGATTGCGTCGTGCCCCTGCTGTGAACGTGGGAATCCAGTGACGAAGTCCATGGTGATCTGATCCCACTTCCACTCTGGCACCGGTAAGGGCTGTAGCTTTCCCGCCGGCCGCTGATGCTCTGCCTTTATCTGCTGACATATCAGGCAATGAGCTACATGTTGAGTCACATCCCCCTTCAGCTTGGGCCACCAGAAGGTCTGCTTGAGGTCCTTGTACATCTTCGTGCCCCCTGGATGCGCCGCATAAGGGGCGCGGTGTGCCTCTGCTAGGATTTCCTCCTTCAATTCCGGGGTATCCGGCACGCAAATCCGCCCACAGAACCGTAGAGTGCCGTCGCCTTCCACTGAAAAATCACTTTCTTGATCCAGTGAGATCTTGTCTCGCACGAGCTGTAGGTGGGAGTCGGTCTGTTGTCCTTCCCGGATCTTCTCGAATAGCGTCGGCTTGACTACCAAGGCTAAGAGTTGCGCAACCGTGCCCACTGGTACCACCTCCAACTCTAATCGGGCGAACTCCGCGATCAGGCTGCTCTGCTCAGTTATCGCGCCCCCAGACACCCCTTCTTGTTGCCCCTTCCTGCTCAGCGCGTCTGCCACTACGTTTGCCTTCCCGGGGTGGTATTGAATAGTCAGATCGTAATCCTTCAATAATTCAAGCCACCGCCTCTGCCGCAAATTTAGCTCCTTTTGGGTGAACAGGTACTTAAGACTTTGGTGGTCTGAAAAGACGTTACAGTGGACACCAAAGAGGTAGTGTCTCCATAACTTTAGAACGAAGACCACTGCAGCTAGCTCCAAATCATGTATTGGGTAGTTCCTCTCGTAATCCTTCAGTTGCCTGGAGGCGTAGGCTATTACTTTCCCCTGTTGCATCAGAACACCCCCAAGGCCGATCCTGGATGCGTCACAGTACACTTCATAATCCTCTCCGGGTGTCGGTAGTACAAGTATTGGGGCCCTGGTCAGCCTTCTTTCTAGTTCCTCAAAGCTCTCCTGGCATTTAGCTGTCCATATAAACTTCTCCCCTTTTCTGGTCAACCGGTTCAAAGGGGTAGCAATTTTCGCGAAACCTTCGACGAAGCGTCTGTAATATCCTGCCAGGCCCAGGAAACTGCGGATCTTCGTCACCGTCGGCGGCGGCTGCCAGTCGATCACCGATTCCACCTTCTTGGGGTCCACGGTGATTCCCTTCGCCGAGATCACGTGCCCTAGGAATCCCACCTCGCGTAGCCAGAATTCACACTTTTTGAGCTTAGCGAACAGCTTCTGCTCCCTGAGGGTTTGGAGAATCGTTCGTAAATGGTCCTCGTGCTCCTCGTGCTCCTCGTGCTCCTCGTCGGTGGGTCAATAGATCAGTATGTCGTCGATGAAGACCACTACGAACCGGTCTAGGAATGGTCTGAAAATCCGGTTCATCATGTCCATAAAGACCGCGGGGGCGTTCGTAAGCCCGAACGGCATAACCGTAAACTCGTAGTGGCCATACCGGGTCCGGAAGGCGGTCCTCGGGATGTCCTCGTTCCGAACCCGGAGCTGATGGTAGCCCGATTGCAGATCAATCTTTGAGAATACCGTCGCTCCCCGCAACTGGTCGAAGAGGTCGTCGATTCTGGGCAGGGGGTACTTATTCTTCACTGTAACCTTGTTTATCCCTCTGTAGTCGATGCAGAGATGCAGGCTTCCGTATTTCTTCCGTACAAAGAGTACCGGTGCGCCCCAGGGCGACACACTCGGCCTGATAAACCCTTTGTCCAAGAGGTCCTCCAGTTGCGCCTTAAGCTCCTTCAACTCCGCGAAGGCCATTCGGTAGGGCGCCTTCGTGATAGGTTGAGTACCCGGTAAGAGTTCGATAGGGAACACCACCTCTCGTTCAGGGGGTATCCCGGGCAGTTCCGTCGGGAAGATATCGGGAAAATCCCTCACCACTGGGATGTCTGAAGGTGTCGCTGAGGGTCGGGTAACCAGATCCACTGATGCCAAGTAGGCCACACACCCACCCTCCACCAATCTTCTAGCCCGTGTCGATGAGATGATTGCTGGGAAGGAGATGCTCTTACACGCCAGGTACATATTCTCAGGTAAGCTCGGTTCTTGTAATTGCACCATCCGCTTCTCACAGTCGATGAGCACTTGGTACCTTGAGAGCCAATCCATGCCCAACACTACATCTTACTCCTTCAGGGGAATTACCGCCAAATCCCCAGGGCAAGCCAGTCGCCCTAGTTTAATCGGGCAGGCGGCCACAAAGCTGACCGCCTCCAAAACCCCTCCCGCTGTTTGGACCGTCAATCGATTTTGGAGGGGCATCACCCCAAGACCATGCACAAAAACGAAGTCACGAGAAATGAAAGAGTGTGTTGCTCCGGTATCAAAAAGAGTTCTAGCGCGGGAATTTGAAACAAAAGTAATACCTGCAAGTGCGTCCTCCGGCGGGTCCGTCTCTTGGCGGGTCATCGAGAAAACCCGCCCGCCAGGTTGCGGCTGCCTATCCTCCTCTCGCCGTGGTACAGGGGGTCTAGAAGTCGACCCCACAGGAGCTTTCCCCTGCCCTGACAACTGTGGCGTGGGCGTAGAAGCTGCAGAGGACGCAGATCCCCAGGCTAAGGGGCAGTTGCGGCGAAAGTGCCCCTGTTTGCCGCATCGGAAGCAATGGTCACCCCTTTGGGGGCAATCTCCCACTCGGTGCCCTCCCCCACATATAACGCAAGGCCTGTCTTCCATCCTCGGCCCTCCTGCCGGTGCGCTCCGAGGTCCCGACTGTGGCCTCCACCGCTTGGGGGGTCGGCTTCCACTAGAAGAGCCTCCCCCGGAGTACTGCTGCGGTCGCTTTCTTTCCTCATGGTGTGCCGGGCCCTCCCTCCTGGCGCGTGTAACGGCGAACCCGCGCTCCACCACCGTGGCCCTGTCGACCACTTTCTGAAAAGTGTGCAAATCGGCTGCTTGCACCACTTGGAAAATATCACTCCGTAATCCATCCACGAAAAGTTGCGCCTTGTGGGACTCATCCCTTATCACGAAAGGGACGCAGTTGGGCAGTCTTACGAATTCGCGCTAATATGCCATCACTGTCTTACTCCCCTGCTGGATGTGGTTTAGGTCGTCCTCCAACTTCTTTTTAACGCTGCTTGTGAAGAAGGCTCCAAACAGCTCCTGTTTGAACACCGTCCACGATGGAAGCACGGCGGTGCCCTTTGTGGGATCAGGGCGTACCGTCTTCCACCATAAGCGGGCGTTCCCCTCTAGGAAGTGAACCGCAAGGGGAACCCGCTCGCTATCCTCCATGAGTAAGTCCTCAAATAACTTCTCCATCGATCCCACCCACTTCTCGACGATCCAAGGATCAGTAGTCTCCCCTTCGAGCGTGGGTGGGTCGTACTTCTTAAAGTCGGCCAGGTTGGCCCGCACGCGGTCCCGCTCAGTCAGCGGAACTGACCCCTCCCCCGTGGCGGCGGCGGCCACAGTAGGAGAAGGGGTGACTACGGTCTCCCTCGAGGTACCCCCGCCGGTGGTTCCCGGCGCCGGTCCCGCAGTTGCTGTCGCGGGTACCGCCGCTGGTGCCGTCGTCTGGGGTGGTGGTACCTCGTCTGCTGCAGTCGCTGCAGGGGCCACTCCTGCGCTGACCCCCGTCGTCGGCGCGCCTGGCCCCTGCGGAGGGGCTGTGGCGACCGTCACCGTCGCGGCCGGTTGTTGCTGCGTCAGCTGACGCACGTGATTTGTGAGAGTCGCCAGCTGCCCGGCCATCTCCCTCAGTTGTTGTCGCAGGAGCTGGTTCTCTGCGGCCGCCGACGTCGTCGCATCTGTCCCTGCATCCTCGGCCGATGATCTAGTACGGGCCATGTCTGTACACAAAAACATAAATCAGCTCTAGACTCCGCTAACAAGCCACGAACCACCTGTCGAGAGAAAAGGACCCAGACTCTTCCCCCCCCTCGATCACTCGCGTTCTACTCTCTTATGCCCTATCCATTCCATTCATTTGTAGCCTGGTGAGGTATTCCCGTGGACGTCGGCACAAACTGTCGTGATTGTCAAGCAGGATTTTCGTCTCTGATACCATCTTAATCAGTCACGCCCCGGGGGATTTATGTCAGCGGAAATGATTCACAAAAACATATGTGTTTGGCATATATAATTAAGTTTTTTTTTTTTTTTTTTTTTTTTTTTTTTTTTTTTTTTTTTTTGAAAAACCTTCTTCCCCGGCGCGTGCCCAGATCCGCCGCATATACAGGATCACTCTTCAAACGGACAGAGTCTCCCCTGTATATGCACGGCGTCGCGGCTCATACAATGTCCACAAACAGATATACAGTCAATCACAACAGTTCAAACATACACCCATTTACAAATGCAGAATAAATCTCACGGCCGATCAGTTTAAAAGGATAAATCAACAATGGTTGAAACGGCGCCCACCCGGCGGCCATATTTTTTAAAACACTTTTCGAAAGCAACAAAAACCCAGAGGTTTTGGAAAACAGTGCCCACACGACACTTAGGTTTTGAAATCCATTTTCGAAATCCATAAATCCACAAGGTTTTGAAAACGGTGCCCACACGACACCCATACTTTTGAAAACGGTTTTCGCAATCTTTTCTTTTGTTTGCTCTTTTATTTTTCTTAAAGCGGCCAACAGAGATAGAAAGGAATTAAATAATTTAGTAATCACCATGCCGACATCCACACCGACCCCACGAGGGTATCGAGAACCACACCACAGTCTACAACGTGAATGAAATGCTAAAGAGAAAATAAAAGTACTGTTCGGGGTCTCCAGAGACCCAGGAACTCCTGCCGTGGCCTCACCGTCGCCTATCTCTCTGCCCTGAAGGACCCTGTCGCAAGGTGGGAAGTCAGCGACTAAACAATAATAATAAAGTAATGCAGGGTAAAGTAATATGTCTAACCGTCACCAGCCGGAGCAACCACTCTCCCGAGAGGGAAAAGATGACACGAACACCTGTAGACCTGCAATACCCGACCCCGTCGGACAACTAAACCGACGGATCTCACCGCTCCCACGTCGGGCAACTAAACCGACGGGTCGCACCGCTCCCACGTCGGACAACTAAACCGACGGGTCGCACCGCTCATCCCTTGGCGCATCCCGCCCTACAACTACAGGGGCCCCACTCCGTCCTAGTGGGTATACACGGGTCATGGACCACTTTTCCGGAAAAGCGCACCCTTTGCGGTGGCCAAACCGCGGGTGCGCGTACTGCAGCCTCGAGCCAAGTAACCATAATACCCAGTATACTCATCGAACAAGACCATAGGGACAATCACGTTAGCATGATTAATTATTCAAAATAAGCACGTTACAACTACCGGGAACCCGGCACTAAGACTCCAAATAGAACCCACCTGTAAATACGGTGAACCACGCTCAATTCCTCCGCGTCCCGGTGCGCTCGCCCGGACCCACACGGACCTGCCGAAGGAAAATTAGTAACTCGAAACTCGAAAAGTATTACGAACTGCAAGGCCCTCCCGGTCGGTCGCGAGGCACGGCCCGCCGATCTGGCGGCGGCGGCGGCGACGTCCCCCCGGCGAGGGCGAAGGCACGGACGGCCCTGTGCGGCTCCCCGACTGCATGCGGGTGTGCGCATGCCCCCGGCCCCCGACTCACCGTCCGCATGCGGGGCTGCGCACGCGCCCAGCCCCGTGCGGGTTCACCACCCGCATGCGGGGCTGCGCACGCGCCCAGCCCCGTGCGGGTTAACCCCCCCGCATGCGGGGCTGCGCGCGTGCCCGGCCCGATGCGGGCTCCCCACCCGCATGCGGGGCTGCGCCTGCGCCAAGCCCCATGCGGGTTCACCCCCCCGCATGCGGGTTCAACCCCCGCAATCGGGGCTGCGCGCGTGCCCGGCCCCATGCGGGCTCCCCACCCGCAAGCGGGGCTGCGCAAGCGTCCAGCCCCGTGCGGGCCGCACGGGCGCGCCGCACGCATGGGGGCTGCGCACGGGCGCCGGATGTTACAAAATTTGAGTTGGCGTTTTTCGTGAATTCAGTTAAGTCTTGAAGATTCAAGGTAAAGGAAGTTGGATCATATAACTCAATCTCAAGAAAGAAGAATTCAAAAGGATCAGGTATGTTTAACTTAATATCTTTGGTGATCCGAATACTTCTTATAGCGTAGAAACACTTGGATGGATTTGTTATTGCATAAATATCAAAAACTGGACATGGGACATGTTCAGGATCCGGATCAGACTGTTCGATCCGGATCCCGAAGGTGGTTCGTTCATACACCAGTTCAATCCGGATCGTAGCTTCCCTTGATCCGGATCCCGAACACTGAGTTTACCATTTTATTTGAACGATCCGGATCAGGCTTCGCAATCCGGATCCCGAACGTTGATGTTTGGTGAACTGTATGAACGATCTGGATTAAGCACTTCGATCCGAATCCCGAACCTTCATTTTTTTGAAAACTGTTTTTCTCGCTACTGCAATCCGGATCGCCGATCTCCGATCCGGATCGTCGTCATGTAAAAACTCCAGAAAAGGTTAGTTTTTGATCCTTATCTTCTTCCAAGGGTTTCTAACCTATAAATAGACCCTATGATTCTCTTTCTAGGGTTAGTCCAAAAGAGGCCGTCAATCCAAATAGCCGTCATTATAAAATATAATCTTATATACGGCCTAAGATCCACATATAGAGAAGAAAGGAAATACTAGATTTAATCTTATGTTTCTTCATCTATATTGATTGATTTGATTCTAGGTTTTCATACTCACATTTTGAGTTGAATCAAATCAATGAATACTTAGATGGTATTTCCGATCTATTTCTAATCTAAGTATTCGGCGGATCATCACCACCCAAAAACAATGATTTACCCCAAAATCGGCGCGTGGACTTGCGTGGCCTTGTGGATTCAAGGTGCAACCGCTCTCGTGGATTCGGAGCGAGGTACGTTCGTGGATTCGAAGCGTGCTACTGGGTGAAGACCGTGGATTCGGTCGGACGTCGTGGACTCGACGTTGGACGCCGTGGATTCGGCGTTGGACGCACATCGTGGATTCGGGAAGCGTCGTGGAGCGAGCGGAGAAGATCAACTAGGAGCGTATGGAAAAGGTTGAGTCGTCTGTGAGTACGGTATATCACCTTGTACGTGTTTAATTCTAGTGGATTTCACCGTGTTATCGGTCCCGTGGTTTTTTACTCCGGTTTGGAGTTTTCCACGTAAAAATCTCTGCGTGTTATTTATTTTTCCGCATTGGGTTTTTATATCGCAAAGATTTTTGAGTGTTTATGGTTTACACCTATTCACCCCCCTCTAGGTGTTTTTTCCCCTATTTAGATCCTATTATTCATAAAACCCAACAAGTGGTATCAGAGCGGGAATAGGGTTGTAAACAATGGTTGAAGGTGGAAACATCAACAGACCCCCGTTCTTCGATGGAACAAATTATGCGTACTGGAAAGTACGGATGAAAACCTTTTTAATTTCCATCGACGAACGGGTGTGGCAATCAATTGAATTAGGATGGTCTAATCCAACTGAATTTATTGGTGATGTTCGCACCATCAAACCTAGGTCGAAATGGACCAAGGAAGAGATTGATATATCTTCTTACAATGGCAAGGGAATAAATGCTTTATTTAATGCCTTATCACAAACAGAGTTCTCTCGCGTCTCGGCATGTGAGACTGCGAAAGAAATCTGGGATGTTCTTCAAGTTACGCATGAGGGAACTAACCTTGTGAAGATTCAGAAACTGCAAATGCTTACGAGCAAGTTTGACTCTATTTTCATGGCAGAAAATGAATCGTTCACTGACTATTACACACGATTGCAAGACATCGTAAACTCATGTGCTAACTTGGGAGAGAAGATTCCAGAATTTAAAATTGTAAGAAAGATCTTAAGAACTCTTCCTGAAAGATTTCGTTCCAAGGTTACAGCCATTGAAACTATTAAACACCCGGACGAAATCCGTGTAGAAGAATTAGTTGGTTCTTTACAAACTTATGAAATGACATTTCCTACTAACTATTCTTCGGGAAAGGCATCCTCTTCTAAGTTTTCAGGTTATGCTTTGAAAACAACAAAAGAAGAAGACGCGGATTCATCCTCCTCAGGCGATGACGAGAATTTATCTATGGAGGACTTTGAGAAGCAGCTCGCTCTCTTGACAAGGAAGTTTCGCCGAAATTTTCGAAGGGGTAATTCAAGCAAAACTCCATCATTCGGAAAGTGGAAGAAAGGCAAGGGTTCTTCAAGTTACAAGTCAAGAAAGCAAGAAGGCTTTTTCTAAGGATAAGAAAAGCACAGAAGGACAAGTCCAATGCTTCAAGTGCCGAGGGTACGGCCATATCTCAACGGAATGTCCAACTAAGAATCCGTCTAAGAAGAAGGCGATGCAAGCCGCCACTTGGGATGACACCTCATCGTCAAATGAGTCATCATCAAGTGATGAAGAAGACAACGCAACTGCGTTCCACGCGTCCACATCTTCACCCTTCATGTGCTTAATAGCAAGTACATCCGACTCGTTGTCCAACTCCACTGTTGAAAAGAATGCAACGGACAATGAATCGGATGATTCGGAAGGTGAAGATTTTGCTCTAGCCTACCATAGACTTTGAGGGATTCAAAGAAACTGGCTAAGCAAAACAAGGGGTTGAGAGGGAGATTGCAGGATCTCGAAGAAGAACTAAAAAGGGTAACTTCTCTCTCGACCGATCTTGAAGTGGAAAGGGATAATCTGATAAAAGCAAATGTTTTCCTTCAAGAGTCCAATGGGCAATTCGAGAAGAATTATATAGATATGGTTAACAAAGCGAATTACTTCTTGAAGCTCAACGGCGAGGCTCGACAAGAAAAATTGGAAATGACAGAGACCATTATCCAACTCAAGGATGACTTACAGCGATTTTCATCAGGAAGGAGTAAGTCGGATAAGCTTCTTGGTCTTGGTCAATCAAACAAGTTCGGCCTCGGATACAATCGAACTGAAGACAATTTTAGTTCGGTTGGGATAGTTTTTGTGCCTCAGTCGGTATCTCCTCCTCCGACACCGGAATTCACGACAAGCAACGGCAACAAGCCTACTTCACCCTCTTCAGAATCGTCAAGCACTAGGTATGTTTTTCGTTGTAATTTTGAAGGGCACATTGAAAGAAATTGCAAGATTGGAGCTCAAAGATCAAATCAATCACATCTTGCAACTGCTACCAATGAGTTCACTCCCCAGAAATCAAAGAAGGACTTTTCAAAAGAAAAGAACATTGGTAGTACTTCAAACAAGACGATGACAAAAGAAAAAGATCAATCATACAAGACGTCTTCATCAAGGAAAATTTCTCAACCATTGCCAACATACTCTAAAACTCAAAAGGTTTGGGTATGCAAAGGTGAAACCTTTCCTTGTCTTTAATCTTTCTACGATTAAATGTTGTGTAGTTTATGTAGACTATTTTTTTTTCTTTGGGCCAACCCGTCAACCATCCTTGGGAGGTAAATGGTATATTTTCTTATTGGTTGATGATTTCTCTCGGTATTCATGGGTAGCATTTTTAAAGAGAAAGCTGATACTTTTGATTCTTTTCACGAGATTTGCCTTCGTATTATGATTGAAAGAATGAAAAGATCATTCGTGTTAGAAGTGATAGAGGTGGAGAATTCATAAATTCTAAATTCATTGATTTTTGCACTTCCAACGACATTAAGCATGAATTCTCTGCACCCTACACACCTCAACAGAATGGTGTTGTCGAGCCGCAAAAACAGGGTGTTCAAGAGATGGCACGTGTATGCTTCATAGCTGGAATTTACCGCTACATTTTTGGGCGAAGCTGTGAACACTGCAATCTATGTTATTAATCGAGTTTATTTGCGCCCGGGAACGTTAAATACACCATATGAACTATGGTGTTGTAGAAAACCCAACATCAAATATTTTCGTATCTTCGGAAGTTGATGTTACATTTTACGTGACCGCGAAAATCTTGGAAAGTTTGACTCTCGAAGTGACGAAGGGATTTTCTTGGGGGTATTCTACGAATAGTAGAGCATATCGGGTATTTAACTTGGAATCTAAGACGATCGTAGAATCTATAAATGTTAAAGTAGATGAAGCTTTCCACTTTGCATCTGATAAATCTACCCCTGATATCTCTCTTGATGATGATACTTCCTGTAAGTGCATCTTCTCATGATAATACTTCCAATATGAATGATGCATCTAATGGTTCTTCAAGCTTATCTGATATGCAGGAATCATCTCATGTACCTCCGAGTACTCCATTACAACAAACGTTACGCATCTCCAAGGATCATCCTGAATCAAACATCATTGGAGACCCACAGAAGGAGTCAAAAACTCGGAGACAGTTGGTTTGTGGATTTCGCTTGTTACGTTTCCATGATCGAACCAAAGAACATCGATGAAGCTCTTCAGGATGACTACTGGATTGAAGCAATGCAGGAAGAGCTCCATCAGTTTGAACGCAACAAAGTCTGGGAATTAACGACGCCTCCGAAGCAACACAATGTGATTGGTACTAAATGGATTTTCAAGAACAAGAAAAATGAGGATGGTACCATCATCAGGAACAAAGCACGTTTAGTTGCTCAAGGCTACTCTCAAATAGAAGGTATAGACTTTGATGAAACGTTCGCCCCTGTAGCTAGACTCGAGTCCATTCGTATCTTATTCGCTATTGCTTGTCACTTTAAAATAAAACTCTTTCAAATGGACGTTAAGAGCGCGTTTTTAAATGGGTTTTTAAATGAGGAAGTTTATGTGGCTCAACCGAAAGGTTTTGTAGACTGTAAACTACCTAACCATGTTTTTCGTTTGAAAAAGGCTCTTTACGGTTTAAAACAAGCACCGCGAGCATGGTACGAAAGGTTGACAAAGCACCTTTTGGAGAAGGGCTATACTCGAGGGGGAGCAGATCGGACTCTCTTTGTGAAGCATTATCAAAATAACTTCATTGTTGCACAAATCTATGTCGATGACATTGTGTTTGGAGCAACAAAGGATAATGATGCTTCTAAATTCGCAGAAACCATGGAAAGCGAATTTGAGATGTCTATGATGGGCGAACTGACATACTTTCTTGGATTGCAAGTGAAACAAAATGGTGAAGGCATCCATCTGTGTCAATCCAAGTATGCAAAGGAGTTGGTAAAGAAATTCGGATTAGAAGATTCTAAAGATTTTCCTACTCCTATGGGAACTAGCAATAAGGGATTAGGAAGTGAATCTCTTAGTGATAATGTAGACGAGAAACTCTATCGCAGCATGATTGGAAGTCTACTTTACCTCACAGCTAGTCGCCCGGATATATCCTTTAGTGTTGGGATTTGCGCGAGATATCAATCAGCACCAAAGGAGGTTCACCTGAAAGCGGTGAAACGGATCATCCGGTACGTCAAAGGAACTGTAAACTTCGGAATTTGGTATCCTATGGGAACAAGTTTAGATATTATTGGATACTCAGATGCCGATTGGGCAGGATCTGTGGATGATCGGAAAAGTACGAGTGGTGCATGTTTTTATCTTGGCCATTGTCTTGTTGCATGGCATAGTAAAAAGCAAAACTGCATTGCACTCTCGACTGCCGAAGCGGAATACATCTCAGCGGGTAGTTGTTCAACTCAACTCATTTGGATGAAAAGCGTGTTGAGCGACTTCCGGATTTCAGCAACTTCGGTAACTGTTTTATGTGACAACACAAGTGCTATAAACATTTCAAAAAACCCTGTGTTGCACTCTAGAACAAAACACATTGAACTTAGATATCATTTTCTTAGAGAGCTAGTTGAATCAAATATTCTTCAAATTTCCTACATTTCAACTGAAGATCAATTAGCTGACATTTTAACAAAACCTTTGGATCAAAAACGTTTTATTCATTTGCGTAAAGCAATTGGAATGCTTTCCTTGAAATAAACCCTTTTTGAAACTCTTGTTTAGGTTAGGTTTTGTTTTTGTGTTTTTGTTCATTATCTATGCTTAGACATAGAACATTAATTGAGCATTAGTTTAATTGACTTTAACTGCATCCTTTTATATATTTAGAAATTTATTATGCTTTAGATATCATAATATTTCATTTGATGCAATGATCATTTATGTCAATTAAATCATCTTTGTTTTGATCAAAGTCAATTTCTCTCTCGATGATCTCTTGGTATAGTTTTTATCTTATTTGACTGTTTAGTCGAGTATGAAATCGAGATCAATATTTGGTTGAATACTTTATATCTTAAATAATTGATAGCCAATTGAGGGGGAGTCAAAGAAAAAGTATTATGCTCAAAAGATGTGGAAAGAGTTACATCCCAATGAGGAGTGTGAAAACTACCACCACATGGAGGAAAGAGCTACCACCTCGGTCGTCCGAGTACTGTGTGCAGCTACCACATGTATACCAAGCAAGGTTTTTCAAGTTTGATTAATTAAAATGCATGTTGAAATACTTGACTCTGTCAAAATTTCAAGGTTGGTATAAGGTGGGATTTTTAATGAAAGATGCTCAAAGAGCCACTCTCTTCAATAAATTGACTAGATATATTATCTAATTTATCGGGGATTTAGACATCTATTGATCTTTGTATTTCATTTTCTTTACCGAATTGATGATTTGATAAAGGCATTACTCATAAGATCAAGTTAGATGTAATTGAAGTTGTTCAACTTTAAGGGATTTAATTTTTATAAATTTTCGTTTCATTTGTTGGATGTTATTGATAGATTTGGTATAATCTATTTCTTGTTGTATGAAACGATGATTTTCGTTTAAAGTTGATACACAAAAGTGCTTACAATCTTTTTCTGGTTTTTCTAGAATTTCTCTGAAATTTTCTAAAGAAAAAGTTGGAGCCGATCCGGATTGGACCTGCCGATCCGGATCCCGAACGCAGATATTCTTCTGCGGGCAGACGATCCGGATTGGACCTGCCGATCCGGATCCCGAACGCAGTTTTTCACTGCGGGTAGCCGATCCGGATCGTAATCACGAACTGATCCGGATCGCGGCTAGGGTTTTATATAGAACAAAAGGGTTTTGATTTCTTTTACTCCAATCTTTTGTTCCAAAGTTTCCAGAGCTTCTCTCTCTAGATTTCATCCATCTTGGAAGCTTTCAAACTCAAGTTCTTCAATTCCAAGTAAGTTTTATTGATCAAAATCTCGGTTTTTCACAGTTTTTCTTATTCCTCCTCAAAACGTGATGAATTTCTTGTATCAATTTCATTTGTGGATGGTTTTTGATCAAATTTCTTTTGAAATAAGAACTCTGGGTAGATTAGTTTTGATTATATGCTAGGTATTCTCAAGATAAACGGATTTTTGGTCTTCGATTTCAAAAATTTCGGTTTTAGGGCATATAATGGGAATTTTCCAAAATCATGCAATTGATCTATTTTTAAATTTCCTTTTGCAAAACTAATTTGATTCCTAGTCTCTCTACACGATAATGATTGTTTGGGTACAATTTTTCTAATTTTTGAAAATTACAAAATTTTCGTGTTCTTGAGTTGCTCTTCACAGGATTTCAATCCTCTTAAAGCACGCACAGCTATGGAATTCTCATGGATCATCTTGCTGTTAGTCACAATGGTGCATACTCGAGCAACCAATAAACTGAAAAGAGCCAAGAAACTTCAACGAAAAGGTGAATTTGATCTGATTAGTGACTCGGAAACTGAAACAAATAATGATGAAGTAGACTGGGACGTGTTAACGAATGATGATGAATCAATGCCCGTTAAACCTGAACAAAAGGCTTCCAATGGATCAAAAGGAAAGGCACCCATTGACACAGGAAAAGCACCTATGACGTCACCGACCGTCTCGGTAAAAAGGAAACGACTTGCTCGACGCTTTGGACAAGCACGAGAGGCTAATGCTAGCAAGCCAATGGTTCCTGACTCCCCGCCTCGGGTGGAAGGAGTGTTCGTCAGCATTGATCGCCTTCGAGCTTTTGAACATCGTGAATGTATCGGTGAACGACATGTCAACATTGAAGCTCTCCGAAATCACTCACCAGAGTTTGGAACTTTAATTGAGCAAGCTAATCTCATCCAAGTCTGCCGATTCCCTGAATTACTTGGGTATTGCTTGTATCGTGTGAGAACCTTCTACACGAATGCAAGACATCTTCAAGAAGATGAACGTGGCTCAATGCATTTCTATACAAATATCCAAGGGATGAAACTTAAAATCACTCCGCAATTAATCGGCGAAGTCCTTGGAATGGAATCCAACACATCGGGGATCAACTATTTGACGGGAAGAAGTTTGACGAATGCCTTGTGGCAAACCGTGATAGGAAAAATTTGTTTGGAAGGAACTGAATCAGCTGATGGCAAAAGTGTAAAATCCAAACATCTTCGACTGGAGTACCGATTTCTTAATTTCATCACATGTTACAACATTCTTCCTAACATGCAGACCAAGTTAGTGAGATGGGATAGAATGCTGTTCTTATATCTCATAGGTCATCCCTCTGAGGCTGTAGGATTGAACATGAACATCCCCTACATAATTTGGAATAGAATGTCAAGATATGTTGTGCATCCTCATCCTTCTGAGCGACTTCCATTTCCATTAATCATCATGAGGATCTTGCAAAAGTTTGAAATTGATATAAGCTCGACATCATATCAACACTGTTGGGGGATGATAGATGAGTCAACGATTGTGAAGTCACTTCACAAATTACCACATGTTACTCCGACACCCTCCACTGGAAAGAAACCTTGTGTCGGCACCTCTGCCTCACCGTCTCAACAAGCACCCGGCGCGGATGATCAAGCATCGGTAACTTCGATTTTCAAGCAACAACAGCGCCTATCTTTTCAACAAGAGCAAATCACCAAAGAGCAGAGGCGAATCTCCGAAGAACTCGAGATAATCACAGCATCCCAAATCACATTAACTAAGACGGTCTCGTCAATAAAGAAGTTAATGCAGAAAACGTTCTCGAAAATGGGATACAGCGCCTCGGATGACTCAGATTCAGATGCTTGAATCGTTTGGCTAATCCTTCTCTTGTGCAGGAATTTTTTTTTTTTTAACTTTTTTGTGCAGGTCTTTAAGTTTTTAGTTTTAAGTTTTAGTTCTCAAACTTTTGGTACTTGAACTGTTAACTATTCTCTCCATTTTGGTAATTTTTTGGCTAACTTTTGTGACAAAAAGGGGGAGAGAGAAGTATAAACAATGATACTATGATACAATGGTTGTGAGAAACTTGAAACTATAGAGGTAAGTATAACCTCAACTTGACCTCAACTTGCAAGGTAAGTAGAACTTCAACTTTCGGTTTTCATTTGTGGTTGAGTGCATGCCTCGACTAACTATTCGACTAACTATTTGGGCATGTAATATAACTAACAAGTTGATGTTCACTAACATGACATTTGGATGTTGATTGCATAGAAGATATGTTGGTGTTTTAACTATGATCAGTTTACATATCTGAATGTATAAATGTCATGGTAAGTATAAATGAGTATAAACTTCATCTCTGTATGTGATTTTGAATGATATAAAATTCTTGAGGTATCTAACGATTTCTTTTGTCAAGAATGATTTCTTTTGCAGAGAGTACAGATGTCTAAGTCTAGAGTCTGTTTTAGGAGTTTAACTCATGTATTTTATTTTGGATCTCCATTGTAAATTTTTGTTGTATGGTGATAGCAACAAAAATATCTTTTTGAATTTTCTTGAGTGGATCTATGTTTTGTCACGAAACCGCCAAAGGGGGAGATTGTTACGGAATTTGAGTTGGCGTATTTCGTGAATTCGGTTAAGTCTTGAAGATTGAAGGTAAAGGAAGTTGGATCATATAACTCAATCTCAAGAAAGAAGAATTCAAAAGGATCAGGTATGTTTAACTTAATATCTTTGGTGATCCGAATACTTCTTATAGCGTAGAAACACTTGGATGGATTTGTTATTGCATAAATATCAAAAACTGGACATGGGACATGTTCAGGATCCGGATCAGACTGTTCGATCCGGATCCCGAAGGTGGTTCGTTCATACACCAGTTCAATCCGGATCGTAGCTTCCCTTGATCCGGATCCCGAACACTGAGTTTACCATTTTATTTGAACGATCCGGATCAGGCTTCGCAATCCGGATCCCGAACGTTGATGTTTGGTGAACTGTATGAACGATCCGGATCAAGCACTTCGATCCGGATCCCGAACCTTCGTTTTTCTGGAAACTTTTTTCTCGCTACTGCAATCCGGATCGCCGATCTCCGATCCGGATCGTCGTCATGTAAAAACTCCAGAAAAGGTTAGTTTTTGATCCTTATCTTCTTCCAAGGGTTTCTAACCTATAAATAGACCCTATGATTCTTTTTCTAGGGTTAGTCCAAAAAGCCAATCCAAATAGCCGTCATTATAAAATATCATTTAATACGGCCTAAGATCCACATATAGAGAAGAAAGGAAATATAGATTTACTCTTATGTTTCTTCATCTATATTGATTGATTTGATTCTAGGTTTTCATACTCACATTTTGAGTTGAATCAAATCAATGAATACTTAGATGGTATTTCCGATCTATTTTAATCTAAGTATTCGGCGGATCATCACCACCCAAAAACAACGATTTACCCCAAATCGGCGCGTGGACTCGCGTGGCCTTGTGGATTCAAGGTGCAACCGCTCTCGTGGATTCGGAGCGAGGTACGTTCGTGGATTCGAAGCGTGCTACTGGGTGAAGACCGTGGATTCGGTCGGACGTCGTGGACTCGACGTTGGACGCCGTGGATTCGGCGTTGGACGCAGATCGTGGATTCGAGAAGCGTCGTGGAGCGAGCGGAGAAGATCAACTAGGAGCGTATGGAAAAGGTTGAGTCGTCTGTGAGTACGGTATATCACCTTGTACGTGTTTAATTCTAGTGGATTTCACCGTGTTATCGGTCCCGTGGTTTTTTACTCCGGTTTGGAGTTTTCCACGTAAAAATCTCTGCGTGTTATTTATTTTTCCGCATTGGGTTTTTATATCGCAAAGATTTTTGAGTGTTTATGGTTTACACCTATTCACCCCCCTCTAGGTGTTTTTTCCCCTATTTAGATCCTATTATTCATATAACCCAACACCAGATTCCGGGTGAATCCGTTGCCTGTGCCCCCCATTCCCCCCCCCCCCCCATTGCAGAAAAAAACAAGAAAGCCAAGAACGGTGAATACGTCACCTCGGTTACGTCGACGGAGGTTGTGAGAGGAGGGGTCGCCTCGTTCTTGTGTGCCGGTTCGGAGGTGTGCGGTGTTCTTCTCCCATTCCTCGATTGCTCCGCCGCGATACCTCGCGCCGATCGGTGGGAAGAGAGGGTTTGGGGAATGGTTCCTGTCCGCCGTTCAGGTATTGTACATTTAGGGTGAGAGGAACGGTAGGGGAACTCAAAACCTAAACCCAAACAAATACGTATTAAATTTGCCGCTTAGGTACACGGGGACTTAACCCAAGTCCCAATTACAATTTATGATCGGCGAATTGAGTTTGGGAAACAACTTAAACCCCACACCCCGATCAACAGAAAGGAAAGGTTCGGGTGCGAACTGGTCCCGTCTGCCTCGATGAACGTGTAAGTCGCCTGAACTGCTACAAAACTTTCGAATTTATTTTGGAAGATTCCGGGTCGGAATCCAGAAACCGATCGCGCGCCGATCTCCGTTTCGCGAGTCTTATTGCTAAAAATACCCTCGGCCCCGGACGGGCTGTCCAGAAGAAAAACCGAACAGTTGCCCCCAAACCGTACCCCCAAACACTATTGACTCTGAAAAGTATTAAAACCGAGCTGTATATCAAATTTCCTCGAAAAGCTTGCAAAATCATTTACACCAATTTTCAATGCCCCGTGGCTACTGCGATGCTCTAACCACCCTTTCTGGGGTTCCGTAAGTCAAGAATCCGGATGCCGATCGTCAGCGCCGTTCACCATTTTTCGGCTCTACACAGAAAAATACTCGCAGCACCCTCAGATTATGCACTTAATAACACCCTTTATTTTACTTGGCTTTAACTTGACT
>CM055061.1:10184878-10225349 GCA_029204045.2 Tillandsia leiboldiana
CCCCCCCCCCCCCCCCCCCCCCCAATTTGAAGAAAAAAACAAGAAGCCACGGCAGCGAAACTACTTCTCACCTCGGTTACGTCGACGGAGGTTTGTGAAGGAGGGGTCGCCTCGTTCTTGTGTGCCCGGTTCCGGAGGTGTGCGGTTTTCTTTCCGTTCCTCGATCGCTCCGCCGCAATACCTCGCGCGATCGGTGGGAAGAGGAGGGGTTGGGGAACGGTCCTTGTCCGCGTTCAGGATTGTACATTTAGGGTGAGAGGAACGGTAGGGGAACTCAAAACCTAAACCCAAACAATCGTAGTAAATTAGCGCTTAGGTACACGGGGACTTAACCCTAAGTCCCCAAAATTATAATTTATGATCGGCGAATTGAGTTTGGGAACCACTTAACCCACACCCCTTCAACAGAAAGGAAAGGTTCGGGTGCGAAACCTGGTCCGGTCTGCCTCGATGAACAGTTTAGTCGCCTGAACTGCTACAAAACTTTCGGAATTTATTTCGAAAGATTCGGGGTCAGAATCCAGAACCGATCGCGCCGCCGATCTCCGTTTCGTGAGCGTTATTGGCTAAAAATACCCGAGCCCCGACGGTCTGTCAGAAAGAAACACAGTAAAGCCCCCAAACCGACCCCCAAAAACACTATTGACTCTGAAAATTATTAAACGAGCGGTTATCACACCACCACTCACCTCTTAAAACCGAGTTTCGTCCTCGAAACTCAAATCCTCGGTTGCGGGAAAATATTGGGTTAGCACTCCCTCATTTTTGACTCAGCTCCCACTCGCTTCTCGCTCCTCATGTTTGCTCCAGAGCACCTTCACGTAGGGGATGACTCGGTTTCGCAGTGTCTTGCTTTCTCTTGCTAGGATACGCACCGGGGTTTCCTCGAAGCTTAGGTCCTCCTTGAGCTCGAGCGCGGAAAC
Organism: Tillandsia leiboldiana; assembly: GCA_029204045.2. Taxonomy (NCBI): domain Eukaryota; kingdom Viridiplantae; phylum Streptophyta; class Magnoliopsida; order Poales; family Bromeliaceae; genus Tillandsia; species Tillandsia leiboldiana. Next base: position 10,185,802 of record CM055061.1, read on the forward strand.
ATCCAACACGTGTGATGGGTCGGAAAGATACTTCCGAAGCATGGACACGTGGAAAACATTGTGGACTCGGTCGAGGTTTGGTGGTAGGGCAAGGCGGTACACCACTGGCCGATGCGCTCCAGATCTCGAAGGGTCCCACGAACCGTGGGCTCAGCTTGCCGTTCAGCCCGAAACGCTTGATTCCTCTGGATGGCGAGACCCGCAAAGCACGTGTTCTCCCACTTGGAATTCCAAGTCGCGGTGCCTCGGTCGCGTAGCTCTTCTGTCGACTCTGGGCGGTCAGTAAGCGCTGTTTGATGAGGCGTACCTTCTCTTCATCTCTTTCACTAGGTCGGTCCCAAGAATTTCCGTTCGCCCCAAGTCGTCCCAACAGATCGGGGATCGGCAGCGTCTCCCATATAAGGCTTCGTAGGGCGCCATCTGGATGCTGGCCTGGTAGCTTGTTGAGGCGGCGAATTCCACGAGGGGTAGGTAGCGTTGACCAACCGACTCCCCAGTCAAGTACACAGGCGTGAAGCAGGTCCTCGAGGGTCTGAATCACTCGCTCCGCTGTTCGTCCGTCGGAGGGTGAAAGGCTGCTGAAATGTAGCCTGGTCCCCAGGGCCTGCTGTAGGCTCTACCAAAACTTCGAGATGAAACGGGTGTCCTCTGTCCGAGGTGATCGATGTCGGCACTCCATGCAGTCTCACGATCTCGCTGAGGTAGACTTGAGCCAACCGCTCTCGTCCAGGTTGTGTTGGATGGGCAGGAAATGTGCTGACTTGGTTAGCCGGTCCACAATGACCCAGATTGCGTCGTGCCCCTGCTGTGAACGTGGGAATCCAGTGACGAAGTCCATGGTGATCTGATCCCACTTCCACTCTGGCACCGGTAAGGGCTGTAGCTTTCCCGCCGGCCGCTGATGCTCTGCCTTTATCTGCTGACATATCAGGCAATGAGCTACATGTTGAGTCACATCCCCCTTCAGCTTGGGCCACCAGAAGGTCTGCTTGAGGTCCTTGTACATCTTCGTGCCCCCTGGATGCGCCGCATAAGGGGCGCGGTGTGCCTCTGCTAGGATTTCCTCCTTCAATTCCGGGGTATCCGGCACGCAAATCCGCCCACAGAACCGTAGAGTGCCGTCGCCTTCCACTGAAAATCACTTTCTTGATCCAGTGAGATCTTGTCTCGCACGAGCTGTAGGGGGAGTCGGTCTGTTGTCCTTCCCGGATCTTCTCGAATAGCGTCGGCTTGACTACCAAGGCTAAGAGTTGCGCAACCGTGCCCACTGGTACCACCTCCAACTCTAATCGGGCGAACTCCGCGATCAGGCTGCTCTGCTCAGTTATCGCGCCCCCAGACCCCTTCTTGTTGCCCCTTCCTGCTCAGCGCGTCTGCCACTACGTTTGCCTTCCCGGGGTGGTATTGAATAGTCAGATCGTAATCCTTCAATAATTCAAGCCACCGCCTCTGCCGCAAATTTAGCTCCTTTTGGGTGAACAGGTACTTAAGACTTTGGGTCTGAAAAGACGTTACAGTGGACACCAAAGAGGTAGTGTCTCCATAACTTTAGAACGAAGACCACTGCAGCTAGCTCCAAATCATGTATTGGGTAGTTCCTCTCGTAATCCTTCAGTTGCCTGGAGGCGTAGGCTATTACTTTCCCCTGTTGCATCAGAACACCCCCAAGGCCGATCCTGGATGCGTCACAGTACACTTCATAATCCTCTCCGGTGTCGGTAGTACAAGTATTGGGGCCCTGGTCAGCCTTCTTTCTAGTTCCTCAAAGCTCTCCTGGCATTTAGCTGTCCATATAAACTTCTCCCCTTTTCTGGTCAACGGTTCAAAGGGGTAGCAATTTTCGCGAAACCTCGACGAAGCGTCTGTAATATCCTGCCAGGCCAGGAAACTGCGGATCTTCGTCACCGTCGGCGGCGGCTGCCAGTCGATCACCGATTCCACCTTCTTGGGGTCCACGGTGATCCCTTCGCCGAGATCACGTGCCCTAGGAATCCCACCTCGCGTAGCCAGAATTCACACTTTTTGAGCTTAGCGAACAGCTTCTGCTCCCTGAGGGTTTGGAGAATCGTTCGTAAATGGTCCTCGTGCTCCTCGTGCTCCTCGTGCTCCTCGTCGGTGGGTCAATAGATCAGTATGTCGTCGATGAAGACCACTACGAACCGGTCTAGGAATGGTCTGAAAATCCGGTTCATCATGTCCATAAGGACCGCGGGCGTTCGTAAGCCCGAACGGCATAACCGTAAACTCGTAGTGGCCATACCGGGTCCGGAAGGCGGTCCTCGGGATGTCCTCGTTCCGAACCCGGAGCTGATGGTACCCGATTGCAGATCAATCTTTGAGAATACCGTCGCTCCCCGCAACTGGTCGAAGAGGTCGTCGATTCTGGGCAGGGGGTACTTATTCTTCACTGTAACCTTGTTTATCCCTCTGTAGTCGATGCAGAGATGCAGGCTTCCGTATTTCTTCCGTACAAAGAGTACGGTGCGCCCCAGGGCGACACACTCGGCTGATAAACCCTTTGTCCAAGAGGTCCTCCAGTTGCGCCTTAAGCTCCTTCAACTCCGCGAAGGCCATTCGGTAGGGCGCCTTCGTGATAGGTTGAGTACCCGGTAAGAGTTCGATAGGGAACACCACCTCTCGTTCAGGGGGTATCCCGGGCAGTTCCGTCGGGAAGATATCGGGAAAATCCCTCACCACTGGGATGTCTGAAGGTGTCGCTGAGGGTCGGGTAACCAGATCCACTGATGCCAAGTAGGCCACACACCCACCCTCCACCAATCTTCTAGCCCGTGTCGATGAGATGATTGCTGGGAAGGAGATGCTCTTACACGCCAGGTACATATTCTCAGGTAAGCTCGGTTCTTGTAATTGCACCATCCGCTTCTCACAGTCGATGAGCACTTGGTACCTTGAGAGCCAATCCATGCCCAACACTACATCTTACTCCTTCAGGGGAATTACCGCCAAATCCCGGGCAAGCCAGTCGCCCTAGTTTACGGGCAGGGCGGCCACAAAGCTGACCGCCTCCAAAACCCCTCCCGCTGTTTGGACCGTCAATCGATTTTGGAGGGGCATCACCCCAAGACCATGCACAAAAACGAAGTCACGAGAAATGAAAGAGTGTGTTGCTCCGGTATCAAAAAGAGTTCTAGCGCGGGAATTTGAAACAAAGTAATACCTGCAAGTGCGTCCTCCGCGGGTCCGTCTCTTGGCGGGTCATCGAGAAAACCCGCCCGCCAGGTTGCGGCTGCCTATCCTCCTCTCGCCGTGGTACAGGGGGTCTAGAAGTCGACCCCACAGGAGCTTTCCCCTGCCCTGACAACTGTGGCGTGGGCTAGAAGCTGCAGAGGACGCAGATCCCCAGGCTAAGGGGCAGTTGCGGCGAAAGTGCCCTGTTTGCCGCATCGGAAGCAATGGTCACCCCTTTGGGGGCAATCTCCCACTCGGTGCCCTCCCCCCATATACGCAAGGCCTGTCTTCCATCCTCGGCCCTCCTGCCGGTGCGCTCCGAGGTCCCGACTGTGGCCTCCACCGCTTGGGGGGTCGGCTTCCACTAGAAGAGCCTCCCCCGGAGTACTGCTGCGGTCGCTTTCTTTCCTCATGGTGTGCCGGGCCCTCCCTCCTGGCGCGTGTAACGGCGAACCCGCGCTCCACCACCGTGCCCTGTCGACCACTTTCTGAAAAGTGTGCAAATCGGCTGCTTGCACCACTTGGAAAATATCACTCCGTAATCCATCCACGAAAGTTGCGCCTTGTGGGACTCATCCCTTATCACGAAAGGGACGCAGTTGGGCAGTCTTACGAATTCGCGCTAATATGCCATCACTGTCTTACTCCCCTGCTGGATGTGGTTTAGGTCGTCCTCCAACTTCTTTTTAACGCTGCTTGTGAAGAAGGCTCCAAACAGCTCCTGTTTGAACACCGTCCACGATGGAAGCACGGCGGTGCCCTTTGTGGGATCAGGGCGTACCGTCTTCCACCATAAGCGGGCGTTCCCCTCTAGGAAGTGAACCGCAAGGGGAACCCGCTCGCTATCCTCCATGAGTAAGTCCTCAAATAACTCTCCATCGATCCCACCCACTTCTCGACGATCCAAGGATCAGTAGTCTCCCCTTCGAGCGTGGGTGGGTCGTACTTCTTAAAGTCGGCCAGGTTGGCCCACGCGGTCCCGCTCAGTCAGCGGAACTGACCCCTCCCCGTGGCGGCGGCGGCCACAGTAGGAGAAGGGGTGACTACGGTCTCCCTCGAGGTACCCCCGCCGGTGGTTCCGGCGCCGGTCCCGCAGTTGCTGTCGCGGGTACCGCCGCGGTGCCGTCCGTCTGGGGTGGTGGTACCTCGTCTGCTGCAGTCGCTGCAGGGGCCACTCCTGCGCTGACCCCCGTCGTCGGCGCGCCTGGCCCCTGCGGAGGGGCTGTGGCGACCGTCACCGTCGCGGCCGGTTGTTGCTGCGTCAGCTGACGCACGTGATTTGTGAGAGTCGCCAGCTGCCCGGCCATCTCCCTCAGTTGTTGTCGCAGGAGCTGGTTCTCTGCGGCCGCCGACGTCGTCGCATCTGTCCCTGCATCCTCGGCCGATGATCTAGTACGGGCCATGTCTGTACACAAAAAAATTCATCAGCTCTAGACTCCGCTAACAAGCCCGAACCACCTGTCGAGAGAAAAGGACCCAGACTCTTCCCCCCCCTCGATCACTCGCGTTCTACTCTCTTATGCCCTATCCATTCCATTCATTTGTAGCCTGGTGAGGTATTCCCGTGGACGTCGGCACAAACTGTCGTGATTGTCAAGCAGGATTTTCGTCTCTGATACCATCTTAATCAGTCACGCCCGGGGGATTATATCAGCGGAAAATGATTCACAAAAACATATGTGTTTGGCATATATAATTAAGTTTTTTTTTTTTTTTTTTTTTTTTTTTTTTTTTTTTTTTTTTTTTGAAAAACCTTCTTCCCCGGCGCGTGCCCAGATCCGCCGCATATACAGGATCACTCTTCAAACGGACAGAGTCTCCCCTGTATATGCACGGCGTCGCGGCTCATACAATGTCCACAAACAGATATACAGTCAATCACAACAGTTCAAACATACACCCATTTACAAATGCAGAATAAATCTCACGGCCGATCAGTTTAAAAGGATAAATCACAATGGTTGAAACGGCGCCCACCCGGCGGCCATATTTTTTAAAACACTTTTCGAAAGCAACAAAAACCCAGAGGTTTTGGAAAACAGTGCCCACACGACACTTAGGTTTTGAAATCCATTTTCGAAATCCATAAATCCACAAGGTTTTGAAAACGGTGCCCACACGACACCCATACTTTTGAAAACGGTTTTCGCAATCTTTTCTTTTGTTTGCTCTTTTATTTTTCTTAAAGCGGCCAACAGAGATAGAAAGGAATTAAATAATTTAGTAATCACCATGCCGACATCCACACCGACCCCACGAGGGTATCGAGAAACCACACCACAGTCTACAACGTGAATGAAATGCTAAGAGAAAATAAAAGTACTGTTCGGGGTCTCCAGAGACCCAGGAACTCCTGCCGTGGCCTCACCGTCGCCTATCTCTCTGCCCTGAAAGGACCCTGTCGCAAGGTGGGAAGTCAGCGACTAAACAATAATATAAAGTAATGCAGGGTAAAGTATATGTCTAACCGTCACCAAGCCGGAGCAACCACATCTCCCGAGAGGGAAAAGATGACCGAACACCTGTAACCTGCAATACCCGACCCCGTCGGACAACTAAACCGACGATCTCACCGCATCCCACGTCGGCAACTAAACCGACGGGTCGCACCGCTCCCACGTCGGACAACTAAACCGACGGGGTCGCACCGCTCATCCCTTGCGCATCCCGCCCCTACAACTACATGGGCCCCACTCCGTCCTAGTGGGTATACCGGGTCATGGACCATTTTCCCGTAAAAGCGCACCCTTGCGGTGGCCAAACCGAGGGTGCCGCGTACTGCAAGCCTCGAGCCAGTAACCATAATACCCAGTATACTCATCGAACAAGAACCATAGGGACAATCACGTTAGCATATTAATTATTCAAATAAGCACGTTACAACTACCGGGAACCCGGCCACTAAGACTCCAAATAGAACCCACCTGTAAATACGGTGAACCACGCTCAATTCCTCGCGTCCCGGTGCGCTCGCCCGGACCCACACGGACCTGCCGAAGGAAAATTAGTAACTCGAACTCGAAAAGTATGACGAACTGCAAGGCCCTCCCGGTCGGTCGCGAGGCACGGCCCGCCGATCTGGCGGCGGCGGCGGCGACGTCCCCCCGGCGAGGGCGAAGGCACGGACGGCCCTGTGCGGCTCCCCGACTGCATGCGGGTGTGCGCATGCCCCCGGCCCCGACTCACCGTCCGCATGCGGGGCTGCGCACGCGCCCAGCCCCGTGCGGGTTTCACCACCCGCATGCGGGGCTGCGCACGCGCCCAGCCCCGTGCGGGGTTAACCCCCCCGCATGCGGGGCTGGCGCGCGTGCCCGGCCCGATGCGGGCTCCCCACCCGCATGCGGGGCTGCGCCTGCGCCAAGCCCCATGCGGGTTCACCCCCCCGCATGCGGGTTCAACCCCCGCAATCGGGGCTGCGCGCGTGCCCGGCCCCATGCGGGCTCCCCACCCGCAAGCGGGGCTGCGCAAGCGTCCAGCCCCGTGCGGGCCGCACGGGCGCGCCGCACGCATGGGGGCTGCGCACGGGCGCCGGATGTTACAAAATTTGAGTTGGCGTTTTTCGTGAATTCAGTTAAGTCTTGAAGATTCAAGGTAAGGAAGTTGGATCATATAACTCAATCTCAAGAAAGAAGAATTCAAAAGGATCAGGTATGTTTAACTTAATATCTTTGGTGATCCGAATACTCTTATAGCGTAGAAACACTTGGATGGATTTGTTATTGCATAAATATCAAAACTGGACATGGGACATGTTCAGGATCCGGATCAGACTGTTCGATCCGGATCCCGAAGGTGGTTCGTTCATACACCAGTTCAATCCGGATCGTAGCTTCCCTTGATCCGGATCCCGAACACTGAGTTTACCATTTTATTTGAACGATCCGGATCAGGCTTCGCAATCCGGATCCCGAACGTTGATGTTTGGTGAACTGTATGAACGATCTGGATTAAGCACTTCGATCCGAATCCCGAACCTTCATTTTTTTGAAAACTGTTTTTCTCGCTACTGCAATCCGGATCGCCGATCTCCGATCCGGATCGTCGTCATGTAAAAACTCCAGAAAAGGTTAGTTTTTGATCCTTATCTTCTTCCAAGGGTTTCTAACCTATAAATAGACCCTATGATTCTCTTTCTAGGGTTAGTCCAAAAAGAGGCCGTCAATCCAAATAGCCGTCATTATAAAATATAATCTTATATACGGCCTAAGATCCACATATAGAGAAGAAAGGAAATACTAGATTTAATCTTATGTTTCTTCATCTATATTGATTGATTTGATTCTAGGTTTTCATACTCACATTTTGAGTTGAATCAAATCAATGAATACTTAGATGGTATTTCCGATCTATTTCTAATCTAAGTATTCGGCGGATCATCACCACCCAAAAACAATGATTTACCCCAAAATCGGCGCGTGGACTTGCGTGGCCTTGTGGATTCAAGGTGCAACCGCTCTCGTGGATTCGGAGCGAGGTACGTTCGTGGATTCGAAGCGTGCTACTGGGTGAAGACCGTGGATTCGGTCGGACGTCGTGGACTCGACGTTGGACGCCGTGGATTCGGCGTTGGACGCACATCGTGGATTCGGGAAGCGTCGTGGAGCGAGCGGAGAAGATCAACTAGGAGCGTATGGAAAAGGTTGAGTCGTCTGTGAGTACGGTATATCACCTTGTACGTGTTTAATTCTAGTGGATTTCACCGTGTTATCGGTCCCGTGGTTTTTTACTCCGGTTTGGAGTTTTCCACGTAAAAATCTCTGCGTGTTATTTATTTTTCCGCATTGGGTTTTTATATCGCAAAGATTTTTGAGTGTTTATGGTTTACACCTATTCACCCCCCTCTAGGTGTTTTTTCCCCTATTTAGATCCTATTATTCATAAAACCCAACAAGTGGTATCAGAGCGGGAATAGGGTTGTAAACAATGGTTGAAGGTGGAAACATCAACAGACCCCCGTTCTTCGATGGAACAAATTATGCGTACTGGAAAGTACGGATGAAAACCTTTTTAATTTCCATCGACGAACGGGTGTGGCAATCAATTGAATTAGGATGGTCTAATCCAACTGAATTTATTGGTGATGTTCGCACCATCAAACCTAGGTCGAAATGGACCAAGGAAGAGATTGATATATCTTCTTACAATGGCAAGGGAATAAATGCTTTATTTAATGCCTTATCACAAACAGAGTTCTCTCGCGTCTCGGCATGTGAGACTGCGAAAGAAATCTGGGATGTTCTTCAAGTTACGCATGAGGGAACTAACCTTGTGAAGATTCAGAAACTGCAAATGCTTACGAGCAAGTTTGACTCTATTTTCATGGCAGAAAATGAATCGTTCACTGACTATTACACACGATTGCAAGACATCGTAAACTCATGTGCTAACTTGGGAGAGAAGATTCCAGAATTTAAAATTGTAAGAAAGATCTTAAGAACTCTTCCTGAAAGATTTCGTTCCAAGGTTACAGCCATTGAAACTATTAAACACCCGGACGAAATCCGTGTAGAAGAATTAGTTGGTTCTTTACAAACTTATGAAATGACATTTCCTACTAACTATTCTTCGGGAAAGGCATCCTCTTCTAAGTTTTCAGGTTATGCTTTGAAAACAACAAAAGAAGAAGACGCGGATTCATCCTCCTCAGGCGATGACGAGAATTTATCTATGGAGGACTTTGAGAAGCAGCTCGCTCTCTTGACAAGGAAGTTTCGCCGAAATTTTCGAAGGGGTAATTCAAGCAAAACTCCATCATTCGGAAAGTGGAAGAAAGGCAAGGGTTCTTCAAGTTACAAGTCAAGAAAGCAAGAAGGCTTTTCTAAGGATAAGAAAAGCACAGAAGGACAAGTCCAATGCTTCAAGTGCCGAGGGTACGGCCATATCTCAACGGAATGTCCAACTAAGAATCCGTCTAAGAAGAAGGCGATGCAAGCCGCCACTTGGGATGACACCTCATCGTCAAATGAGTCATCATCAAGTGATGAAGAAGACAACGCAACTGCGTTCCACGCGTCCACATCTTCACCCTTCATGTGCTTAATAGCAAGTACATCCGACTCGTTGTCCAACTCCACTGTTGAAAAGAATGCAACGGACAATGAATCGGATGATTCGGAAGGTGAAGATTTTGCTCTAGCCTACCATAGACTTTTGAGGGATTCAAAGAAACTGGCTAAGCAAAACAAGGGGTTGAGAGGGAGATTGCAGGATCTCGAAGAAGAACTAAAAAGGGTAACTTCTCTCTCGACCGATCTTGAAGTGGAAAGGGATAATCTGATAAAAGCAAATGTTTTCCTTCAAGAGTCCAATGGGCAATTCGAGAAGAATTATATAGATATGGTTAACAAAGCGAATTACTTCTTGAAGCTCAACGGCGAGGCTCGACAAGAAAAATTGGAAATGACAGAGACCATTATCCAACTCAAGGATGACTTACAGCGATTTTCATCAGGAAGGAGTAAGTCGGATAAGCTTCTTGGTCTTGGTCAATCAAACAAGTTCGGCCTCGGATACAATCGAACTGAAGACAATTTTAGTTCGGTTGGGATAGTTTTTGTGCCTCAGTCGGTATCTCCTCCTCCGACACCGGAATTCACGACAAGCAACGGCAACAAGCCTACTTCACCCTCTTCAGAATCGTCAAGCACTAAGGTATGTTTTCGTTGTAATTTTGAAGGGCACATTGAAAGAAATTGCAAGATTGGAGCTCAAAGATCAAATCAATCACATCTTGCAACTGCTACCAATGAGTTCACTCCCCAGAAATCAAAGAAGGACTTTTCAAAAGAAAAGAACATTGGTAGTACTTCAAACAAGACGATGACAAAAGAAAAAGATCAATCATACAAGACGTCTTCATCAAGGAAAATTTCTCAACCATTGCCAACATACTCTAAAACTCAAAAGGTTTGGGTATGCAAAGGTGAAACCTTTCCTTGTCTTTAATCTTTCTACGATTAAATGTTGTGTAGTTTATGTAGACTATTTTTTTTTTCTTTGGGCCAACCCGTCAACCATCCTTGGGAGGTAAATGGTATATTTTCTTATTGGTTGATGATTTCTCTCGGTATTCATGGGTAGCATTTTTAAAAGAGAAAGCTGATACTTTTGATTCTTTTCACGAGATTTGCCTTCGTATTATGATTGAAAAGAATGAAAAGATCATTCGTGTTAGAAGTGATAGAGGTGGAGAATTCATAAATTCTAAATTCATTGATTTTTGCACTTCCAACGACATTAAGCATGAATTCTCTGCACCCTACACACCTCAACAGAATGGTGTTGTCGAGCGCAAAAACAGGGTTGTTCAAGAGATGGCACGTGTTATGCTTCATAGCTGGAATTTACCGCTACATTTTTGGGCCGAAGCTGTGAACACTGCAATCTATGTTATTAATCGAGTTTATTTGCGCCCGGGAACGTTAAATACACCATATGAACTATGGTGTTGTAGAAAACCCAACATCAAATATTTTCGTATCTTCGGAAGTTGATGTTACATTTTACGTGACCGCGAAAATCTTGGAAAGTTTGACTCTCGAAGTGACGAAGGGATTTTCTTGGGGTATTCTACGAATAGTAGAGCATATCGGGTATTTAACTTGGAATCTAAGACGATCGTAGAATCTATAAATGTTAAAGTAGATGAAGCTTTCCACTTTGCATCTGATAAATCTACCCCTGATATCTCTCTTGATGATGATACTCCTGTAAGTGCATCTTCTCATGATAATACTTCCAATATGAATGATGCATCTAATGGTTCTTCAAGCTTATCTGATATGCAGGAATCATCTCATGTACCTCCGAGTACTCCATTACAACAAACGTTACGCATCTCCAAGGATCATCCTGAATCAAACATCATTGGAGACCCACAAGAAGGAGTCAAAACTCGGAGACAGTTGGTTTGTGGATTCGCCTGTTACGTTTCCATGATCGAACCAAAGAACATCGATGAAGCTCTTCAGGATGACTACTGGATTGAAGCAATGCAGGAAGAGCTCCATCAGTTTGAACGCAACAAAGTCTGGGAATTAACGACGCCTCCGAAGCAACACAATGTGATTGGTACTAAATGGATTTTCAAGAACAAGAAAAATGAGGATGGTACCATCATCAGGAATAAAGCACGTTTAGTTGCTCAATGCTACTCTCAAATGGAAGGTATAGACTTTGATGAAACGTTCGCCCCTGTAGCTAGACTCGAGTCCATTCGTATCTTATTCGCTATTGCTTGTCACTTTAAAATAAAACTCTTTCAAATGGACGTTAAGAGCGCGTTTTTAAATGGGTTTTTAAATGAGGAAGTTTATGTGGCTCAACCGAAAGGTTTTGTAGACTGTAAACTACCTAACCATGTTTTTCGTTTGAAAAAGGCTCTTTACGGTTTAAAACAAGCACCGCGAGCTTGGTACGAAAGGTTGACAAAGCACCTTTTGGAGAAGGGCTATACTCGAGGGGGAGCAGATCGGACTCTCTTTGTGAAGCATTATCAAAATAACTTCATTGTTGCACAAATCTATGTCGATGACATTGTGTTTGGAGCAACAAAGGATAATGGTGCTTCTAAATTCGCAGAAACCATGGAAAGCGAATTTGAGATGTCTATGATGGGCGAACTGACATACTTTCTTGGATTACAAGTGAAACAAAATGGTGAAGGCATCCATCTGTGTTAATCCAAGTACGCAAAGGAGTCGGTAACGAAATTCGGATTAGAAGATTCTAAAGATTTTCCTACTCCTATGGGAACTAGCAATAAGGGATTAGGAAGTGAATCTCTTAGTGATAATGTAGACGAGAAACTCTATCGCAGCATGATTGGAAGTCTATTTTACCTCACAGCTAGTCGCCCGGATATATCCTTTAGTGATGGGATTTGCGTGAGATATCAATCAGCACCAAAGGAGGTTCACCTGGAAGCGGTGAAACGGATCATCCGGTACGTCAAAGGAACTGTAAACTTCGGAATTTGGTATCCTATGGGAACAAGTTTAGATATTATTGGATACTCAGATGCCGATTGGGCAGGATCTGTGGATGATCGGAAAAGTACGAGTGGTGCATGTTTTTATCTTGGCCACTGTCTTGTTGCATGGCATAGTAAAAAGCAAAACTGCATTGCACTCTCGACTGCCGAAGCGGAATACATCTCAGCGGGTAGTTGTTCAACTCAACTTATTTGGATGAAAAGTGTGTTGAGCGACTTCCGGATTTCAGCAACTTCGGTAACTGTTTTATGTGACAACACAAGTGCTATAAACTTTTCAAAAAACCCTGTGTTGCACTCTAGAACAAAACACATTGAACTTAGATATCATTTTCTTAGAGAGCTAGTTGAATCAAATATTCTTCATATTTCCTAAATTCAACTGAAGATCAATTAGCTGACATTTTAACAAAACCTTTGGATCAAAAACGTTTTATTCATTTGCGTAAAGCAATTGGAATGCTTTTCTTGAAATAAACCCTTTTTGAAACTCTTGTTTAGGTTAGGTTTTGTTTTTGTGTTTTTGTTCATTATCTATGCTTAGACATAGAATATTAATTGAGCATTAGTTTAATTGACTTTAACTGCATCCTTTTATATGTTTAGAAATTTATTATGCTTTAGATATCATAATATTCCATTTGATGCAATGATCATTTATGTCAATTAAATCATCTTTGTTTTGATCAAAGTCAATTTCTCTCTCGATGATCTCTTGGATAGTTTTTATCTTATTTGACTGTTTAGTCGAGTATGAAATCGAGATCAATTTTTGGCTAAATACTTTATATCTTAAATAATTGATAGCCAATTGAGGGGGAGTCAAAGAAAAAGTATTATGCTCAAAAGATGTGGAAAGAGTTACATCCCAATGAGGAGTGTGAAAACTACCACCACATGGAGGAAAGAGCTACCACCTCGGTCGTCCGAGTACTGTGTGCAGCTACCACATGTATACCAAGCAAGGTTTTTCAAGTTTGATTAATTAAAATGCATGTTGAAATACTTGACTCTGTCAAAATTTCAAGGTTGGTATAAGGTGGGATTTTTAATGAAAGATGCTCAAAGAGCCACTCTCTTCAATAAATTGACTAGATATATTATCTAATTTATCGGGGATGTTAGACATCTATTGATCTTTGTATTTCATTTTCTTTACCGAATTGATGATTTGATAAAGGCATTACTCATAAGATCAAGTTAGATGTAATTGAAGTTGTTCAACTTTAAGGGATTTAATTTTTATAAATTTTCGTTTCATTTGTTGGATGTTATTGATAGATTTGGTATAATCTATTTCTTGTTGTATGAAACGATGATTTTCGTTTAAAGTTGATACACAAAAGTGCCTACAATCTTTTTCTGGTTTTTCTAGAATTTCTCTGAAATTTTCTAAAGAAAAAGTTGGAGCCGATCCGGATTGGACCTGCCGATCCGGATCCCGAACGCAGATATTCTTCTGCGGGCAGACGATCCGGATTGGACCTGCCGATCCGGATCCCGAACGCAGTTTTTCACTGCGGGTAGCCGATCCGGATCGTAATCACGAATTGATCCGGATCGCGGCTAGGGTTTTATATAGAACAAAAGGGTTTTGATTTCTTTTACTCCAATCTTTTGTTCCAAAGTTTCCAGAGCTTCTCTCTCTAGATTTCATCCATCTTGGAAGCTTTCAAACTCAAGTTCTTCAATTCCAAGTAAGTTTTATTGATCAAAATCTCAGGTTTTCACAGTTTTTCCTATTCCTCCTCAAAACGTGATGAATTTCTTGTATCAATTTCATTTGTGGATGGTTTTTGATCAAATTTCTTTTGAAATAAGAACTCTGGGTAGATTAGTTTTGATTATATGCTAGGTATTCTCAAGATAAACGGATTTTTGGTCTTCGATTTCAAAAATTTCGGTTTTAGGGCATATAATGGGAATTTTCCAAAATCATGCAATTGATCTATTTTTAAATTTCCTTTTGCAAAACTAATTTGATTCCTAATCTCTCTACACGATAATGATTGTTTGGGTACAATTTTTCTAATTTTTGAAAACTTACAAAATTTTCGTGTTCTTGAGTTGCTCTTCACAGGATTTCAATCCTCTTAAAGCACGCACAACTATGGAATTCTCATGGATCATCTTGCTGTTAGTCACAATAGTGCATACTCGAGCAACCAATAAACTGAAAAGAGCCAAGAAACTTCAACGAAAAGGTGAATTTGATCTGATTAGTGACTCGGAAACTGAAACAAATAATGACGAAGTAGACTGGGACGTGTTAACGAATGATGATGAATCAATGCCCGTTAAACCTGAACAAAAGGCTTCCGATGGATCAAAAGGAAAGGCACCCATTGACACAGGAAAAGCACCTATGACGTCACCGACCGTCTCGGCAAAAAGGAAACTACTTGCTCGACGCTTTGGACAAGCACGAGAGGCTAATGCTAGCAAGCCAATGGTTCCTGACTCCCCGCCTCGGGTGGAAGGAGTGTTCGTCAGCATTGATCGCCTTCGAGCTTTTGAACATCGTGAATGTATCGGTGAACGACATGTCAACATTGAAGCTCTCCGAAATCACTCACCAGAGTTTGGAACTTTAATTGAGCAAGCTAATCTCATCCAAGTCTGCCGATTCCCTGAATTACTTGGGTATTGCTTGTATCGTGTGAGAACCTTCTACACGAATGCAAGACATCTTCAAGAAGATGAACGTGGCTCAATGCACTTCTATACAAATATCCAAGGGATGAAACTTAAAATCACTCCGCAATTAATCGGCGAAGTCCTTGGAATGGAATCCAACACATCGGGGATCAACTATTTGACGGGAAGAAGTTTGACGAATGCCTTGTGGCAAACCGTGATAGGAAAAATTTGTTTGGAAGGAACTGAATCAGCTGATGGCAAAAGTGTAAAATCCAAACATCTTCGACTGGAGTACCGATTTCTTAATTTCATCACATGTTACAACATTCTTCCTAACATGCAGACCAAGTTAGTGAGATGGGATAGAATGCTGTTCTTATATCTCATAGGTCATCCCTCTGAGGCTGTAGGATTGAACATGAACATCCTCTACATAATTTGGAATAGAATGTCAAGATATGTTGTGCATCCTCATCCTTCTGAGCGACTTCCATTTCCATTAATCATCATGAGGATCTTGCAAAAGTTTGAAATTGATATAAGCTCGACATCATATCAACACTGTTGGGGGATGATAGATGAGTCAACGATTGTGAAGTCACTTCACAAATTACCACATTTTACTCCGACACCCTCCACTGGAAAGAAACCTTGTGTCGGCACCTCTGCCTCACCGTCTCAACAAGCACCCGGCGCGGATGATCAAGCATCGGTAACTTCGATTTTCAAGCAGCAACAGCGCCTATCTTTTCAACAAGAGCAAATCACCAAAGAGCAGAGGCGAATCTCCGAAGAACTCGAGATAATCACAGCATCCCAAATCACATTAACTAAGACGGTCTCGTCGATAAAGAAGTTAATGCAGAAAACGTTCTCGAAAATGGGATACAGCGCCTCGGATGACTCAGATTCAGATGCTTGAATCGTTTGGCTAATCCTTCTCTTGTGCAGGAATTTTTTTTTTTTTAACCTTTTTGTGCAGGTCTTTAATTTTTAGTTTTAAGTTTTAGTTCTCAAACTTTTGGTACTTGAACTGTTAACTATTCTCTCCATTTTGGTAATTTTTTGGCTAACTTTTGTGACAAAAAGGGGGAGAGAGAAGTATAAACAATGATACTATGATACAATGGTTGTGAGAAACTTGAAACTATAGAGGTAAGTATAACCTCAACTTGACCTCAACTTGCAAGGTAAGTAGAACTTCAACTTTCGGTTTTCTTTTGTGGTTGAGTGCATGCCTCGACTAACTATTCGACTAACTATTTGGGCATGTAATATAACTAACAAGTTGATGTTCACTAACATGACATTTGGATGTTGATTGCATAGAAGATATGTTGGTGTTTTAACTATGATCAGTTTACATATCTGAATATATAAATGTCATGGTAGGTATAAATGAGTATAAACTTCATCTCTGTATGTGATTTTTGAATGATATAAAATTCTTGAGGTATCTAACGATTTCTTTTGTCAAGAATGATTTTTTTTGCAGAGAGTACAGGTGTCTAAGTCTAGAGTCTGTTTTAGGAGTTTAACTTATGTATTTTATTTTGGATCTCCATTGTAAATTTTTGTTGTATGGTGATAGCAACAAAAATATCTTTTTGAATTTTCTTGAGTGGATCTATGTTTTGTCACGAAACCGCCAAAGGGGGAGATTGTTACGGAATTTGAGTTGGCGTATTTCGTGAATTCGGTTAAGTCTTGAAGATTGAAGGTAAAGGAAGTTGGATCATATAACTCAATCTCAAGAAAGAAGAATTCAAAAGGGTCAGGTATGTTTAACTTAATATCTTTGGTGATCCGAATACTTCTTATAGCGTAGAAACACTTGGATGGATTTGTTATTGCATAAATATCAAAAACTGGACATGGGACATGTTCAGGATCCGGATCAGACTGTTCGATCCGGATCCCGAAGGTGGTTCGTTCATACACCAGTTCAATCCGGATCGTAGCTTCCCTTGATCCGGATCCCGAACACTGAGTTTACCATTTTATCTGAACGATCCGGATCAGGCTTCGCAATCCGGATCCCGAACGTTGATGTTTGGTGAACTGTATGAACGATCCGGATCAAGCACTTCGATCCGGATCCCGAACCTTCGTTTTTCTGGAAACTATTTTTCTCGCTACTGCAATCCGGATCGCCGATCTCCGATCCGGATCGTCGTCATGTAAAAACTCCAGAAAAGGTTAGTTTTTGATCCTTATCTTCTTCCAAGGGTTTCTAACCTATAAATAGACCCTATGATTCTCTTTCTAGGGTTAGTCCAAAAAGAGGCCGTCAATCCAAATAGCCGTCATTATAAAATATAATCTTATATACGGCCTAAGATCCACATATAGAGAAGAAAGGAAATACTAGATTTAATCTTATGTTTCTTCATCTATATTGATTGATTTGATTCTAGGTTTTCATACTCACATTTTGAGTTGAATCAAATCAATGAATACTTAGATGGTATTTCCGATCTATTTCTAATCTAAGTATTCGGCGGATCATCACCACCCAAAAACAACGATTTACCCCAAAATCGGCGCGTGGACTCGCGTGGCCTTGTGGATTCAAGGTGCAACCGCTCTCGTGGATTCGGAGCGAGATACATTCGTGGATTCGAAGCGTGCTACTGGGTGAAGACCGTGGATTCGGTCGGACGTCGTGGACTCGACGTTGGACGCCGTGGATTCGGCGTTGGACGCACATCGTGGATTCGAGAAGCGTCGTGGAGCGAGCGGAGAAGATCAACTAGGAGCGTATGGAAAAGGTTGAGTCGTCTGTGAGTACGGTATATCACCTTGTACGTGTTTAATTCTAGTGGATTTCACCGTGTTATCGGTCCCGTGGTTTTTTACTCCGGTTTGGAGTTTTCCACGTAAAAATCTCTGCATGTTATTTATTTTTCCGCATTGGGTTTTTATATCGCAAAGATTTTTTAGTGTTTATGGTTTACACCTATTCACCCCCCTCTAGGTGTTTTTTCCCCTATTTAGATCCTATTATTCATATAACCCAACACCAGATTCCGGGGAATCCGTTGCCTGTGCCCCCCTTCCCCCCCCCCCCCAATTGCAAGAAAAAAAACAAGAAAGCCAAGAACGGTGAAACTACGTCTCACCTCGGTTACGTCGACGGAGGTTGTGAGAGGAGGGGTCGCCTCGTTCTTGTGTGCCCGGTTTCGGAGGGTGTGCGGTGTTCTTCCCATTCCTCGATTGCTCCGCCGCGATACCTCGCGCCGATCGGTGGGAAGAGGAGGGGTTGGGGAATGGTTCCTTGTCCGCGTTCAGGTATTGTACATTTAGGGTGAGAGGAACGGTAGGGGAACTCAAAACCTAAACCCAAACAAATACGTATTAAATTTGCCGCTTAGGTACACGGGGACTTAACCCTAAGTCCCAAAATTACAATTTATGATCGGCGAATTGAGTTTGGGAACCACTTAAACCCACACCCCGATCAACAGAAAGGAAAGGTTCGGGTGCGAACCTGGGTCCGGTCTGCCTCGATGAACGTGTAAGTCGCCTGAACTGCTACAAAACTTTCGAAATTTATTTTGGAAGATTCCGGGGTCGGAATCCAGAACCGATCGCGCCGCCGATCTCCGTTTCGCGAGCTTTATTGTCTAAAAATACCCGCGAGCCCCGACGGTCTGTCCAGAAGAAAAACGACAGTTAAGCCCCCAAACCGGACCCCCAAAACACTATTGACTCTGAAAAGTATTAAAACGAGCTGTTATCACATTTCCTCGAAAAGCGTGCAAAATCATTTACACAAATTTCAATGCACCCCTGGCTACTGCGATCCTAACCACCCCTTTCTGGGGGTTCCGTAAGTCAGAATCCGGATCCGATCGTAGCGCCGTTCACCATTTTTCGAGCTCTATCACAGAAAAATACTCGCACCTCAAGATTATCAACTTAAGTAAACCCGTTATTTTACTTTGCTTTAACTTGACCTTTATTAGCCTGAGGGTAAAATGTTACATAAAATCTGTGATATTACATGATGAGTACCTACCCTTGGTATTTCAGAGTCCCTTTTGTGTTGTGTTAGTTTCGAGGAAGAAACTTTCTTTTAGTGGGGGAGAATGTGAAGACCCGAATCCCCGCAAGAGGATTACTATTGGATCAGCAGCTTCTAGAGGTCCGTGTTGTGTGTCGGAGGTGTTTGTGCGCATATTGGACCCAAGAATGGACTCAGTACGTAGAATGGATCACGAGTGTATTCGGATGCCCCCGCCGAATTTTAGAAGTTGTTCCACGTGAAACCGACATCGGATTTGGATTCACCACGCGAAAACAATGGAAATCGACTACTTGGCTGTATTTTTCTGAGTCCGGACGCCCGAAAACGGACACCCGAAAGTTTTTAGTGTTTTCGGGTGCATGGTGGACCGGTGTACCGGTGGACCGAGGGCTGTGCCACGTGGCGGCTTCCTATTGGTGCCGTACGCCATGTGGCGAAGCAGGAGGCGCGGCGCAGTGGGCTCGGCCCACGGGATCAGGCGCGGGTAGAGGTGGTGCAGCGGGGGTGGTGTGCCACGTGGCGTATTCCCATTGGCGCGATGTGGACACGTGGCAGGTTTGGATTGGTTGGCGCTCCAGGCGCTGTCCACAGAGTAGGTGTGGCAGGTGCCACGGGATGCGTGCGCGGCATGGGCGCTGGCAGCGCGGCGTGGGCGCACGTGGGCGCGGCGCCCGATGCATTGACGCGGGGGAGGCGGGCACGTGGACGCGGCCACGCATCGCGAGCGGGTTGGCCGAACTCACTGTTTGCCGTTTGGGGCCACGTGGCGCAATGAGGATGATTCGGGCGCTAATGGTTTGGGGTACATTTTGGGGTACTGTTTGCGCCCGGAAACTTTCGGGCGCCCGGAAAGTTCACCCCGAAGTGTATTTTTTTCCTGCATTTCAGCTTATAAATAGGCTTTGGGTGGCTAATTTTGGGATTTTTGGAGATTTCTGGGAGCCCCCCTTCAGTAGAGCTCTCCTACACTTTGTCCTCTACTCCTCGATAGATCTTGGGTATTTTTGGAGGCCGTGTCATCGGCATTTTTTGCGGCGCGGCGTACTTTGACACTCCTTCGATTTTGGCTTCTACCGTCACATTTCAGTGCGTGAGGCTCCCTGAGCTACCCCGATGGAGTTTTGAACCAATTTTTGTGGCAGCGCGTTCACGAGAGGTACGCCTTCAATTTCCGTGTTGATCACTTCGCTCCGTTTTGAGTTTTTGGTGGTGTTCCCGAGGTATCTTTTGATCCCTTTTTCTACGACTTACTTTTGGACAGCGGTGGAGTTTTCGAGTTTTTGGTGGGGTTTTCGAGGCATTTTTTGACCCCTTTTTTCTGCGATGATGTTCTGGACAGCGGAGCTTGTTGGATTTTTATCTTGGTGCCAGGTTGTCGGATTTCAGCATGTGAGGACTTGATCGACATCTACGCTTTGAGAGGAATGCAACTGTGTTTTTATCGGAATTTTTGGAGGACTCTTCGAAGGTGATATTTAAGCTTCATCGTGACTTATTTCTACAGATTTGCGAGTTGTGGATTGATTGCCTTACCGCGATGTTCTATTTGTATCTTGGCCTACAGGTGTCGGAATGAGAAGTATAAATACTCGATTTGGATCTACTCGTTGCGAGAAACGCAGACGTGATTTTTCTAGATTTTTCAGAGGACCGCACGCAGGTGAAAATCCCTTTTTTCTGTGCTGATTTGTAAAAGCAGCAAGTACTGTTTGGGGTGTCACGCCCCGGGGTCGAAACTGCGACCCGGGCTCACTAACAGATCCGCCATCTGTACGGAAACTGCCGTACAGACGAAGCGTCTAACCTGCAGAAAGAATCAACTACAGAGATACGGATATCAGAGCTGAAAGTAAACGACTAAAACTGAGGGCCAAATACTGTACAACTGAAAATAATACAATATCCATCTCCCCAAATACTATCATATACAAAGTCCTCTGATACAAAAACTCAAAATGGAGGTATCTCTAAAGAATACATCAGTGTACAGACTCTCGATACAAGAATATCCTCACTACAACAGTCTCTCAAACTGTAAAATAAAGTACAACTCTATACCTCACAACAAAGGTCTCTCAACAGAGGAAAAAGAAGAAAACTAATCTACTGAAGCTCTCCTCTGAAGGGGTACCGCTACACTCCAATGACGGGTAGGGAACTAGCTCGCGACTCCCTCGCCTCGGTCAGAAGGATCAGCAACTGGAGCAACAGGAACAGGAGGAGAAGTTCCTGGGGAAAAAGACACCACGACGGGTGTGAGAACTACTTCCCACAGTAGTTCTCAGTGGGTGCCGTCAACAAGCCCAACGGTCTGCCCACCAAGTCTACTAGAGGCCAAAGATAACAACGCAATGCAAACTGAAACAAGAAAAGCTGGAGCTACTCTACAGCTACCATGCCTCTATCTAGATACTCCAAAAAGTGGAGCAGATGAAAGTGAAAGAGACCACTCGCACCCAAGGTGCTCAATTGACCCAAACGAACTGACTACCTCAAAGGTCCAGTCAAGCCTGCGCCCGTCGACTAGGAACGCTCCTGCCCACTACCACACATCCCCATGAGGACGGGATTTACGTGGGGCGTCCTGTCCTACTAACTCATCCCTCGCGCAAAACTGCCTCAACAGGCCCATCGTTGCCTCAACTGCGGAAAACTGCCTCAACAGGCCAACCATCGTATCCACAGCGGCATCTCAGGACGCGACTCCAACTGAGTAGAACGGCGCGGCATAGAGTATCAAACATTGGCATATGCAGGCTAGTCAGAATCCACGCTCACTCTCAGAACGGTAGGGCTCAAGATCCCCAAATACCTCGCACAACAGTCGGAGCACTCTCGACGACTCGGCTGCTCGGCTAACTCGAAACACGAGACACTAGCCACACCAACGGCTCGCAGCACAAGGCTCACTGGCTGGAGATACTCCACAGCCAGGGACGACCCACAACTCAGGGTAACAAAACAGGTCGGACAACACTCAACGACCTGGGACCACCGTCAACCCCAACGGTTCCCAACAAGACGGACCGGAAGATACTCGACGGCCCGGGACTGCCGTCTGCGCAACGGCTCCCTCCACGACGGCACAACAGGGAAACAAGACCTCCCGGGACTACCGTTTACCCAAACGGCTTCCGGGCACAAATAAGCAACCCAGTACAACTACCAGACTCCACTCTGCTCCCAGGCCAGAGTGTAAAAGCATCCCACACTAAAAGCAAGTCCCGACCTCTCGGCCCACTACCCGGGCGAGAAAACACTATGTCCAGGGATGAAGGAACAGTGTGGATGTCTAAGCATAAATAACCCTAGCCCAGATGAGGGTTTTCTACTAGTCTGGTTACACATACAACATATGACGGGGGTGCTAGGTCAAGTTCCCAGATAACTACTTTAACAGATAATAAAGGGATAGCCATTCCAACAATCTAGCATGCTACACAAGGAAATAAACTATCATGCATAGTCCTACATCAATAGAATTAATGTACATTCCATAAAACTTGGAGATAAGGCCACCCACCTCGATTTGCCACCAATTGCTCGTAGACACTTGCAATTGGCCTCCACGCGATCCGCACGCAAAACGATGTCCGCTGCCGGAGTCCGCACGCAAAACGGTGCACGGTGCCAGGATCCGCACGCAAAACGGAGTCTGCACGCAGAACGGTGCACGGTGCCGGAGTCCGCACGCAAAACGGTGCACGGTGCCAGGATCTGCACGCAAAACGGAGTCCGCACGCAAAACGGTGCACGGTGCCGGAGTCCGCACGCAAAACGGAGTCCGCACGCAAAACGGTGCACGGTGCCGGAGTCCGCACGCAAAACGGAGTCCGCATGCAAAACGGTGCACGGTGCCGGAGTCCGCACGCAAAACGGAGTCCGCACGCAAAACGGTGCACGGTGCCCAACACAGAAAAGAGCAAGAGGGTTAATTACAGTCCAAAAGGTCGCCCCGAAAACTGTACAAAAATACAGTAAAACCAACACACGGGACCTACCCGACTGCGCCGCCGTCGCCGAAACGCTCCCCACGAAAAAACTCGCGCGCTCCACGAGGTCCACGGCGCGCCGCCGCACATCCCACAACCTCCCTCCTCACTCTCTCTCGCTCTCGGGTGAAGAAGGAACCGAAGAAGGAGAAGAAGTCGCTTGCGGGGAGGAAGAAGAAGAAGAAAAAGAGGAAAAGGGGAGGGGGCGGTCCACGGTGCACGGTGCACCGTGCACCGGCCGGTGCACCACACCCACCCGGGTGCACCCGGCCCAAGCAAGAGGAAGGGCGGCCACGTGGCCGCGTCCCTGCGCGCCACGCGGCCGCGCAGCTCACGCGCCACACGGGCGCGTGACACCGGGCCGCCCACAGGCGCGGGACACGCGCCCGTGACACGGGCGGGCGCCCCAGCGCCCGCGCGGGCGCCAACTGGGGTCCGCCACGTGGCGGCCCCCACGTGGCCCGCGCATGGTGCGCCTGCCCCGACGCGCGCAGAGGCGCGCCCTGTCGCGTCAGCCGCGCCTCGCCTGACGCGCCGCAGCCTCCTCGGGATCCGCGCCACGCGGGTCTCGATCCGCGTGCCGCTTTGCCTCGAAAAGCGCGCACGCCTACCGGACTCCAAATCCAACAAATAAATAGTCCATCCTTAGCAATTTCGCGCGCTGAGTCCAGAAATGATGTCCGCTTCTCCAAATTCTCACCCGAAAATTTGCCGAATGCCCACTCGATCCGATTTTCGCGCCGGGTCCATTTTTAAAGTCCGATTTGCCCAATTCCAACTCTAAAAATTCCCGAAGGCGACCGGAGAGGTAAACTTTTATCCGGACTTCACCCGGAGTCTAATTTTGACATCTGAATCGCGCAAAAACACTTCTAAACACCCGACGGGTCCTCCAACTTCCCACGGGGTCTCAATTTAAGCCCGAAGTCCACCACTTGTGTCCAAATTGCGCGCAACCCACGCAGGCCTCCAGTGATGCAAGCAAATCCCAAATTGCATCACAAATCCATTTCTGGGCCCCCAACACGCGCACCAACACCCCCAACGGCGACCGAAAGCTGCCCAACAACCAGCAACCCTACGCGTGGGATTCCAGGACCTCACATCCTCCCCCACTAAAAGAAAGTTTCGTCCTCGAAACTAGATCAAGCCCATCAGGAGTCAAGAATACCACGGCTAGGTATCAAACAATACGCCTCCAGCTCCCCCACTCGCTCCTCGTGATTACTCCGCAACAACAACAACAAGTACGGCATGACCCGATGTGCAATTCTCTCATCTCTCGAGCCAGAAATTGCAACGGGCGTCCCTCGTACTCCAATAATCACGGATCTCAAAGGGGCAAGTAAATCACGGCGAGCAAAAACACATCACTACTGAGCTGAGACGTGAAAAACCAAGGGCTCCACTAAAAAGGCTGGGGGAAAACTGAGATCACCACAAGTGTAATACGCACCAAACCACAACATGGTGCCACCCTCAACAAGCCGACCCGAAGCATACCCGCAGACTCGTCCAATAAGGAAGGGAAATCCAATAAGTTGGGGTCTTCACTCGGTCACTTCCCGATCCAAAACCACCCGAGTGGACTACTCAACTGCAGGCTACCCTCAAAAGGGATCCTCAAGAGACACAATCTCGTGCCACAGTTGGTCGCTCAACATGCTATAACCCCAACGGACCCACGGGTCGAAGTCGATCCCTCAACTCATAAAGAACACCCTAACGGGGACCAAACCGTCGGTGAACGGGACTGAAAACTGGCTCACAAGGCGATCATAAAGCTGATGCCCAACTCGCGGTCAAAAGTCCGAAACACCCAAAAGACTTTCACCGTTGTGTACCTACAACGTGGCATCACTGCCGTGCACCCACGGCGTGGCATTACTACCGTGTAACAACGGCGTGGCATCACTGCCGTGTAACAACGGCGTGGCATCACTGCCGTGCGCCAACGGCGTGGCATCACTGCCGTGTAACAACGGCGTGGCATCACTGCCGTGTAACAACGGCGTGGCATCACTGTCGTGCGCCAACGGCGTGGCATCACTGCCGTGTAACAACGGCGTGGCATCACTGCCGTGCGCCAACGGCGTGGCATCACCACCGTGTATCAACGGAGTGGCATCACCACCGCGTATCAACGGAGTGGCATCACTGCCGTGTATCAACGGCGTGGCATCACTGTCGTGTACCAACGGCGTGGCATCACTGCCGTGTAACAACGGCGTGGCATCACTGCCGTGCGCCAACGGCGTGGCATCACTGCCGTGTAACAACGGCGTGGCATCACTGCCGTGTAACAACGGCGTGGCATCACTGCCGTGCGCCAACGGCGTGGCATCACTGCCGTGTAACAACGGCGTGGCATCACTGCCGTGCGCCAACGGCGTGGCATCACCACCGTGTATCAACGGAGTGGTAAACCCAAGCATCAAGGCCTCAGATCCTCCCAGTACTATACCCAACACTACCTCGAAATCCCAGAGCTGAGGAAGAGCCAAAAGATCAACAGGCAAAAACCAGGGCCCCAACTGCACTGGGCAGGACCAATAACACCCATCTATGTGCAACACGTGATCAGGTATCTGAACCTCACGAGCACAAGCTAAGGGTACTATCTCTAGCCCATACATCGGTGCAAATGCCCTAGCACTCTCACAGCTGTGTCGGAGAACCCTCAACGACTCAACTCGCAGCAACACCCCACTCATAGGCGAGAAGAACCGACTGTCGCGGCCAAAATCCAAAAATCCCAATAGACCGGTGCCTAGAACCCCAATCCAACAAGAACAGACTCTAGGCTCAGTCTATCGAAGTTTTCGCTCCTTTACCGTTCAGGGATTCGGTCCCTCTCGTTTAAAGAGGGAAACGATGTCAACAAGCAACTCACGGCTGGAGACGCTCCCGGTAGTCCATCAGGACGAACTCAACGCCATCAAATCTCGGCGTCCTGTCAGATCATCTCAATCTCACTAAAATAACCACCTGGTAACTCGGCCGGAGGTGAAAATCGCCTCAACAGGCCAAACCTTCGCCACTCACTAGGCGGCATCGCCACTCATTGGGCGGCATCGCCACTCACTAGGCGGCATCACCCCTTACTGGGCGGCATCGCCTCTCAATGGGCGGCATCGCCCCTCGTAGCTCGGCCAGTGGAAATGATCCTCCTGGTACTTCGGCCAGGGAAAAATGTCCTCCTGGTAACTCGGCCAGGGCATGCGCCCACCTGGTAACTCGGCCAGGGGCAACGCATCCATCTGGTTGCTCGGCCAGTGATAATTATCCATCTGGTAACTCGGCCAGTGATAATTATCCACCTGGTAACTCGGCCAGTGATAATTATCCACCTGGTAACTCGGCCAGTGATAATTATCCATCTGGTAACTCGGCCAGTGATAATTATCCACCTGGTAACTCGGCCAGTGATAATTATCCACCTGTAACTCAGCCAGTGATAATTATCCACCTGGTAACTCGGCCAGTGATAATTATCCATCTGGTAACTCGGCCAGTGATAATTATCCACCTGGTAACTCGGCCAGTGATAATTATCCACCTGGTAACTCAGCCAGTGATAATTATCCACCTGGTAACTCGGCCAGTGATAATTATCCACCTGGTAACTCAGCCAGTGATAATTATCCACCTGGTAACTCGGCCAGTGATAATTATCCACCTGGTAACTCGGCCAGTGGTAATTATCCACCTGGTAACTCGGCCAGTGATAATTATCCACCTGGTAACTCAGCCAGGAAAAACGCTCTCCTGGTGACTCAGCCAGGGAAAATGCCCTCCTAGTAACTCAGCCAGGGAAAACGCTCTCCTGGTAACTCAGCCAGGGAAAAATGCTCTCCTGGTAACTCTGCCAGGGAAAATGCCCTCCTGGTAACTCAGCCAGGGAAAACCTGGTAACTCAGCCAGGGAAAATGCCCTCCTGGTGACTCAGCCAGGGAAAATGCCCTCCTGGTAACTCAGCCAGGGAAAACGCTCTCCTGGTAACTCAGCCAGGGAAAAATGCCCTCCTGGTAACTCAGCCAGGGAAAATGCCCTCCTGGTAACTCAGCCAGGGAAAACGCTCTCCTGGTAACTCAGCCAGGGAAAAACGCCCTCCTGGTGACTCAGCCAGGGAAAATGCCCTCCTAGTAACTCAGCCAGGGAAAACGCTCTCCTGGTAACTCAGCCAGGAAAAAATGCCCTCCTGGTAACTCAGCCAGGGAAAATGCCCTCCTGGTAACTCAGCCAGGGAAAACCTGGTAACTCAGCCAGGGAAAATGCCCTCCTGGTGACTCAGCCAGGGAAAATGCCCTCCTGGTAACTCAGCCAGGGAAAACGCTCTCCTGGTAACTCAGCCAGGGAAAAATGCCCTCCTGGTAACTCAGCCAGGGAAAATGCCCTCCTGGTAACTCAGCCAGGGAAAACGCTCTCCTGGTAACTCAGCCAGGGAAAAATGCCCTCCTGGTAACTCAGCCAGGGAAAATGCGTCCTTTTCACAACACGACGTCTCAGGGGTATCGCCACCCACTGCACAACTACAAACGTCAGGACACAACAACCATACGACCCAATCCAGCGAAAGTCTAAGACATGTCATCCATTCCATAGCATTATGTTGTCTGCAACCAACATAATCGATTTAGGAGAATAAACATGCCAGACTCTCATCCCGTCTCTTGGGAGAGGTAAAAACTCAATCAGGACTCTCGCTAAAAGTCACGACTCTCACGTAGTCATTCTAATATCCAACCACAAGCCTAGGGTTTCTAAGTCCACCACGACCTACAACCTAGGCTCTGATACCAACTCTAATCTGTCACGCCCCGGGGTCGAAACTGCGACCCGGGCTCACTAACAGATCCGCCATCTGTACGGAAACTGCCGTACAGACGAAGCGTCTAACCTGCAGAAAGAATCAACTACAGAGATACGGATATCAGAGCTGAAAGTAAACGACTAAAACTGAGGGCCAAATACTGTACAACTGAAAATAATACAATATCCATCTCCCCAAATACTATCATATACAAAGTCCTCTGATACAAAAACTCAAAAGGGAGGTATCTCCAAAGAATACATCAGTGTACAGACTCTCGATACAAGAATATCCTCACTACAACAGTCTCTCAAACTGTAAAATAAAGTACAACTCTATACCTCACAACAAAGGTCTCTCAACAGAGGAAAAAGAAGAAAACTAATCTACTGAAGCTCTCCTCTGAAGGGGTACCGCTACACTCCAATGACGGGTAGGGAACTAGCTCGCGACTCCCTCGCCTCGGTCAGAAGGATCAGCAACTGGAGCAACAGGAACAGGAGGAGAAGTTCCTGGGGAAAAAGACACCACGACGGGTGTGAGAACTACTTCCCACAGTAGTTCTCAGTGGGTGCCGTCAACAAGCCCAACGGTCTGCCCACCAAGTCTACTAGAGGCCAAAGATAACAACGCAATGCAAACTGAAACAAGAAAAGCTGGAGCTACTCTACAGCTACCATGCCTCTATCTAGATACTCCAAAAAGTGGAGCAGATGAAAGTGAAAGAGACCACTCGCACCCAAGGTGCTCAATCGACCCAAACGAACTGACTACCTCAAAGGTCCAGTCAAGCCTGCGCCCGTCGACTAGGAACGCTCCTGCCCACTACCACACATCCCCATGAGGACGGGATTTACGTGGGGCGTCCTGTCCTACTAACTCATCCCTCGCGCAAAACTGCCTCAACAGGCCCATCGTTGCCTCAACTGCGGAAAACTGCCTCAACAGGCCAACCATCGTATCCACAGCGGCATCTCAGGACGCGACTCCAACTGAGTAGAACGGCGCGGCATAGAGTATCAAACATTGGCATATGCAGGCTAGTCAGAATCCACGCTCACTCTCAGAACGGTAGGGCTCAAGATCCCCAAATACCTCGCACAACAGTCGGAGCACTCTCGACGACTCGGCTGCTCGGCTAACTCGAAACACGAGACACTAGCCACACCAACGGCTCGCAGCACAAGGCTCACTGGCTGGAGATACTCCACAGCCAGGGACGACCCACAACTCAGGGTAACAAAACAGGTCGGACAACACTCAACGACCTGGGACCACCGTCAACCCCAACGGTTCCCAACAAGACGGACCGGAAGATACTCGACGGCCCGGGACTGCCGTCTGCGCAACGGCTCCCTCCACGACGGCACAACAGGGAAACAAGACCTCCCGGGACTACCGTTTACCCAAACGGCTTCCGTGCACAGATAAGCAACCCAGTACAACTACCAGACTCCACTCTGCTCCCAGGCCAGAGTGTAAAAGCATCCCACACTAAAAGCAAGTCCCGACCTCTCGGCCCACTACCCGGGCGAGAAAACACTATGTCCAGGGATGAAGGAACAGTGTGGATGTCTAAGCATAAATAACCCTAGCCCAGATGGGGGTTTTCTACTAGTCTGGTTACACATACAACATATGACGGGGGTGCTAGGTCAAGTTCCCAGATAACTACTTTAACAGATAATAAAGGGATAGCCATTCCAACAATCTAGCATGCTACACAAGGAAATAAACTATCATGCATAGTCCTACATCAATAGAATTAATGTACATTCCATAAAACTTGGAGATAAGGCCACCCACCTCGATTTGCCACCAATTGCTCGTAGACACTTGCAATTGGCCTCCACGCGATCCGCACGCAAAACGATGTCCGTTGCCGGAGTCCGCACGCAAAACGGTGCACGGTGCCAGGATCCGCACGCAAAACGGAGTCTGCACGCAGAACGGTGCACGGTGCCGGAGTCCGCACGCAAAACGATGCACGGTGCCAGGATCTGCACGCAAAACGGAGTCCGCACGCAAAACGGTGCACGGTGCCGGAGTCCGCACGCAAAACGGTGCACGGTGCCGGAGTCCGCACGCAAAACGGAGTCCGCACGCAAAACGGTGCACGGTGCCGGAGTCCGCACGCAAAACGGAGTCCGCACGCAAAACGGTGCACGGTGCCGGAGTCCGCACGCAAAACGGAGTGCGCACGCAAAACGGTGCACGGTGCCCAACACAGAAAAGAGCAAGAGGGTTAATTACAGTCCAAAAGGTCGCCCCGAAAACTGTACAAAAATACAGTAAAACCAACACACGGGACCTACCCGACTGCGCCGCCGTCGCCGAAACGCTCCCCACGAAAAAAACTCGCGCGCTCCACGAGGTCCACGGCGCGCCGCCGCACATCGCACAACCTCCCTCCTCACTCTCTCTCGCTCTCGGGTGAAGAAGGAACCGAAGAAGGAGAAGAAGTCGCTTGCGGGGAGGAAGAAGAAGAAGAAAAAGAGGAAAAGGGGAGGGGGCGGTCCACGGTGCACGGTGCACCGTGCACCGGCCGGTGCACCACACCCACCCGGGTGCACCCGGCCCAAGCAAGAGGAAGGGCGGCCACGTGGCCGCGTCCCTGCGCGCCACGCGGCCGCGCAGCTCACGCGCCACACGGGCGCGTGACACCGGGCCGCCCACAGGCGCGGGACACGCGCCCGTGACACGGGCGGGCGCCCCAGCGCCCGCGCGGGCGCCAACTGGGGTCCGCCACGTGGCGGCCCCCACGTGGCCCGCGCATGGTGCGCCTGCCCCGACGCGCGCAGAGGCGCGCCCTGTCGCGTCAGCCGCGCCTCGCCTGACGCGCCGCAGCCTCCTCGGGATCCGCGCAACGCGCGTCTCGATCCGCGTGCCGCTTTGCCTCGAAAAGCGCGCACGCCTACCGGACTCCAAATCCAACAAATAAATAGTCCATCCTTAGCAATTTCGCGCGCTGAGTCCAGAAATGATGTCCGCTTCTCCAAATTCTCACCCGAAAATTTGCCGAATGCCCACTCGATCCGATTTTCGCGCCGGGTCCATTTTTAAAGTCCGATTTGCCCAATTCCAACTCTAAAAATTCCCGAAGGCGACCGGAGAGGTAAACTTTTATCCGGACTTCACCCGGAGTCTAATTTTGACATCTGAATCGCGCGAAAACACTTCTAAACACCCGACGGGTCCTCCAACTTCCCACGGGGTCTCAATTTAAGCCCGAAGTCCACCACTTGTGTCCAAATTGCGCGCAACCCACGCAGGCCTCCAGTGATGCAAGCAAATCCCAAATTGCATCACAAATCCATTTCTGGGCCCCCAACACGCTCACCAACACCCCCAACGGCGACCGAAAGCTGCCCAACAACCAGCAACCCTACGCGGGGGATTCCAGGACCTCACATGGGGTGTGTTTGTGGTGTTGTTGATTGTTGGTTGTGTTGTTGGTTTGAGCAGAGGCTTGTGCGACCGAGTACCGAGGGTGCGGTTTCGGCGGATTTTTGTAGTGAGTGACTTCGCACTTCACCGACTTCGGCGTTGCCTGCGGAATGTGATTCGGGTGGGTTGCTTCGTCTCCAGAACCGGTGGACGGTTCTCTAATTCTATTTGTTAGAATGCATGCATGTTTAGCGTACCAATATATGGTTGAGATGTAAGCTTGGTAAATGGTATTTGTTTGAGAAATTGCAAGATATGATAGTCATGTTATGCCTAATTAAACTTGCAAGATCTAGATATCCATGATTATGATAAATGGAAGCTTACCTAAGGGAAGCATTACACTATGTGATTGATAACATGCATAATTTAATGTACAACCTATAGGATTGAGATGTAAGCTAAGAAATAATATAGTTCATGTGGATTGAGGCTTACATGATTTATTGTACATGTTAGGTACCTTCGAGATCTTTTATATATTAAATGGTTGTATTCACCTATGCTAGTTGAGAGCATGTTGAGGGAGATGAGGCTTATCATTGATTGATTTTGGTGATCATATTTGTTGATGTTCCCTACTTATGATTCAGTTTATTTAAATGCTATTATTGGAACTTGACCTAGCACCCCGTCATATGTTGCATGTTTAACCAGATTAGTAGAGAACCTTCACTTGGGTTAGGTTCTTTTAAGCTTTAGACATCCCACACTTTGCATCTTTTCCTAGACATAAATTTTCCTCGCCCGGGTAGCGGGCCGAGTGGTCAGGTTATTGTGGGACGTATGCTGCACTCGTGCCTGGGGGCTGAGTGGAGTCTGGTAGCTGAGATTAGACCTGTGCTAGTGTTGTTGGGAGCCGTTTGGGTAGACGGTGGTCCCGGGCCGTCGAGTATCTTCCGATCAGTGTTGTTGGGAACCGTTTGGGTTGACGGTGGTCCCGGGTCGTTGAGTGTTGTCCGACCAGTTTTGTTAGCCCTGAGTTGTGGGTCGATTCTGGCTGTGGAGTACCTCCAGCCTGTGTGGTTAGCGTGGCGAGTTGGGTGTTTTGTTTTGGGAGCCGTTTGGGGTCGACGGTGGTCCCGGCTGTGGAGTATCTCCAGCCAGTGAGTTTAGTGCCACGAGTTGGTTGAGTTCGCTAGTGTCTCGAGATTCGTGAGAGCTAGTTAGCTGAGTCGTTGAGAGTACTCCGACCGTCGTGCGAGATGTTATAGGATCTTGAGTCCTTCCGTTCTGAGAGTGAGCGTGGATTTTGACTATAGCCTGCATGAGCCACTTTGAGCTCGACAGAGATGCGCGGATACCTTTTTCCTCGGTGGGGTCGCGCCCCTCGAGTGCCCCGTCTGGAGTGGGCCTATTACTTTCGTATCGCGACTTGTCGATGCCGTCCCTCTAGCTGAGCCTTTTTTAGGCAGTCACGGACGCAGTTGTTGGGTTATAAGAAATATAGATCTAAATAGGGGAAAAAACACCTAGAGGGGGGTGAATAGGTGTAAACAATAAACACTCAAAAAATCATTGCGCAATAAAACCCAGTGCGGAAATAAAAATAACACGCAAGATTTTTACGTGGAAAAACTCCAAACCGGAGTAAAAAACCACGGGACCGATAACACGGCGAAATCCACTAGAATTAAAACACGTACAAGGTGATTTACCGTACACACTTACGACTCAACCTTTTCCATACGCTCCTAGAGGATCTTCTCCGCTCGCTCCACGACGCTTCTCGAATCCACGATCTGCGCCCAACGCCGAATCCACGGCGTCCAACGTCGAGTCCACGACGTCCGACCGAATCCACGGTCTTCACCCAGTAGCACGGTTCGAATCCACGAACGTACCTCGCTCCGAATCCACGAGAGCAGTTGAACCTTGAATCCACAAGGACACGCGAGTCCACGCGCCGATTTTGGGGAAATCGTTATTTTTTGGGTGGTGATGATCCGCCGAATACTTAGATCAAAGATAGATAGGAAATACCATCTAAGTATTCATTAGTTTGATTCAACTCAAGATGTGAGTATGAAAACCTAGAATCAAACTAATCAATATAGATGAAGAAACATAGAGTAATATCTAATGATTTCCTTTCTTCTCTATATTTGGATCTTAGGCCGTATAAAATGATATTTGAATATGACGGCTATTTTTCTTTTATCGGCCTCTTTTTTGGATTAACTGGATTCCCTAGAAAAATGAATCATAGGGTCTATTTATAGGTTAGAAACCCTAGGAAGGAGATAAGAATCAAAAACCTACCATTTCTGGAATTTTTACGGACGGCGATCCGGATCGGATTTGGGCGATCCGGATTGCAGTAGCAAGAAAGACGGTTTCCAGAAAAACGATGGTTCGGGATCCGGATCGAAATGGCTGATCCGGATCGTTCATACAGTTTCACCAAACATCAACGTTTGGGATCCGGATTGCAAATCCTGATCCGGATCGTGCAAGTAAACAGGTAAAACTAGTGTTCGGGATCCGGATCATGGGATGCTGCGATCCGGATTGAACCAGTGTATGAACGAACACCCTTCGGGATCCGGATTGGAATATCTGATCTGGATCCTGAACATGTCCCATGTCCAGTTTTTGATTTTTATGCAATGAAAAATTCTTCCAGGTGTTTCTACACTACAAGAAGTATTCGGATCACCAATAATCTTTAGTTAAACATACCTGATCCTTTTGAATTCTTCTTTCTTGAGATTGACTTAAATGATCCAACCTTCTTCACCTTCAATCTTCAAGACTTGAACCTTTCACGAAATTACGCCAACTCAAATTCCGTAACAATCTCCCCCTTTGGCGGTTTCGTGACAAAACACAGATCCACTAAAGAAAATTCAAAAAGATATTTTTGTTGCTATCACCATACAACAAAAATTTACAAAGGAGATCCAAAAATTTTAAAAACATGAGATAAACTCCTAAAACAGACTCTAGACTTAGACATCTGTACTCTCTGCACAAAGAAATCATTCTTGACAAAAAGAATCGTTAGATATCTCAAGAATTGAAACATACAATTCAGATATGTAAGAGAATCATAGTCAAGAACCAACATATCTTCTAAGCAATCAAAAACCAAATGTCACAAAGTGTTAGTCCAACATCAACTTGTTAGTCATATTACATGCCCAAATAGATAGTCGAATAGTTAGTAGAGACATGCACACAAATCACAAGATACAAAACCAAAGTTGAAGTTGAAATTGTTACGGAATTTGAGTTGGCGTAATTTCGTGAAAGGTTCAAGTCTTGAAGATTGAAGGTGAAGAAGGTTGGATCATTTAACTCAATCTCAAGAAAGAAGAATTCAAAAGGATCAGGTATGTTTAACTAAATATTTTTGGTGATCCGAATACTTCTTATAGTGTAGAAACACTTGGAACAATTTTTCATTGCATAAAAATCAAAAACTGGACATAGGACATGTTCAGGATCCGGATCAGATTGTTCAATCCAGATCCCGAAGGTGGTTCGTTCATACACCAGTTCAATCCGGATCGTAGCTTCTCTTGATCCGGATCCCGAACATTGAGTTTACCATTTTTCTTGAACGATCCGGATTAGGCTTCGCAATCCGGATCCCGAACGTTGATGTTTGGTGAACTGTATGAACGATCCGGATCAAGCACTTCGATCCGGATCCCGAACCTTCGTTTTTCCGGAATTGTCTGACTCGTTACGACGATCCGGATCACAGCTAATCCGATCCGGATCGCCGTCCGTAAAATTTCCAGAAATGGTAGGTTTTTTATTCTTATCTCCTTCCTAGGGTTTCTAACCTATAAATAGACCCTATGATTCATTTTTCTAGGGTAATCCAGTTAATCGAAATAGAGCCGTCATAATCAAATATCATCTTATACGACCCTAGGTCCACATATAGAGAAGAAAGAAAATCATTAGATATTACTCTATGTTTCTTCATCTATATTGATTAGTTTGATTCTAGGTTTTCATACTCACATCTTGAGTTGAATCAAACTAATGAATACTTAGATGGTATTTCCTATCTATCTTTGATCTAAGTATTCGGCGGATCATCACCACCCAAAAAACAACGATTTACCCCAAAATCGGCGCGTGGATTCTCGTGTCCTTGTGGATTCAAGGTTCAACCGCTCTCGTGGATTCGGAGCGAGGTACGTTCGTGGATTCGAAGCGTGCTACTGGGTGAAGACCGTGGATTCGGTCGGACGTCGTGGACTCGACGTTGGACGCCGTGGATTCGGCGTTGGGCGCAGATCGTGGATTCTAGAAGCGTCGTGGAGCGAGCGGAGAAGATCCTCTAGGAGCATATGGAAAAGGTTGAGTCGTAAGTGTGTACGGTAAATCACCTTGTACGTGTTTTAATTCTAGTGGATTTCGCCGTGTTATCGGTCCCGTGGTTTTTTACTCCGGTTTGGAGTTTTTCCACGTAAAAATCTTGCGTGTTCATTTTTATTTCCGCATTGGGTTTTATTGCGCAATGATTTTTTGAGTGTTTATTGTTTACACCTATTCACCCCCCTCTAGGTGTTTTTTTTCCCCTATTTAGATCTATATTACATATAACCCAACAAGTGGTATCAGAGCGGGAATAGGGTTGTAAACAATGGTTGAAGGTGGAAACATCAATCGACCCCCTTTCTTTGATGGAACAAATTATGCGTACTGGAAAGTACGGATGAAAGCCTTTTTAATTTCCATCGACGAAAGGGTGTGGCAATCAATTGAATTATGATGGTCTAATCCAACTGAGATTATTTCTGATGTTCGCACCTTAAAACCTAGGTCGAAATGGACCAAGGAAGAGTTAGACTCATCTTCTTACAATGGCAAGGGAATTAATGCTATTTTTAATGCCTTATCTCAAACTGAATTCTCTCGCGTCTCGGCATGTGAGACTGCGAAAGAAATCTAGGATGTTCTTCAGGTTACACATGAGGGAACTAACCTCGTGAAGATTCAAAAGCTGCAAATGCTTATGAGCAGATTTGACTCCATTTTTATGGCAGAAAATGAATCTTTCACGGACTACTATACACGATTGCAAGATATCGTAAATTCATGTGCTAACCTGGGAGAGAAGATTCCAGAATTTAAGGTTGTAAGAAAGATCTTGAGAACTCTTCCTGAACGATTTCGCCCAAAGGTTACAGCCATTGAAACTATTAAACACCCGGACGAAATACGTGTAGAAGAATTAGTTGGTTCATTACAAACTTATGAAATGACATTTACTACTAACTATTCTTCTGGAAAAGCATCCTCTTCTAAGTCTTCAGGTTATGCTTTGAAAACAACAAAGGAAGAAGACGCGGATACATCCTCCTCGGACGATGACGAGAACCTTTCTATGGAGGACTTTGAGAAGCAACTCGCTCTCTTGACAAGGAAGTTTCGCCGCAACTTTCGAAGGGGTAATTCAAGTAAATCTCCATCCTTCAGAAAGTGGAAGAAAGGCAAGGGTACTTCAAGGGACAAGTCAAGAAAGCAAGAGAACTTTTCAAAGGATAAGAAAAGTTCAGAAGGACAAGTCCAATGCTTCAAGTGCCGAGAATACGGCCATATCTCAACGGAGTGTCCAACTAAGAATCCGTCAAAGAAGAAAGCGATGCAAGTCGTCACTTGGGATGACAACTCAACGTCAAATGAGTCGTCTTCAAGTGATGAAGAAGAAAGCGCAACGGCATTCCACGCGTCCACATCTTCACCATTCATGTGCTTAATGGCAAGTACATCCGAGTCATTGTCCAACTCCACTGTTGAAAAGAATGCAACGGACAATGAATCGGATGATTCGGAAGGTGAAGATTTTGCTTTAGCCTACCACAGACTTTTGAGGGATTCAAAGAAAGTGGCTAAGCAAACAAGAGTTTGAGAGGGAGAGTGCATGATCTCGAAGAAGAAGCAAAAAGAGCAACTTCTCTCTCAAACGCTCTTGAAGTGGAAAGGGAAAATCTGATAAAAGTAAATGTTTTCCATCAAGAGTCCAATGAGCTTTTTGAGAAGGAACATACAAAACTGGTGGATAAAGCGGATCACTTCTCAAAGCTCTACAACGAGGCTCGACAGAATAACCTGGAAATGACAAAGACCATCTTCCAACTCAAGGATGACTTGCAGCGATTCTCTTCTGGAAGGAGTAAGTTGGATAAGCTTCTTGGTCTTGGTCAGTCAAATCGGTTCGGCCTCGGGTACACTCGAACTGAAAACAGTCCAAGTTCGAGTGGGACAGTTTTTGTGCCCCAGTCGGTATCTCCTCCTCCGACACCGCAACTAACGACAAGCAACGACAACAAGCCTACTTCATCCTCCTCGGGATCGTCAAGTACTAAGGTATGTTTTCGTTGTGGCATTCTAGGGCACATAAGGAGAAATTGCAAGATGGGAGCCAAACGCTCAACTCAAGCACTTCTTGCAACGACTACCAAAAGGGCGCCCCCCCCGGAATTCAAAGCAAAACTTTTCAAATGAAAAGAGCCTTGGTAGTTCACCGCGCAAGACGACATCATCAAGGAGCGGCAATCGATCTGACAAGACGCTCTCACCTAGGAGAATAACCTCACGACCATTACCGACGCACTCCAAAAGGGTTTGGGTGCGCAAAGGTGAAATTTATCCTTGTCTTGTTACTAATGTTTCCTTGCATGCATATGATAATTCGTCTTGGTATCTGGATAGCGGATGTTCCCGTCACATGACCGGTGACAAAAATAGTTTTCAAAACTTTGAGAAAATCTCCGGAGGACTCGTTGTTTTCGGAGACGGTCGATCTTCCAAATTGTTGGAAAAATGAAAGGTAGCTATCCCAGATGGCCCGATTTTGAAAAACGTGTTATTTGTTGATGGCCTTAAGACTAATCTCATAAGCATAAGTCAACTTTGCGACAATGGTTTTTCAGTTAACTTTCATCTGTTGAATGTGTTGTAACTGATAAGGACCATGTCTTCTTTTTAAAGGGGGTTAGATCTGAAAACAATTGTTATGTTGTTCCTAGTAAAACTTCTGAAAATTGTAACTTAGCCTCTTTGAATAATGAAACTCTTTGGCATGAAAGGCTAGGTCACATAAATTTTAAGGAACTTGCTAGAATTTCAAACAAGGACGTGGTAAAGGGGGTTCCAAAACTTTTACTTAAACAAAACATTGTGTGCGGCGGTGTCAAAAGGGAAAACAGTCCAGGACAGCGCACAAGACCTTGAACCACGTTGGTACAAAACGGCCTTTGGAACTTTTACACATGGATTTAATGGGGCCAACCCGTCAACCATCTTTGGGAGGTAAATGGTATATTTTTTTATTGGTTGATGATTTCTCTCGGTATTCTTGGGTAGCATTTTTAAAAGAGAAAGCTGATACTTTTGATTCTTTTCACGAGATTTGCCATCGTATTATGATTGAAAAGAATGAAAGATCATTCGTGTTAGAAGTGATAGAGGTGGAGAATTCGTTAACTCTAAATTCATTGACTTTTGCACTTCAAACGGTATTAAGCATGAATTCTCAGCACCCTATACACCTCAACAGAATGGTGTTGTCGAGCGCAAAAACAGGGTTGTTCAAGAGATGGCACGTGTTATGCTTCACAGCCGGAATTTACCGCTACATTTTTGGGCTGAAGCTGTGAACACTGCAATCTATGTAATTAATCGAGTTTATTTGCGCCCGGGAACGTTAAATACACCATATGAACTATGGTGCGGTAGAAAACCCAACATCAAATATTTTCGCATCTTCGGGAGTCGGTGTTACATTTTACGTGACCGTGAAAATCTTGGAAAGTTTGACTCTCGAAGTGACGAAGGGATTTTCTTGGGGTATTCTACAAACAGTAGAGCATATCGAGTATTTAACTTGGAATCTAAGACGATCGTAGAATCGATAAATGTTAAAGTAAATGAAGCTTTTCACTTTGCATCTGAAAAATCTACCCTCGATATCTCTCTAGATGATGATACACCTGCCATTGCATCTTCTCATAATAATACTTCCAATATTAATGATGCATCTAATGGTTCTTCAAGTTTATCTGATGTGCAGGAATCGTCTCATGTACCTCTGAGTACTCCGTTACCTCAAACTTAACGCATCTCCAAGGATCATCCTGAATCAAACATCATTGGAGACCCACAAGAAGGAGTTAGAACTCGGAGGCAGTTGGTTTGTGGATTCGCTTGCTACGTATCTTTAATCGAACCAAAGAATATAGATGAAGCTCTTCGGGATGACTACTGGATTAAAGCAATGCAGGAAGAGCTCCATCAATTTGAGCGAAAGAAAGTCTGGGAATTAACGAAGCCTCCACAGCAACACAATGTGATAGGTACCAAATGGATTTTCAAGAATAAGAAAAATAAGGATGGTACTATCATCAGGAACAAGGCACGATTAGTTGCTCAGGCTACTCTCAAGTAGAAGGTATAGACTTTGATGAAACTTTCGCCCCC
>CM055061.1:10225449-10264004 GCA_029204045.2 Tillandsia leiboldiana
CCCACGCACAATCGAAGTGACCCATCCTCTTCTTAACAAACAACCAGGCGCTCCCCACGGAGAAACACGGGGTCGGACGAAGCCCCTATCCAAAAGATCCTGAAGCTGGGCTTTCCAACTCCCTTAACTCGGCTGGCGCCATCCTATAGGGTGCCTTTGAGATTGGTGCAGTCCCAGGGACCACATCAATCACGAACTCAATCTCCCTCTCCCGGCGGCCATCGTCGTCAGCTCTGGGGGAAAACACATCTGGGAACTCTCGGACAATAGGATATCCTCGAGTCCCCGTGGCCGCGTAGGCACCTCCACAACCGTGGCCAAAAAGGCGTACAACATCTGCTCAACATCCTCCTAGCCCCTCGCCGAGGAAAATGGTCGCTGCGAATAGCGTGGCTTGGCAACCTCTGAAGATAACTCCTCCTGTCCAGGCTCGCGGAGAGTCACCGTCCTCTCTCGGCAGTGATAGAGGCGGAATACCGTGACAGCTAATCCATCCCTAACACCAGGTCGAAATCATGGAGCTGCTGCAAGACAAGCAAGTCTGCAAGCAATATCTAAGGTTCCCATCTGCACTGGGCAAGCCACACAATACTCCTC
This sequence comes from Tillandsia leiboldiana, assembly GCA_029204045.2. Taxonomy (NCBI): domain Eukaryota; kingdom Viridiplantae; phylum Streptophyta; class Magnoliopsida; order Poales; family Bromeliaceae; genus Tillandsia; species Tillandsia leiboldiana. The sequence continues at coordinate 10,226,047 of CM055061.1, forward strand.
GACATGCAAAACGTAATCAGGAATCCGCACCTCTAATGCATGCGACCAGGACTCTATCTCTAAACCATGCAGGGATGCAATTGCTCGACTAATGAAAGAAAGAGATGCTCCTGCAACAATAAGATACGAATCCTACCGCCAGAAATAAAACATACCTGCCACAACTCGGTCGGCGACAGTAGAATCCTCCATCTGTGCTAGGCAATCCTGGCCGCTCGACAACGGCCGTCTCTCACTAGATAAGTAGGGCGGCGAAGATCGGTCTACCTGGAGATCCGTCGGTGGAGTTCCCGGTCGTAGTTGGGAAGTAGTAGGAACAAACGCTGAAGTGGGTGCTGCAGCTGTCCCTGCGGGGCACGTCGCTCGCAAGTGCCCAGGCTGTCCACACGTAAAACAGCGACCCCACCTCAGCTCACAAGTACCGGCGGGATGCTGGTCCCCGCAAAAGATGCACCTGACAGCCTGCTGGGGCTGCCTCAGCTGCTGCTGTCGCCTCTGATGTCGTGACCGCGACCTCTGCTGGGATGCGATAGGGGCCGACGCCGAAGAAGGTGCTACAGAGGTCGGGAAGGGGCAAGTAGCTCGGATGTGGCCCGGCTGCCCACACTTAAAACAACGACCGTGCCTAAGATCGCAGGTATCTGATGGATGCTGCCCTCTACAGAAAATACACTTGCTGCGAGGCCGCGGCCGTCTCCGAGAACTGGCCTGTCCATCAACATCCGGGGCTGGGCGTTTCCTTTCAAACTGCTGCTCTGGAGCCCTGGCCCTCACCCCGACTGCCGGATCACTCCTCCGAGCCAACAGTTGCTCCAAGCGCTGATCCTGTCGAAAGCTCCTCGCCACCAAATGGGTCACTAAGGCCCGCAGTTTCCCCAACTCGGCGGATACCGCCAGTCTAGGCTCCCCAGGGGGAGTGGGGGTACCCTCGGCGGGAAAACGACGCCGGGGCGACATCCTGTAACAAGAAACGACAAATCAGAAACAAATCCCCACACGACCCAATCTGGCGAAAGTCAAAGACATCCCCCTATTTCTGTAACGTTATGTTGTCTGCAGCCAACATAACTGTCCAACAGAAATAAGATATGTCGATCCCTCTTTCCTCACAGGAAGAGTAAACTACAAAAATCACCGACTTTCGCATAATGTCACGTCACTCACGCCCTATCATCCTAGGGTCTGTCCAAAAGCCTAGGGTTTCCTAAGTCCCAACTGACCTATCCCTAAGCTCTGATACCAACTTAATCTGTCACGCCCCGGGTGTAAACCAGAACCCGGGCCCGCCTACAGATCCGCCGTGCATGCGGTATTTCCCACATACACGAAGCGTCGGTAACCTGCTCAGATAAGAAATAATAATAAAAGAGCATGATAAACAGAGCTAAACTAAAACTACTGTATCTCAGACAGAAGCTGGAAGTAAAAGAGTACAACAGTGGAATAAAAATACAGATGTCTCTCCCAGCTCACCACTAAAAATACAAACAGCTGGCAGAAGCCAGACCCAAAAAGAAATAAACAAAAGCTGTCTGAGAAGACCAGGTACCCAAAAGCCCCAGCTACGTGCTACAACCCTCGGATGGCTCTCTATCTAGTCTGCAATCCGCTTACCTCGATCAGTTGCTGACGGCCCAGCAACTCCCGCAGGGGACTCTGCAAAACAAGGGGAAGAAAGAAACAAGAAAAGACAATGGGGGTAAGTACTACTATAAACAGTAGCCTCCCCTAGTGGGTAAAGCCTCAGCTCAAATATGCCCACCAGGTAATCAGAGGCAAAAGGGGAAGAAGAGAAAGGGGGGGGGGGGTGAAGCTATGAATGACAACTGAAGAAGTGCTACCCCTAATATGCCTCTACATGATAAACTAATAAGTATGGAAAAGTATGCATCGGTATCAAGAAGCCTGTCAAAACGACCCAATCTAACGCCAGTGGATACTGGCACTGCCTGCTAATCTCATCTGTGGGGATACTGACCGACTACTGCCTGATACGGTCATGTCCCCAACGTAAGTAACAGATCGGCATCGGCCCGTCCGATCAAGCTCGAAAGTAATAACAGACCGGCATCGAACCGTCCGGTCGCACACTCCGGAGTGGCACTCGAGGGGAGCGACCCACACGAGTGAGGAAATCACTGTAACAAGCATCTCTGTAACCACTGTCTCATAATAGCAGGACTGGATCATGACTATGATCAAAGTGGAAAACTCCATCCACTAAAGAAAGCCCGATCCCCAAAACCCCCAATCTGATGCAACAGTAACAACCCGGTCAACCACCCAAGATCCGTGGTCGCCGCAACACCCTGTCAAAAGCCCAACCTGTCCCAAATCCCCAATACCTGGCTACACTGTCCAACACACGCTCGAACCTGAGCGACTATGCCGCAAGTCTATCGATAATAGGAGAAGAAAAGAATAAATGCATGGTTTCTCCTAAGTCAAGTCCCAAAAGATAGTGTAGCAATAAAAGATGTCAATATTTAAGTGACCCGTTTAATCATGCATTGTCTCAATATGTTGTCCACTTTCCAAGAGTAATCAGTTCAGAGTGACATAAGCTAAAGTGACAGTCTCATAGAATATTTAGCAATTTTATAATCCTCAACTATTATTTTAACCCTAAACATGCAGTCCAACAATTTCCACATGGATCAAATAACAATTTATCAAAGATCGATCAACCAATAATTAATTTCCTAGAGCATGCAAGGTTACAATAATACTTTGGGCCTCAAAAATGAGGGAACACTCTGATGTTCCTAGTGGGCATACCAAAGGAGAGGAGTACAACAACCACCCACCTGAAGTGCTAACTGTCCGGATCCGTACAGCAAGAAAATACCAAAACTCCAAATCCTTGCTCCCACAAGTTCAGCACACCCGTAACTCTCCTGGCACAATACAAAGCTCACTAATTACACTAAGGCTCCCAAATATAACTCTTATAATCCCATACAACAACAGTCCCGAAACTGTTAAATTATCACCTGCATAAAGTGCCCAGAAAATTCCAAGAAAAAATACCACAGCGATCCTCGCGTCGATAGCTTCGCAACGGTACCTTGCACGCCCAAATCCGAGTTCGGTAAGTCAAGATAAAAATTCGGCAAGGTGGTACACTCAAAAGATTTCAGCACAAAAGACTGTAGCACTGTACACAGAGAAACAGTGATTCTCACCTCTGATGAAATCTCAGAAAAATCCAATAAAAATACGAGCGCGTTCCTTGCGATCCGTAGATGAAAAAGTTGTATAAGCTCGTTTCCGTCAGATGCTCGTGCACAAAGATATGGCCAAAATACCCCGCTGCTGTCAAGGAAGTCCACACAGAAAATGGGGTCACTGTTTGCCTCGGGATCCGTGCCAAAACCTCGAAAAGAGAAAGCGCGACCAAAACGAAAGATGAAGTCCTACCTCTTAGGAGTCTACTGGCGCAAGAATCACAGCAAAATGATCTCGGGGTAGCCCAGGGGAGCTAAAACACTGTCGCTGCGCCGAAGAAGAACCCAGGAATGCAACGTCGCGCCGCGCCGTAAAATGGGGAACCTCGGGATTCGAGCCTCCAAAAATCCTAGAACTTGGCAGGAAGATCAAGCACTTGAAGATGAAAATCTTCCAAGAAGGGAGCTCGGGGAGATCAAGCTTGGGCTGAGAGGAAAAAGCCAAAGAAGAGGGCTCGGGCTGCCTATTTATAGGCTGAGAAAAACATTTGGAGAAATACCCAATGTGTCCCAAGTTCCGGGCGCGCACAGTGCGGCCCGGCCCAGCCCGCAGGTTTCGGGCGCGCACAGTGCGGCCCGGCCCGCCAAGATACGGGCGCGCACAGTGCGGCCCGGTCCACCACACAGCCCAGTCCGCTAACACCCCGGGCCCCACTGCACCCGGTGCACCTGCGCCCGCCAATGGCGACGCGACACGTGGCCCGGCCACCGTGCACCGCGCACGTCGCGCCGTGGACCGCGCACGTCGCGGCTGACCCGGGCCCGTACGGCCACCTGCCCCGCCGTACGGCCACCTGCCCCGGTCAACGACTCCACCGATTGCGTGGACCGGGAGCACAACACCGGACCAACTACCTCCCGCCACGTGTCCACCCGGTCCACCGTGCACCACCGGCCTGCTCCGTGAACCCAGACCACAACACCGCCCAGTGAAAACCTGCCACGTGTCCCTTCCTCGGGTGCACGACGGCCGCGTGGACCGCGCACCTGACCGCGCCCCCGCGCGCCTGCCCGCGCCCCTGTGCGCCTGCCCGCGGCCGCGCGCCGCCTGCCCGAGCGCCCTCCGCCGCCTTCCGCCGCTGCCCGCCGCCGCCAACCGCCTCCGGCGATCGCCGGAAACACTGTTCCGGCGATGAACAGTAACCGCAGCCCAAAAACATCAAGTAAATAGCCCATCTTGACCGTTTTCGCGCGCTGATTCCAAAAACGACGTCCATTTTGCCAAATTCCAAACCTATAATTTGCCGGAGGCTCCCGCAAACCCCAAAAACTGCCAAAACTTCCGGGAGCCCGCTTTTGGGTATCCGGACTCAGAATTAAGCAAACAAAAAGCCATTTCCAAGCGTTTTTCCGCACCGAACCCAAATCCACCCTCTGTTTGGCCAAAATCCTTTCCTAAAATTCGGCAAAAGCAGCCGAAGGCCAATACAGCCAACCAAAGCTCACAGGGTCCATCTCTTGTGTCCAAATAGGCGCGCGAACCCCGCCGACAAGCCACGTAGGCTTCCAGAAGCTGCTGGTGACACTGTAGAAGCCCTGCAAAGATCCGGGTCACCACATCCTCCCCCACTAAAAGAAAGTTTCGTCCTCGAAACAAAAATAGTGCAGGGCAGGCGTATCTCAACCAGAAGTCTTGAACAGAAAAGAGTAGGCATCTCTCATCTCTGTCTCCAGCTCCCAAGTGGCCTCTCGCTCCTCGTGATTGCTCCACAGGATCTTCACATACGAAAATGGCCCGATTGCGCAATTCCCTCACCTCACGAGCAAGAATTCGCAAGGGGCGCTCCTCGTAGACCAAGTCCTCGCCGATCTCCAACAAAGGGAAGTCAATCACGTGCGACGGGTCAAAGACATATCTCCTCAGAGCTGAGACATGGAAGACATCATGAACTCCGGCCAGGCGCGGGGGTAAAGCAACCTGTATGCCACAGGACCAACTCTGTCAAGTACCTCAAAGGGTCCATTAAAGCGGGGACTGAGCTTTCCCCGCACTCCAAATCTCCGGACCCTTTTCGAGGGCGAGACCTTCAAGAAGACATGATCACCAACCTGAAACTCCAGGTCTCGCCGTCGAGTATCGGCGTAGCTCTTCTGACGACTCTGGGCTGCTCCAAGATGCCGGCGAATAATCCTGACTTTTTCCTCTGCCTCCAAAAGTAAATCCGGTCCCAAAGTCCTCCTCTCACCCACGTCACTCCAATATAAGGGAGACCGACACTTGCGTCCATACAACGCTTCAAACGGAGCCATCTGGATGCTCGCCTGATAGCTGTTGTTGTACGCGAACTCAACCAAAGACAAGTGCCGGTACCACCCTCCTCCAAAATCCATAACGCACGCTCTCAGCATATCCTCAAGGGTCTGTATGGTGCGTTCTGACTGTCCATCAGTCTACTGGTCTGGTTACACATGCAACATATGACGGGGGTGCTAGGTCAAGTTCCAATATAACTAATTTAACATATGATAAAAGGAATAACAATTCCTACAATATAGCATGCTATACCCGAAATAAACTATCATGCAAAGTCCTACATTAGTAGAATTACCGTACAGTCCATAAAACTTGGAGACAAGGCCACCCACCTCGATTTGCCACCAATTGCTCGTAGACACTTGCAATTGGCCTCCACGCGATCCGCACGCAAAACGGAGCACGGTGCCGGAGTCCGCACGCAAAATGGTGCACAATGCCGAAGTCCGCACGCAAAACGGTGCACGGTGCCGGAATCCGCACGCAAAACGGAGTCCGCATGCAAAACGGTGCACAATGCCGGAGTCCGCACGTAAAACGGTGCACGGTGCCGGAATCCGCACGCAAAATGGAGTCCGCACGCAAAACGAAGCACGCCGCCGGGGACCGCACGCAAAACGGTGCAGAAAAACACAGTCCCTAACACAGATAAGAACAAGGGGTTAATTACAGTCCAAACGAATGCCCCAAAATTATGCCAAAAACACCGTAAAATTAACACACGGGACCCACCCGACTGCGCCGCCGCCGCCGAAACGCTCTCATCGGAACCCCGCGCACGCTCCACGAGGTCCACAACGCCACGCCGCAACACCTCCCCAACCTCCTCCCTCACTCTCCCTCACTCACGGTTGGAGAAGAAAGGAAAGAGGAGAAAAATCGAGGTGCGGGGGAAAAAGAAGAAGAAGAAAAGGGAGGGAGAGAGGAAAGTGGGTCCACGGGCCCAAGGGTCCACGGTGCACCCGCCGGTCCACAGCACCCGTGCGGGTGCACTCGGTCCAGGCAAGGCAAAAGGCGGCCACGTGGCCGCGCTCCCTGCGCGCCACGCGGCCGCACAGCCCGGGGCCGCATGCGCGGCGTTACACCACGCACCCCCCAGGCGCGGGACACGCGCCCGTGACACGGGCGTGCGCCCCCGCGCCCGCGCGGGCGCCAACGGGGGCCCGCCACGTGGCGGCCCCCGCGTGGCCCGCGCTGAAGGCGCGCCTCCCCGCGCACCTAACGCGCCTGCCGCGCGTGCCTCGAGCCCCGTGCCGGCACCTCGGGATCCGCGCCGCGCCAACGTCTCGGTTTGCATGCCGCGTAGTCTCGAAAAACGCGCACACATACCGGACTCCAAAACCAACAAATAAATAGTCCATTCTTAGCGATTTCGCGCGCTGAATCCAAAAACGATGTCCGTTTCTCCAAATTCTCGTCCGAAAATTTGCCGAAAGCGCACTCGATCCGATTTTCGCGCCGGGTCCAATTCTGAAGTCCGATTTGCCAAATTTCAACCCTAAAAATTTCCGAAGGCGACCGGAGAGGTAATCTTTTATCCAAACTTCGCCCGGAGTCCAATTTTAATATCGGCGTGGTTTCCAGAACCACGTCAATCGTAATCTCAATCTCCCTAACCGGCGGCATCATCATCAACTCAGGTGGACTCACACACGGGAACTCACGGCGATAGGGATATCCTTGAGTCCCGGTGCCGCCGTAGGCACCTCTCACACTGTCGCTGTAACCTATGTGCTCTAACAGTCTCAAACAACATCGTCTTGTCTGCCTCGCAAAAGATCATAGTCTCTCTCTCTGCAGTCAAACATCATGTGGTACTGTGCCAACAAATCTCAAGTACTAGGTCAAAACACCAAACTACCACAAATACCAATAAGTCTACGGGTATAACTCGCAGTCTCAACTGCACTGGACATGATCCACAAGCCTCCTCCACATGCACAACACCAATAGGAACCTATACCTCAAGTACACGGGGTAACGACTCTACCTCTAGTCCATGCAGGAATGCAAAATGCCCTAACTCCGACTGCTATAATGAAACCATACTTGCGACAACCCAAACCACTGTCGTGGCGCCCTCCAGCCGGGCGGCACAAACTCATCCGCTCAATGCAGGTGGTCGTCGCTCAGTCTGCCTCATCATCAAAATCCAGTCTGCTAGAAAAAATCTATATCAATCACATAGGGAGCACGACCTCTGCCTCTGCTCACACTGAGACGACGAATGTGGTCCTCCACAGATAACACATCCACGCTACCGCCGCTGCTGATACTAATGCTGATGCTGCTATCCGGATCCGCCCGACCTTTGGCGTCTCAGAAATCCACTGCCCCGGGGAAGGAAATCGAGAATGCCTCTACCGGCCGATCTATCCTCCATCACCTAGCACCAAGCACCTCTATCCAGAACTCGCCTCTGGGGGCAGGTCCCAATCCAGAGGGACTGCAACTCCACGCTCCATACACAATGCCTACTCCATCGAGGTATACAAAATCTATAACGGAGGGACCGAATGAGCTGAAAGATATCCTGGCGCAATCCACTCCCAGACACACATATCTTATGCGCCTCGTCCCTCTAAACATGGAGCGCGCAGTTAAGCAACTGCATAACTCTCTGGCACAGGGAGGCTCTCAAATAGTCTGTCCATGACCACCAACCACGACTCTACTTCCAAAGGCTCCAGACTCAATCCTAAGAATCGGGGTGGTTCATCTGCCCAAAACTGGTTCAATCAATCGATGATGTCCCACAACTCATATGCTGTCAACTGTCCACCTGCCTCGGTGCCTCGGCACTAAGCGTTGGCATGGAGGGGTCTACTCAGTGCTCCGACGACTGTTTCACCCAAACCAACTGCTCACTCTGTCACTGATACGCCTCTAACAATCCTGCCATCTGAGTCCGGAGCTCTCTGACCTCAATCTGGGTATCCGGCTTAAATCAACCGCTCACCAAGACAAAACCACAACACAGCACACAACAAACACTCGACCCAATCTAGTGAAAGTCTAGAGCATGTCACCCATTCCACAGAATTATGTTGTCTGTAGCCAAGATTTTGAGAACTCTTCCGGAAAGATTTCGCCCTAAGGTTGCAGCCATTGAAAAAGTAAAACACCCGAATGAGATCAAAATAGAAGAATTAGTTTGTGCACTTCAAACTTATGAAATGACTTTTCCTACTAACTCTTCTGCTTGAAAGCCTTCATCTTCTTCTAAGTCTTCAGGTATGGCATTGAAATCAACAAAAGAACAAGACGCGGATTCATCCCCCTCAGACGCTGATGATAATTTATCTATGGAGGATTTCGAGAAACAGCTTGCATTCTTGACAAGAAAATTTTGCCAAAACTTTCGAAGGGAAAATTCAAGCAAACCATCATCCTTCGGTGAGTCCAAGAAAGGCAAAGGATTTTCAAGCTTTAAATCAAGAAAGCAAGAAGGTTCTTCAAAGGACAAGAAAAACACCGAGGGACAAATCGAGTGCTTCAAATGCAGAGGTTTTGGCCATATATCAACGGAGTGTCCTAACAAGAATCCGTCAAAGAAGAAGGCAATGCAAGCCGTCACATGGGATGACTCTTCTTCCTCCAACGAGTCGTCTTCTAGTGATGAGGATAACAACGCCACAACATTTATTGCGTCCACAACTTCACCCTTCATGTGTTTTTCATCGACTTCTAGTTCGTTATCCGTCTCCTCCTTGAATGAAAAAAAGACATCGGATGATGAACCAAGTGATTCTGAAGGTGAAGACTTTGCTTTTGCCTACCATAAATTGTTAAAGGATTCAAAGAAATTGGCAAAGCATAATAAAAACTTGAGGAGAAGGTTGTTGGAACTCGAAGAACAATCTAATAGAGCAACTTCTCTCTCAAGTACTCTTGAAGTGGAAAGGGACAATTTGATCAAGATAAACACTTCCCTTCGAGTGAAGAATGAACATTTCGAGAAGAAACATATTAAATTGGTGGATAAAGCTAATTACTTCTTGAAGCTCTATTCCGAGGCTCGACAAGAAAAATTGGAGATGACGAAGACCATATTCCAACTTAAAGAAGATTTGAAGAAATTTTCATCGGGAAGGAGTAAGTTGGACAAGTTGCTTGGTCTTGGTCAAACAAATCGTTTGGGCCTTGGATACGATCGAACTGGTGAGGATCCAAGTTCGAGCGGTACGAAGTTTGTGCCACAGTCGGTTGCTCCTCCTACGACAGAAATCATCACAGCCAACGTTGACAAGCCTACCTCATCCTCTTCGGGTTCAACTTTTACCAAGGTATGTCATCGTTGTGGTTTTGCAGGGCACATAAGACCAAATTGCAAGTATGGAGCCAAACGAACAAATCAAGCACTACTTGCACCAACTACCATCAAGAGTAAAGACCGGAATTCAAGAAGAAATCAACCAAAGGTCAAGAACAAAGGTAGTACATTCCTCAAGACAACATTGTCATGGAAATCAAAGAAAAGTGATCAACCGAACAAGACGCATTCATTAAGTGGATCAACTTCACGATCATTGCCGATGTATTCCAAAACTCGTAAGGTTTGGGTGCGCAAAGGTGAACTCTTCCCTTGTCTTGTCATTCACACATCACTACATGCATATGACAATACGTTTTGGTATTTAGATAGTGGTTGCTCACGGCACATGACCGGAGATAAAAACTATTTTAAATCGTTTGAGAAAACCTCCGAAGGACTTTTTGTTTTCGGAGATGGACGATCTTCAAAAATAGTTGGAAAATGAACAATCACTATTCCAGATGACACAGTTTTGAAAAATATTTTATATGTTGAGGGCCTCAAGACTAACCTCATAAGCATTAGTCAATTGTGTGATGATGGTTTTTCAGTTAGTTTTTCTGCGATAGGATGTCTTATAACTGATGTAAACCAATCATTCTTTTTGAAAGGGGTTAGGTCACAAAATAATTGCTATGTAGTTCCTGGTAAATCTTTTGAACATTGTAACCTAGTGTCACTTGATAATGAAACTCTTTGGCATGAAAGACTAGGTCACATAAATTTTAAGGAACTATCTAGAATATCTAACAAAGGCGTGGTTAGAGGTGTTCCAAAATTGTCTTTTAAAGAAAACATTGTGTGCGGAGGTTATCAAAAGGGAAAACATTCCAGATCCACGCACCGGAACTTGAACCACGTGGGAACCAAACAGCCGCTAGAATTATTGCATATGGACTTAATGGGGCCGACTCGTCAACCTAGCTTGGGAGGAAAATGGTACATATTTCTCATTGTTGATGATTTCTCTAGATATTCATAGGTAACATTTTTAAAAGAGAAAGCAGATACTTTTGACTCTTTTCATGATACTTGTCATCGGATTATGATTGAGAAAAATAAAAAGATTGTCCATGTTCGTAATGATAGAGGTGGAGAATTTATAAATTCAAAATTCATTGATTTTTGCTCTTCAAGCGGCATAAAACATGAATTCTCCGCACCTTATACTCCGCAACAGAACGGTGTAGTCGAGCGCAAAAATAGAGTTGTACAAGAGATGGCGCGTGTTATGCTTCATAGCCGGAAAGTCCCTTTATATTTTTGGGCTGAAGCAGTTAACGCCGTGGTCTATGTGATCAATCGTATCTATTTGCGCCGGGGTACTTTAAATACACCATATGAGCTATGGTTCTGTAGAAAACCGAATATTAAATATTTTCGTATCTTCGGGAGTCGTTGCTATATTTTACGCGATCGTGAGAATCTTGAAAAATTCGACTCTCATAGTGACGAAGGAATTTTTATGAGTTATTCTACAAATAGTAGAGCATCTCGGGTATTTAACCTTGAATCTAAAACGATGATAGAATCTATCAATGTTAAAGTAGATGAAGCTTCTCATTTTTCTTCTGATAAATCTACTCTTGATATGTCTCTTGATGATGAATTGCCTGCTAATGATATTGCATCGGTACATGATAAATCTTCAGAAAATTTTGATGCATCTAATGGTTCTTCTAGTTCATCTAACGTGCAGGATTCATCACAAATTCCCCCGAGTACTCTGTTACCTCAAACGCTTCAAATCTCCATGGACTATTCCGGAACAAATATTATGGGAGATCCTCAAGAAGAAGTTAGAACTCGAAAACAATTGGAATGTGGAGTCGCCTATTATGTCTCCATGATTGAACCAAAGAATATTGATGAACCTCTTCAAGATGATTACTGGATTGAAGCAATGCAAGAAGAGCTCAATCAATTTGAAAGGAACAAAGTCTGGGAATTAACGAAGCCCCCTAAGCAACAGAACATTATCGGTACTAAATGGATTTTCAAGAACAAGAAAAATGAAGACGGTACCATTGTGAGGAACAAAGCACGTTTAGTTGCTCAGGGCTATTCACAAATTGAAGTAATAGACTTTGATGAGACATTCGCCCCGGTTGCCCGTCTCGAGTCCATTCGTATCCTTTTCGCAATTGCTTGTTATTTTAAAATTAAGCTTTTTCAAATGGACGTTAAGAGCGCATTTTTAAATGGTTTTTTAAATGAAGAAGTTTATGTGGCTCAACCGAAAGGTTTCATTAATCATAAATTTCCAAACCATGTTTTTCAATTGAAAAAGGCTCTTTACGAACTAAAACAAGCACCGCGAGCATGGTACGAAAGATTGACGAAATATCTTTTGGAAAATGGCTATACTCGAGGGGGAGCCGATCGGACACTCTTTGTGAAGCACTTTCAAGACAACTTCATTGTGGCACAAATCTATGTGGATGACATCGTGTTTGGTGCTACAAGGAATACCGATGCTTCAAAATTCGCCGAAACAATGGAAAGCGAATTTGAGATGTCCATGATGGGTGAGCTTACGTATTTTCTTGGATTGTAGGTTAAGCAAAGTAATGATGGCATTCATTTGTGTCAATCCAAGTATGCGAAGGAGTTGGTCAAGAAATTTGGATTAGAGAATTCTAAAGACTATCTGACTCCTGTGGGAACTAGCAATAAGGGATTAGGAAGTGAATCTCAATGAGAGAGTGTAGACGAGAAACTTTACAGAAGTATGATTGGAAGTCTACTCTACCTTACGGCTAGTCGCCCGGACATTTCCTTCAGTGTTGGGATTTGCGCGAGATATCAATCAGCACCAAAGGAAATTCACCTGAAGGCGGTGAAAAGGATCATCCGGTACATCAAAGGTACATTTAATTTCGAAATTTGGTATCCTATGGGCACATCTCTTGACATTATATGATATTCAGATGCCGATTGGGCTGGATCAATGGATGATCGGAAGAGCACGAGTGGTGCATGTTTTTACCTTCGCCATTGTCTCGTTGCATGGCATAGTAAAAAGCAAAAGTGCATTGCTCGCTTTACAGCCGAGGCGGAATATATCTCTGCGGGAGGCTGCTCAACTCAATTGATTTGGATGAAGAGTGTATTGAGTGACTTCCGCATTCCTGCGATCTCGGTAACTATTTTATGTGACAACACGAGTGCCATTAATATTTCTAAAAATCCTGTGTTGCACTCGAGAACAAAACACATTGAAATAAGATATCATTTTCTTAAAGAACTAGTTGAATCAAGGACTTTACAAATCTCTTATGTTTCAACTGAAGATCAATTAGCTGATATCTTGACAAAACCTTTGGATCAAAAACGTTTTATTCATTTGCGAAAAACAATTGGTATGCTTTCTTTGAAATAACTAATTTTTGAACTTTTGCTTAGGTTAGGTTTTGTTTTGTGTTTTTGTTCTTTTTGTTTGTAATATAGAACATTAACTGAGCATTAGCATAATTGTCACGCCCCGAGTTCGAAAAATAGCGTCTAAAATTTTTTTTTTTTTTTATAAATCAGAGTTTAAAACCATCCCGAGCGCGACAGACCGCCACATATATAGAAAATTCTCAATCCCCATAGGATTGAGCCTTTTCTATACATGCTCGGCTCAAAACTTGCAATCCATATCAGAGTAGTCTAAACTACGCACTTCTCAAGAATGATCATACAATTACAACAACCTATTACATTATTACAATAACCTTACTAATTAAATTACACGCTTTTCAAACTGATAAAAATATATAACGGCTGTCCAGGGTCATATCTAATGCGGCATCTCAACATCACGTCCCGACATCCCAATACCCGCGCGCCCTGAAAAATGGTCACCCAGGGGGTGTGAGATACATCGACAGTGTATCCCAGTGGGCACGACGAGCCGAGAAATAGCAAATTGTACCTACTAGCATACAATAACTAGCGGATAGTAAGAGTCATTAGGTAAGGCAGATATCATAAGCAGATACTGGCAGGAAACATAATCATGATTCTGAGCATAAATAGGTATTGAACTAATGAAGTAAAAGCATGCTGATATAGATACTGAATCAAGAACTGAGAAATCATAAGAGTATAATGACTAAGCATGCTAAGCAGGTAATCAATGAATCAATGGTAGAATAACCAAATACCTAATCGAAGCCACCATGTTGGTCGACAAGACCTCAGGGAAAAACGCCGAATAATCATGAATACAGTGCAGAGCATATCAGGGTATTGAAAACTAAAACAAGAGCATGCTGGTGTAACGACTGGATGAAACTGATCAAACACTGGGCAATCATAAGAGTATGATGTAAAGTAGATTTTTAAACAGGCAATTATGCATCAAAGGTAGAACAACCAAGTACCCAATCAAATGCCACTATTGGTCTCGCAGGACCTCAGGCAAAATTCCACCTGTACACCAATCTGCTGTCATAACCCTCTGGGCTCACGGGTCGCCACTGTTGACCACTTTACCGGTAAAGTACACCGCTGCGGGTAGCAATTCCGCTAGTGTACGTGAAAGAATAGCTGGCTCTGTGGAGATCATAATGCTAATGCTCAAGCTCATGGTCCACCGACCGGGTAATCGACAACAAGCCGGGAAATCCCAACAGGGATGCAATAGCAGAAAGCCAACAAATCTCGACTCACGGTAATCGGCAACAAACCGGGAAAAATCCCAACAGTAATGCAATGGCAGAAAGCCAACTGAATCTCAACATATGCAAGATATAACTAAACAATCACTATAACATGGATCAGGATATACTGATAATCAAGTAAAGGTGTGCAAGCTAGCTAATGACCAATCAAGCATGGCAAATATCCAGGAATAAAATCATAATATCCGGAAGCAAGCTAAGGATCAATCATGCAGTGCATAATATAAACTGATATCTGATCAAGGTCATAAGTAAGGCAAATCTAGCAATATGAGGTAAATGCTGATCAATAAAAAGGCAGGCTCAATAAGAAATCTAGGCAATAACAAGAACAGGGGTCCGACCAATTACGATACCCCAGAGGGCCGAGATGATAAAGCCCGGACCAAAGATAAACCCACCTGTCTGCAGGCGAACTATCGACTCCAACAGAATGCTCGAAGACTAGAGTCAAACCGTGCCAACCTGAATCAAAGATGCTGATCAGGGAAAAACTCATACCCAAACCACTGACTCTCTAACCACTAATTCTGGATTTACGCGACTCGCCGAAAATCCGCCGTTCGGCCCACTTTGGCCCGAACAACATCTTCAAATTTTCGAAACTAACGAAACCTGACGTGCAGCCTTGAGACACTAAAAACACTAATGTTTGTCAATTAACACTTTACTGAACACGTCCCTTTGATCAAATGTTGGCATAATTACCAAAATGCCCCTCCCAAAAATTCCATTTGGATTTTTCGGGAGACACGGGCCTTAACTCTTTGCCGCTGGCTCAACCAGATTCTACTGGGACTCAATAGACAGCTAGGCGGAACCGCCTCAATTGCCCGAATTGCGCGATTGCCACCGGGGCGCCGTTAAACCGACGATTTTGCCGATTTACGGACCGATAACCAATTTCCGCTCAACGAGAGCCAACGGATCACTAGCAAAAAGCTTAGAGATTTTATATACACACTGCCCGAGACAGCACGTGAGGCTACAATTGCGTTTTGACCCCTAGGATTTCCAAAAATTGCACTTTTATAGCAATTTGAGAGTCGTTTTCGCTCGTTCTGACTATCGGAGCGTCATTTTAACGAACCGTCACCTCCAGTAGGTGACCCTCGACTTGCTGGACACCGTGCTCACCATTTGGCAGCAGCACGAAACCCGATAAAAACTTCGGGTCATGACTTTCTTGCTAACATAGGCTAAATCACACTATCTTGCATTTTTAATTTTTCTACGCGACCAAACCCACTTTTGAGGTGAGCATCACGTTCAGTGACCCCAAAATAACCAGAAACTCACCACCGCGAAGTCACAAAACACCTAGAACAGACCCATGTCCAAACCATCCTTCATGAGACTTTAATTAACTCAAACATAATTTCTGCTTGAGCCAACATCAAACAAAGTTGAGCATTCCTCTCTGGACATCATAGGGATTCCGGGGCTTTCTCTGGTGCAACCTACAAGCAGCAGGATCAAAGGATCTAAGCTTCCATGCTCTACTCTCTTCAATAATGCTCCACACAAAACCACACAGCCCAAGAATTGGATCTGAAGTGAGCATTAAGCTCAGGGGAGTGTGCGGAGAAAACTTCATATTGATTGGATGCTCAGATTTTGAACTTGAGTTCATTGGGGCATTTCATCAAACACCTAGTGGGCACAACTCATTAACAAGCAACCAAGCTTGGCCCAAACCAATTCTCTGCAGAGGGGGGACCTGGGAGCTTCTAAGATGGAGGGAAATGCTCTTCGAAGCTGCAGGAGCATCCCCAGCAAGTCTGGGTCCATCTTGCTTCCCTGGTTGCCGAGAAATAAGAAGAGAAAAAGGAAGAAGATGCGCTCAGATGCCCATTAATGGTGATTTTTCATCAATGGGTTCTGGGCCTCTCCCAACAGCACCAAAAGGTGCCTCTCATCCACACAAAGCTTCCTGAACCCGTGCCCGGCAACAGGACACGGCGGCGGCGGCGGTGGAGCAAAGCTCGGTTTGAGCTTCAACCATTAATGGTGAATTTTCACCCGGGCAGCATGGAACCCATGCAAGTGCATGGCCAGGTTCCCCTTGGTCCCAGAAACTGTTCTGGGCATGCCATCCCCGTCGGCGACGGTCGGAAGGCCGGCCACCGCGATTTGAACCCAACTCGGGTCATCTATGGCACCCCCGTATCTGGGCTGCATGGATGCCATGCAAGGGCATGGTTGAACTCCTCTCATTCTCAGGAAGCTTCTCGGCCACTTGGCCGGAGGTGGGGAGCCTTGCCGGCGCCGGAGCAACAAGCTCGGCCAAGGAGCAAAAACCCGAAAACTAGGGCTCGCGTTTGCGACGCACAGGGCCAACCAAACTCCACCAAATTTGGTGGAGATGATTCTCATCTCCTACAGTCTTTTCCCATGATTTTAGTTTTTCATTTGGACGAGCGGTTACGACGCAAGGCCGAGGCGAAGCATCTTAGGGTTCTGACGAGAATCTTTCTCCCGCCGGCAACCGAGGGTATCCCACGAGCTGGGGCTTGGTGTGCGGTATCTAAAGACTCTACAGAGTCGACTTCCTAAGGTCTTGGGGCCTAAAAACCAAAGGTGGAAGAAACTCACCTTTGCCGGAGTTGGAGAAGAAAGGTAACGGCCGGTTCTCCTCCCCCACGTCGCGCAGCCACCCAGCAAGCTCAGGCTCAATCTCAGGACGCAGGAAAACACTCCAGAAGGCTTAGGGACCAAGTTGGAGGACTTTGGAGCAACCTCTCTCTTTCTCTCCTCAAGCTCGAATCTCCCAACAATGGTGCGGCTCTACAGCTATCCCCGTACCCAGGGGTTATGAGGAATAACTCCTGGGAGTTAGGAATCCCAAGAACCACCTCGTGTAACCTCCCACGAAGCCAAAAGGTCACATGCATGTATGCATGGATATTTTTACAAAATTTTCAATTTGATCCCTCTACAGTCCAACACAGGCTCTTAAGTCCCTACTGTAGCTTCATTATGCTACAAAGACCCTATGCAATGAGTCCCAAATAATTTGGTCCATAAAACATTTAAGTTTTTGCAAAATTACTTAGTTTTTCGACGCTTTTCACGCATTTCGAGATGAACGGGTCGTCGAAATGAAAAATGGGCTTCGCCACGACGTCCGGCTCGTCGAGACCTTTCAAGTAGCATATTTTCTTGCTTGATTCGGCGCTCGAATAAAATCTCGGGCCATAATATACTGTAGGCAGTACTGTAATGCACGCATTTCGATGCACCAGAATCACCAAACGTGAATTCTGTCAGTGCCATGCGCTCAGAACGTCGAAAATAGCTAGAAACGACTACTCATACTCCTATGTTTGAATCATAGATAGTGGATCGGCCAATGACCGATCGAGAGAGGACCAAAAATCGGGGTTACTATTCATTTTACTATTCCACTTAAGTTGTGGGATCCGATTATTCGCCGCTGATCTGCAGAAGATCCGTCCGTCGGATCGAAAATATATGAATATCAATCTTTCATGTTTCGACGAGACGGTCGCAATGGTGATCTCAGATTTTCGAGATCAGACCCCGATCAAAAGTCAATATTTTTGGGGTCCAACTGCACTGGTAGTTACCCATTTTTTTGCTAATAAATAATTTCATAAAATTATTTAAGCTTAATATTTAGTTTTTAATTCAAGATTATTACAATAATTGACTTTAATTGCATCTTTCATGTTTTGAGAAGTTTATTATGATTTGGATATCATTATAATTTATTTGATGCAATGATCATTTATATCAATTATTTCATCTTTAATTGATCAAAGTCAATCCCTCATTCAATGATCTCTTGGTATTGTCTTTATCTTATTTGATAATTGAAATAAATATGAACACGAGATCAACTTTTGATTGAATACTTAATATTTTACATAATTGATAGCCAATTGAGGGGGAGTAATTTTTAGTTTTTCATGCTCAAAAGATGTGGAAAGAGTTACATCCCTTATTGGAGTGTGAAAACTACTACCACATGGAGGAAAGAGCTACCACCTCGGTCGTCCGAGTACTGTGTGCAGCTACCACATGTTTACCAAGCATGGTGATAATGTTTATTAGATAAAATGTCTTTTGGAATACTTGATTATGTCAAATTCCAAAGTTGGCATAAGGTGGGATTTTAGATTGAAAGATACTCAAAGAGCTACTCCCTAAACATATTGACTAGATAACATTATCTAATTTATTAGAGATTTCAAACATCTATCGATCTCGGTGCTTCATTTTCTTTGCTCAATTGATGATTCGATAAAGTCATTACTCATAAGATCGTGTTTGATGTTTTGAACTTGCTCAACTTTAGAGGTTATAAATTTTATAAATTTTCGTTTCTTTATTTGAGATATATTGATAGATTTCTCATAATCTAATTATTTTCATATGAAACGATACTTTTTAGTTAAAGTTGATAAGCAAAAATGCTTACATACCTTTTCTGGATTTTCTAAAATTTTTACGAATTTTTCTGAAGAAAAATTTGCAGGCAGTCCGGACTGGATGGACTCAGTCCGGATCCCGAACGATGGGATTTTCTGTGCGAAGCCGATCCAGACTGACCTCATGATCCGATCCGGACCGCGGCTAGGGCTTATATCAAAACGAGAGGGCTTTAATTTTTCATTCAATCAAAGCTTTTGTTTTTACTTCCCTGAGTTTCTCTCTCTAGAATCTAGGAGCTTTTGGATCTATATTCACAATATTTCACTCGATCCAAGTAAGTTTTTTGATCAAAACTCGTTTCATTCATAGTTTTTGCTTGTGTTCTTCAAAACGTGATGGATTTCATGCTAAGATTTCATTTCTACACGGTTTTTGATCAATTTTTTTTTGAAATCTGAACTCTGGATGCCTAAGAATTGGTTCTATGCTTGTTGTTTATTTTCTAAACGGATTTTTGGGCTTCGATTTCAGAAATTTCGGTTTTAGGGCATATTTTTGAAATTTTTGAAAATCATGAGATTGATCTAGTTTTAAAATTTCTTTTGTAAATCTTTCTTGATTCCTAGCTTCTACATATGATAAGGATTGTTTGGGTATAATTTTTCAAATTTTTGGAATTAAACAATTTTTTTCATGTTTTAGAATTCTTGCTCACACGACCAAACTTTTAAAATTCTGGCAACTATAGTGTTTGGCTGGATTATTGTGTTCATTACTGCTCTGGTCAGCACTTGTGTGACCAACAAATTGAAGCGAGCAAGAAAAAATCAAGGAGAACCACAGCTCGTGCCTTCAGATGACTCAGAGAATGAAATAGAAGATTAGGAGAAGATAGTCAAGGAAGCAAAACAGGCTGCCGCAGCTAACAATAGGTCTGTGTTAAAGAACAAGGCACCTATGGAAACCTGCTCGATGTTAAAGAAGTATGCTAGAAGGAAGCAAACAAGGGGGAATGGACTTCAAATTAATGAGTCTATTGCAGCACCTGAACCCTCATTACCTACTTCATCTCCAAGGAAAGACACGTCAGAGGATGATGCGTCTATGTCCTCCATCTATCGTGAACAACGGCGACTTTCTTCCGAACAAGAAAGGATGTCACTTGACCTACAACGCATCAATACACATCAACATAAGCTTCGAAAGAAGTGTTCGACACTTTCAAAGTTGCTCAAAGCAATTTTTGACAAATTTGGATGCAGCAGTTCTGACGATTATGAAGAATTAGATTCAGGATGAGATTTTAATTTCTTTTCAATTTCATTTCATTTTTAACAGTTTCTCTTTTGCAGATTTTTTTTGCTTATCTATACTTGGAAATTCCTCCTTACATTTTGTTTGGCTAGTTTCTGTGACAAAAATGGGGAGAGAAAACTGAGAACAAGTGATGGATCAGACTACCTGACTAACTATTCTACTAACTATTCAGTTTTTAATATTCTAACTTTTACCAAGTTGGTAGGACAAGAACAAGTGACAGGTAGATATCAATTAACTATTCTACTAACTATTCGGTTTGTAATATTCTAACTTTTACCAAGTTGGTAGGACAAGAACAAGTGACAGGTAGGTATCAATATCTTAACCTTGAACTATGACATTTGGAACCTTATTGATATATGATATGTGAATCTTTGATTGAGTACTTCCATACATATCTAATTAAATAATGTCGTAAGTTACATAAGTATAAACTCTATCGCTCTGATTGCTTATTGAAGTTTTAAATTCTTGAGGTATCTAATGATCTCTTTTGTCAAGAATTATTTCTTTTGCAGAGAGTACAAGCGTCTAAGTCTAGAGTTTGTAATAGGAGTTTTTCTCTTGTATTTACACTTTATTTGAACCATTCATGTGAATTTTTGTTGTATGGTGATAGCAACAAAAATATCTTTTTGTTTATTTTTGTGGATTACATGTTTTGTCACGAAACCGCCAAATAGGAAGATTGTTAAAAATTTTTGTATTGGCGTATTTCGTGAAGTGTTTTGAGTCTTGAAGATTTAAGTTGAAGAATTGTCGACCACATATATCAATCTCAAGAAGAATGGATTTAAAATAATCAGGTACGTTTAACTCAATATTTTTGATGATTTGAATACATTCTTATAGTTTAAAAACACTTGGAATAAGTTTTCATTGCATAAAAAATCAAAACTGGACTTTTTACACGTTCAGGATCCGGACCAGCCACAGCCAGTCCGGACCCCGAACAAGGTTTGGTTCATGCGAAATCCAAATCCGGATCATCCCCTATTCAGTCCGGACCTCGAACTTTGTTTTTGCAATATCGCATGAATCAGTCCGGATAAGGTTATTCCAGTCCGGACCCCGAACTATTTTTTCAGGAAATTCTCTTGAAAAAGACAACAGTCCGGATCAGCCAAATCCAGTCCGGACCGCCGTGAGGGAAAAAGTTTGTTAAGTTAGTTTTTGATTCTTATCTCTTTTCAAATGGTTTCTAACCTATAAATAAACCCTAACATTCATCTTAATTTTAGGGTAAGCCGAAAGATTCCTAGGGTTTCAAAATTCCTATTATTTCAAAAGGAATCAAAGGTAAATCCACATATAGAGAAGAAAAGAAAACACGAAAAATTTCATCTTTCTTCATCTATATTGATCGATTTGATTCTAGGGTTTTCAAACTCTCTATATTTTGTAGAATCAAATTGATGAATACTTAGATGGTGTTTTCTTGTCTATCTATGATCTAAGTATTCAAATATCATCACCACCAATAAACAAAACAACGATTTCCGAAAGGAACATCGGCGCGTGGATTCGCGTGGGCTTGTGGATTTAATGTGCTACCGCTTTCGTGGATTCGAAGCGAGGTGCGTTCATGTGATCGATACGTGCTATATTGGTGAAGACCGTGGATTCGGTTGGACGTCGTGGATTCGGCGTTGGACGCAAATCGTGGATTCGATGAGCGTTGCGGAGCGAGCGGAGAAAATCTACTCAGAGCGTATGGAAAAGGTTGAGTCTTAGTGTTATGTTATATCACCTTGTACATGTTTAATCTTAGTGGATTTCACCGTGTTATCGGTCCCGTGGTTTTTTACTCCTGTGACGGAGTTTTCCACGTAAAATCTTGTGTACTTTATTTATTTTTCCACATTGGGTTATCTTTATGCAATGATTTGGTGATTTTATTGTTTACACCTATTCACTCCCCCTTTAGGTGGTTTTTCTCCTATTTAGATCCTTGGATCCCATAACACACAAGTGGTATCAAAGCGGGAATAGGGTTGTAAACAATGGTTGAAGGTGGAAACATGCATAGACCACCGTTCTTTGATGGAACAAACTATGCTTATTGGAAAGTACGCATGAGAGCGTTTTTAATTTCCATCGATGAACGGGTTTGGCAATCAATTGAGTTTGGATGGTCATATCCTACTGAGATTATTGCCGATGATATTCTCACCATCAAACCTAAGTCGAAATGGACCAAGGAAGAGATTGATGCTTCTTCTTACAACGGCAAGGGAATTAATGCTTTATTTAATGCCTTATCACAAACTGAGTTCTCTCGCGTCTTAGCATGTGAGACCGCGAAAGAAATCTGGGATACTCTACAAGTTACACATGAGGTTACAAGTTTAGTGAAGATTTAAAAACAGCAAATGCTTACAAGCAAATTTGATTCAATTTATATAGCAGAAAATGAATCTTTCACAGATTATTATACACGATTGCAAGACATCGTAAATACATGTGCTAACTTGGGAGAGAAAATTTCATAATCGAAAGTTGTAAGAAAGATTTTGAGAACTCTTCCCGAAAGATTTCGCACTAAGGTTGCAGCCATTGAAATAGTAAAACACCCGGACGAGATCAAAGTAGAAGAATTAGTAGGTGCACTTCAAACTTATGGAATGACTTTTCCTACTAACTCTTCTGCTGGAAAGCCTTCCTCTTCTTCTAAGTCTTCAGGTATGGCATTGAAATCAACAAAAGAATAAGACACGGATTCATCCCCCTCAGACACTGATGATAATTTATCTATGGAGGATTTCGAGAAACAGCTTGCATTCTTGACAAGAAAATTTCGCCAAAGCTTTCGAAGGGGAAATTCAAGCAAACCATCATCCTTCGGTGAGTCCAAGAAAGGCAAAGGATTTTTAAGCTTTAAATCAAGAAAGCAAGAGGGTTCTTCAAAGGACAAGAAAAACACCGAGGGACAAATCGAGTGCTTCAAATGTAGTGGTTTTGGCCATATATCAACGGAGTGTCCCAACAGGAATCTGTCAAAGAAGAAGGCAATGCAAGCCGTCACATAGGATGACTCTTCTTCCTCCAACGAGTCGTCTTCTAGTGATGAGGATAACAACGCCACAGCATTTATTGTGTCCACAACTTCACCCTTCGTGTGTTTTTCATCGACTTCTAATTCGTTATCCGTCTCCTCCTTGAATGAAAAAAAAAAAAAATCGGATGATGAACCAAGTGATTCCGAAGGTGAAGACTTTGCTTTTGCCAACCATAAATTGTTAAAGGATTCAAAGAAATTGGCAAAGCATAATAAAAACTTGAGGAGAAGATTGTTGAAACTCGAAGAACAATCTAATAGAGCAACTTCTCTCTCAAGGACTCTTAAAGTAGAAAGGGACAATTTGATCAAGATAAACATGTTAAGGATTTTATTTTGGCGTATTTCGTGAAGTGGTTAAGTCTTGAAGATTGAAGTTGAAGAATCGTGGATCACATACATCAATCTCAAGTAGAAAGAATTCAAAAGGACCAGGTATGTTTAACTAAATAATTTTGGTGATCCGAATACTTTTTTATAGTGTAGAAACACTTGGATAAATTTTTAATTGCATAAAAATAAAAAACTGGACATGTAATATGTTCAGGATCCGGATCAGGGCATTCCAGTCCGGACCCCGAACATAGTTTAGTTCATGCGGAATTTCAATCCGGACCTCCCCTGTTTCAGTCCGGACCCCGAACATGGATTCTGCAGAAATCGCATGAACAGTCCGGACTGCCCACATTTCTGTCCGGACCCCGAACATGTTTTTTTTGGAAAAGTTCTGTTTAATGACGACAGTCCGGATCCAACTTATTCCAGTCCGGACCGTCGACCCGAAAAATTCCAGATAAGGTAGTTTTTGGTTCTTATCCTCTTCCAAAGGTTTCTAACCTATAAATAAACCCTAATTTTATCTTTTAGGGTTAATGATTTTAAGAATCTAATACGACCAAAAATTAGAAAAATCTACATATAGAGAAGAAAGGAAATAACTATATCTATTCTATGTTTCTTCTTCTATATTGATTAATTTGATTCTAGGGTTTTAAAACTCTGATTTTTTGTAGAATCAAATTAATGAATACTTAGATGGTATTTCCGATCTATCTTTGATCTAAGTATTCGGCAGATTTTCACCACAAACAAACAACGATTTTGCCAAAAATCGGCGCATGGACTCGCATGGCCTTGTGGACTCAAGGTGCTACCGTTTCGTGGATTCGAAGCGAGGTGCGTTCGTGGATTCGAGACGTACTACTTGGTGAAGACCGTGGATTCGGTTGGACGCTGTGGATTCGGCGTTGGACGCAAATCATGAATTCGAGGCGCGTTGCGGAGCGAGCGGAGAAGATCAACTAGGAGCGTATGGTAAAAGGTTGAGTCGTGTGAGTACGTTATATTACCTTTGTACGTGTTTAATCTTAGTGGATTTCACCGTGTGATCGGTCCCGTGGTTTTTTACTCCTGGATTGGAGTTTTCCACGTAAAATCTCTGCGTGTTATTTACTTTTCCGCATTTGGTTTTTGTTACGCAAAGATTTTGGAGTGTTTATTGTTTACATCTATTCACCCCCCCTCTAGGTGGTTTTTCCCCTATTCAGATCCATATTTAACATAACCAACAAGTGGTATCAGAGCGGGAATAGGGTTGTAAACAATGGTTGAAGGTGGAAATATCAATAGACCACCGTTCTTCGATGGAACAAACTATGCTTATTGGAAAGTACGCATGAGAGCGTTTTTAATTTCCATCGATGAACGGGTATGGCAATCAATCGAGTTTGGATGGACAAATCCTACTGAAATTATTGCTGATGTTCGCACCATCAAACCTAGGTCGAAATGGACCAATGAAGAAATTGATACATCTTCTTACAACGGCAAAGGAATTAACGCTTTATTTAATGGTTTGTCGCAAACCGAATTCTCTCGCGTCTCGGCATGTGAGACTGCGAAAGAAATCTGGGATGTTCAACAAGTTACACATGAGGGAACAAGTCTTGTGAAGATTCAAAAACTGCAAATGCTTACGAGCAAATTTGACTCTATTTTTATGGCAGAAAATGAATCTTTCACGGATTATTACACACGATTGCAAGATATCGTTAATACATCACTACTAAAAATTTGACATACAGCGGCACTATTCGTTGTAATATTTAAGTAAATGTTGCTAAATACAAAATATACTGGCATTTATTAAAAATTGTTGCCAAATATATCATTTATCGATATTTACAAATTATTGTTGGTGAATAAGAATATTTAGCAATATTTATTTTTAAATGCCGGTAAAAGATAGTTTAAATACCGGCAGTTACTTTTAATGCCACTAAGAAACTTTAATTACTAGCATTTAAAAGTAAATATTGGTAAAAGATCTTAAATCGATATAAATAATTAATAAGTTGAGGGACCTAACTAAGATTATCCATCAATTTCCCATATCCCACCTACTTCTTCCTTCCTCTTGTGCCGTACGACTCCTAGTCTTCCTCTCCTCATATACAAAGTTTCTTTCTAGGGTTTTTTTTTCTCTCTTTTTTATTTTTTTATTATCTTCTCTCCAAGTAAAAAAAAAAAAAAAAAAAAAAAAATTACTCTTTCTACCTTCCAATCGCAGGGTGTAAGAAAAGGATTTTCTTCATTGTCTTCTACCAAGAAGGAGCCCCACAAGCAGGACTCTACCAAGAAAAAGGTAAGTTAATTTAGATTTTTTTTTGTAAAATTATTTGCTTTCTTTTATTACCTTGGAATAGATAGGTTGATTTAAATTTTTTTAAAAAAAATTATTGTTTTTATTTTAAAATTATTATTTGATAATAGATTTAATTATTTTTAGGTTGTATGATTATGCAACAAAGTAAATAATATATAATAGAAGACTAAATAAAAAATATAGTTGAAACCCACATTTATTTATGTATTTAAGTATAAAAGAGGATGAACATGACCTCCTCCCATTATAATTTTTTATTACTAAATATAATCAGAGAATGTGCAAAAGAGTCAATTAAAATAAAATCAATAAACTTTTTAGACAAGTTAATTTAAAAATTCATTGACATTTACTGTGAAAAAAAAAGAATGTGTACGTATGTACATATATATATATATATATATATATATATATATATATATATATATATATATATATATATATATATATATATATATATATATATATGTATGTATAAGACCTATATTTTATTCCTTTTGTCAATTTTATTATTTAATATATAGACTTTTGACTCGTTAAAACTAACTTTTAACGTGTTCTTTTTTTGACCGGTTCAACACAAGTAATAATACCTTTGGAATTCAAGAAAATTTAAACAATTTTAAGCTGTTTTGTTATATTCGCAAACAACTTTATGTCGTGTGACCTATTTGGATGTGTTATTTATGTACGTATTAGTACTTTTGTGTTTAGAAAATTTTGTGGTCGTTTGTTATTTTTTTGGATGTTGAATGGACTAAAGATTTTAACTTATTGTTTGTTTAATTAAAAATGAGCTTAGTAAATTACTTTTGTTATTTTGTTATGTACGATTTATGTCACTTGTCATATGAAAATATTGAAATATCATATTATCCATTGAAATTGTATTTTTTGAAATTGATAAGATTTAATTATTTTATGATAGTACAAATTATAATTTATATTATTTTTATTTATTTAAAAATATAATTTAAAAATATTTAGAATTGGCATCATTTATTAATACCGGAATTAACAATAGATTACCAACATTTGTATAATATTACAAATAAACTAATAATTACCGGCATTTGTTAGTGTTGTAGATAATTAAAAAATACTGGCATTTAATAATATCGCTAATAACCACATCTATAACGGCATTTATTTAATGTTACTAATTACTTAATTTTAACGGCAATTTAATTAAATGCCGGTAGAAGATTCACCGACACGAGTATAAGCGGCACTAATTGCTAAATGCCACTAATAGTTTTTACGGCACTTTTTGAACTTTAGGCGGCAATTACAGGATGTCGCTAAATCACAATTTTTTTGTATGCTAACTTGGGAGAGAAAATTCTAGAATCTAAAGTTGTAAGAAAGATTTTAATGACTCTTCCAGAAAGATTTCACCCTAAGGTTGCGGCCATTGAAACAGTAAAACACCCGGACGAAATCCGTGTAGAAGAATTAGTTGGTGCACTTCAAACTTATGAAATGACTTTTCCTACTAACTATTCTTCTGGAAAGCCATCTTCTTCTAAGTCTTTAGGTTTTGTATTGAAATCAACAAAAGAAGAAGACGCGGATTCATCCTCCTCAGACGGTGATGAGAATCTATCAATGGAGGATTTCGAGAAGCAACTTGTACTCTTGACGAGAAAATTTCGTCGAAGCTTTCGAAGGGGTAATTCAAACAAAACCTCATCCTTCATAAAGTCCAAGAAAGGCAAAGGATCTTCAAGCTTTAAGTCAAGAAAGCAAGAGAGTTCGTCAAAGGACAAGAAGAACTCGGAGGGACAAATCCAATGCTTCAAGTGCCGAGGCTGCGGTCACATCTCAACGAAGTGTCCCAATAAGAATCCATCAAAGAAGAAGGCGATGCAAGCCGTCACTTGGGATGACACCTCAACTTCCAATGAGTCATCTTCCAATAATGAGGAGAACAACGCGACGGCATTCCACGCGTCCACAACTTCACCTTACGTGTGCTTTATGGCAAGTACATCCGGTTCATTATCCAACTCCTCCCAGGTTGAAAAACTGCATCAGACGATGAACCGAGTAATTCCGAAGGTGAAGACTTTGCTTTTGCCAATCATAAACTATTGAAGGATTCAAAGAAAGTGGCAAAGCAAAACAAGAGTTTGAGAAGAAGGTTGCAGGATCTTGAGGAAGAAACTAAAATGGCAACTTCTGTCTCAAACGCTCTTGAAGTGGAAAGGGACAATTTGAACAAGTTAAATGTTTCCCTTCAAGAGAAGAACGAGCATTTCGAGAATGAACACAACAAGCTGGTGGATAAAGCTAATTACTTCTTGAAGCTCTACACCGAGGCTCGACAAGAAAAGATGGAGATGACGAAGACCATATTCCAACTTAAGGAAGATTTGAAGCGTTTTTCTTCCGGAAGTTGCAAGTTGGATAAGATGCTTGGTCTTGGTCAAACAAATCGTTTAGGCCTTGGATACGATCGAACTGGAAACAGTCCTAGTTCGAGTGAAACAATTTTTGTGCCTCAGTCGGTTGCTCCTCCTCCTCCTTCACCGACGAAAATCAATGCATCCAACGACAACAAGCCTACCTCAATTCGGCCAGGATCAAATACTTCCAAGGTATGCTTTCGTTGTGGTTTTGCAGGGTACATAAGACGCAATTGCAAGAATGAAGCGAAACGATCAAATCAAGTGCCTCTTGCAATAACTACCAACAAGTTCAACCCCCGGAAATCAAAGAAAAATTTTTCAAAGGTAAAGAACCTTGGTAGTACACCTAACAAGACGACGTCATCAAAGAAAAGCGATCAATCAAACAAGACGCATTCACCAAGGAAATCAACTTCACAATCATTGCCGACGTACTCCAAAACTCAAAAGATTTGGGTGCGCAAAAGTGAAATTTTCCCTTATCTTGTCATTCATACACCACTGCATGCTTATGACAACTCGTCTTGGTATCTGGATAGTGGATGTTCCCGTCACATGACCGGTGACAAAAATTATTTTTAAACTTTAGAGAAAACCTCCGGAGGATTTGTCGTTTTCGGAGTCGGTCGATCTTCAAAAATTATTGGAAAAGGAATAATTACTATTCCAGAAGGCCCGGTTTTGAACAATGTTTTATTTGTTGAAGGCCTTAAGACTAACCTCATTAGCATTAGTCAATTGTGTGATAATGGTTTTTCAGTTAATTTTTCGTCTGCTTAATGTATTGTAACTGATAAGGACTATTCATTCTTTTTGAAAGGGGTTAGATCTGAAAACAATTGCTATGTAGTTCCTAACAAAATTTCTGAACATTGTAACCTAGTGTCACTTGATAATGAAACTCTTTGGCATGAAAGACTAGGTCACATTAATTTTAAGGAACTTGCTAGAATTTCTAACAAAGACGTGGTTAAGGGTGTTCCTAAACTATCTTTTAAAGAAAACATTGTGTGTGGAGGTTGTCAAAAGGGAAAAAATCAAGGGCCACGCACAAAAATTTAAACCACGTGGGAACCAAACGACCACTTGAATTATTGCACATGGACTTAATGGGCCTGACTCGTCAACCAAGTTTGGGAGGTAAATGGTACATTTTTCTTTTGGTTGATGATTTCTTTAGATTTTCTTGGGTAGCATTTTTAAGAGAGAAAGCGGATACTTTCGATTCTTTTCATGAGATATGTCATCGTGCTATGATTGAGAAAAACGAAAAGATCGTTCGTGTTCGAAGTGATAGAGGTTGAGAATTTATAAATTCAAAATTCATTGATTTTTGCACTTCCAATGGCATAAAACATGAATTCTCTGCACCCTATACACCTCAACGGAATGGTGTAGTCTAGCGCAAAAACAGAGTTGTACAAGAGATGGCGCGTGTTATGCTTCACAGCCGGAAACTCCCGTTACATTTTAGGGATGAAGCAGTTAACACCGTAGTCTATGTAATCAATCGAGTTTATTTGCGCCCGGGTACTTTGAATACACCATATGAGCTATGGTTTTGTAGAAAACCAAATATCAAGTATTTTTTAATCTTTGGGAGTCGCTGTTACACTTTACGTGATCGCGAAAATCTGGGAAAATTCGACTCTCGAAGTGACGAAGGAATTTTCATGGGTTATTCTGCAAACAGTAGAGCATATCGGGTATTTAATCTCGAATCTAAAACGATGGTAGAATCTTTTAATATTAAAGTAGATGAAGCTTTTCATTTCTCAACTAATAAATCTACTCCTGATATCTCTATTGATGATGATACTCCTGTAAATGATATTGCATCTTCTCATGATAATTCTTCCGATAATGTTGATGCATCTCATGGTTCTTCTAGTTTATCTGATGTACAGGAATCATCACACTTACCTCCGAGCACTCCATTGCCTCAAACGCTACGTATCTCCAAGGACCATCCAGAGTCAAATATCATTGGAGATCCACAAGAAGGAGTCAGGACTCAGAGAAAATTGGTTTGTGGAGTTGCGTGTTACGTCTTCATGTTGGAACCAAAGAATGTCGATGAGGGTCTTCAAGACGATTATTGGATTGAAGCTATGCAAGAAGAGCTCCATCAATTTGAAAGAAACAAAGTCTGGGAATTAACGAAGCCCCCGAAGCAACAAAACATCATCGGTACAAAGTGGATTTTTAAGAACAAGAAAAACGAAGATGGTACCGTCATTCGGAACAAAGCACACCTAGTTGCTCAGGGCTATTCACAAGTTGAAGGTATAGATTTTGATGAGACGTTCGCCCCGGTAGCTCGTCTCGAGTTAATTCGTATCCTTTTTGCGATTGCTTGTCATTTCAAAATTAAACTTTTTCCAATGGACGTTAAGAGCGTCTTTTTAAATGGTTTTCTAAATGAGGAAGTTTATGTGGCTCAACCGAAAGGTTTCATTGATCATAAACTACCTAACCATGTGTTTCGACTGAAAAAGGCTCTTTACGGTCTAAAACAAGCACCGCGAGCATGGTACGAAAGGTTGACAAAGCACCTTTTGGAAAAGGGCTACACTCGAGGGGGAGCGGATCGGACACTCTTTGTGAAGCATATTCAGGATAACTTCATTGTGGCACAAATCTATGTCGATGACATTGTATTCGGTGCAACAAGAAACAATGATGCTTCAAAATTCGCCGAAACCATGGAAAGCGAATTTGAGATGTCCATGATGGGCGAGCTAACATATTTTCTTGGATTGCAAGTCAAACAAAGTGAATAAGGCATTCATTTGTGCCAATCCAAGTATGCAAGGGAGTTGGTGAAGAAATTCGGATTAGAAAATTCTAAAGACTTTCCGACTCCAATGGGAACTAGCAACAAGGGATTAGGAAGTGAATCTCACGGTGAAAGTGTAGACGAGAAGCTTTATCGCAGCATGATTGGAAGTCTACTCTATCTCACGGCTAGTCGCCCGGACATATCCTTCAGTGTTGGGATTTGCGCGAGATATCAATCTGCACCGAAGGAAATTCACCTAAAGCGGTGAAATGGATCATCCGGTACGTCAAAGGTACGCTAAATTTCAGAATTTGGTATCCTATGGGGACATCTCTCGACATTATAGGATACTCGGATGCCGATTGGGCTGGATCAGTGGATGATCGGAAAAGTACGAGTGGTGCATGTTTTTACCTTGGCCATTGCTTGTTGCATGGCATAGTAAAAAGCAAAACTGCATTGCACTCTCGACTGCCGAAGCAGAATATATTTCAGCGGGTAGTTGTTCAACTCAATTGATTTGGATGAAGAGCGTGTTGACCGACTTCCGAATTTCTGCGACTTCGGTAACTATTCTTTGTGACAACACTAGTGCTATAAATATTTCTAAAAACCCTGTGTTGCACTCAAGAATAAACACATTGAACTTAGATATCATTTTCTTAGAGAGCTAGTTGAATCAAGTTCTTTACAACTTTCCTATGTTTCAACTGAAGATCAATTAGCCGATATTTTAACAAAACCTTTGGATCAAAAACGTTTTATTCATTTGCGTAAAGCACTTGGAATGCTTTCTTGAAATAACCTCTTTGAACCTTTGCTTAGGATAGGTTTTGTTTTGTGTTTATGTTCTTTCTTTTTGTATGAATATAGAACATTGACTGAGCTTTAGTTAATTGACTTTAATTGCATCCTTTCATGTTTTAAGAAATTTATTATGATTTGGATATCATGATAATTAATTTGATGCAATGATCATTTATATCAATTAGTCATCTTTAATTGATCAAAGTCAATTTCTCTCTCAAATGATCTCTTGGTATAGTTTTTCTCTTATTTGACAATTGAGTCAAGTATGAACACAAGATCAATTTTTGGTTGAATACTTCATATCTTAAATAATTGATAGCCAATTGAGGGGGAGTTTAATTATTAAGTTTCATGCTCAAAAGATGTGGAAAGAGTTAAATCCCAATGAGGAGTGTAAAAACTACCACCACATGGAGGAAAGAGCTACCACCTCGGTCGTCCGAGTACTGTGTGCAGCTACCACATGTATACCAAGCATGATTTTTCTTGTTGATTAGATAAATGCTTTTTGGAATACTTGATTTGTCAAATTCCAAGGTTGGTATAAGGTCGGATTTTTATTAAAAGATGCTCAAAGAGCCACTCCCTACAATAAATTGACTAGATACATTATCTAACTTATTTGGGATTTCAAACATCTATCGATCTCTGTGCTTCATTTTCTTTACTAAATTGATGATTTGATAAATGCATTACTCATTAGATCGTGATTGATGTTTTGAACTTGATCAACTTTAAAGGATTAATTTTTATAAATTTTCGTTTCGTTACTTGG
This sequence comes from Tillandsia leiboldiana, assembly GCA_029204045.2. Classification (NCBI taxonomy): domain Eukaryota; kingdom Viridiplantae; phylum Streptophyta; class Magnoliopsida; order Poales; family Bromeliaceae; genus Tillandsia; species Tillandsia leiboldiana. Next base: position 10,258,732 of record CM055061.1, read on the forward strand.
ATATTATTGATAGATTTAGCATAATCTATTTCTTTGATATGAAACGATGATTTTTGTTTAAAGTTGATATACAAAAACTGCTTAAATATTTTTTCTGAAATTTCTGAAATTTTTGTAAATTTTTCTGGAGAAAAAGTTGAAGGCGATCCGGACTGGAAGAATCTGATCCGGATCCCGAACGGTGGAAATTTTCTGCGGGTAGCCGATCCGAACTGGATTCTTGATCTGATCCGGACCGCGGCTAGGTTTTAATTGAAACGAAGGGTTATTTGATTTCTTTTTACCTCTAAACTTTGTTTCAAGCATCCTAGAGTTCTTTCTCTAAACTCTAACAGATTTGGACTCTTCCAAACTCAAGTTCTTCCGATTCAAGTAAGTTCTTTGATCAAAACTCGGGTTATTCACTATTTTTGCTTTGTTCTTCAAAACGTGAATGAAATTCATGTCTCTTTTTCAATTTTAAACGGTTTTTTGGTCAAATTTCTTTTAAATAAGAACTCTGGGTAGATTAGTTTTGGTTTTATGCCTTGTATTCATTTGATTAACGGATTTTTTGAGCTTCGATTTCAAGAAATTCGGTTTTAGGGCATATGTTAGGAATTTTTAAAAATCAAGGAATTGATCTATTTTTAAATTTTTTTTGCGAAACTAACTTGATTCCTAGTCTCTGTGCACGGATAATGATTGTTTGGGTACAATTTTTTAAATTTTTGAAAATTAAACAATTTTTCATGTTCTTGAGTTCTTGCTCGATGGTTTTCGGATGGACACTAGTGTTCATTGCCGCCATGGTAGGGACACGAGCAACGAATAAGCTAAAAAGAGCGAAGAAACCTCAAGAGGAAGGGGAGTATGTCCCTATGGAAGACTCAGAACGGAATTCAAGGATTGGGACAAGATCTTGGAAGAAACAGCAGCAATTGGCCGCAGCGGCAGAGAAGAGAAAAACACTGCTTCAACAAAGGCGAAGACTCCGTGTCACGCCCCGGGTGTAAACCAGAACCCGGGCCGTCCACAGATCCACCGTGCACACAGAATTTTTCGTGTACACGAAGCGCTGGTAACCTGCTCAGATATAAAAGATATAGATAAAGGAGCATAAAACAGAGCTAAAATAAAGCTACTACATCTCAGACTACAACTGGAAAGTAAAAGCATACTAAAAACTCTCAAAATACAAGTGTCTCTCCCAGCTCACCAAATAAGTACAAACAGCTGGCAAGAGCCAGGCCCAAAATAACTACAACTGTCTGAGAAAAGAAAGGGGTACAACTGATACACGACTAAGCTCGAAGTCGGGGTAGATGAACTATCTAGTCCGCGATCTGCTTACCTCGATCTGCCCGAGACGGCCCTACAACTCCTGCAGAAGACTCTGCAAAACAAATGGGGAAAAGAAAAAAGAGACAATGGGGGTGAGTGTGGTGACCCGGATCTTTGCAGGGCTTCTACAGTGTGACCAGCAGCTTCTGGAAGCCTACGTGGCATGTCGGCGGTGTTCGCGCGCCAGTTTGGACACAAGAGATGGACTCGGGGCTTAAATGGATCTCGTAGGTAATCGGGGGACCCCATCGGAGGTTTAGAACAGTTTACGCGAGGAGTGGATATCAAATTTAGGCTCGGCGCGGAATTCGGATTAAAAATACCTTTCGGGAGCCTCCGCAATTATAGGATTGGAATTTGGCAAAATGGACGCCGGATTTGGAATCAGCGCGCGAAAACGGTCAAGATGGGCTAATTACTTACTGTTTTTGAGCTTGCGGGTACTGTTCATGCCGGAACAGTATTTCCGCGATCGCCGGCGGCGGGCGGCGCCGGCGGCGGCGGGCGCGGCGCAGCCTCGGGCAGGCGTTTGGCGGCCGCGGGCAGGCGGCTGAGGGCGCGGGCAGGCGGCTGAGCGCGCGGGCAGGCGCGGTCCACCGCGGAGGTCGTGCACCGGGGCGGGCCACGTGGCGCTCTCCGGTTGGCCGGTTCAGCGGGAGCGGTCCACTGAAATTGGGCCCGGTGCACGGTAGACCGGGTGGACACGTGGCGTGAGGTGATTGGTTCGGTGTTGTGCTCCCGGTCCACGGAACCGGTGGAGTGGGTGACCGGGCAGGTGGCCGTACGGCGGGGCAGTGGCCGTACGCCCGGGTCAGCCGCGACGTGCGCGGTCCACGGCGCGACGTGCGTGGTGCACGGGTTGCCGGCCACATGTCGCGTCGCCATTTGCGGGCGCAGGTGCACCCGGTGCAGTGGGCCCGGGGAGTAGTAGACTGAGCTGTGTGGTGGACCGGGCCGCACTGTGCGCGCCCGAAACTTGGCGGGCCGGGCCGCACTGTGCGCGCCCGAATTTCGGGCGGACCGGACGGCGCCCGAAAGTTGGGACACAATGGGAATTTTTCCAATTGTTTCCTCAGCCTATAAATAGGCAGCCCGAGCCCTCTTCTTTGCTCTTTTCTCTCAGCCCACGCACCATCTGCCCGAGCACCTTGAAGAAGACTTGTTCAACTCTAATTCTTGATCTTCCTGCCAAGTTCTACGATTTTAGGAGCACGCATCCCGAGGTTCTGGATTTTACGATGCGGCGCGATGTTGCTTTCTAGTGTTCTTCTTCGGCGCAGCGGCAGTGTTTTGGCTCCCCTGGGCTACCCCGAGATCATTTTTCAGTGATTCTTGCGCCGACAGACTCCTAAGAGGTGGGCTTCATCTTTTGTATTGATCGCGCTTTCCCTGTTTCGAGTTTTTGGCACGGATCCCGAGGCAACTGTGACCCTTTTTCTGTTTGGCTTTGTGGACAGCATCGAGGTGTTTTGGCCATATCTTTGCGCACAAGCGTCAGCCGGAAACGAGCTTATACAACTTTTTCATCTACAGATCGCAAGGAACGCGCTCGTATTTTTCTTGGATTTTTCTGAGATTTCATCAGAGGTGAAAATTACTGTTTTTCAGTGAACAGTGTACAGTTTTTATACAGATTTTTGTATGAGTGTACCCCCTTGCCGAATTTTTATCTTGACTTACCGAACTCCGATTTGGGCGTGCAAGGTACCGTTTCGAAGCTATCGACGCAAGGATTGCTGTGATATTTTTATTGGAATTTTCTGGGCACTATCTGCAGGTGATAATTTAATAGTTCAGAATTCGAGGTTGTATGCGGTTTTAAGTGCTATATTTGGGAGCCTAGTGTAATTAGTGGACTTTGTATTGTGCCAGGAGTGTTACGGGTGTGCTGAACTTATTGGAGCAAGGGATTAGAGTTATTTGGTGTTTTCAGCTGTTGGGCTTTGGACAGTCAGCTTTTCAGGTGGGTGCCTTATTCCCGGACCGGTGGACGGTTCTCTAAATTTTCATATGTTAGCATTGCATGCAGGTGAATGGTACAATAGCTGGATTGATCGGTAAGTTTAACAATGAGGATTTTATGAAATTGCAAGTGAATTATTCACAGTATGACAATGGTATTAATCAATAGTCATGTTGATGATTAGTGAAAGCTTATCTAAGGCAAGGATACCCTATATGATTAATTATCATGCCATATTAGCACATAACCTTTTTATGAGGATGGTTTATGCATTGGGATAGGATTATGTAGTTATGTGCAGGTTCTACTCTGAGGAGCCATTATGGATTGAGAATTATGGACAGGTATGGTCATTGGTAATTTTGGCATGAGGTTTTTTTTCTTTATTCTTCTTGGACAAATGCATGCTTGTATGGACATATGTGTATGGACATATAGTTAGGCCATCTTTTACTGCTGCACTACATATTGGAATTTGACTTAGGAGAAACCATGATTGCTTTCTTTCTCCTTTTTATTTAGACTTTTGAGTCATGTTGCTCGGGTTCGAGCAGAGGTTTGGTAGTGTAGCTGGGACCTTAGGGTCAGAGACAGGGTGTGCTTGTTTGGATTGTGGGTTATTGCGGCAACCGCGGACAGTAGGCGGTTGACCGGATCTTGATTAATTTACCCAATTGTGGATTGTGGGTTATTGCGGCAACCGCGGACAGTAGGCGGTTGACCGGATCTTGATTAATTTACCCATTGTGGGTTGTGGGTTATTGCGGTGACCGCGGACTTTGGGCGGTTGACCGGATGTTGACTATTGCATCAGATTGGGTATCAGATTTGTTCTAGTGGATGGTGTTTCCCACTTTTTGAGTACTATTGCATCAGATCGGGGTTTTGTTAGTGGACGGAGTTTCCCACTTTGATCATAGTCTTGATCCAGTCCTGCTATTATGAGACAGTGGTTACAGAGATACTCGATACAGTGATGCTTGATACAGTGATACTTTACTCGTGTGGGTCGCTCCCCTCGAGTGCCACTCCGGAGTAGGCTTTCCACGGTGTGAGCGCCGGGCACCAGCAGGGTTCTTGAGTTCGACAGCAGAGCAGGCAGTACCAGTGATTACTGGTCTATCGATTGGGTTTATTCAGGCAGATACTTTTTGTTACACTCGTGCCTGGGGGACCGAGTGGAGTCTAGTAGCTTTGTTTAGACCAGTGCTTGTATTGTTGGGAACCGTTCGGGGTTTGACGGTGGTCCCGTGGTCGTTGTGAGTTCTTTGACCATTGTGTGAGAGGTTGAGCATCTTGAGTCTATCCGTTCTGAGAGAGAGAGCATGGATTATGACTATAGCCTGCATGAGCCACTACTCAATAGCGAGTTAGTCCGTTTGGATGCCCTACGTAATCCTGCCCGTCAGCGGGAGGTGGTGTAGGTGGGCGCAGGTTTGACTGGACCCGATGGGCAGTCAGCTCGATTGGGTCAATTGAGCACCTCGTGTGCGAGTGTTGCATATCTTCATCAGAGTTTCCCCATTTGAGCATTTGGATAGAGGCATGGTAGCTGTAGAGTGTTCCAGCTTCTTCTTTCAGTTTTACTGCATCGTTATCTTTTGCCTCTAGTAGTCTTGGTGGGCAGATCGTCGGGCCTAGTGGCGATACCCACTGAGAACTCCCTTATTGCGTAGTTCTCACGCCCGTTGGGGTTTTCCCCCTTTTGTCCTTCTCCCCTTTGTTTTTGCAGAGTCTTGGCGGGTGTTGCCGTTCTGTGGTTGCTGTGCGTGGTGAGGGAGTAGCGAGCTAGATCCAGACCCATCTTTGGAGAGTAGCGGTACCCCCTTTGGAGGAGATCTTCAGTATAGTCGGTAGATTGGTATTTATTTCCTCTTTGAGAGACTGATGTAGTGAGGATATGATGTATTGAGAGCTTGTACACTGAGGTTTTATTTGAGATATCTCCCTGTTGAGCTATGAGTTTTGTACTCGAGGTTAATGTTAA
>CM055061.1:10264104-10325783 GCA_029204045.2 Tillandsia leiboldiana
CAAAAACTAACTTTTCTGGAAATTTTCATGACACGAGCCGATCGATATCGCGATCCGGATTGCAGTAGCGAGAAAAACAGATTCCAGAAAAAACGAAGGTTCGGGATTGTTGGGTTATATGAAATACGGATCTAAATAGGGGAAAAAACACCTAGAGGGGTGGTGAATAGGTGTAAACGTATAAAACACTCCAAAAAATCGGGGCGATAAAACCCAATGCGGAAATAAAAATAATACGCAAGATTTTTACGTGGAAAACTCCATCACCGGAGTAAAAAACCACGGGACCGATAACACGGCAGAAATCCACTAGAATTAAAACACGTACAAGGTGATTTACCGTACACACTTACGACTCAACCTTTTCCATACGCTCCTAGAGGATCTTCTCCGCTCGCTCCGCGACGCTTCTCGAATCCACGATCTGCGCCCAACGCCGAATCCACGGCGGTCCAACGTCGAATCCACGACGTCCGACCGAATCCACGGTCTTCACCCAATAGCACCCTTCGAATCCACGAACGTGCCTCGCTCCGAATCCACGAGAGCGGTTGAACCTTGAATCCACAGGACACGCGAATCCACGCGCCGATTTTTGGGATAAATCGTTGTTTTGGGTGGTGATGATCCGCCGAATACTTAGATCAAAGATAGATCGGAAATACCATCTAAGTATTCATTAGTTTGATTCAACTCGAGATGTGAGTATGAAAACCTAGAATCAAACTAATCAATATAGATGAAGAAACATAGAGTATTCTCTAATGATTTCCTTTCTTCTCTATATGTGGATCTATAGCCGTATAAAATGATATATGAAAATGACGGCTATTGACTATGTGGATTAACCCTAGAAAAAGAGTCATAGGGTCTATTTATAGGTTAGAAATCCTAGGAAGGAGATAAGAATAAAAAACCTAACATTTCTGGAAGTTTTACGGACGGCGATCCGGATCGTCTTAGCTGTGATCCGGATCGTCATAACGATTCAGCCAATTCCAGAAAAATGAAGGTTCGGGATCCGGATCGAAGTGCATGATCCGGATCGTTCATACAGTTTACCAAACATCAACGTTCGGGATCCGGATTGCGAAGCATGATCCGGATCGTTCAAGGAAAATGGTAAACTCACTGTTCGGGATCCGGATCAAGAGACTACGATCCGGATTGAACTGGTGTATGAACGAACCACCTTCGGGATCCGGATCGAACAACTTGATCCGGATCCTGAACATGTCCCAAGTCCAGTTTTTGATTTTTATGCAATGAAAGATTCTTCCAAGTGTTTCTACACTACAAGAAGTATTCGGATCACACAAAATCTTTAGTTAAACATACCTGATCCTTTTGAATTCTTCTTTCTTGAGATTGAGTTAAATGATCCAACTTTCTTCACCTTCAATCTTCAAGACTTGAGACTTTCACGAAACTACGCCAACTCAAATTCCGTAACAATCTCCCCCTTTGGCGGTTTCGTGACAAAACATAGATCCACTAAAGAAAATTCAAAAAGATATTTTTGTTGCTATCACCATACAACAAAAATTTACAATGGAGATCCAAAAATTTAAAAACATGAGATAAACTCCTAAAACAGACTCTAGACTTAGACATCTGTACTCTCTGCACAAATAAATCATTCTTGACAAAAAGAGATCGTTAGATACCTCAAGAATATTTAGCATACAAAACCTAGTACAGAGATAGAGTTTATCTAATCACCATGACATTTGAGAATTCAGATATGTAAGAGAATCAAAGTTAAGAACCAACATATCTTCTATGCATTCAAAAACCAAATGTCAAAATGTTAGCCCAACATCAACTGTTAGTAATAATACATGTCCAAATAGTTAGTCGAATAGTTAGTCGAGACATGCAACAAATCACAAGATAAAAACCAAAAGTTGAAGTTGAGATCATACTTACCTTGATCATACTTACCTTTCACGTTGAGGTTATACCTACCTCGATGTTCACACATTCAAATTGTTCAAGTTCTCTCTAAACTCTCTCCCCCTTTTTTGTCACAAACAAAGCCAAAATTACAAAATTTAAGGAGAGTTAAATAGTTCACAATCAAGAAAATCCTGAGAACTAAAATTAACACTTAAAACTTAAAACCCTGCAATATTAACGATAAGGGTTAGAGCATAAAAGATCAAGCCAAATCAGAACTATCTGAGCTAGTATCGTTATCTTGTTCAAGATTCCTTTCAGCATTCGCGATAATTTGGAACATTTCTTTTTCATCTGTTTTTGGTCAGCAGCCATTTGTCGGAAACCTAATGCCAATTTCTCTTGCTCAGCAGAAAGTCTTCTTTGGTCCTGATGAATGGCTGCCAATACAGTAGCTGCTAGAGCGTTTCTCTTGGAAGTCGCTGGACGAGTTGTAGAGGCAGATGATGCATGCTGGTCTTCAGTCCATGCGAATTCGCTAGGTACAGAGTATGCTCTAGAGAGGGATTCAGTACTTTGAATTCCACTTCCATCTTCATTTCCTTAAACCTAGCCGAGCTGATAAAGTCTTGTGCAGGTGCTTGGCCAGCAGCTGGTTGCTCAATGGTGATTCCTCGAGCACTTCCTCTCTTGCGAGCAACACTTTTTCTTCTTGTCTTCCCAGAAGTTTCTTCCAATGGAGCTTTGCCTTTTTCAGCAGCAGTAGGCGGAGCCTTCGATGTTTCCGCAGGCGCTTTTCCCTTTGAAGCAGTGGGAACAGTCGTTGCTTCAACTTGCAGTTCATCCCAGTCAATTGATTCCGTTTCAGATTCTGTATCGGAATCATCTTTAGCTTTCTTCGCTTTCTTAGCTTTCTTAGCCCTCTTGGGCTTGACGGTGTCTCTCGTATGAACCATAGCCGTAAGTAGAAAAACAATCCAAGTGGTCACCATTGCTAATGGTTTCTTGAGAAAAGGAATCCTGTGTAGACCAACTCAAGAGCACAGAAATTCTTAGTTTTCAAAAATTGAAAAAATTGTATCCAAAGAATCATTATCATGTAGAGAGACTAAGAATCAAATTAGTTTTGCAAAAGGACTTTTAAAAATAGATCAATTGCATGATTTTCGAAAATCCTTATTATATGCCCTAAAACCGAAATTTTAGAAATCGAAGCCTAAAAATCCGTTAATCAGGAGAATACCTAGCATATAATCAAACTAATCTACCCAGAGTTCTTATTTCAAAAGAAATTTGATCAAAAACCATCCACAAACAAAGTTGATCCAAGAAATTCAACACGTTTGAGGAGAAAAAGAGAAAAACGGTGAAAAACCGAGATTTTGATCAATAAAACTTACTTGGAACTGAAGAACTTGAGTTTGAAAGCTTCCAGGAAGGATGAAATCTTGAGAGAGAGGCTCTGGAAACTTCGGAACAAAAGATTGGAGTAAAGAAATCAAAAACCCCTTTCGTTCTTTATAAAACCTAGCCGCGATCCGGATCAGTTCATAACTGCGATCCGGATCGGCTACCCGCAGTGAGAAACTGCGTTCGGGATCCGGATCGGCAGACACAATCCGGATCGTCAGCCCGCAGAAGAATTCCTGCGTTCGGGATCCGGATCATCTAGCCCGATCCGGATCGGCCCCAACTTTTTCTTTAGAAAATTTCAGAGAAATTCAAGAAAAACCAGAAAAAGATTGTAAGCACAAATGTGTATCAACTTTAAACAAAATCATCGTTTCATACAACAAGAATTAGATTATGCCAAATCTATCTATAATATCCAAAAATGAAACGAAAATTTACAAAAATAAATCCCTTAAAGTTGAACACCTTCAATCACATCTAACTTGATCTTATGAGTAATGCCTTTATCAAATCATCAATTCAGTAAAGAAAATGAAATACAAAGATCAATAGATGTTTGAAATCCCAAATATAGTAGATAATATATCTAGACAATCTGTTGAAGAGAGTGGCTCTTTGAGCATCTTTCATTAAACACCCACCTTATACCAACCTTGAAATTTGACAGAGTCAAGTATTTCAACATGCATTTTACTTAATCAAAAATTTGAACAACCATGCTTGGTATACATGTGGTAGCTGCACACAATACTCGGACGACCGAGGTGGTAGCTCTTTCCTCCATGTGGTGGTAGTTTTCACACTCCTCATTGGGATGTAACTCTTTCCACATCTTTTGAGCATTTTACCTTTTCTAAGACTCCCCCTCAATTGGCTATCAATTATTTAAGATATAAAGTATTCAACCAAATATTGATCTCGATTTCATACTCGACTAAACAGTCAAATAAGATAATGACTATACCAAAAGATCATAGAGAGAGAAATTGACTTTGATCACTTTAGAAGATGATTTAATTAACATAAATGATCATTGCAACAGTGAAATATTATGATGGCAAAAGCATAATAAATTTCTAAATGTGCGAAAAGATGCAATTAAAGTCAATTATGATCTATGCTCAATTAATGTCCTATGTACAAACATAGATAATGAACAAAACAAAAACAAATACAAAACCTATCCTAAGCAAAGATTTCAAAAAGAAGATTATTTCAAGGAAAGCATCCCAATTGCTTTTCGTAAATGAATAAAACGTTTTTGATCCAAAGGTTTTGTTAGAATGTCAGCTAATTGATCCTCAGTTGAAATATATGAAAGTTGAAGAGTATTTGATTCAACTAGCTCTCTAAGGAAATGATATCTAAGTTCAATATGTTTTGTTCTAGAGTGCAACACAGGGTTTTTAGAAATGTTAATAGCACTAGTGTTGTCACAAAGTATTGTTACCGAAGATGCTGAAATGCGGAAGTCGCTCAATACGCTTTTCATCCAAATGAGTTGAGTTGAGCAACTTCCAGCTGAAATGTATTCCGCTTCGGCAGTCGAGAGTGCTATGCAGTTCTGCTTTTTACTGTGCCATGCAACAAGGCAATGGCCAAGATAGAAGCATGCACCACTCGTGCTTTTCCGATCATCCACTGATCCTGCCCAATCGGCATCTGAGTATCCAACAATATCCAAACTTGTTCCCATAGGATACCAAATTTCGAAATTAATTGATCCTTTGATATACCGGATGATCCTTTTCACCGCTTTCAGGTGAACCTCCTTTGGTGCTGATTGATATCTCGCGCAAATCCCAACACCAAAAGATATATCCGGGCGACTAGCCGTGAGGTAAAGTAGACTTCCAATCATACTTCGATACAGTTTCTCGTCTACATTCTCACTATGTGATTCACTTCCAAGTCCCTTGTGGCTAGTTCCCATTGGAGTCGGAAAATCTTTACAATTTTCTAGATCAAACTTTTTGACCAACTCCATTGCATACTTGGATTGACTCAAGTGAATGCCTTCATCATTTTGTTTAATTTAAAATCCAAGAAAATAAGTCAATTCGCCCATCATGGACATCTCAAATTCGCTTTCCATGGTCTCCGCGAATTTAGAAGCATCGATATCTCTTGTTGCGCCAAATACTATGTCATCGACATATATTTGTGCTACAATAAAATTGCTTTGATAATGCTTCACAAAGAGAGTCCTATCAGCTCCCCCTCGAGTATAGCCCTTCTCCAAAAGGTGCTTTGTTAACCTTTCGTACCATGCTCGTGGTGCTTGTTTCAGACCGTAAAGAGCCTTTTTCAAACGAAAAATATGGTTAGGTTGTTTATGATCTACAAAACCTTTCGGTTGAGCCACATAAACTTCCTCATTTAAAAACCCATTTAGAAATGCGCTCTTAGCGTCCATTTGAAATAATTTGATTTTAAAATGACAAGCAATAGCAAACAGTATACGAATGGACTCGAGCCTAGCTACAGGGGCGAAGGTTTCATCAAAGTCTATACCTTCTACTTGAGAGTAGCCTTGAGCAACTAATCGTGCCTTGTTCCTGATGATAGTACCATCCTCATTTTTCTTGTTTTTGAAGATCCATTTGGTACCTATCACATTGTGTTGCTTTGGAGGCTTCGTTAATTCCCAGACTTTGTTTCGCTCAAATTGATGAAGCTCTTCCTGCATTGCTTTAATCCAGTAGTCATCCTGAAGAGCTTCATCTGTGTTCTTTGGTTCGATTAAAGATACGTAGCAAGCGAATCCACAAACCAACTGCCTCCGAGTTCTGACTCCTTCTTGTGGATCTCCAATAATATTCGATTCCGGATGATCCTTGGAGATTCGTAACGTTTGTTGAAGCGGAGTACTCGGAGATATATGAGATGATTCCTGCACATCAGATAAACTAGAAGAACCATTAGATGCATCATTAATATTGGAAGTATTATTATGAGAAGATGCACTAGCAGGAGAATCATCATCTAGAGAGATATCGAGGGTAGATTTTCCAGTTTCAAAGTGAAAAGCTTCATCTACTTTAACATTTATAGATTCTACGATCGTCTTAGATTCAATGTTAAATACTCGATATGCTCTGCTATTCGTAGAATAACCCAGAAAGATCCCTTCATCACTTCGAGAGTCGAACTTTCCAAGATTTTCACGGTCACGTAAAATGTAACATCGACTCCCGAAGACACGAAAATATTTGATATTGGGTTTTCTACTAAACCACAGCTCATATGGTGTATTTAAAGTTCCTGGGCGCAAGTAAACTCTATTAATGACATAGACAGCGGTGTTCACAGCTTCAGCCCAAAAATGTAGCGGTAAATTCCGGCTGTGAAGCATCACACGCGCCATCTCTTGAACAACCCTGTTCTTGTGCTCAACAACACCATTCTGCTGAGGTGTATAGGGTGCCGAGAATTCATGTTTGATTCCATTTGAAGTGCAAAAATCAATGAATTTTGAATTTATGAATTCTCCACCCCTATCACTTCTAACACGAATGATCTTTTCATTCTTTTCAATCATAATACGATGGCAAATCTCATGAAAAGAGTCAAACGTATCAGCTTTCTCTTTTAAAAATGCTACCCAAGAAAACCGAGAGAAATCATCAACCAATAAAAAGATGTACCATTTACCTCCCAAAGATGGTTGACGGGTCGGCCCCATTAGGTCCATGTGCAAAAGTTCCAAGGGCCATTTTGTACCAACGTGGTTCAAGTTCTTGTGTGCAGTCCTAGACTGTTTTCCCTTTTGGCAACCACCACACACAACGTTTTGTTTAAATAAAAGCTTTGGAATCCCCTTGTCCACGTCCTTGTTTGAAATTCTAGTAAGTTCCTTAAAATTTAAGTGACCTAGCCTTTCATGCCAAAGAGTTTCATTATTCAAAGCAGCTAAGTTACAATTTTCAGAAAATTTATTAGGAACAACATAACAATTGTTTTCCGATCTAACCCCTTTTAAAAAGAAGACATGGTCCTTATCAGTTACAACGCATTCAACAGATGAAAAGTTAACTGAAAAACCATTGTCGCAAAGTTGACTTATGCTTATGAGGTTAGTCTTAAGGCCATCAACAAATAAGACGTTTTTCAAAATCGGGCCATCTGGAATAGCTACCGTCCCTTTTCCAACAATTTTGGAAGATCGACCGTCTCCGAAAACAACGTGTCCTCCGGAGATTTTCTCAAGATTTTGAAAACTATTTTTGTCACCGGTCATGTGACGGGAACACCCGCTATCCAGATACCAAGACGAACTATCATATGCATGCAAGGAAACATTGGAAACAAGACAAGGGAAAATTTCACCTTTGCGCACCCAAACCCTTTTGGAGTGCGTCGGTAATGGTCGTGAAGTTATATGCCTAGGTGAAGGCGTCTTGTTATAGCGATTGTTGTTCCTTGATGTAATCGTCTTGCGCGATGAACTACCAAATCTCTTTTCATTTGAAAAGTTTTGCTTTGATTTTCGGGGAGGAGCCGTTTTGGTAGTTGTTGCAAGAGGTCTTTGAGATGAGCGTTCGACTCCCGTCTTGCAATATCTTCTTATGTGCCCTGAAACACCACAACGAAAACATACCTTAGATCTTGACGATCCCAAAGAGGATGAAGTAGGTTTGTTGTCGTTGTTTGTCTTGAATTCCGGTGTCGGAGGAGGAGATACCGACTGAGGCACAAAAACTGTCTCACTCGAACTTGGACTGTTTCCAGTTTGAGTGTATCCGAGGCCGAACCTATTTGATTGACCAAGACCAAGAAGTCTATCCAACTTACTCCTTCCTGAAGAGAATCGCTGTAAGTCATTCTTGAGTTGGAAAATGGTCTTTGTCATTTCCAGGTTATCCTGTCGAGCCTAGTTGTAGAGCTTTGAGAAGTGATTCGCGTTATCCACCAGATTTGTATGTTCCTTCTCAAGTTGCTCATTGGACTCTTGAAGGGAAGCATTTTCTTTTATCAGGTTTTCCCTTTCCACTTCAAGAGCGTTTGAGAGAGAAGTCGCTCTTTTTGCTTCTTCTTCGAGATCATGCACTCTCCCTCTCAAACTCTTGTTTTGCTTAGCCACTTTCTTTGAGTCCCTCAAAAGTCTGTGGTAGGCTAGAGCAAAATCTTCACCTTCCGAATCATCCGATTCGTTGTCCGTTGCGTTCTTTTCAACAGTGGAGTTGGACAACGACTCAGATGTACTTGCCATAAAGCACATGAAGGGTGAAGATACGGACGCGTGGAATGCCGTGGAGCTCTTTTCTTCATCACTCGAAGACGACTCATTTGACGTTGAGTTGTCATCCCAAGTGACGACTTGCATCGCCTTCTTCTTTGCCGGATACTTGTTAGGACACTCCGTTGCAATGTGGCCGTAGCCTCGACATTTGAAGCATTGTAGTTGTCCTTCTGAACTTTTCTTATCCTTTGAGAAGTTCTCTTGCTTTCTTGACTTGTAACCTGAAGTACCCTTGCCTTTGTTCGACTTTCCGAAGGATGGAGATTTGCTTGAATTACCCCTTCGAAAGTTGCGGCGAAACTTCCTTGTCAAGAGAGCGAGCTGCTTCTCAAATTCCTCCATAGAAAGGTTCTCGTCATCGTCTGAGGAGGATGTATCCGCGTCTTCTTCCTTAGTTGTTTTCAACGCATAACCTGAAGACTTAGAAATGGATGCCTTTCCAGAAGAATTGTTAGTAGTAAATGTCATTTCATAAGTTTGTAATGAACCAACTAATTCTTCTACACGTATTTCGTCCGGGTGTTTAATAGTTTCAATGGCAGTAACCTTTGGGCGAAATCGTTCAGGAAGAGTTCTTAAGATTTTTCTTACAATCTTAAATTCTGGAATCTTCTCTCCCAGATTAGCACATGAGTTTACGATGTCTTGCAATCATGTATAGTAGTCCGTGAAAGATTCATTTTCTGCCATTAAGATAGAGTCAAACTTGCTCGTAAGCATTTGCAGTTTCTGAATCTTCACGAGGTTAGTTCCCTCATGTGTAACCTGAAGAACATCCCAGATTTCTTTCGCAGTCTCACATGCCGAGACGCGAGAGAATTCAGTTTGAGATAAGGCATTAAAAATAGCATTAATTCCCTTGCCATTGTAAGAAGATGAATCTAACTCTTCCTTGGTCCATTTCGACCTAGGTTTTAAGGTGCGAACATCACCATTAAATTCAGTTGGATTAGACCATCCTAATTCAATTGATTGCGACACCCGTTCGTCGATGGAAATTAAAAAGGCTTTCATCCGTACTTTCCAGTACGCATAATTAGTTCCATCGAAGAACGGGGGTCGGTTGATGTTTCCACCTTCAACCATTGTTTACAACCCTATTCCCGCTCTGATACCACTTGTTGGGTTATATGAAATACGGATCTAAATAGGGGAAAAAACACCTAGAGGGGGGTGAATAGGTGTAAACGTATAAACACTCAAAAAATCGTTGCGATAAAACCCAATGCGGAAATAAAAATAATACGCAAGATTTTTACGTGGAAAACTCCATCACCGGAGTAAAAAACCACGGGACCGATAACACGGCAGAAATCCACTAGAATTAAAACACGTACAAGGTGATTTACCGTACACACTTACGACTCAACCTTTTCCATACGCTCCTAGAGGATCTTCTCCGCTCGCTCCGCGACGCTTCTCGAATCCACGATCTGCGCCCAACGCCGAATCCACGGCGTCCAACGTCGAATCCACGACGTCCGACCGAATCCACGGTCTTCACCCAATAGCACCCTTCGAATCCACGAACGTGCCTCGCTCCGAATCCACGAGAGCGGTTGAACCTTGAATCCACAAGGACACGCGAATCCACGCGCCGATTTTTGGGGTAAATCGTTGTTTTGGGTGGTGATGATCCGCCGAATACTTAGATCAAAGATAGATCGGAAATACCATCTAAGTATTCATTAGTTTGATTCAACTCGAGATGTGAGTATGAAAACCTAGAATCAAACTAATCAATATAGATGAAGAAACATAGAGTATTCTCTAATGATTTCCTTTCTTCTCTATATGTGGATCTATAGCCGTATAAAATGATATATGAAAATGACGGCTATTGACTATGTGGATTAACCCTAGAAAAAGAGTCATAGGGTCTATTTATAGGTTAGAAATCCTAGGAAGGAGATAAGAATCAAAAACCTAACATTTCTGGAAGTTTTACGGACGGCGATCCGGATCGTCTTAGCTGTGATCCGGATCGTCATAACGATTCAGCCAATTCCAGAAAAATGAAGGTTCGGGATCCGGATCGAAGTGCATGATCCGGATCGTTCATACAGTTTACCAAACATCAACGTTCGGGATCCGGATTGCGAAGCATGATCCGGATCGTTCAAGGAAAATGGTAAACTCACTGTTCGGGATCCGGATCAAGAGACTACGATCCGGATTGAACTGGTGTATGAACGAACCACCTTCGGGATCCGGATCGAACAACCTGATCCGGATCCTGAACATGTCCCAAGTCCAGTTTTTGATTTTTATGCAATGAAAGATTCTTCCAAGTGTTTCTACACTACAAGAAGTATTCGGATCACACAAAATCTTTAGTTAAACATACCTGATCCTTTTGAATTCTTCTTTCTTGAGATTGAGTTAAATGATCCAACTTTCTTCACCTTCAATCTTCAAGACTTGAGACTTTCACGAAACTACGCCAACTCAAATTCTGTAACAGGGATCCGGATCGAAGTGCTTGATCCGGATCGTTCATACAGTTTACCAAACATCAACGTTCGGGATCCGGATTGCAGTAGCCTGATCCGGATCGTTCAAATAAAATGGTAAACTCAGTGTTCGGGATCCGGATCAAGGGAAGCTACGATCCGGATTGAACTGGTGTATGAACGAACCACCTTCGGGATCCGGATCGAGCAGTCTGATCCGGATCCTGAACATGTCCCATGTCCAGTTTTTGATATTTATGCAATAACAAAACCGTCCAAGTGTTTCTACACTATAAGAAGTATTCGGATCACCAAAGATATTAAGTTAAACATACCTGATCCTTTTGAATTCTTCTTTCTTGAGATTGAGTTATATGATCCAACTTCCTTTACCTTCAATCTTCAAGACTTAGCCAAATTCACGAAATACGCCAACTCAAATTCCGTAACAATTGAGTTACTATATATATATATTAGATCATGCGTTTTCTCTAGTGATGCAAGTCTATGGAACCCGGGCAAGTTGTAATGTTTTTATAGTAATTCTTTCCAACAGGAAGCTCAAGGCATATTACGAGTTGTTGGAGAAGCATCGAACAACAAAACTTGGTCGCTGAAAGTCTTTGCAACTAAATTCCAGTTTACTGAGCTAGCAGGTGGGTTGTTGAGCACATCGAAATTGCGGCCTACAAGTCGACTCAACCAAAAGTGCAACCTTGTGTGATGCTTACTATCTATATGGGTTTAATCATACTTATATTTAAGTTTCTTGTTGAAAACTATATTGATCATGTGTGAGAACTATTCCTTGATATCTAGACATATAGATAGGCCATATCTCTTTTATTCATGCTATACTATTCATGTTAGAGTCAAACTTAGGAGAAAACCCTTTTCTTTCCTCTTATGCTATTATTGCTCGGGTTAGAGAGCGGGGATGGGAATAGTATAGCTATATTGTTGAGTCGGGTGGGATAGCACCAGATTATCGACTCGGGTTATTGTTTCGGCAACCGCGAACTGTGGGCGGTTGGACCGATTAGTGTTATGCATCAGTTGGGGCTGGGTTTTGCATTGTGGATTGAGTGAGTCTCCACTTTGAGCATAGTGTCGACTTTTGCCTGATTGACTGAGATACTTGACAGAGCTGTTGGACATGGGTTACTTATTGACTCGAGCGGGTCGCTCCCCTCGAGTGCCACTCCGGAGTAGGCGAGACCGGGTTGTTGTACCGGCATTGAGAGTGATACTGAGACCGGGTTGTTGTATCGGCATTGAGATTGAGCTATATACGGGGTTGTTGTACCGGCGTGAGATTGAGCTCTATACCGGGTTGGTGTACCGGTTGTTGAGACTGATTTATACAGGCAAGTCTGGCCCTATCCAGGACCATCTGATTGGGTTATACATTGACAGTTACCTTTCGTGATGCATACATATGTAGTTATACATTTGAGATCATACAGTTGAGGATATCATATAACTCAGTAGTTGTTTCTATGAGGTATGCATGTGTCTATTGAGATCATATAGTTGGAGACATTATTGGTACACGAGGGTCGTGATACATTCGTTCATGCATACTCTTGACATTATTCAGTTGGTTTTGGGCATAGTAGAGTAGTTTCATTTTCGGCTATTACTGTTATTCTTCTTACTATCACCTACTTTGCCCTTATGGTAGACTCTGCGGGTAGGTCGGGGGTTCGATGATTTACCCACTGAGGACTGCTGTTAGTAGTTCTCACACCCGTTGTTGCTTCCCAGTGATCTCTTCTGGAGTAGCGATAAAGGCAGAGCGCGGCAAGGGAGTCGCGGACTAGATAGAGCTCCACCCCGATGGTTCTGATAGAGGTCGCCCTATAGTTTATTTATTTCTTTCAGTTTTTTTATGTACCCCGACTACTGCATATTTGGTCAGGCTGGAGCCAGCTTTATGTATTTATGTCAGCCCCAAAGTTGTATTCTTTTGGTGTTGTTGTTAGAGATGTTTTGGAGTTGCTCTTATTATATTTGTTGGAGAGTTGGTTGGAGTGGTGTACTAGTCATTTGTTGTAGTAGTATTGTTATTTTGAGACTTGTATATGTGATATTCTTGGGGTTGTACATTGTGGAGCAGTATGTTTGGGATTATTGTAGTATAGTGGAGTTGTACTTTGTTGTTGGGTTTGGTGTTATGTTGTTTATCTTTGGGAAAGCCTTGTGGTTGTATGTCTATAGTTCATTTCAGTTGATTTGTTGTATCTTTCATCATGGATTGGATTTTGTAGTCTTGATTGGAGGTTACTCTTAGTGGTGGAGGCTTGTTTGGTGGTGGTTATTTAGTAGTTTTGTCTGTTGGTGGTGTTTGTTTATACAGTAGTTTATGTTCATTCCTCGCTCTGAGCCACTTTTTGTGGCTATATATTCTCTTGTACACTACACATAATTGCTTGAGTTATTGTATCGCTTCGTATATGTGAAAAATACTACATATACGGCGGATCTGTTGTCGAATTCGGGTTATGGTTTACACCCAGGTCGTGACAAATTTGATTCTACAAAAAATCTGAGTTTTGAAACCCTAGAATCATATTAATCAATATAGATGAAGAAACATAGAATAGATCTAGTTATTTCCTTTCTTCTCTATATGTGGATTTTTCTAATTTTCGGTCGTATTAGATTCTTAAAATCATTAACCCTAAAAGATGAAATTAGGGTTTATTTATAGGTTAGAAACCTTTGGAAGAGGATAAGAATAAAAAACTACCTTATCTGGAATTTTTCGGGTCGACGGTCCGGACTGGAATAAGTTGGATCCGGACTGTCGTCATTAAATAGAACTTTTCCAGAAAAAACATGTTCGGGGTCCGGACTGAAATGTGGGCAGTCCGGACTGTTCATGCGATTTCTGCAGAATCTATGTTCGGGGTCCGGACTAAAATAGGGGAGGTCCGGACTGAAATTCTGCATGAACTAAACTATGTTCGGGGTCCGGACTGGTATGCCCTGATCCGGATCCTGAACATATTACATGTCCAGTTTTTGATTTTTATGCAATTAAAAATTCATCCAAGTGTTTCTACACTATAAGAAAGTGCTCGGATCACCAAAATTATTTAGTTAAACATACCTGATCCTTTTGAATTCTTTCTACTTGAAATTGATGTATGTGATCCACGATTCTTCAACTTCAATCTTCAAGATTTAATCACTTCACGAAATACGCCAAAATAAAATCCTTAACAATCTCCCCCTTTGGCGGTTTCGTGACAAAACAAAATCCACTCAAAAGAAATCAAAAAGATATTTTTGTTGTTATCACCATACAACAAAAATTTACAAAAATGATCCAAACAAAAATGAATACATTAGATAAACTCCTAAAACAGACTCTAGACTTAGACGTTTATACTCTCTGCAAAAGAAATAATTCTTGACACAAGAAATCGTTAGATACCTCAAGAATTTAAATTCAAAAGAAAATCGAACAGAGAGATAAGAGTTTATACTCACCATGACATTTACAAAACCAGATATGTATAAAAATAACAATTAGAGATAGACATATCTTCTAAGCATTAAATTCCAAATGTCATAAGTATGTTAGTCATCAACCAACTTGTTAGTAACATTACATGCCCAAATAGTTAGTCAAATAGTTAGTCGGGGCATGATTAAAGTTCAACTTAGAACTTACTTACCAGTTCAAGTTTCAACTTAGAACTTACTTACCAGTTCAAATTCAAACAAAGCTTCAAACAAAGCTTATACAACTTACCAGTTCAAAGTTCATATTGTTCATACTTTTCTCCCCCTTTTTGTCAACAAATCGCCAAAACCAAAATAAGAAGGGAAGAAATAGGTAAAGTTTGTAAAGTTTGTTAGTGTTAGCAAAACAAAAACAAAAATAAAAACCTGCAAAACCAAGATGATAATTAGAACAACACAAGATAAAATCTCAGTCGGAATCCTCGGAGCTGCTGCAACCAAGTTTTTGAAAGATCTTCTTGACTAACTTGGCCAGAGATTTTTGTTTCTTCTTCAAGTCTCCAATGTCTGAAGTCATCTTTACGAATTCAGTAGACATTCGTTCTTGCTCCGACGAGAGCCGTTGTTGTTCTCGGTAAATTGATGTGACAGAGGCATCGTCCTCTGACGTAGAAGCTGCTGCTGCTGCTGTTGTTGCTGCTGTTGCTGCTGTTACTGCTGGTCTCTTACTGCGAGGAGGCGTGGGAGGCTCATCCTGTCTCGTGGAGAGGGACTTCACAATTGTTGTATCATTAATAGTTCCCAAACTATGCATGTATACGGTCGAGCTGGTGTCGATCTTGAACTTTCTGAAGATGCGCATAATGATCATCGGGAACGGAAGTCACTCTGTAGGATGGGCACTTTCAACATATCGCGCTATCCTTGACCAAATGAGGTAAGGAATGTTGTAGTTAGAGCCCAAGGATGCGGTAGGGTGTCCAAGAAGATACAAAAACACCATCCTATCCCAGCGAAGAACTTTTGTTTGCATGTTAGGCATGATGTTGTAGCAAACAATGAAGTTCAAGTAACGGTACTTAGGTCGAAGTTCTTTAGAAAGAATTGAGTTCCCCGCCGACTGAGTATCTGGCAGACAGATTCCATCTATAACCATTCTCCAGGTTGTGTTGGTGAAAACATGACCTTTTAGGTAATGAATCCCATCTACCCGGGCATTCATTCCCAGCACCTCTCCGATCAACTGAGGTGTGATCCTCAGTTTGACATTTCGAACCGTTGTTTGAAATTCTCTCGGTCCTTCTTCAAGATCTACCAATCTTGATGCATTTTGATAGAATATCCTCACAATGTGAAGACAATAGCCAGTTGATTCCGGGAAGTTGCAAATAGTGTAGGTTTTTATATATAAGGATCCACAAGGATCTAAATAGGTACTATCAAACAACTAGAGGGGGGGTGAATAGGTGTAATACTTAAAAACAAATCTCAGTGCAAAATAAAAACCAATGCGGAAAATAAAATCAGCACACCGAGATATACGTGGAAACTCCAATCCAGGAGAAAAACCACGGGACCAACACGCAATAACAATCCACTAAGAATAGAAGAATAACAAGGTGATTACCGACTCCACGGACTCAACCCCTCCTTCAACTTCTTCAGACCTTGCGCTCCACCGATTGCACGTCCACTGCACACATTCGAATCCACGAACGCCACTCGAATCCACGAGCACACGTTTCGAATCCACGAAACGCCTTCAACACACCGAATCCACGATGCTACGTCGAATCCACGACGCAAACTCAGCCGATAAGAATATTGGCTTCGATGGTGATCCTTTGCTTAGATTATCATTGAGGAACCGTAGAAGGAATCTCTAAGCAAAGATTAGATCAATTCGACAAAAGATAGATCTTGGAAGAACCGTCGAATTGACCTAAAAGAGACTAAAAAGAAGAACGGTAAAAACCAGCCTCTAGGGTTGCTCTCGAGTGTTTCTGAATTGATCGGTGAGTATCGAGAAACCCTAAGTATCTATTTATAACCCTTGGAAACTAATTAGAGTCGGTTTAGGAATCTTATCCCGAGATGGCATTGTGTACCGGTACCAAATAACGTGTTCCGGTACTCAATGGTGCAAAATACAGATTTTTCTATTGTGTTCCGGTACCCAGGTATGTGTTCCGGTACGCAATGCAAATTACAGAAAATTCTGTGTCGGGTTTGAGGAACTCAAAGTGTGGTTCCGGTACTCAATGTAAAAATTGATTTTTCCAAGATAAGCTTTATCCAAAACAGACGTAGTACCGGAATCCAAACATAAAATAAGTTGTAAGTTAAAACCAAGTTCCTAAAACCAAGTCTAAACCGAGTTTCAATAATTTCCTGATTCCAATGATTATAAATGTACTTAAATCACCATGATTTAATTAACCATACCTGAGTGTTATCTTGAGCTCATGTTGAATCTTCAATAAGTCTTCGAAACCTGATTTGACAATTTGATCCCTTTAAGACTTCGACTCAACTCACGAAATATGCCAACACAAAAAGACGTAACAATCTCCCTCTTTGGCAATTTCGTGACAAAACCCAAAAATACATAAAGCCGCTCAAGTCACTCATCTTAAACCAAAAAATCGAAACTCAATGTTATCACCAAAACATTGATTTTCTTTGCGTGAAAGATCCAATAAATACAAATTACATTTGAACCAAACAGTCCTAGAACATACTCTATGACTTAGGACTTGGAGTCTTAAAGTGATGTAATTCCTACAAAACAAAACTCCAAACAAAATCAAACGTTAGTTGTTAGAAATTAAAATCCTATATTTGATTCGTCTTCCTTTTGGTTCTTTTGTTTTTCCGGCTCTTTTGTTTTGTAGCTCTTGTTCTCAATCTTTTCTTTATCTCCCCCTTTGGCAATTTCTATTCTCCCCCTTTATGATACGTCCATCATTTCCGTCATCATTTCCGTTCTCCCCCTTTTTGTCACAAATTGTCAAACAGTTAATATAGACAAAAATAAACATACTAGAAGGATAAGTTCTTAGTTACATGTCCATTAGAGTTCTTGTTCATTACAAAGTGAAAAGAAACTGAAGATCAAAAACAAGAAGGAAAAGAAATCACTCATCCTCATTTGAATCATCATCATCATCATCATGTGATGTTGATCCATGCGATGTACTCGGTGCAGTCGCTCCAGTGACCACATCATCATGTTTGCACCCAAGGATATCGAAGATTTTCTTTAAACCATCCTCAAGTTTCTTGAAGCCTTGCTCCATCATTTTCTTTAAAGAGCGAACATCCCGATGCAAGGTTTGAAGTGTTACTACCTCATCTGGTTCAGGAGATTCTTGACGAGGCGGTGCACTCGGAGTCGCTTCACTTGCATAGCCTTTTGTATGCCCAAATGTCTTCAAAGTGCTAATTGACTTGGCTAAAGTGATTACATCAATTGCCCCCAAGCCATAATCATATTTGGCACAAGAAATGTCCACTCCGTGATCTTCCAGAATACGAGTAATCAAGATTGGATACGGTAGAAGGTCACGTTGCCTTGTTCCCTCAATGACATGTACCATCTGCTGCCAAATAAGAAATGGAATGTTGATGTTAATTCCATTTGCACTCTCCGGGTGACCAAGGAAAAAGAGAAGTAGCAATCGATCCCATCGAATCCTTTTGGTCCCCAGTGTGGGCAATAAGTTGTAGCATACAATTAAGGACAAAATATGATACTCTGGTTTTAGGTCCTTTGATTCAACATATGACCTATTCGTGTGCGTCCCTGACATGCAAATAGAGTCCACAACGATGTCCCAATGAGTGTCATGTCGGAAATCACCATCAGTGTAATAAAGACCAGTAGTGTCAACAACTAATCCAAGATTTGCACCAATTACTGCTGGAGTAATGTCAAACTTGACGTCCTTAACTGTTGTTTCAATGACGAAGGCCCCTGTGTCATGGTCTTTTTGAAGTATGTTAGCTCTCATGTAGAACTCCCTGATGATCTCCACACAAAAACCCATCTTAGGTTGAACTCTGCCAAGTGGCCGAATATGACTTCGTTCCAAAAGCCTTGCAAAGTCTGGCACCTCACGACATAGCTCGTTAAAATTCACGTGTCGCTCTCCAATGCATGTACGGTTTGCAAATCTAGCACGGCGTTTTGTGCTCACATGCTGTTCACTTTCATCAACATTTGATCTCCGTTGAGAGCGCTCGCATATTACTCGTCCACCGGTACTTCTACGCGAAGGAGAATCCGCACCCTTCTTTTTCCTAGGAGCCAAAGGTGCTTTTCCCTTTCATTGAACAGATTCCTCTTCATATTCTGAGGAATGTTCAGATTCCGAGCTAGTTGAATCTTCATTGCGTGATTGTTTCGTAGTCTTTTTCTTGCCAGAACCGCGACCACGTCCACTTCCAGTGGCCATTAAGATCACAAGTGCAAGTAGCCACGAAAATGCCATTTCCTACAAAGAACACAATGCACTAAGATTTGATCTTATAGGAAGGCTTAAACATGTTTAAACAACATTCTAAACAAGTCACAATTGATGATTCAACATTTAAAATCCATTTACTTGAAAGCCCTAATTCTCAATTTTTGATGTCAAGAACATATGAAAATGTTAGATTCAAGCATATAAGCATGGAAACATGAATCTAATTACATAGAAAGCAACCATTTATGTTCTAAACATGAAATAGGGGTGATTTATGCAAGAGATTTCATTTAGATAAAGATCTACTCAAAAATCCCTAAAAATAACATCAAAACCTTAAAACTAGGGTTTTGAAGCAAAAGAAAGCAAGATTAATGAAGAAACTTACAAATCAAAGCAATAAATCTCTTGATCTTGATGAAAAACCCCTTAGAGAAGTTTTAGAGAGAGAGAGGGAGTGTTTTGAAATAGGAGAGATGAAATAATCCTTATGAGTTCCGGAATATAAAGAAATCCAGATCGAGTACCGGTACTAATAAGTCGCGTACCGGTACGCAGTGCAATTCCTGAAAATCCTTCGTTCGGGTTCCGGATTGAAAACATGGGTGATCCGGATCCGCAATTTTAGTTCCGGTACTAAATATGGAGTACCGGTACTCAAGTGAAAAACCGAAAAATTTCACGTTCGGGTTCCGGAATGGGTTTTCTGATCCGAAATCTTGGTTCCGGTACCAAACATCAGGTACCGGTACACCAAAGCCAAAAAGCAAAAATTTCTTGAAACAAATCCAAATTTTAAAATCTTTTCAAATACCGATTTGTATACCATCAAGAAATCCATTTAAGTGCTTTGAAAAATAATGAATTCACATAGATGTCATTCAATCCAATTAATTATAAAAATTAAAAAGATTTACTCCAAAATCATGAAAAATAAAGATAAAACATTATAAACTGTTTTTCATGATATATTCGTCAAACATAAGTCATCAAAAATAATCTTGAGATCCAAAGTCTATCAAGATGTAACGGATTTACAAAGATGACTTACAGAGATTTCCAAATGACATCAATTTGATTTCTACCCTTTCAAATTTGAGATAAACACTAAAATACCTAAGGGTGGCTCTTTGAGCATCTTTTAACTATCCCACCTTATACCAACCAGGAGATTGTTCAAAATATAAGAACTTTGAATATGAATCTCTAAATGCTTCAACTAAAGATTTTCCAAAAAAATAATATCAAGCATCCATAACATGTGGTAGCTTCGCACACTAACCGGACGACCGGGGTGGCAGCTCTTTCCAACATGTGGTGGAGTTTTCACACTCCTTTCGGATGTAACTCTTTCCACATCTTTTGCAATTCATTTCATTACCATTGTAAGAAAATACAATCTCTTAAGTGAAAGAATTAAATCCCAAATTTTAGTCTATCGGTTGTCTCATGTTTATCACAAGGAACTCACACAACCGAGATAGATTAATCATCTAAAGATCACACATGATTACTAAAATTTGATGAATATAATTATCAAAAACTCTTATAATGAAGTATCTTCAAGAATTGTGATTATGGAGTAAAGTTGATAATTCATATAAAATTAAATTGGAGTGATTGAAAATGAAACCCTTTTTATTCAATGCACTTGTTCGTTAAAACCCTTTTGTTCAAAAACAAAACATAAAAACGAATAGCATTGAAAACATGTAATGCAGAGATTAAGAAAAATATGAAAGGAAAACCAATCAAAGCATTACATACAGTCATAAGCTATTTAGAACTTAAGACAAGGAAAGATATCACATTTCCGAATCCAAAATCGTCGGATTTTGGGTTATCTTGATTCATTGTGGTTGGGAGATGATAGCTTTGACTGTTGATCCACCTTAGGTCTTTGCCTCGCAATGATCCACTTGTATGATTGATGTTGTGGCTCGGACCTTTGGTGGAGTGAGTGAACTCCTTTGACTTGATGAGTCTTTTGATTCCGTTGAGTTCGCTCCGTAGATGAAGTTGCCAAAGAATTCCTCTTTCTCTTTTTCGGGCACGACTTCATCAAGTGACCTTCTAGTCCACATTGGTGACAAGTTCTTCCTTTCAACTTAGTTGTGGAACTTGAAGCCTTCACAGTTTGGTTCTTTTTAAATCCCAAACCAACCTTGCTTGTTTTACCTAATCTGAACATACAATCAAGTTACTTGGACCCGGTTGAAAGCCTTTGTATGTCGGATTTAAGTTGATGAACTTGCTTGGTCAAAGCTTGGTTGGTGACATGAATTTCCTCAAACTGTTTTTCTAGAAAACCAATCTTGTCCATATATGATTTAGCGTTTGTCTCCGATTGGTTTCGCTTTTCTTGGAGGATTTTATTGTTATCCAATAAACGTTCTCGTTCCTCCTCGAGATCATGAAGTTTTGTCTTTAAAGCATGATTCTCATCTTTAGCCTCTAGTCGTTGCTTCCTCAACTTCTTGATATGCTTGGCCATCTTCTTAGATTCCGCAAGAAGTTGTTGATATGCCTCAACGAGTTCTTCTTTGTCCTACTCCCCCTCGCTTGATGACTCTCCATCGGATGTTGATGTTTCATACAAAATCAAAGGAGCAGAGTCGGTGATTAAAGATGATAAGCAAAAATTAGAAGAGGGAATTTGAGAAGCATGTAAGGCAACGACTTTTTCCTCTTTACTTGAGGTCGATTCATTAGAAGTAGAATCGTCCCAAGTTTTCGCTTGCAAAGCCTTCTTTTTATATGATTTCGGAGAAGGACAATCCGTTGAAATATGGTCGTAGCCTTTGCATCTATAACATTGGATTTCCCCTTCGAATTCATCTTTTTCCTTAGAAGGTTTTGCAGAGCTTTTGAGGTTAGAGGATTTAGAACCCGATGATCCTTTAGATGGTTTCGAGGATGAAGATCCATCAGTTCGATTCTTCCAAAACTTCCGACGAAATTTCTTTACGATCCGCGCCAATTGTTCTTCAAAATCGGCAAAAGAGATTTCATCGTCGGAACTTGATTCGCTATCTTCTTCCTTTGTTGATTTGAATGCAATACCTGTAAGCTTAGAAGAAGACTTGGAAGAAACTTGATTAGTAGGAAAAGTCATTTCATAAGTTTGCAAAGCACCTACTAATTCCTCTACTCTCATCTCATCCGGATGACTAACGGTTTTAATGGCGGTAACCTTTGCCCTAAACCGTTCCGGAAGAGTCCGAAGTATCTTTCTTACGACTCTCGACTCCAGGATCTTTTCTCCTAAATTAGCACAAGTGTTGATTATATCTTGGAGTCTTGTGTAATAATCAGCAAATAATTCATGCCCATCCATATGAATAGAGTCAAATTGACTTGTAAGCATCTGGAGCTTTTAAATTTTTACTAGATTAGTATCCTCATGTGTAATTTTGAGAATATCCCAAATTTCCTTCGCGGTTTCACATGTGGAAATTCGTGTGAACTCAATCGAGGAAAGAGAATTAAATAAAGCGTTCATACATTTCCCATTGTAAGAAGATCTTTCGAATTCCTCTTTGGACCATCTAGAGCAGGGTTTTGGGGTAGTAGAATTTTCTACTTCCTCAATAGGATGCACCCATGTAGTAATCCAGAATTATAAATCCTCTATTTGCTTTTAAAGATGTTAAATTATTAATTTTTGGCAAAAGTGGAGAGATAGTGGGTCAATAGTGGGCCCAGAAATATCGACTTTTGATCGGGGTCTGATCTGGAAAATCCGAGATCACCATTGCGATCGTCTCGTCCAAACATAGAAGTTTCATATTCAAATGTTTTCGATCCGACGGTCGGATCTTCCAGAAATCAGAAATCAAAAGTGGGCCCCGCGACTTTAGTGAATAGTAACCCTCGAGTTTTTAATCCCTCGCTTTCACTAATGGCCGAACCACTATCTAGAGTTTTAACCTAGAGGTATGAGTAATGGAACCTAGCTAATTTCGACGTTCTGAGCGCAATGGCACTGACGGATTTCGCGTTTGGCGACCCGGGTGCATCGAAGTGCGTGCCACGCACGATAATTCGACGAACTTTATGGAACGACTTTTAATCCGAGCGTCGAACAAACCAAACAAACACGCTACCTGACAGGTCTCGACGAGCCGGACATCGTGGCGAAGTCCGCTTCGCAATTCGGCGAACAGTTTATCTCGAAATGCGTGAAAAGTGCCGAAAATTGGACTAAATTGTGTAAGAACCTAATATTTTATGTGCCTAAATGTTAGGGCTTAAACCATGGGGTGTTGGGTGCATTTTGTACCTACTGTGAAGACCCCGGAGGCTTGGGTTAGGTCTGAACCGGGTTTGAGTTGGTTTTTTTGCAAAGAGTTGTTGGGCTTTTGGGCTCCCTCGTGGGGGGGGTGGGGGGGTTACAAGAGAGGCTCTTGGGATTTTCTAACTCCCAAGAGTAACTCCTCTTAAGCCTCTGATGCTGGGGTGGCCGAGAGAGATCACCCCATTGAGAGGAATCCGAGAGAGAGAGAGAGAGAGAGAGAGAGAGAGAGGAGGAAGAAGGTTGGGACCAAGCTTCTTCAAGTTTGGATTTGGAGTCCCTGAGGAGTTCCCCTGTGCCTGTGGTGCAACCTGGGAGGTTGCCTTGGCCGCGCGAATGTCACGCCCCGAGATTCAAAAGTGGGTCTAAATTTTTTTTTTTTTTTTATATCAGAGTTTCAAAACCAAGCCAGGGCAATGACAGACCGCCACATATATAGAAGAGTCCCAATCCCCTATGGAATTGAGCCTTTTCTATATATGCACGGCTAGCTTTCACAACAACATCAGAGTAGTCTAACTACGTACTACTAAAAGATGTTACAACATTTAAACAATTATTTACAATTTTGACAACTTGCTAATCCATAAACGGCTGTCCAGGGTCGATTGCTAACTCGGAACCTCACCAACTCGTCCCGACATCCCAGCACCCGCTCGACCTGAAAAACAGTCACCCGAGGGTGTGAGACACACCGGAGTGTATCCCAGTGGGCACGACGGGCCGGGAAATAGCAAGCCGTACCTACTGGGTACAATAATAAGCGGATAGCAAGAATAGGATAAGCTGAAAGATAGAAAACAGGTATATAATCTCAGCAGAGTATCATCAATCATGGATTAATCAACTGAGCAGTGTAATCATATATAGAGCTGATCACGCTATCACTGATAAAACTACAAGTAGGAATGAATGATCATGCTATAACTGACAAGCAGGAATGAATATACTGTACTGATAAGCAGAAAACAATCATGCTATCACTGATAATCTGGCAAGCAGTAAATGATAAACAAGGATAATGCATCAAAAGTAATCATCACAAATATACCCAATCACTGCCACTTTTGGCCACAAGGGCCTCAGGCTAAATTTGCCATGGAGCATATGACCTCAGGCAACAACCACTTTTGGTCACTGGGGCCTCAGGCAACAACCACTTTTGGACACCCAATCAAGCTATCATAACCCCACTAGGCTCACGGGTCGATCAGACCTCTCTACCGGTAAAGAACACCCACACGGTGGCCAAACCGTCGGTGTGCGTGACGAAAAGCTTGGCTCGACGGCGATCATAATGCTGATGCTCAAACCATGGTCCATTGACCATATAGACGGCAAGAAGCCGAGGAAAATCCCCACCGGGATACAAGTATAACATGCCACATGCTGAAGTAGTATCTCCTATTCTAAATATGCAGTGAAGAATAGAGACAGGTATAGAACTATGCTAGTGACCAATCAAGCATGGCATGTGTCCAGGAAATGCATATCAACTGTTGAAGAAATCATGATATAACTCAACATGATAAACAAGCAACTGCTGGAAAATAAGCATGATATGTCTCAGTAGGGTAATCAAGCAACTGCTGGTAGATAAGCAAGTAATAAGAACAGGTATAAACTCAATAGCAATCATACTGCTAAATCTCAGTCCACGGTCGGTAGACCGGACAGACGGCGAGAAGCCGAGGAAATCCCCACTAGGATATCGATACTGATGCAAATTATGCCAAGTACTGAGACTAGAACTCCTATTCTAAACATGCAGTGAAGAATAGAGTATAACGAAAGGCTCATATGTATAATCAGGCAATATAGCTGAAATGACCGAATGCTGGAATGAAAACATATAGTAAGGCTAAAGCATAGGTTCAGGGCTACACCAAGAACAGGGGTCCGACCTACCACGGCACCCAATAGGGCCGACCTGATAAAACGCGGACCGAAGATAACCCACCTGTATATAGGAGGAACAACGACTCCACCAGAAGGTAGACGGTCACGATAACCACAAGACGGATCACTGCTGGTTCCTGACGACTGGGCCCTACAATAATACCAGGTGACAACTCAGGATCTATCAATCCTCAAAGTGCAACTAGCGCGAATTGACTATTTCGTCGATTAACGCAATATTAAGCAATTTAGCTTTTCAAGAAACCCCAGGGAACCCACGGAAAGGTCATTACTACTTTAGAACATTCATTTAGCTTTTCTATACTGTTACAATTGCAGCAAGGCCCTCAGGTTTACTCAGAATGGATTTTATACGATAAATAACCACTGTTTTGGCTCGTTCTCTCAAACGGTAAATCATTTTTACGAGCCGTCACCTCCAGTAGGTGACATTCGACTTGCTGAACGCCGTGCTCACCCATTTGTGGCAGCACGATGCCCGAGGAAAACTCCGGGCCATAATTTACTTCTCTAACCTAGCCGAAACGCATTTTTGTTTCATCGGCTCACCAAAACTCAAAACAAACGCGAGCATCGCGTTCAGTGACCCCAAAATAGCCAGGAGTACACTGTTACAATTTTTAAACAGACCCTAACACTGTTTTTAAGAATTTATTGTATTAAGGCTTGGTTTAATCACAACTTTGGATCTACACCTTTTCAGATGAAACCCCAAGAATCAAAAAGACTCTGGGTAATGTCAGGATCACAGGGCTTGCACTACTTGTAGCCCAACCCTGCTGGATCAAGTAGATCCAAAACCTCGCACTCTTACAAGTCCACAATGCTCTAAACACTTGTCCACACAGAACCAACTTGGTCTGAAGTGAGCATCAAGCTCAGGGAACATACTGGAGCATTTTTCATATTCAGCTCGAAGCCTGAATCCACCGTTTTCTTCATTGTGGCATTTCCACAAGCACTTGGTGTGCACATTCCTAAAGCAACCACACAACACCAACCCAAGGTTGGTTCTTTGCACACACAGCACCAGAGGCCCTCAAACTTAAAAGGAAGCTTCTACAGAGTTAGAGCAAGGTTTCCAGCAACTTGGACTCGACCTTGCACCTTCGGAGTTACCGAAATCCCAAGGTTGAAGATGAGCTTCAACCTCGAAAATGGTGACTTCACAACCAAGGCTTCTGGAACCCAACAACATGCTCAAACCTTCCCCAAATCTTAAGGCAAACTCACCTGGACCCATTCCCGGCGACAAGGCACGGCGGAGGCGGCGGCGGAGCAAGCTCCATTTCGAGCTTCTTCACCGTTAATGGCGAATTTTTAACGGGGCATTTTGGAGGCTTCCAACTTGGATGGAAAGCTTCTAATAGTCCTCACGAAGCTTCCCGACCAACCCTCCCCGGCCGGAGATGGCCGGAACGCCGGCGGCCACGATTTGATCCCATTTCGAACCCATCTTGGCCGCGTTTCAACCGTGCTGCATGGTTGCCATGCAAGTGCATGGATGGACTCCCCTAGGTCCCAAGAAGAGTTCTGGGTAGGTGGCCGGCGTTGGGGAGGCTCGCCGGCGCCGGAGCGAGAAGCTCAGCCGAAGTGCACATTTTCCGAAAACTAGGGCTTCACTTTTCTCTCTAAATACTCCACCAAAATTATTCAAACTTTGCAGAATTTATCTATGGTTCCTACAGTCCTTGCATACCAATTTTGAGCTATTTTGGTTCTTTGGTTGCAGAGTTCTTCCAAGGTGGAGCTAGGTTAGGTTTCCGGCGAACTTTTTATTCCGCCGGCCATGCAAAGTGCATGGGGGGCTCGGGCTGTGTATGGAGCATCCTAAGAGCCTACTTAGGCTTCTGCTATGGGTCTAGGGTGAAATCAACCTTTGGTTTAGCGTCTCTTACCTTGGCCGACTCGGGGAAGATAGGAAGAAGCCGGGTTCTACACCTCCCACCTTGCGCGACCTCGGCAATCCTCCAGAAGGTTCCTCAGACAACAGGGAAACTCCAGAGAACTTCACTCCAACTTTGGAAAGCTTTGGTCCCAACCTTTCTTTGCTCTCTCTCTCTCACACTCGGGTTGATCTCTAATGGGTGGTGTCCTTCAGCCTCCCTGACTCGGGGCTTGGACTGGAGAGAGCAGAGGATTTAAGTGATGCTTTGGATCCCTCCAGACCCCTCGTGCACCACCCCAAGGTAGACCAAGGGCCACCTTGCATTAAATGCAAGATATTTTGCAAATTAACCCCATTCTCGGTTCACACTTGGCCCCAAGCTCCGAATTCATTATTGTAGGTACAAAATGCACCTAGGACGCTGTGGTTTAAACCCCTAAGTCTTTGACACATAAAATATTAAGTTTGTATAGGAAATATTGCATTTTGGCCACTTTTCACGCATTTCGAGAAAATCCGCTCGACGTTTTGCGAAACGGACTTCGCCACGACGTCCGGCTCGTCGAGACCTGTCAGGTAGCGTATTTGTTTGGTTTGTTCGACGCTCGGATTAAAAGTCGTTCCATAAAGTTCGTCGAATTATCGCGCATGGCACGCACTTCGATGCACCCGGGTCGCCAAATGCGAAATCCGTCAGTGCCATTGCGCTCAGAACGTCGAAAATAGCTAGAATCCATTACTCATACTCCTATGTTATATTTTAAAACAGTGAATCAGCCTTTAGTGATCTAAGGTGAATTAAAATAGCGGGTTTACTATTCACTTAAGTTGTGGGGCCCGCCCGCTTCTTTTCTGATTTCTGGAAGATCCGACCGTCGGATCGAAAACATATGAATATGAAACTTCTATGTTTCGACGAGACAATCGCAATGGTGATCTCGGATTTTCCAGATCAGACCCCGACCAAAAGTCAATATTTCTGGGCCCACTATTGACCCACTAATTGCCTATTTAAATAATTCTGGAAATTATTTTAATCCCAAATTTGGATTTTAAAATCATGGTTACTACATCACCCACCACTTAAAAAATTTTCGTCCCCAAAACTTAGACTTAAATAAACCACTATGAAACTTCTAAAAGATTCGCAGAGATGACAATCAATCAACAAGCGTCGTTAACTCTCAGGCTATTCATTTAGACCCAATCGAAATATTCCCTATTATAGGGCAAAGTATTTCTCAATTCTTTCGAAAGTACGTTGTCGGCCGCCAACGTGCTTACCAAAAGAAAAGCGGAATACCATAGATCTGTCGCCAACAACTAGTTGGGGACACAACTCACATCTGAAGGTACATCACATACCTCCCTACACAGTCTCTATCGCATGATGTAACCTTTACCGAAGGTCACTACCTTCACGTGGTCAGAAATACCACCCTGTCTATTTACAAAAACTAGAATCAAATTTCAACGTTTTCCAACACCTAATTAACACCTTACTTTAAATCCAAACCAAGATTACCAACGGGCACATAGGCCACTGAATTATAACACGCGGTCTATGAAATCTCTGAGCGAACTGTAGAACTGGTACAGTACTAGCAGTCATCTGCTGCTGTGCCATTAATCCAACAACTACTACAAGAACCGTGGTCAATCTTTGAACCACATGCACTGTAACTGATCTGAGCCCTCTGGCTCCACTGAAACTTCAAGCCCACGGTCGAAACCACCACTGTGGTTAACCTTGCACTAACCATAATTCCCAAAACACGAACACGAACCACACCTAAAGTCCAAATTACTATGCCACAACCCAGCGCTCTCTCGTAGACACAAGTCATCCTAGGGTTCGTTCCTAATCAAACCTAGGCATCGTATTCCTATGTCTCTGATACCATCTAATCTGTCACGCCCCGAGATTCAAAAGTGGGTCTAAATTTTTTTTTTTTTTTTTATATCAGAGTTTCAAAACCAAGCCAGGGCAATGACAGACCGCCACATATATAGAAGAGTCCCAATCCCCTATGGAATTGAGCCTTTTCTATATATGCACGGCTAGCTTTCACAACAACATCAGAGTAGTCTAACTACGTACTACTAAAAGATGTTACAACATTTAAACAATTATTTACAATTTTGACAACTTGCTAATCCATAAACGGCTGTCCAGGGTCGATTGCTAACTCGGAACCTCACCAACTCGTCCCGACATCCCAGCACCCGCTCGACCTGAAAAACAGTCACCCGAGGGTGTGAGACACACCGGAGTGTATCCCAGTGGGCACGACGGGCCGGGAAATAGCAAGCCGTACCTACTGAGTACAATAATAAGCGGATAGCAAGAATAGGATAAGCTGAAAGATAGAAAACAGGTATATAATCTCAGCAGAGTATCATCAATCATGGATTAATCAACTGAGCAGTGTAATCATATATAGAGCTGATCATGCTATCACTGATAAGACTACAAGTAGGAATGAATGATCATGCTATAACTGACAAGTAGGAATGAATATACTGTACTGATAAGCAGAAAACAATCATGCTATCACTGATAATCTGGCAAGCAGTAAATGATAAACAAGGATAATGCATCAAAAGTAATCATCACAAATATACCCAATCACTGCCACTTTTGGCCACAAGGGCCTCAGGCTAAATTTGCCATGGAGCATATGACCTCAGGCAACAACCACTTTTGGTCACTGGGGCCTCAGGCAACAACCACTTTTGGACATCCAATCAAGCTATCATAACCCCACTAGGCTCACGGGTCGATCAGACCTCTCTACCGGTAAAGAACACCCACACGGTGGCCAAACCGTCGGTGTGCGTGACGAAAAGCTTGGCTCGACGGCGATCATAATGCTGATGCTCAAACCATGGTCCACTGACCATATAGACGGCAAGAAGCCGAGGAAAATCCCCACCGGGATACAAGTATAACATGCCACATGCTGAAGTAGTATCTCCTATTCTAAATATGCAGTGAAGAATAGAGACAGGTATAGAACTATGCTAGTGACCAATCAAGCATGGCATGTGTCCAGGAAATGCATATCAACTGTTGAAGAAATCATGATATAACTCAACATGATAAACAAGCAACTGCTGGAAAATAAGCATGATATGTCTCAGTAGGGTAATCAAGCAACTGCTGGTAGATAAGCAAGTAATAAGAACAGGTATAAACTCAATAGCAATCATACTGCTAAATCTCAGTCCACGGTCGGTAGACCGGACAGACGGCGAGAAGCCGAGGAAATCCCCACTAGG
Source organism: Tillandsia leiboldiana (assembly GCA_029204045.2). Lineage (NCBI taxonomy): Eukaryota > Viridiplantae > Streptophyta > Magnoliopsida > Poales > Bromeliaceae > Tillandsia > Tillandsia leiboldiana. The sequence goes on from CM055061.1 coordinate 10,294,439, forward strand.
ATATCGATACTGATGCAAATTATGCCAAGTACTGAGACTAGAACTCCTATTCTAAACATGCAGTGAAGAATAGAGTATAACGAAAGGCTCATATGTATAATCAGGCAATATAGCTGAAATGACCGAATGCTGGAATGAAAACATATAGTAAGGCTAAAGCATAGGTTCAGGGCTACACCAAGAACAGGGGTCCGACCTACCACGGCACCCAATAGGGCCGACCTGATAAAACGCGGACCGAAGATAACCCACCTGTATATAGGAGGAACAACGACTCCACCAGAAGGTAGACGGTCACGATAACCACAAGACGGATCACTGCTGGTTCCTGACGACTGGGCCCTACAATAATACCAGGTGACAACTCAGGATCTATCAATCCTCAAAGTGCAACTAGCGCGAATTGACTATTTCGTCGATTAACGCAATATTAAGCAATTTACCTTTTCAAGAAACCCCAGGGAACCCACGGAAAGGTCATTACTACTTTAGAACATTCATTTAGCTTTTCTATACTGTTACAATTGCAGCAAGGCCCTCAGGTTTACTCAGAATGGATATTATACGATAAATAACCACTGTTTTGGCTCGTTCTCTCAAACGGTAAATCATTTTACGAGCCGTCACCTCCAGTAGGTGACATTCGACTTGCTGAACGCCGTGCTCACCCATTTGTGGCAGCACGATGCCCGAGGAAAACTCCGGGCCATAATTTACTTCTCTAACCTAGCCGAAACGCATTTTTGTTTCATCGGCTCACCAAAACTCAAAACAAACGCGAGCATCGCGTTCAGTGACCCCAAAATAGCCAGGAGTACATTGTTACAATTTTTAAACAGACCCTAACACTGTTTTTAAGAATTTATTGTATTAAGGCTTGGTTTAATCACAACTTTGGATCTACACCTTTTCAGATGAAACCCCAAGAATCAAAAAGACTCTGGGTAATGTCAGGATCACAGGGCTTGCGCTACTTGTAGCTCAACCCTGCTGGATCAAGTAGATCCAAAACCTCGCACTCTTACAAGTCCACAATGCTCTAAACACTTGTCCACACAGAACCAACTTGGTCTGAAGCGAGCATCAAGCTCAGGGAACATACTGGAGCATTTTTCATATTCAGCTCGAAGCCTGAATCCACCGTTTTCTTCATTGTGGCATTTCCACAAGCACTTGGTGTACACATTCCTAAAGCAACCACACAACACCAACCCAAGGTTGGTTCTTTGCACACACAGCACCAGAGGCCCTCAAACTTAAAAGGAAGCTTCTACAGAGTTAGAGCAAGGTTTCCAGCAACTTGGACTCGACCTTGCACCTTCGGAGTTACCGAAATCCCAAGGTTGAAGATGAGCTTCAACCTCGAAAATGGTGACTTCACAACCAAGGCTTCTGGAACCCAACAACATGCTCAAACCTTCCCCAAATCTTAAGGCAAACTCACCTGGACCCATTCCCGGCGACAAGGCACGGCGGAGGCGGCGGCGGAGCAAGCTCCATTTCGAGCTTCTTCACCGTTAATGGCGAATTTTTAACGGGGCATTTTGGAGGCTTCCAACTTGGATGGAAAGCTTCTAATAGTCCTCACGAAGCTTCCCGACCAACCCTCCCCGGCCGGAGATGGCCGGAACGCCGGCGGCCACGATTTGATCCCATTTCGAACCCATCTTGGCCGCGTTTCAACCATGCTGCATGGTTGCCATGCAAGTGCATGGATGGACTCCCCTAGGTCCCAAGAAGAGTTATGGGTAGGTGGCCGGCGTTGGGGAGGCTCGCCGGCGCCGGAGCGAGAAGCTCAGCCGAAGTGCACATTTTCCGAAAACTAGGGCTTCACTTTTCTCTCTAAATACTCCACCAAAATTATTCAAACTTTGCAGAATTTATATATGGTTCCTACAGTCCTTGCATACCAATTTTGAGCTATTTTGGTTCTTTGGTTGCAGAGTTCTTCCAAGGTGGAGCTAGGTTAGGTTTCCGGCGAACTTTTTCTTCCGCCGGCCATGCAAAGTGCATGGGGGGCTCGGGCTGTGTATGGAGCATCCTAAGAGCCTACTTAGGCTTCTGCTATGGGTCTAGGGTGAAATCAACCTTTGGTTTAGCGTCTCTTACCTTGCCCGACTCGGGGAAGATAGGAAGAAGCCGGGTTCTACACCTCCCACCTTGCGCGACCTCGGAAATCCTCCAGAAGGTTCCTCAGACAACAGGGAAACTCCAGAGAACTTCACTCCAACTTTGGAAAGCTTTGGTCCCAACCTTTCTTTGCTCTCTCTCTCTCACACTCGGGTTGATCTCTAATGGGTGGTGTCCTTCAGCCTCCCTGACTCGGGGCTTGGACTGGAGAGAGCAGAGGATTTAAGTGATGCTTTGGATCCCTCCAGACCCCTCGTGCACCACCCCAAGGTAGACCAAGGGCCACCTTGCATTAAATGCAAGATATTTTGCAAATTAACCCCATTCTCGGTTCACACTTGGCCCCAAGCTCCGAATTCATTATTGTAGGTACAAAATGCACCTAGGACCCTGTGGTTTAAACCCCTAAGTCTTTGACACATAAAATATTAAGTTTGTATAGGAAATATTGCATTTTGGCCACTTTTCACGCATTTCGAGAAAATCCGCTCGACGTTTTGCGAAACGGACTTCACCACGACGTCCGGCTCGTCGAGACCTGTCAGGTAGTGTATTTGTTTGGTTTGTTCGACGCTCGGATTAAAAGTCGTTCCATAAAGTCCGTCGAATTATCGCGCATGGCACGCACTTCGATGCACCCGGGTCGCCAAATGCGAAATCCGTCAGTGCCATTGCGCTCAGAACGTCGAAAATAGCTAGAATCCATTACTCATACTCCTATGTTATATTTTAAAACAGTGAATCAGCCTTTAGTGATCTAAGGTGAATTAAAATAGCGGGTTTACTATTCACTTAAGTTGTGGGGCCCGCCCGCTTCTTTTCTGATTTCTGGAAGATCCGACCGTCGGATCGAAAATATATGAATATGAAACTTCTATGTTTCGACGAGACAATCGCAATGGTGATCTCGGATTTTCCAGATCAGACCCCGACCAAAAGTCAATATTTCTGGGTCCACTATTGACCCACTAATTGCCTATTTAAATAATTCTGAAAATTATTTTAATCCCAAATTTGGATTTTAAAATCATGGTTACTACAGCGAAGGAGGAGGAAGAGAACCGGCTTCATCCCTTCTTCATCAACTCCGGCCAAGGTAAGGTTCTCTCAAACCACGGTTTGTTTGAGCCTGAGACCACTAGCAGTAGATTATTTAGATCCTTAGGATGCTTCGAGCCAAGTTTGAGCTCCCCATGTACACTGGTTTGCCGGCGGAAGCGAGATCTCGCCGGAAACCTTAGTTTGCTCCGCCGCGGTCGTTCTCTTCAACCAATGGACCAAAACGGGTCAAAATTGGTAGGCATGGACTGTAGGGGATGAGGATCAACCCCACCAAATTTGGTGGAGTATGATCGAGCGGATCAATGGCAGATTTATGCCCTAGTTTTTGGGAAAATTTTACTTCGGCCGAGCTTCGTGCTCCGGCGCCGGCGAGCCTCCCCACCGCCGGGCACATGGCCAAGAAGCTTCATGGGACCATTTAGAGTCCAACCATGCCTTTGCATGGCAACCATGCAGACTGGAGGTGGCGCGGCCAAGTTTGAACCGAAATGGGTTCAACTTGTGGTCGCCGGCGCTCCGGCCAACTCCGGCCGGGGAGGGTTGGTCGGGAAGCTTTGTATGGACCAGAGGAACCTTCTATCCAAGTTGGAAGGCTTCATATAGCCTCTTTTAAATTCCGCCATTAGAGGGGTTGAGCTCAAAATGGAGCTTTGCTCCCCGCCGCCGCCGCCGCACCCCGTCGACCGGGCATGGGCACAGGAAGCTTTAGTGAAGTATTTAGCACCTATTGGTGCTTTTGGTTTGGTCCCAGAGCTTCTGATTGAAGCATCACGAATTTCAAAGCAAGGAGTCATCATCTTCTTCCTTGAGCCCGCGGCCAACTTGGCATCTGGCTTGCTCCAGGTTGATGGGAGTTGCTCCAGAGACTTAGTAGAATCTAATGATCCAAGTTATATGCCTTCTGGTCCAGTATTTGCAGAGAGCCAAGTTTGAATTTGGCTATGTTGTATGTGGATTATTTGTGCACACCACCTGTTTGATTAAATGCCACAATGAACTTTTAATTGGAATTTGACAAAGATATAAATATCAAAGTTGCTTAGAAATGTTCCCTGAGCTTGATGCTCACTTCAGGCCAAGATGGGCCTGTGTGGATTAAAATTTGGAGCAATAAAAAACTTGTATGATTGCAAGGATCTGGTTCTGGTTGAACCAGCAGGTCTGGGATGCAAAAGAGGTGAGCCCCAGTGTCCTTGCACTGTTTAAAGACATTTTCATATAGAAAGTGTAATTAAAAGAGGTTTAGATTAAAAGTTATAGTGTAATCAACCTTTTTAACTAATGTTGGAACAAAACTAAGTTCCGGGCTGTTAGCGAAGCCGCGGCAGTGTACTCCTGGCTAATTTGGGGTCACTGAACGCGATGCTCGCGTTAAAAACTGATTTTGAAGTCCCGGAGAAACAAAAATGCAAAATGGCTATGTAGAGGTTTTAAAATTTAACTGGGTTTAAGCATTTTGGGCAGTGGTGTGGGCCCAACGAGTTATTATTGCTAGTGGGCCAGGTTGTTACAACCCAACTGTATTCAATGGTTTGCCATACCCGCTCATCAATTGCGATGAGAAAAGCTCTCATCCGCACTTTCCAATAGGCATAATTGGTCCCATCAAAAAGAGGAGGTCTATAAATATTACCACTTTCATCCGACATGATAGATAAACCTAAAACCCGCTCCGATACCACTTGTAGGTTTTTATATATTAGGATCCACAAGGATCTAAATAGGTACTATCAAACAACTAGAGGGGGGGTGAATAGGTGTAATACTTAAAAACAAATCTCAGTGCAAAATAAAAACCAATGCGGAAAATAAAATCAGCACACCGAGATATACGTGGAAACTCCAATCCAGGAGAAAAACCACGGGACCAACACGCAATAACAATCCAGTAAGAATAGAAGAATAACAAGGTGATTACCGACTCCACGGACTCAACCCCTCCTTCAACTTCTTCGGACCTTGCGCTCCACCGATTGCACGTCCACTGAACACGTTCAAATCCACGAACGCCACTCGCACTACAAGAAAATAGATCTTTTGTGGCCAATATTTTGTGGCGAATTAATGAACTCTACTATATTAACCTTTTTTGTGGCTATTTTCAACGTTTTCTCACTATTAATCTTAACTCAAATTTTCATATACATACCGTAGGAATTTAGTAATGAGCGCCGCTAATTCGATGCAGTATTTGCGGCCATCACTAGATTTTGGCCACAATAATAGTAAGAAATAATTGTGACAAATATTATCGCCACATATTTACTTTTTAATTCACCATTTGTCACCATCGATAACGTTGGGCCACTAAAATAATAATAATTAACTTTGGCGAATTTGTATGGCCCCACATTTATTAAGATTTTCGTGGCTATTTTCGACTTGTCTTCATTATTAATCTTAATCAGAATTTTCGTATACCTACGGTAGCGGTGTTTTAATGATCGTCACTAAATCGATGCAGTATTTGCTGCCATTACTAGATTTTGGCCACAATAATAGTAAGAAATAATTGTGACAAATATTATCGTCACATATTTACTTTTCAATTCACCGTTTGTCACCATCGATAACGTTGGGCCACTAAAATAATCATAATTAACTATGGCGAATTTGTATGGCCACATATTTATTAAGATTTTTGTGGCTATTTTTAACTTGTTTTCACTAGTAATCTTAATCAGAATTTTCTTATACCTACGGTAGGGGTGTTTTAATGATCGTCACTAATTCGATGCACTATTTGCGGCCAACAATAAATTTTGGCCACAATAACAATAAGTAATTATTGTGGCAAATTTTGTTGCCACATATTTATCTATTCAATTCACTATTGGTAACCGTCGATAAAATTTGGCCACCTAATGTAAGACCCGTGAAATTTAAATGCAAAAGAAACCTAAGTGTTTGTGTACCGGTGTGCAAATTGCAGTTTTCGGGACACGGTCCCCCGACTTACAGATCCGAGTCTGATCTCGATAATCTGAAATCACCAGTGCGACCGTTTCGTCGAATTGATAAAAAATGGTGTAAACCGATTTTCGATCTGACGGTCGAATTGTCTGGAAATCAGCGAAGAGTGAAGTGGGGCCCACAACTTAAGTTGTGAATAGTAACTATAATAGTCAGGCTTTTCTATTTTTAAATAAATAGAAATAAAAGTGGAATTCAGTCTTGGTTCGGGTTTAAAAAGTCTAAAATGACCTGACTGGTCAAACGCCGGTGTGCAACTTGCACAATTTACGAAGCAAAAAGGCTATTTTTGTATCCGGACATGATCTTGAAAATCCGAGATCACCGTTGCGATCGTCTCGTCGAACTGAGCGAGATTCATATTCAACAAATTTCGATCAGACGGTCGGATCTTCCAGAAATCAGCGAAGAAGCGGGCGAATATCACGACCAATGTACCAGTGGCCCTGTGCACCGTAATAACCATGATTTTTGAAATCCAAAATCTAAGTTTAAATAATTTTCTGGATTATTTAAATGACAAAAATGGATTATTAGTAGTGCAATTGTGGCCCGAAAATACCGACTTTTGATCGGAGCCTGATCTCGAAAATTCGAGATCACTATTGCGACCGTCTCGTCGAAACAAGGAAGATTGATATTCATATGTTCTCGATCTGACGGTCGGATCGTCCAGAAATTAGCGAAGAAGTGGGCGGGACCCACGACTTAAGTGAATAGTAAAATGAATAGTAACCCCTGATTTCGGTCCCCTCTCGATCGGTCGTTGGCCATTTCACTGTCCAAAATTCAAACCTAGCAGTATGAGTAGACGATTCTAGCTAATTTTGACATTCTGAGCGCAATGGCGCTGACGGAATTTTCGTTTGACGATCCTAGAGTCTCGATCGAGAAACGTGCCATACTGTATAATTGTAAAGTAATTGTGGACCGAGAATTTATCCGGGCATTTCGTCGAAAAACAAAAATTGCTACTCGATAGGTTTCGTCGAGCCGGACGTCATGGCGGAGTCTGTTTTTCGATTTGTTGACTCGAACGTCTCAAAAAGCGTGAAAAACAGCGAAAAATGTTGTATTTTGCAAAAAGACCCTTATATTTTATGCTCTGAAATTCGTGAAAATTCTTGGAGAGGGACCTGATTGAGAAACTCAAACTCTGTGAGGGACTCAGCCCTAAATAATAAGAGTTGAAGGGGTTTATGGCATTTTGTGCATTATGTATATAAACTTGCATTTGAGGGTTTGGGTTTTTGGAAACCCTAGCCGAGCCCCTCTGCCTCCTCCTCTTGCAACCGACGCCTCACCACCTCCTCTAAGCGTCGCACCACCAAGCGCCGCCGCCCCCGTCGCCGGAGAAGCCCAAGAAGACAAGAAGTTGGGTCTTCTTCTCGGTTTGTTGGGAGGAAGGTGCTTGGGAAGGACCCAAGTTGATCAAACTTTTTCTGAGAAGTCCTCTGAGTAGCCGCGACCGAACCAAGGTGAATCCGACGCCGTCCGCTGCCGTGCGCCGCCGCGGTCGTCACCTTCTTCCTTGGTTTTTCCGGCGAGGTAAGCTTATGGAAAATTTTGAAGTTAAATGGCTCTTTGATCCTTGTAGAGCCTTTATGACATCGAGAGGACCTTACCTGTGAAGTCTGAGCCGCCGCTGTCATCCCGGCTGCCGGCGGGATTACCTTCTTGCCGGAATTATCGATTTCAGTCGACCTTGGGCGCCGACTTCATCAGGCCGTTGAAACTCCGATCAAGACCGTTGATTCTCTTCTCCTCATCGACTGCAACCTTTCTCCAAGGTTTGGTGTAAATCGGTGCATAATCCGGGCCGCGCGAAGAAGCCCTAGAACCGGGCTTTTCTTTCCTTTGGCCGAGCCTCGCCGTCCGGCGCCGCCGCGAACCCGCGCCGCCGGCCACCACCTCAGCAAGCATTGGGGAGCCCAGGGGAACACTTTGGTCCAAGTTGCGCCGGCCCGGGAGCCGCCGGCCGGAATCCACCATTAGAGGCCGAGAGTTGGCCGAGCTCCGCCGCCGCGCGTCGCCGGCGTTTCCACCGCTGGTAAGTGGACCGATTGTGCTCGACTTTATCATAGGAAGCTTCTCATAAACTTGCATGAAGCTTTTAACGTAAGCTTTACATGTTTTATAGTTGCACCTTGAAGCTTGACCGAGCTCGAGCTCCGGCCTCCGCCGCTGCATCGGGACGCCGGCCACCGACCCAGGTAAGTCGTAGGCACTGTCTTTAGACTTTCCATCAATCTGGTTTGAGTCAAAAACCTTTGGAAGTAAAGTTCTTCCAACTTGTGATTTGAAGGGTTTTGTGGGTTGTTTCCCGGCCGCCGCCGCCTCCGGCCACCGGCGCCGGGGATGACTGAGTCTAAACTCAGTCTGGAGATGTCCTTTGTTTAGTGCTCATCTCTTCTTGTCCTTGGCACTAGGGTTTTGCAAGATACCCCAACCTGAGCTTAGGTCTTTGGAGGAAGTTGCTCCGGCGATCTCTCCGGCCAGTCTCCAGCAAGTTTCAGGTGAGCATCTCACTTCTCAGTCATTAATAAACATGATGCTCATGCTAAAGTCTAGTTTGATTGGGTAGTTGAATGATTGTAGCAAAGTAACCTATTATGAGCTTAGGTTTTTATGGGCCAACTTTGCCCTCGGACTTCGTGTCAGCCCAAACCTGTGAGCACGGGTTTTGTTGCATCGAGATCTACGTACTGCAATTTACGGCATAGTCCAGGGCCTCCCGGATTGGGAGATCGAGTCAAAACAACGCTTAAATAAGTATATTAATGCAATTTTAAAGAATATTATGGATCAAGTTGTAAATGTAACCTTGTGGACTGTCTTTGGCAGTGTATATTTGACCTCTAAGCTTTTCGTTAGAGGTCTGTTGGTTTTCGTTGAGCGGAAAACGGATATCGTTCCGTAAATCGGCAAAATCGTCAGTTTACGGTTTCTGGCGCGTGTTTCGCGTACCACGGAGTAAAAGAATTAGTTTTTAGTCTTGCAATATAACCTAATTACTGCTGAGAATGAGTAGATAGATTAGTCTTGCAATATAACCTAGTGTGGACTTAGTTTGATTTGAATTTTCAAAAAATTCAAATTAGAAATTGATTGCATTACGACAAATAATTTATACCTGATTGTACAATTACAACTTGAGTTCTTATTTGAATCAAATAATTATAAAACTTGAGTTCAAATTTAAATCAAATAAAACAAATGGTAATTAAAATTAGAAATTTATTGTATTACCACAAATAATTTATAATTGATTGTACAATTAAAACAAATGGTAATTTCGAAGTCACATCTAATAATATCTAAATATACTGCAGATATATGAAAGTGGTGGTTCTAGAGGACAAAGGATTCGTGCGCAAGTACGAGCAGAGATGGAAAAAGAAATGGCAACACGAATTCAAATTGAGGTGGAGGAGCGGATGAGCCAACGGGATAAAGAAGCTGATGCACGAATTGCTGAAATGGATGAGCGGATGAGCCAAAAGGAGAAAGAAGCTGAGGCACGAATTGCTGAAATGCAAGCACAAATGCGTGACGAGATGAATTCTCAAATGCGTAATATGATGGAACAACTTTCACAAATGGGATTGCCTGTGCCTATTCAGCCACCATCGACAAGAAAGGTAAGTTGGAGTATAAATTAGCAATATATTTTACTTTTTTGATAAAATAAATAGATAATATATATGCATAATTCTTATCATTATTCTTTTTTATTCTACAGAACTAAACCTTGGAAGGTCAATATTTCCGAGTTGGATCATCTCAAGAATTTCATTTTATTTTTAGCGTAGAATTTTTATTATCTTTATTCTAATGTAAACGATTAACTGTTAGCTTATTTTGATTATGTCAGTTGAACATATATTTGATTTCTGTGTTTTGTTGAACATATCTTGATTATTGTCATTGATATTATGTTTAAATCCTGATTGAGTAGTATTCAACTATTATTGTGCAGTAATAATGTATAAAATTTATTTTTTTTTGTTTAAATTAGTACTACAAATTTTCTGTGGCTAAATAATAAATAGCCACAATATATGTAATTTGAAAACTTTACAGTGGCTGGAACAATATTTGGCCACAAAATGTGATGTAAATATAGTGTGGCCAAATATTGTTCCAGTCAAATAAATTTTGTGGCCACTATATTTAATTTCGCCACTATATTTACATTATATTTTGTGGCCAATTTAACATTTGGCCATAAAATGTGTGGCATTATGTGTGGCCATCAAATAAATTTGTCACAATACTTTCAACATTATTTGTGGCCGACTACTTAATTTCGCCACTATATTTACACTATATTTTGTGGCCAATTTAATATTTGGCCATAAAATGTGTGGCGTTATGTGTGACCATCAAATAAATTTGTCACAATACTTTCAACATTATTTGTGGCCGACTACTTAATTTCGCCACTATATTTATACTATATTTTGTGGCCAATTTAATATTTGGCCATCAAATATGTGGCATTATGTGTGGCCATCAAATAAATTTGTCACAATACTTTCAATATTATTTGTGGCCGACTACTTAATTTCGCCACTATATTTACACCACATATTGTGGCCAATTTAATATTTGGTCATAAATTATATGATGTCTTTTGTGGCCAAAAGTAATTTTAGCCACAAAATGTTAGAATATTAATTATTATTTTAAACACTATCTGTAGCCATATGGTAACCTTTTGTAGAGAAGGTTAGAAGTTTTGTGACGAATTCTATCGCCGCAAATTCATAGTGCTTTTTGTGGCGAATTAAAATTTTGCCACAATAACCTTTTGTAGCAGTCCTATTGTGGCGACGTTGTGGCGAAGCTAATTTGGCCACAATAAGTATTTTGTGACCAATTTGTATATTATTGTGGCCATTAGTTTCGCCACAATAGATAAATTTTCTTGTAGTGTCGAATCCACGAGCACACGTTTCGAATCCACGAAACGCCTTCAACACACCGAATCCACGATGCTACGTCGAATCCACGACGCAAACTCAGCCGATAAGAATATTGGCTTCGATGGTTATCCTTTGCTTAGATTATCATTGAGGAACCGTAGAAGGAATCTCTAAGCAAAGACTAGATCAATTCGACAAAAGATAGATCTTGGAAGAACCGTCGAATTGACCTAAAAGAGGCTAAAAAGAAGAACGGTAAAAACCAGCCTCTAGGGTTGCTCTCGGGTGTTTCTGAATTGATCGGTGAGTATCGAGAAACCCTAAGTATCTATTTATAATCCTTGAAAACTAATTAGAGTCGGTTTAGGAATCTTATCCCGAGATGGCATTGTGTACCGGTACCAAATAACGTGTTCCGGTACTCGATGGTGCAAAACACAGATTTTTCTATTGTGTTCCGGTACCCAGGTATGTGTTCCGGTACGAAATGCAAATTACAGAAAATTCTGTGTCGGGTTTGAGGAACTCAAAGTGTGGTTCCGGTACTCAATGTAAAAACTGATTTTTCCAAGATAAGCTTTATCCAAAACAGACCTAGTACCGGAATCCAAACTTAAAATAAGTTGTAAGTTAAAACCAAGTTCCTAAAACCAAGTCTAAATCGAGTTTCAATAATTTTCTGATTCCAATGATTATAAATGTACTTAAATCACCATGATTTAATTAACCATACCTGAGTGTTATCTTGAGCTCACGTTGAATCTTCAATGAGTCTTCAAAACCTGATTTGACAATTTGATCCCTTTAAGACTCCGACTAAACTCACGAAATATGCCAACACAAAAGGCCGTAACAAATAGGTGCAAGTCCCGCTTGTTCAAACAAAATGCCAAACAGCTCAGAACGCTCCTTAAGAGATTTGACATTGACATGCCTCTCCCCGATGCATTCTCTCTTCTCAAAGTCCTTGATCCTCTCGGAGCTTATGTACACAAATTCCTGTGGAGGGGGCTCACTTGCAAGTGGCTCTTCGATCCCAATTCCACGAGATCTACCCCTCTTCTTAGCAACACTCTTTCTTTTCATGGATGTCGGTTGCATGGGAGCTTTCCCTTTCTCGGCAGCAGTAGGCGGAGTGTAGTGGTCCAGAATCCCATGCAGCTTTTCTGGTGAATCAGTTGTGTAGAACACCTATTGTTGGTGTGCCTGGCCCATAGTGCATCAAAGGGATGCCACAGATGGACCCGGTGAGGTATCTTTTGCTGTATTGGTCTTCGGGTGCATTAGCCGTATATTTGAAAAGGTTTTTGGCCAAACAGAGGTTGGAATTGGATTCTGCACGGAAATACGCTTGCAAACGGCTATTTGCTTGTTTGATTCTGAGTCCGGATGCCCAAAAACGAACTCCCGGAAGTTTTTATTGGCTTTTGGTGCATGGGAGGGGCCGTGGACTGCCGGCATGCCACGTCGCGGCCCATTATTGGCCGGTCCGCAGCGCTCGGTCCAAAGAGAGGCGCGGCTGGGTGCATAGGCCCGGTGCTGGACACGTGTCAGGTGCTGAATGGCCGGCGCAGAGTGCGCGGTCCGCGGGGTTTGGCGCGGCGGTGCATGGACCAGGCCGGGGGACACGTGGCAGCCCCCGGTTTGTCGGTGAACGCGGCGCGGTCCACGGAACCCGAAGTAGGGTGCGTGAACCGGGTGCAGGGGACACGTGTCGGCGTGCCATTCGCGGGCTCACGAGGCGCGGCCCACGGGGGCGCGGGCGGGCGCCTCGGGGCGCGTGCATGGCAGGCGGCCAGAGCGGCGCCTGCTCGCACGTGTGACCGCGACAGGGGCGGGACACGTGGCACGCTGCCACTCGCGGGCGCCACCTACTCGTTTGACCGGGTAGGTGCCACGCGGCGACAGCACGCGCGCCCCGCACAGCTGTTTGCTGTGCGGGACACGCGTCGGCCCCCGGGAGGGCCACGTGGCCGCTCCTGGCACGCCCCGCACAGCTGTTTGCTGTGCGGGTGACATGGCCGCTCCAGGGCAATTCGGGCGCATTTCGGCGGTATAATGTGCCGTCGGTTTCGGGCGCCCGAAACTTGGTCCAGCGCCCGAAACCGGGGACACAGAGGGCATTACTCCAATTGTTTTGTGGGCCTATTTAAGCCCGAGCCTACCTCACGTTGGGCTTTTTCCGCTGATTTATGCCTCTTTTCTCTCAGGTTTCTTCAGAGAAGTTGTTCCTCGTGCAGTGGTGGTTCCATCTGCGGAGATTGGGGATTTTATGCGGCACGCTTTTCGAGAATCCCATTTTCTTGGCGCGTCGCAACGTTCTTTCACCGGTGCTCCTTCCGTCGCGTTTCAGTGCGCGAGCTCCCCCGGCCTACTCCGACCACCTTTTCGAGCGATTTCTTCGCCGTTGGATCCGCGGTAGGTAAGGCTAAGATCTAGGTGTTTTCCGGTTTTCCTCGTTTAGCGAATTTCGAGGAGTTTTTCCATGCTTACTGGAACCCCTATTTTCTGTGAGGATTTTCAAGGACAGCAGATTGTTTTGGGGATTTCTCCACGCTCGGACATCGGATCAAGGCGAGTCTGTACATTTTTTTCATCTACTCGACGCGAGGATCATCACCGTATTTTTCTTGGATTTTTCCGAGACCTTCCCGGAGGTATACTTTTCCCTTTTTATCTGTGCAAGAGTTTAGAGTTGTGTGGTTGTGAGGTTTTGCGCACCTGTACTGTGGAATTTGTAACTTGGCCTACGGTGCTCGGAATTGGACGTGCAGATACCCATTTCGAAGATCTCGGCGCGAGGATCGCTGTGGTATTTTTATCGAATTTTTCGAAGCCCTTATAGCAGGTAAAAAATTAGCATCTTTGGGACTGAATTTCAGACTGTGTATACTTGGTTGATTTTTGGAATAAAGTGTAACAGTGAACCTTGTGTTGTACCCAGGAGAGTTTGCGGGTGTTGCTGGACCCGGTGGAGTTGGTGATTGTGATTTTTGGGTATTATCAGCTGTGGAACTTTGGACTGTTCAGCTCTTCGAGGTGCGTGTTGTTGCGAATCTCTTACTTTTGACTACTCACTAGGCTTATTGGAGTGTTCTCCATATTAGGAAGCTAATTACACCCTTTGAACGATATTTGCTTGCTTATGTGAGATAGATGGGACATATGTTAGTATTTGCTTACAATGGCTTTAGTGAATTAGAGTGGTAATATCACTTGTGAGATAGAAGGCTATATTAGTGACTTTGTGGATTGTATGCATGACTTACTAGTACATAGGGTACTTAGGCCATCGTGATAATTTGTTGCTAGTATGCTTTATTTCGTGGACAACTGCATTTATTTTACTAAGTAAAGGACAATGGCATGCTTGATTGGACATCTAGTTAGGCCACTATTTACTGCTGCACTATCATATTGGGAAATGACTTAGGAGAAACCATGTTTAGCTGTCCTCATTTTTATTCAGATGCATGTTGCTCAGGTCAGAGCAGGGGTTTGGGATAGTGTAGTCGAGATCATCGAGTCAGGGTCAGGTTAGACTCGATTATGGATCGTGGGGCATTGTGGCAACCGCGGACATTGGGCGGTTAGCCAGATATTGATTACTTTATCAGAATTGGACTTGTGGGGTGTTGCGGCGACCGCGGACATTGGGCGGTTGACCGGATGTTTTACTTATGCATCAGATTGGGTATCAGATTTCACTAGTGGATGGAGTTTCCCACTTATTGAGTACTGTTATACTAGATTGGGGATCGGGGTTTCTTTAGTGGATAGAGTTTTCCACTTTGATCATAGTCATGATCAAAGTCCTGCTATACAGAGATACTTGTTACAGAGATATTTTACTCGTGTGGGTCGCTCCCCTCGAGTGCCACTCCGGAGTGTGCGATCGGACGGTTCGAGGTCGATCTGTTACTTACTTTGGGATGTGAGCCATGTGGGCCGATCCCGCGGTTTCGAGCCATGTGTGCAGATTCCGCTGAGCAGGCAATGCCAGTTTCACTAGTGGCACATGATTGGGTTATTCGGACAGATACTGATTTCTGATGCATTCATATAGTCATCTCTTTTGATACTGCATTTAGAGGCATAGTAGTGATAGTTTTCCTTATCAGTAGCCTTTATAGCTTACTATTGTTCTTTCCTTTTTGCCTCTAGTAGTCTTAGTGGGCACGTCAGAGTTTGAGGTTTTCCCACTAGGGGAGGCTACTGTTCTTTATAGTAGTTCTCACCCCCATTGTCTCTCTTTTCTTTTCCCCCTTTGTTTTGCAGAGTCTTCTGCGGGAGTTGCAGGGCCGTCTCGGGCAGATCGAGGTAAGCAGATCGCGGACTAGATAGTTCATCTACCCCGACTTCGAGCTTAGTCGTGTATCAGTTGTACCCCTTTCTTTTCTCAGACAGTTGTAGTTATTTTGGGCCTGGCTCTTGCCAGCTGTTTGTACTTATTTGGTGAGCTGGGAGAGACACTTCTATTTTGAGAGTTTTTAGTATGCTTTTACTTTCCAGTTGTAGTCTGAGATGTAGTAGCTTTATTTTAGCTCTGTTTTATGCTCCTTTATCTATATCTTTTATATCTGAGCAGGTTACCAGCGCTTCGTGTACACGGGAAATTCTGTGTGCATGGCGGATCTGTGGACGGGCCCGGGTTCTGGTTTACACCCGGGGCGTGACAGATTAGTTTGGTATCAGAGCTTAGGGATAGGTCAGTCGGGACTTAGGAAAACCCTAGGCTTTTGGCAGACCCTAGAATGATAGGGCGTGAGTGGCGTGATATTTTGTGAAAGTCCGTGATTTTGGTCATTTGACTCTTCCAGTGAGGGAAGAGGGATCGACATATCCTATTTCTGTTGAACAATTATGTTGGCTGCAGACAACATAAAGTTGCCGAAATAGGGGGATGTCTTTGACTTTCGCTAGATTGGGTCTTGTGGGGTTTTGTTATTGATTTTTGGTTTCCTGTGGCAGGATGTCTCCGCGTCGTCGTTCACCCACCCGGGGTGCCCCCGCACCTTCCGAGGAGTCTGAGCGGGTGGTATCCGCCGAGTTGGGAGAACTGCGGGCTTTGGTGACCCAGTTGGTGGCGAGGAGCTTTCGTCAGGACCAACGCCTGGAGCAGCTACTGGCGCAGCGGGGTGACTTGGCGGTTGGCGAGGGGGCCGGGGTTTCAGAGCAACGTCCAGACAAGAAACGCCCAGCCCCAGATGATGATGGACAGGCCAGTTCAGGGAGACCATCACGACCCCCGCGGCCCCAGCCTCCTGGCCGTGGGCGTCTTGATCGACGAGGACCTGGTAGATCTCAGGGGCGACCACAGCAGCAGTCTCTACAGCCTCGGGTGTCGGTCCGGTGCATTTTCTGTAGGGGGCAGCATCCATCTGATACCTGTGGCTTGAGGGAGGGTCGATGCTTCCGATGTGGGCAGCCAGGCCACATCCGATCTACGTGCCCCTTTTGGATCATAGTAGCACATTCTTTAGCATTGGCCCCTACCGCATCCCAGCAAAGGCCGCGATCACGACTACAGAGACGGCAGCAGCAGCCGCGGCAGTTACGAGTCCCTGGCAGTTGTCTCTTCTGTGGGGGTCAGCACTTTCCTGGCACTTGTGACCAGAGGTGGGGGTGTTGTTATGGCTGTGGTCAGGCCGGGCACTTACGAGTCTCATGCCCTTTTGCGACATCAGCGGCGCCGATTTCGGCATTTGTCCCTACCACTTCCCAGCTGCGACCGGGAGCTTCATCGACAGGTCTCCAGGCAGACCGAGTTTTGCCTCCACACCCTTCTGGTGAGAGACAGCCGTTGTTGAGTGATCAGGGCGGCTTAGCGTAGGCAGGGGATTCTGCTACGGCTGACTGTGTGGTGGCAGGTATGGTTTATTTCTGGCATTTGGATTCATGTCTTATTTGTTATTCGAGCATCGCATTCTTTTTTTGTTAGTAGTAGATCAGTTGCATCATCGCATGGGTTAGAGGTAGGGCTTTCACCCCGTGCACGAGAGGTTCAGTTTCCCGATCACACTTTGCACGTGGAGGAGTGTTAATGGTCCTGCCCGATGCAGATCGAGTCATGGATTTTGCCAGCGGACCTGTTGGTCCTGTGTCAGCTGTGAGATTTTGATATAGTACTTGGGATGTTTGGCTGCTCGCTATTTCACGGCAATTGATTGCGCCGCGAGGATGGTGACCTTTAGCGAGCCAGGCCAGGAGGTGTTTGTGTAGAGGGTGCCAGAGTGCTTTCTTCGCCTCGGTAGTTTTGACTTCCCGTGTGAGGCAGATGATGCGCAGTGGATGCGTGGCCTTTTTGGCTTGTGTGGTTAACGAGCCTACGGCGGCACCGGGACCCAGGGATATCCCTATTGTCCACGAGTTTCCGGATGTGTTTCCACCGGAGCTGACCAGTATGCCGCCGGTTAGGGAGATCGAGTTTTCGATTGACGTAGTTCCAGGAACTGCGCCAATCTTTAAGGCTCCTTACCGAATGGCACCGGCTGAGCTGCGAGAGTTAAAGGCGCAACTTCAGGATTTAATGGACAAAGACTTTGTGAGACCAAGTGTATCTCCTTGGGGAGCGCCGGTATTATTTGTGAAGAAGAAGGATGGGTTGCTTCGATTGCGTGTAGATTACAGGGAGCGTCAGTGTTCTCGAAGATTGACCTCCAGTCAGGTTGCCACCAGCTGAGGGTGAGGGCCGAGGACATTATGAGTTCCCTGTTATGATTTTTGGTTTAACTAGTGCCCCAGCTACATTTATGGATTTGAAGAACCGGGTATTTCAGCCATACTTGGACTAGTTTGTCGTTGTGTTCATTGACGACATTTTGAGTTACTCCCGGAGTGACATAGAGCATGATGAGCACTTGAGGATAGTGCTGCAGCTTCTGTGAGAGAAGAAGCTGTATGCCAAGTTTAAAAGTGCGCAGCTTCTGTGAGAGGAGGTTGCATTTTAGGCCACTTTGTATCAGCCGCAGGAGTGGCAGTTGACCCGACGAAGATTGATGCCGTTCGGGATTGGCCTAGACCGACGACGGTTACTGAGGTCCGTAGCTTTTTGGGCTTAGCGGGTTATTATCGTTGGTTTGTAGAGGGCTTTGTGAAGCTCTCTATCCCCCTGACCAGTTTGACTAGGAAGGGGATAAGGTTTGCTTGGACTGAACTGTGCCAGCTGAGCTTTGAGGAGCTGATGAGGGGTTTTGATTTGGGCACCAGTTCTGGCATTGCCAGCGAGGGGCGATGGATTTGTGATTTGTAGTGACGCCTCTCCCAGCGGTTTGGGATGTGTTTTGATGCAGCATGGTAGGGTAATTGCTTATGCTTCACGGCAATGAAAGGATTATGAGAAGAATTACCCTACTCATAATTTGGAGCTTGCAGCTGTGATGTTCGCGTTGAAGTTGTGGCGGCATTACCTCTACGGAGAGCACTTTGAGATTTACACTGATCATAAGAGTCTGAAGTACTTGTTTACTCAAAAGGAGTTGAATTTGAGGCAACGCCGGTGGTTGGAGTTACTAAAGGATTATGATGTGAGCATCCTTGATCATCCCGGCAAGGCCAATGTTGTAGCAGATGCTTTGGGTAGGAGATCAGTGCAGAGTTTGAGCATGTTGATCACGCGGCAGGCACCGCTTGTGGAGCAGTTGAGGCGTCTACAGATTGAGATGGTATCCCCTGGGGTCTCTGCTAGACTCATGTCTATGGTCTTGCAGCCCACTCTGTTGGACAGGATTAGGGAGACACAGAGTGAGGACCCCCATTTGACGAGAATCAGATCAAAGCTTCAGGCAGATCAGATGGGGGATTTTGCAGTGCATAGCTCGGGAGTACTACGGTACAGGGACCGAGCGTGTGTGCCTACGGATCCTGAGATCGGAGACCAGAGTTTGAGAAGAACCCATTATACACCTTATACCATGCATCCTGGTGGTACTAAGATGTATAAGGACCTCAAGGCAAACTTTTGGTGGTTCGGAATGAAGCGGGACATTGGAAGATTTGTGGCTCACTGTTAACTTGTCAGCAAGTAAAGGCAGAGCACTGGGTTCCTGCTGGCAAGTTGCAAGTCTTCTAATTCTCGAGTGGAAGTGGGACCACATCACTTTGGATTTCGTCACGGGACTACCGAGGGCGCAGAGTGGGGCCGAAGCGATTCGGGTTATCGTGGATAGAGTCACCAGATCTGCACACTTCTTGCTT
This sequence comes from Tillandsia leiboldiana, assembly GCA_029204045.2. Lineage (NCBI taxonomy): Eukaryota > Viridiplantae > Streptophyta > Magnoliopsida > Poales > Bromeliaceae > Tillandsia > Tillandsia leiboldiana. Next base: position 10,313,728 of record CM055061.1, read on the forward strand.
GTACAGATGATTTGGTCGTTGGAGCGTTTTGCACAGTGGTATTTGGATGAGGTGGTGAGGCTACGCAGTGTACCCGCCTCGATTGTATCAGATAGGGACCCGAGGTTTGTATCGCTTTTTGAGGGGGTCTACAGTCAGCCTTGGGGACCCAGCGTCGATTTAGCACAGCGTTCCACCCACAGACCGATGGACAGTCTGAGCGCACCATATAGACCCTCGAGGATATGTTGAGAGCGTGCATTATGGATTTTAGAGGAGGGTGGTACCGGCACTTAGCATTGGTTGAGTTTGCGTACAACAACAGCTATCAGGCAAGCATTCAGATGGCTCCGTTCGAGGCGTTGTATGGATGCAAGTGTCGGTCGCCCTTGTATTGGAGTGATGTGGGTGAGAGGAGGACTTTGGGACTGGATTTACTATTGGAGACAGAGGAGGAAAGTTAGATTAGTTTGCCGACATCTTGAGACAGCCCAGAGTCGTCAGAGGAGCTACGCTGATACTCGCGGCGAGACCTAGAGTTTCAGATTGGTGATCATGTCTTTTTGAAGGTCTCGCCTTCGAAAGAAGATCGGAGATTTGGAGTTCGAAGGAAGCTTAGTCCCCGTTTTATTGGACCCTTCACATATGATCGACTTCACTTCTTTGGAGATCGGTGAGGACCTTGGATTTGAGGAGCGCCCGTTGCAAATTCTTGCTCGTGAGGAGAGGGGATTTGCGCAACCGGGCCATTCCCTACTTGAAGATCTTGTGGAGCCTTCACGAGGAGCGTGAGGCTACTTGGGAGTTAGGAACAGTGATGTGAGATACCTACCCCTTTTCTGTTCGAGGCTACCGGTTGAGGTACGTCTGTTTGTTTTCTTGTTTCGTGGACGAAACTCCTTTTAGTGGGGGAGGATGTAGTGGTCCAGAATCCCATGCAACTTTTCTGGTGAATCCATTGTGTAGAACACCTATTGTTGGTGTGTCTGGCCCATAGTGCATCAAAGGGATGCCACAGATGGACCCTGTAAGGTATCTTTTGCTGTATTGGCCTTCGGCTGAATTTGCCGAAGATTTGAAAAGGGTTTTGGCCAAATAGAGGTTGGAATTGGATTTAGCACGGAAAAACACTTGAAAACGGCTATTTGCTTGTTTGATTCTGAGTCCGGATGCCCAAAAACGGACTCCCGGAAGATTTTATTGGCTTTTGGTGCATGGGAGGGGCCGTGGACCGCCGGCATGCCACGAGGCGGCCCGTTATTGGCCGGTCCGCAGCGCTCGGTCCATAGAGAGGCGCGGCTGGGTGCATAGGCCCGGCGCTGGACACATGTCAGGTGCTGATTGGCCGGCGCAGAGTGCGCGGTCTGCGGGATTTGGCGCGGCGGTGCATGGACCAGGGCGGGGGACACGTGGCAGCCCCCGGTTGGTCGGTGCATGCGGCGCGGTCCACGAAACCCGAAGTAGGGTGCGTGGACCGAGTGCTGGGGACACGTGTCGGCGTGCCATTCGCGGGCTCACGAGGCGCGGCGCACGGGGGGCGCGTGCGGGCGCCTCGGGGCGCGTGCGTGGCAGGCGGCCAGAGCGGTGCCTGCCCGCACGTGTGACCGCGACAGGGGCGGGACACGTGGCACGCTGCCACTCACGGGCGCCACCTACCCGTTTGACAGGGTAGGTGCCACGCGGCGACAGAACGCGCGCCCCGCACAGCTGTTTGCTGTGCGGGACACGCGTCGGCCCCCGGGAGGGCCACGTGGCCGCTCCTGGCACGCCCCGCACAGCTGTTTGCTGTGCGGGTGACGTGGCCGCTCCAAGGCAATTCGGGCGCATTTTGGCGGTACAAAGTGTCGCCGGTTTCGGGCGCCCGAAACTTGGTCCAGCGCCCGAAACCGGGGACACAGAGGGCATTAATCCAATTGTTTTGTGGGCCTATTTAAGCCCGAGCCCACCTCACCTTGGGCTTTTTCCGCTGATTTAGGCCTCTTTTCTCTCGGGTTTCTTCAGAGAAGTTGTTCCTCGTGCAGTGCTGCTTCCATCTGCGGAGTTTGGGGATTTTATACGGCACGCTTTTCGAGAATCCTATTTTCTTGGCGTGTCGCAATGTTCTTTCAACGGTGTTTCTTCCGTCACGTTTCAGTGCGCGAGCTCCCCCGGCCTACTCCGACCACCTTTTCGAGTGATTTCTTCGCCGTTGGATCCGCAACAGGTAAGGCTAAGATCTAGGTGTTTTCCGCTTTTCCTCGTTTAGCGCATTTCGAGGAGTTTTTCCATGCTTACTGGAACCCCTATTTTTTGTGGGGATTTTCAAGGACAGCGGATTGTTTTGGGGTTTCTCCACACTCGGACATCGGATCAAGGCTAGCCTATACATTTTTTTCAGCTACTCGACGTGAGGATCATCACCGTATTTTTCTTGGATTTTTTCGAGACCTTCCCGGAGGTATACTTTTCCCCTTTTTATCTGTGCAAGAGTTTACAGTTGTGTGGTTGTGAGGTTTTGCTCACCTGTACTATGGAATTTGTAACTTGGCCCACGGTGCTTGGAATTGGACGTGCAGGTACCCGTTTTGAAGATCTCGACGCGAGGATCGTTGTGGTATTTTTATCAGATTTTTCAGAGCCCTTACAGTAGGTGAAAAATTAGCATCTTTGGGACTGAATTTCAGACTGTGTATACTTGGTTAATTTTTGGAATAAAGTGTAACGGTGAACCTTGTGTTGTATGTAGAGTACCGGAGCTTCGGGCAGTGCGCCGACCCCACGGGGCAGCCTGGTATTGTGGAAATACCTTCAGCAGATTCTATTTGCAATTACAGAGAGGTTCGGGTGGTCCCGGAGCGACGCGGATGTGATCTTGTAGAAAAGTGAGTTGGCGTTGGCTTGAGAGCTTGCGGGTCGAGCATCGGCTTCATGGTTGGATTTGTTGAGAGTTGATCACTTGGGACATGTGTAATATGTTTTTACAGAGGTGTTCGGTTGGTTTCGGGGCGATGCGGAGGTCCCGAGGCGAGAAAGTGAGTTAACGGGGCGATTTCGGCGATTTTCAGGCTGTTTCTGGAGGTTCTGGGAGGCTGGTTCCGGAACCAGGTGCTTGGTTCCGGAACCAGGGGCTGTGTACCGGTACCAGGTAGGTGGTACCGGTACGCAAGCACTCGGAATGCCCATTTTTGCCCCGGACTTGCACAGTGTTTGGAGGTATGGGCTTCTTCTGTTCCAACCACTCCCGCGTTGATTTTTATACCCCTCAACACAGCTCCCTCACCCTTATCTCATCCCTTATCCATCCTCCTCCTTTTCTTGCTGCCTGAGAAGAAGGAGAGGAAGTAGAGGAGAAGCTGCAAGGAGTCCTGGTTTGTGCTGCTTGTGAGAGTTGACCGGGTCAACGTGCGCGCGCGAGAGCAAATTGAGGTAAATTATTTGTTGGAGATTTTAGATTTGGACTTGTTGGGTTTCCTTGTGGATTTTGGGATGGAATTGATTGGATATTTTGAGCTAATTTCCATTCTTGCTTCCTTGGTGCTCTCGGATTGCATGCATGCAGTGAGGATTACTGTGCAAATCCGCAACACTACGCATGCTTGATTCGTGGATTGGAGTGATCGGGTTGAGCTGAGTTTTTTTTGTGGTGACCTAGCTGGGTGCTGTGGAGGTGGTTTGGAGCTCCGAGGATTTTTCCGAGACGCGCGACGGTGCGCGCGCGCGCGAGAGGCGCAGTTCAGTTTTTCGTCAGATTTCGCCCGTTTCTTCGCCGATTTCGGCGCGGCCTTCGGAAAGCATTTGAGGTGGGTTGGATTTTCTTCTAAAAATCGTGGAATGCCCTCTAATGCTTCAGAACGCACTTTGATCATGTCAAACTGTGTATTTTAGCTGTAAAATGATCTGATAGTTGCCTAGAAAATTACAGAAATATTATCTGAACCCCATAGTATTTTTAGTGGACTCGTGACATTGTATGACACTAGACTGTATGCTTGGTTGGCCTCATTTAAGCTCCCGAACCGTTTTAAAAATCCGAATGCTCGTTTTATTGAAAAACCGACTTTTAAAAATGGTTTTAAAATGTATGAGGGTTCTAGTGATGCTGCATGGGTTCGGGTGCTTGTTCTCTCGTGCCGGGGGGCCGAGGAGATATTTGTTGATTATTAGAGCCTTTCTGTGGCTTTTTGAGTTTTACTAGTGTCATTGGGGGTTCTATTTGAGCACTTCAGATTCAGTCGTGGAGTTTACTCCGACCTTGACATGAGTGTGTGTCGTGTATCCACTGTGTTTCCGATCTATTTGATCGTGGATTATAGCCTGCTGAGCCTGTCATGTTTGCCAGTTATGAGATACTTGAGATACTTGAGTTCGGTGGGGTCGCTCCCCTCGAGCTACGCCCCGGGTGCGATGATGATACCGAGCCTGACGAGGCTGCAATAAGTTACTGAGAGTCCTTGAGGGACACCCTACGTAAGTCCGTTCCTCCGGGATGTGCGGCAGTAGATGAGCGCAGGCTTGACTTTGACCTGACTGGTCCAAAGAGGACAGTCATTGAGATTTGGGTGAGATGTGTGAGTGAGTTACATTGCATGTTCATAGATGAGTACTTTTCCTTTGAGCATATGTAGAGGCATATAGGGGTAGATTTCCAGCTTTCATATTTATCTATCTATCTATCTATTTGTTTACCTTTTGTGCCTCCGGTGGACTTAGTGGGCATACCGTGTGCTTTGAGGACGGTACCCACTGGGAACTACCTTTGTAGTAGTTCTCACACCCGCTGCGGTGCAGGTTTTCCTGAGGCAGCTGCTCCGACTCCTTCCCGTGCGGAGTCTTCAGATCGAGGTAAGGGCGTGGCCGACTAGTCGCTTACCCGAGTCAGTTTAGTGGAGAGGTAGCAGTACCCTTTTGAGTTTCCACTTTTGTAGAGTGAGATTTTGAGAGATGTTATTTTTGTATCTTGAGGACAGCTTGTATCTTGGATTTTATTTACTCTAGTACAGTTGTTCTGTTTCCTTTCTATAGCATGTACTTACTTTTTCTCTGATATCTGTTAGCTATAGATTTATTTGCATGGTAGACGCTTCGTCTGTACGGCAGTTTCCGTACAGATGGCGGATCTGTTAGCGAGCCCGGGTCGCAGTTTCGACCCCGGGGCGTGACAGATTAGAGTGGTATCAGAGCCTAGGTTTATAGGTCATTGAGGACTTAGAGACCCTAGGCTTTTTGGCTGGACAGTAGGTTGATTTCGAGAGAGACGTGATTTCTACGAGAGTCATGATTGAGTTATAACTCCCCCAGGGGTTTGGGGTGAGTAATTTTGCATGCTTATTCTCTAAAGGGGACCTGTCGGCTGCAGACGGCATTACACTTTAGAATGGGTAGCATGTATAGACTCTCGTTTGATTGGGTTGAGCGATTCTTGGTCCTGATGTTCGGTTTTGATTTCAGGATTTGCGATGCCTCCGAGACGTCGAGCTACGACGAGGGCTCACCCAGCCGCAGACGAGGAGCCTGAGCGGCAGGAGGCTCCACCGGTTGATCAGGGAGAGGTTCAGGCGCTGCGGGCCCAGGTGGCCTATTTGTCGGAGGCGTTGCAACACCAAGATGAGGCGTCCAAACGCCAGGAGGAGACAGCCAGGCGCCAGGAGGAGACAGTTAGGCGCCAGGAGGAGGCAGCCAAGGGCCAGCAAGAGAATGTGGAACGGTTGGTGAGGTTACTCGAGCAGAGGGCACCTCCAGCGACGCCCCCAGTAGCTACCTCGGCGACCTCGTCACAGATTGCTCCTTTGACGGAGGCAGAGTAGAGAGAGCTCACGGATCGACTGTCATATATTAGCCAGTTCCATCCCCCGCGGTTCTCTGGTCTGAGCTCGGAGCCGTGGGAGGTCGAGAACTGGATTGCAGCTATGGAAAAATTATTCGAGAATCTTTTCATCAAGGAGGAGCATCAAGTGCACCTGGGAACTCACTTTTTGGAGAAAGACGCCGAGACTTGGTGGCGTCGGGTTCGCCCTGTTGGACCGCCGGGCGTACAGTTGCTGACTTGGCACGAGTTTCGAGCTTTACTGCGCGGGGCTTACTTCCCCGACAGTGCAAAGCAGAAACTCGAAGGAGATCTTCGACGGCTACAGCAGGGTAGCCGACCCCTACAAGAGTATATACGAGAGTTTCAGCGCTTACTGAACAGTGTTCCATACGTAACCCCAGATGAGCCGCAGAGGGTTGATCTATTTGAGAGAGGATTGCACCAGGATATCTACCATCACGTCCACTCCCATCGGTCACCTACCTTGGACGCAGCTATTGAGCGAGCTCGATGGGTCTCCCGAGGGACCGTTATTATGACAGAGAGGGGCGAGGCGCCAGGGACCAGCTCCGGGGAGAAGTGCCCAACACCTCAGGATTTTGGGCAGTCAAGCAGACCGAGGCCCCCGAGACCACCGCAGCCACAGTTTCAGCCTCGAGGCCGCGGGTCACAGAGGAGGCAGAGGCCAGGGGGTCATCGACCGCCTAGACAGCAGCAGCAGCAGCAGCAGCAGAGGCGTTCAGATCAGTGTGTGATTTGCGGCGGGCCTCACGCACCTCAGCAGTGCGAGCAGCGACAGGGCAGATGCTATCGATGTGGACAGCCGGGACATATAGCTTGGACTTGCCCGAGGGCAGGGTCATCAGCACCGTCGACTGCATCGACTTCTCCCTTGCCCCTACAGGCAGTGGGAGCTTCACCGAGCTTCACCCGGGGGGATCGTGCCACCTCCTCACGACAGTCTGAGAGACGACCTCCAGCGAGCGGGCGAGTGTACGCCGCTCAGGTCGAGGATTCCACAGCAGTGGATCAGGTAGTAGCAGGTATTATTCTTATCTCCTCTACCCGTGCTCGAGCGCTTTTTGATACTGGAGCATCACATTCTTTTATCAGTAGTACATTTGCATCTTCGCATGGGTTTGAGATTGGGCCATTGACTCATGCATTAGAGGTCCAGATTCCGGGTTGTGTATTGCATGTAGATGAGTGCTGTTGGTCCTGCCCAGTGCAGTTAGGACCGTGGATTTTACCCATTGACCTGTTAGTCTTGCGCCGACTTCAGGATTTTGATGTGGTTTTGGGTATGGATTGGTTATCCCGGTTCTATGCTACTATTGATTGTAGATTGAGGACTGTGACCCTTCGGGAGCCGGGTCAGGAGGAGTATGTGTATAGGGGATGTCAGAGTGCATTGTTTGCAGTGACAGTGTCTTCCGCCAGAGCCCGACAGATGTTGAGTAGAGGCTGTGTCGCTTTTCTTGCGACTGTTGTAGAGGCGCCTACGGCGATGCCCGGACTCGAAGACATCCCTGTTGTCTGCGAGTACCCGGATGTTTTTCCCTCGGAGTTATCATCTATGCCGCCGGATCGAGAGATAGAGTTTGTGATTGATGTAGTCCCTGGAACTACATCAGTCTCTAAAGCGCCCTACAGGATGGCCCCAGCAGAGTTGAGAGAGCTAAAGGCTCAATTGCAGGATCTTTTGGATCGAGGGTTCATCAGACCTAGCGTCTCTCCGTGGGGAGCGCCGATTCTTTTTGTGAAAAAGAAGGACGGATCACTTAGATTGTGTGTGGATTATCGAGAGTTGAATAAAGTGACCGTTCGAAACAAGTATCCTCTCCCCAGGATTGATGATTTGTTTGATCAGCTTCAAGGAGCTACGGTCTTCTCCAAGATCGACCTTCAGTCCGGTTACCACCAGGTTAAGGTGAGGGCCGAGGATGTGTCCAAGACAGCTTTCAGGACTCGGTATGGGCATTATGAGTTCACAGTGCTACCTTTTGGATTGACTAATGCCCCAGCCGCATTTATGGATCTAATGAACCGAGTGTTTCAGCCCTACTTGGATCGTTTTGTAGTTGTGTTTATTGATGACATTCTGGTTTACTCCCGAAGTGACACGGAGCACGAGGAGCACTTGAGGATAGTGCTGCAGCTTCTGAGAGAGAAGAAGTTGTATGCCAAGTTAAAGAAGTGCGCTTTTTGGCTTCGGGAGGTATCTTTTCTAGGCCACGTAGTTTCAGCCGCAGGAGTGGCAGTGGACCCGGCGAAGATTGATTCAGTTCGGGATTGGCCTAGACCCACGACGGTGACAGAGGTGCGCAGCTTCTTGGGCCTTGCAGGGTACTACCGTCGTTTTGTAGAAGGCTTTGCGAAGCTTTCTACTCCCCTCACTCGGTTGACTAGGAAGGGGATCAAGTTTGTGTGGACAGAGCAGTGTCAGCAGAGCTTCGAGGAGTTGAAGCAGAGGTTGATTACAGCGCCAGTCCTTTCACTACCAGTTATGGGAGAGGGATTCGTGATTTACAGTGATGCCTCCCACAGCGGCCTAGGATGTGTGTTGATGCAGCATGGTAGGGTAATCGCTTATGCTTCGCGCCAGCTAAAGGACTATGAGAAAAATTACCCTACGCATGACTTGGAGCTAGCCGCTGTTGTCTTTGCTTTGAAGCTTTGGCGGCACTATCTTTATGGCGAGCATTGTGAGATCTTCACCGACCACCAGAGTTTGAAGTATTTGTTCCACCCAGAAGGAACTCAACTTGAGGCAACGCCGGTGGCTAGAGCTGCTAAAGGATTATGATCTGAATATTCAGTATCATCCCGGCAAAGCCAATGTGGTCGCAGACGCCTTGAGCAGGCGATCAGGGCAGTCCTTGAGTTTGTTGATTACCCAGCAGATGCCCTTGAGAGAGCAGTTGAGGCGCTTGGATATAGAGGTGGTGTCCCCTGGGGTTTCTGCAAGACTTATGTCCATGGTCTTGCAAGCCCGCTCTGTTGGACAGGATTAGAGAGAAACAGAGTGAGGACCCCGAGCTTGTGAGGATTCGAGATAAGCTTCGGCAGGATCAGGGTGGGGACTTTTCTGTGGATACAGCGGGAGTACTCAGGTACAGGGATCGCTTCTGTGTGCCGTGGACTCAGAGGTTCGAGAGCTAATTTTGAGGGAAGCTCACTATACACCTTACACCCTCCACCCTGGGGGAACTAAGATGTATAGGGACTTGAGGGCACAGTTTTGGTGGCGCGGCATGAAGAGAGATATTGGAAGGTTTGTGGCTCGTTGTTTAAACTTGTCAGCAAGTTAAGGCCGAGCATCAGGTTCCAGCTGGCAAGTTGCAAAGCCTTCCAATACCTGAATGGAAATGGGACCGTGTCACTATGGATTTATTGTGGGATTGCCGAGGACTCAAAGTGGTTCTGATGCCATATGGGTGATTGTGGATCGTTTGACCAAATCAGCCCCTTTCTGCCGATGCAGTTGAGTTGGTCCTTGGAGAGGTTAGCACCAGTTATATATGGATGAGATTGTGAGACTGCACGGGGTGCCAGTATCGATTGTGTCTGACAGGGACCCGAGGTTTACTTCACAGTTTTGGAGGAGCTTGCAGACAGCCTTGGGGACCCAGCTTCAGTTTAGCACCGCCTTTCACCCACAGACTGATGGACAGTCGGAGAGGACCATTCAGACTCTGGAGGACATGTTGAGAGCATGTGTCCTGAGCTTCATGGGCAGTTGGGATCGACACTTGAGGTTAGCCGAGTTCGCGTATAATAATAGCTTCCAGGCGAGCATTCAGATGGCGCCCTACGAAGCATTGTATGGTCGGAAGTGTCGATCGCCTCTATTTTGGAGTGACGTGGGCGAAAGGAAGACTTTTGGGGCCAGATTTGCTTGTTGAAGCCGAGGAAAAGGTCAGGATCATTCGGCGACATTTAGAGACCGCTCAGAGCCGTCAGAGGAGTTATGCAGACAGGAGGCGGTGAGACTTGGAGTTTCAGGTGGGAGACCATGTTTTTCTGAAAGTCTCGCCATCTCGAGGTGTTCGCCGATTTGGAGTACGCGGAAAGCTTAGTCCGCGGTTTATCGGGCCATTTGAGGTGCTAGAGCGCATTGGCCAGTTGCATATCGAGTTGCGCTACCGCCGCGGTTGGCAGGCACCCACGACGTATTTCATGTATCCACCTTGAGGAAATATGTGTTTGATCCCTCGCATATCCTGGACTTCACATCCTTGGAGCTAGACGAGGACTTGGGCTATCAGGAGCGACCGGTGCGAATTCTTGCTCGAGAGGACGAGAGAATTACGCAACCGGATCATACCTTTTGTTAAGGTTTTATGGAGTCATCATGAGGAGCGAGAGGCCACGTGGGAGCCTGAGGATGAGCTGAGAGTTTCATATCCCCACTTATTTGAGTCGCCCTCTTGAGATTTGGATTTTGCGGTTTCGAGGACGAAACCGTTAAAGGAGGGGAGAGTGTAGAGTACCGGAGCTTCGGGTCAGTGCGCCGACCCCACGGGGCAGCCTGGTATTGTGGAAATACCTTCAGCAGATTCTATTTGCAATTACAGAGAGGTTCGGGTGGTCCGGAGCGACGCGGATGTGATCTTGTAGAAAAGTGAGTTGGCGTTGGCTTGAGAGCTTGCGGGTCGAGCATCGGCTTCATGGTTGGATTTGTTGAGAGTTGATCACTTGGGACATGTGTAATATGTTTTTACAGAGGTGTTCGGTTGGTTTCGGGGCGATGCGGAGGTCCCGAGGCGAGGAAAGTGAGTTGACGGGGCGATTTCGGCGATTTTCAGGCTGTTTCTGGAGGTTCTGGGAGGCTGGTTCCGGAACCAGGTGCTGGTTCCGGAACCAGGGGCTGTGTACCGGTACCAAGTAGGTGGTACCGGTAACGCAAGCACTCGGAATGCCCATTTTGCCCCGGACTTGCACAGTGTTTGGAGGTATGGGCTTCTTCTGTTCCACCACTCCCGCGTTGATTTTTATACCCCTCAACACAGCTCCCTCACCCTTATCTCATCCCGTATCCATCCTCCTCCTTTTCTTGCTAGCCTGAGAAGAAGGAGAGGAAGTAGAGGAGAAGCTGCAAGGAGTCCTGGTTTGTGCTGCTTGTGAGAGTTGACCGGGTCAACGTGCGCGCGCCGGAGAGCAAATTGAGGTAAAATTATTGTTGGAGATTTTAGATTTGGACTTGTTGGTTTCCTTGTGGATTTTGGGATGGAATTGATTGGATATTTTGAGCTAATTCATTCTTGCTTCCTTGGTGCTCTCGGATTGCATGCATGCAGTGAAGGATTACTGTGCAATCCGCAACACTACGCATGCTGGATTCGTGGATTGGAGTGATCGGGTTGAGCTGAGTTTTTTTTGTGGTGACCTAGCTGGGTGCTGTGGAGGTGGTTTGGGAGCTCCGAGGATTTTTTCCGAGACGCGCGACGGTGCGCGCGCGCGCGAGAGGCGCAGTTCAGTTTTTCGTCAGATTTCGCCCGTTTCTTCGCCAATTTCGGCGCGGCTTCGGAAAGCATTTGAGGTGGGTTGGATTTTTCTTCTAAAAATCGTGGAATGCCCTCTAATGCTTCAGAACGCACTTTGATCAGTCAACTGTGTATTTAGCTGTAAATGATCTGATAGTTGCTAGAAAATTACAGAAATATTATCTGAACCCCATAGGATTTTAGTGGACCGTGACATTGTATGACACTAGACTGTATGCTTGGTTGGCCTCATTTAAGCTCCCGAAACCATTTAAAAATCCCGAATGCTCCGTTTAGTGAAAAAAAACCGACTTTTTAAAAGGGTTTTAAAATGTCTGGGGTTCTAGTGCATGGCGCCTGGGTTTCGGGGTGCTTGGTTCTTCAGTCGTGCCGGGGGACAGAGGAGGAGTAGATATTGTTGATTATTCAGAGCCTTTCTGTGGCTTTTTGAGTTTTACTATGTCATTGGGGGTTCTATGGGCAGATTCAGATTCAGTCGTGGAGTTTACTCGCCCTTGACATGAGTGTGTGTCGTGTACACTGTGTTTCCGATCATATTTGATCGTGGATTATAGCCTGCTGAGCAGGCATGTTTGCCAGGTATGAGATACTTGAGATACTTGAGTTCGGTTGTGGTCGCTCCCTCGAGCTACGCCCGGGTGCGATGATGATACCGAGCCTGGACGAGGCTGCGATGAGTTACTGAGAGTCCTTGAGGGACACCCTACGTAAGTCCGTTCCTCCGGGATGTGCGGCAGTAGATGAGCACAGGCTTGAATTGACCTGACTGGGCCAAAGAGGACAGT
>CM055061.1:10325883-10363174 GCA_029204045.2 Tillandsia leiboldiana
AGTGGTAATATCACTTGTGAGATAGAAGGCTATATTAGTGACTTTGTGGATTGTATGCATGACTTACTAGTACATAGGGTACTTAGGCCATCGTGATAATTTGTTGCTAGTATGCTTTATTTCGTGGACAACTGCATTTATTTTACTAAGTAAAGGACAATGGCATGCTTGATTGGACATCTAGTTAGGCCACTATTTACTGTTGCACTATCATATTGGGAAATGACTTAGGAGAAACCATCTTTAGCTGTCCTCCTTTTTATTCAGATGCATGTTGCTCAGGTCAGAGCAGGGGTTTGGGATAGTGTAGTCGAGATCATCGAGTCAGGGTCAGGTTAGACTCGATTATGGATCGTGGGGCATTGTGGCAACCGTGGACATTGGGCGGTTAGCCAGATATTGATTACTTTATTAGAATTGGACTTGTGGGGTGTTGCGGCGACCGCGGACATTGGGTGGTTGACCGGATGTTTTACTTATGCATCAGATTGGGTATCAGATTTCACTAGTGGATGGAGTTTCCCACTTATTGAGTACTGTTATACCAGATTGGGGATCGGGGTTTCTTTAGTGGATAGAGTTTTCCACTTTGATCATAGTCATGATCAAAGTCCTGCTATACAGAGATACTTGTTACAGAGATATTTTACTCGTGTGGGTCGCTCCCCTCGAGAGCCACTCCGGAGTGTGCGATCGGACGGTTCGAGGCCAATCTGTTATTTACTTTGGGATGCGAGCCATGTGGGCCGATCCCACGGTTTCGAGCCATGTGTGCAGATTCCGCTGAGCAGGCAATGCCAGTTTCACTGGTGGCACATGATTGGGTTATTCGGACATATACTGATTTCTGATGCATTCATACAGTCATCTCTTTTGATACTGCATTTAGAGGCATAGTAGTGATAGTTTTCCTTATCAGTAGCCTTTATAGCTTACTACTGTTCTTTCCCTTTTTGCCTCTAGTAGTCCTGGTGGGCACGTCAGAGTTTGAGGTTTTCCCACTAGGGGAGGCTACTATTCTTTATTGTAGTTCTCACTGTCACGCCCCGGGGTCGAAACTGCGACCCGGGCTCGCCAACAGATCCGCCACCTATGCCAAACCCGCATAGGCGAAGCGTCCTACCTGCAAAAAGAACTACAGCTAACAGATATCAGAGCTAAAAGATAAAACTGCTGTAGAATAAAATCAACCACTGTACAACTGAAGATAAAACAACAAGGTCCATCTCCCAAAAATGATAATCATACATTAACCTCGAGTACAAAACTCATAGCTCAACAGGGAGATATCTCAAATAAAACCTCAGTGTACAAGCTCTCAATACATCATATCCTCACTACATCAGTCTCTCAAAAGAGGAAATAAATACCAATCTACCGACTATACTGAAGATCTCCTCCAAAGGGGGTACCGCTACTCTCCAAAGATGGGTCTGGATCTAGCTCGCTACTCCCTCACCACGCACAGCAACCACAGAACGGCAACACCCGCCAAGACTCTGCAAAACAAAGGGGAGAAAGGACAAAAGGGGGAAAACCCCCAACGGGCGTGAGAACTACGCAATAAGGGAGTTCTCAGTGGGTATCGCCACTAGGCCCGACGATCTGCCCACCAAGACTACTAGAGGCAAAAGATAACCGATGCAGTAAAACTGAAAGAAGAAGCTGGGAACACTCTACAGCTACCATGCCTCTATCCAAATGCTCAAATGGGGGAAACTCTGATGAAGATATGCAACACTCGCACACGAGGTGCTCAATTGACCCAATCGAGCTGACTGCCACATCGGGTCCAGTCAAACCTGCGCCCACCTACAACCACCTCCCGCTGACGGGCAGGAATTACGTAGGGCGTCCAAACGGACTAACTCGCTATTGAGTAGTGGCTCATGCAGGCTATAGTCATAATCCATGCTCTCTCTCTCAGAACGGATAGACTCAAGATGCTCAACCTCTCACACAATGGTCAAAGAACTCACAACGACCACGGGACCACCGTCAAACCCCGAACGGTTCCCACCAATACAAGCACTGGTCTAAACAAAGCTACTAGACTCCACTCGGTCCCCCAGGCCCGAGTGTAACAAAAAGTATCTACCTGAATAAACCCAATCGATAGACCAGTAATCACTGGTACTGCCTGCTCTGCTGTCGAACTCAAGAACCCTGCCTGGTGCCCGGCGCTCACACCGTGGAAAGCCTACTCCGGAGTGGCACTCGAGGGGAGCGACCCACACGAGTAAAGTATCACTGTATCAAGCATCACTGTATCGAGTATCTCTGTAACCACTGTCTCATAATAGCAGGACTGGATCAAGACTATGATCAAAGTGGGAAACTCCGTCCACTAACAAAACCCCGATCTGATGCAATAGTACTCAAAAAGTGGGAAACACCATCCACTAGAACAAATCTGATACCCAATCTGATGCAATAGTCAACATCCGGTCAACCGCCCAAAGTCCGCGGTCACCGCAATAACCCACAACCCACAATTGGGTAAATTAATCAAGATCCGGTCAACCGCCTACTGTCCGCGGTTGCCGCAATAACCCACAATCCACAATTGGGTAAATTAATCAAGATCCGGTCAACCGCCTACAGTCCGCGGTTGCCGCAATAACCCACAATCCAACATCAAGCACACCCTGTCTCCGACCCTAAGGTCCCAGCTACACTATCCCAAACCTCTGCTCGAACCCGAGCAACATGACTCAAAAGTCTAAATAAAAAGGAGAAAGAAAGCAATCATGGTTTCTCCTAAGTCAAATTCCAATATGTAGTGCAGCACTAAAAGATGGCCTAACTATATGTCCATACACATATGTCCATACAAGCATGCATTTGTCCTCAAGAAGAATAAAGAAAATAAACCTCATGCCAAAATTATCAATGACCATACCTGTCCATAATTCTCAATCCATAATGGCTCCTCAGAGTAGAACCTGCACATAACTACATAATCCTATCCCAATGCATAAACCATCCTCATAAAAGGTTATGTGCTAATATGGCATGATAATTAATCATATAGGGTATCCTTGCCTTAGATAAGCTTTCACTAATCATCAACATGACTATTTGATTAATACCCTTGTCATACTGTGAATAATTCACTTGCAATTTCCATAAAATCCTCATTGTTAAACTTACCGATCAATCCCAGCTATTGTACCATTCACCTGCATGCAATGCTAACATATGAAAATTTAGAGAACCGTCCACCGGTTCCGGGAATAAGGCACCCACCTGAAAAGCTGACTGTCCAAAGCCCAACAGCTGAAAATGCCAAATAACTCTAATCCCTTGCTCCAATAAGTTCAGCACACCCGTAACACTCCTGGCACAATACAAAGTCCACTAATTACACTAGGCTCCCAAATATAGCACTTAAAACCGCATACAACCTCGAATTCTGAACTGTTAAATTATCACCTGCAGATAGTGCCCAGAAAATTCCAATAAAAATATCACAGCAATCCTTGCGTCGATAGCTTCGAAACGGTACCTTGCACGCCGAAATCGGAGTTCGGTAAGTCAAGATAAAAATTCGGCAAGGGGGTACACTCATACAAAAATCTGTATAAAAACTGTACATTGTTCACTGAAAAAACAGTAATTTTCACCTCTGATGAAATCTCAGAAAAATCCAAGAAAAATACGAGCGCGTTCCTTGCGATCTGTAGATGAAAAAGTTGTATAAGCTCGTTTCCGGCTGACGCTTGTGCGCAAAGATATGGCCAAAACACCTCGATGCTGTCCCACAAAGCCAAACAGAAAAAGGGTCACAGTGTTGCCTCGGGATCCGTGCCAAAAACTCGAAACAGGAAAGCGCGATCAATACGAAAGATGAAGCCCTACCTCTTAGGAGTCTGTCGGCGCAAGAATCACTGCAAAATGATCTCGGGGTAGCCCAGGGGAGCCAAAACACTGCCGCTGCGCCGAAGAAGAACACTAGAAAGCAACATCGCGCCGCACCATAAAATCCAGAACCTCGGGATGCGTGCTCCTAAAATCGTAGAACTTGGCAGGAAGATCAAGAATTAAGAGTTGAACAAGTCTTCTTCAAGGTGCTCGGGCAGATGGTGCGTGGGCTGAGAGAAAAGAGCCAAAGAAGAGGGCTCGGGCTGCCTATTTATAGGCTGAGGAAACAATTGGAAAAATTCCCATTGTGTCCCAACTTTCGGGCGCCCGGTCCGGTCCGCCCGAATTCGGGCGCGCACAGTGCGGCCCGGCCCGCCAAGTTTCGGGCGCGCACAGTGCGGCCCGGTCCACCACACAGCTCAGTCCACTACTCCCCCGGACCCCACTGCACCGGGTGCACCTGCGCCCGCAAATGGCGACGCGACACGTGGCCCGGCAACCCGTGCACCACGCACGTCGCGCCGTGGACCGCGCACGTCGCGGCTGACCCGGGCCGTACGGCCACCTGCCCCGCCGTACGGCCACCTGCCCCGGTCACCCACTCCACCGGTTCCGTGGACCGGGAGCACAACACCGAACCAATCACCTCACGCCACGTGTCCACCCGGTCTACCGTGCACCCGGGCCCAATTTCAGTGGACCGCTCCCGCTGAACCGGCCAACCGGAGAGCGCCACGTGGCCCGCCCCCGGTGCACGACCTCCGCGGTGGACCGCGCGCCTGCCCGCGCGCTCAGCCGCCTGCCCGCGCCCTCAGTCGCCTGCCCGCGGCCGCCAAACGCCTGCCCGAGGCTGCGCCGCCGCCCGCCGCCGCCGCCCGCCGCCGGCGATCGCCGGAAATACTGTTCCGGCATGAACAGTACCCGCAAGCTCAAAAACAGTAAGTAATTAGCCCATCTTGACCGTTTTCGCGCGCTGATTCCAAATCCGGCGTCCATTTTGCCAAATTCCAATCCTATAATTTGCCGGAGGGCTCCCGGAAAGGTATTTTTAATCCGAATTCCCGCGCCGAGCCTAAATTTGATATCCACTCCTCGCGTAAACTGTTCTAAACCTCCGATGGGGTCCCCCGATTACCTACGAGATCCATTTTAAGCCCCGAGTCCATCTCTTGTGTCCAAACTGGCGCGCGAACACCGCCGATATGCCACGTAGGCTTCCAGAAGCTGCTGGTCACACTGTAGAAGCCCTGCAAAGATCCGGGTCACCACATCCTCCCCCACTAGAAGAAAGTTTCGTCCTCGAAACTAGGGCAACTCCCAAGGAGTCCCAGAAACCAGGGGTCAATACTCAACACCCGCCGTCTCCAGCTCCCAAGTCACCTATCACTCCCCGTGATTACTCCTCAGCAACAACAACAGCAACAACCAGTACGGCATAGCCCGATTGCGCAATTCCCTCACCTCACGAGTCGGAATTCGCAACGGCGTCCCTCGTACTCCAAACTCTCACAGACCCCAAAAGGAACGAGTCAAACACGGGCGAGGGGTCCAAAACATGACACTCCAGAGCTGAGACGCAGAAAAACCTCAAAAACTCCAACAAAAGGCGGGGGGAAAAGGAACAAACAGCCTGAGTAACACGCTCTAAAATCACTCCCAAGAGCCAGCTCAACCAAAGCGACCCGAATCACATCCACACAAACACCTGCACAGAAAAGGGGCCCAAACAAGCAGGGGTTCACACTCGGTCGCCCTCAACACTTAACCACCTAAGTGGATTGCTCAGCCGCAGCCTCTCATCAAAAGGGATCCTCAGGGACTCAACTCAAACCCTGCACACAAGGATGGCCCCACACAGTGCCAGCTATGGAACCGTCAAACTCGACTCCAAATAGCTCTTCTGCTCCAGGCATCCGCCACCACAGTGGCTCTGTCGGGGTGATACTGGATGCTCACAAAATCCAATGGTGGCTCTACAGCCACTACGGGAGGTATCACTATAACTCACAAATCCATCTCCCACCACTGACTAGGTTAGAATCGGCGCTGGTACCAATCTCATCACCCGGTCATCAAGCTCTGCTGGCACTATCCGGTCCAAAAACTCCTCACCCCAACAATGACCGTCGATCTCGGCTAGTCTTAAATAGCATTCACTTTGGCCGAATTTCCACCGCCGCCCCTTCGGCTAGAAGAAGTAATCTAGGAAGATATGCTCTCGAAGCTAAAACTTGCACCACAACAGACATGGCAAAAGCTTCTTCCCCACAGATCTTGTCACACCATATACAAATGCTGCACAAGCTCTAAACACTCAGGGAGGGGGTAAAACCAAAATATCCTGGAGGATGCCGCTATCAAACCGTTCAAGGCCAACTGAAACACAGAATTCCTCAATCTAGAGGCAACAGGGCATTAGTCAATCCATTGGCTTCACTGTACTCGTAATGCCCCTACTGTGTCCTGAACACCATCTAGACAATGCCCTCAGCTGAAATTCCAAATTGGCGCAGGCATCAAACAATAACTGCCGGAATATAGCTCCTTCAAAAGGTTCTAAATAATACCTGGACCTGCCTGGACTCCAATCCCAAAGGGCTCTCACCATCGTGTATCAACGACGTGGCACTAGGTCAAACAGACCCTCTATCCAACAGATCCCTGCACCGGTGCGATCAACTCTCCCAGCTCTTACCGATAATCCAAGTGGTGCTACTGAGGTTGGCGCGGTTTCCAGAACCACGTCAACCGCAATCAAACTCTCCCTAACAGGCGGCATAATCATCAACTCGAGTGGACTCACACCCTGGGATTTCGCAGCAATAGAAATATCCTTTGGTCCGGCGCCACCATAAGCTCCTCTCACACAGTCGCTAAACCCTGTGTGCTCGAACAATCTCCCCATAACAAGCCTCCTTTGTCTGCCTCGCAAAAGTCACAATCAGCACCCTCTCTGCACTTAACCATCCAGTGGTGCCGTGCCAACCAATCCCAAGCACTGGGTCAAAACATCGAACTGCCACCCATAGCAAGAGGTTTGCTGGTATAACTCATGGTCTCAACGACACTGAACAAAACCCACAAGCCTCCTTCACATGCATAACACCGATGGTATTCTGTACCTCTAGTGCACGTGGTAATAACTCTGCCTTTAGTCCATGCCGGAAAGCAAAGTGCACTAACTCCGACTGCTGTGATGAAATCACACATGCAACAACCCGATCCACTGCCGTGGCGCCCTCCAACCAGGCGGCACAAACTCATCCACACGATGCAAGCGGTTGTCGCTTAGTCCGTCAGATAATATCCAATCAATCACAAGGGAGCACGACCTCTGTTTCTGCTCACGCTGAGGCAACAGATACGATCCTCCGCAGACAACAAAACCACGCTACTGTTGCGCTACTCTGACATAGACACTGATACTGCCATCGGGGTCCACCCGATCCCCAACATCTCAGAAAACCATCATTGCAACCGTCATAAGACAAAACACCATTAATCCATGCAATTCCCTATACACTTATCCTTTCTAAGCTCACCCCTCAATCCCATATGATACAATCAAATATACAAGTTGTAAATCACAAAGGGTAGAATTCCCTTGGGTAAGCTTTGCATTAACCATCCACAAGGATATCCACCACCCAGGAAAGCAAACGAAAATGCCTCTGCCTGCCGATCTGTCCTCCATCACCTAGCGCCAAGCGCCTCCCTCCAGAACTCGCCTCTAGCGGCAGATCCCCAACCAAGGAACTGCAGTGTCCAGCTCCAAACACAATGCCTACTCCGACGAGGCATCCATAGTCCAAAACCCGAACATGAGGGACCGAAAAGAAACTAAAGAGTATCCTGGTGCAATCCACTCCCAATCTCACTTATCCTATGTGCCTCGTCCCTCGAAACTTGGAGCACCAGTTCAACAACTGCATAAACTCTCTAGCACAGGGAGGCTCTCAATTGATCACTCCATCACCCCCAACCACGACTCTGCCTCCAAGGCTCCAAGCTCAATCTTACGTAGTCGGGGTGGTTCATCTGCCAAATCTGGCTCACTAAATCAAACATGCCCCACAGCTCCTCTGCTGTCAACCATCCACCCTACCTCAGTGCCTTGGCACTAAACATTGGCACGGAGGGGGCCACTCGCTCTATTGGCACTACAAAAATTCCTGCCGCTGAGGGTACTACATCCTAGTGGTCTCAGAAGGAAAGTACAGTCGGGCTGCCCACTGCTCAGACAACTGCGTCACCAAACTAGCTGCTCACACTGCCGCTGATATGTCTCTGACAATCCTGTCATCTGGGTTCGGAGTTCTCTGACCTCAATCCGGGTATCCGGCCCAAAACCAACCGCTCAAGCTCAACTGCCATGACAGGATGCACAAAGGTCCCAAACCCAGCGTCGGGGAGACACCGCTCGCCACGACGAAACCACAAATCAGCACACAACAACGCTCGACCCAATCCAGCGAAAGTCTAGAGCATGTCACCCATTCCATAGCGTTATGTTGTCTGCAGCCAACATAACTACTTAGGAGAATAAACATGCCAATCACTCATCCCGTCCCTCGGGAGAGGTGCAAAACTCAATCAGGACTCTCGCTACAAATCACGACTCTCACGAAGTCATCCTAGGGTCCAACCACAAGCCTAGGGTTTCTAAGTCCACCATGACCTACAACCTAGGCTCTGATACCACCTAATCTGTCACGCCCCGGGGTCGAAACTGCGACCCGGGCTCGCCAACAGATCCGCCACCTATGCCAAACCCGCATAGGCGAAGCGTCCTACCTGCAAAAAGAACTACAGCTAACAGATATCAGAGCTAAAAGATAAAACTGCTGTAGAATAAAATCAACCACTGTACAACTGAAGATAAAACAACAAGGTCCATCTCCCAAAAATGATAATCATACATTAACCTCGAGTACAAAACTCATAGCTCAACAGGGAGATATCTCAAATAAAACATCAGTGTACAAGCTCTCAATACATCATATCCTCACTACATCAGTCTCTCAAAAGAGGAAATAAATACCAATCTACCGACTATACTGAAGATCTCCTCCAAAGGGGGTACCGCTACTCTCCAAAGATGGGTCTGGATCTAGCTCGCTACTCCCTCACCACGCACAGCAACCACAGAACGGCAACACCCGCCAAGACTCTGCAAAACAAAGAGGAGAAAGGACAAAAGGGGGAAAACCCCCAACGGGCGTGAGAACTACGCAATAAGGGAGTTCTCAGTGGGTATCGCCACTAGGCCCGACGATCTGCCCACCAAGACTACTAGAGGCAAAAGATAACCGATGCAGTAAAACTGAAAGAAGAAGCTGGAAACACTCTACAGCTACCATGCCTCTATCCAAATGCTCAAATGGGGAAACTCTGATGAAGATATGCAACACTCGCACACGAGGTGCTCAATGACCCAATCGAGCTGACTGCCACATCGGGTCCAGTCAAACCTGCGCCCACCTACAACCACCTCCCGCTGACGGGCAGGAATTACGTAGGGCGTCCAAACGGACTAACTCGCTATTGAGTAGTGGCTCATGCAGGCTATAGTCAAATCCATGCTCTCTCTCTCAGAACGGATAGACTCAAGATGCTCAACCTCTCACACAATGGTCAAAGAACTCACAACGACCACGGGACCACCGTCAAACCCCGAACGGTTCCCAACAATACTAGCACTGGTCTAAACAAGCTACTAGACTCCACTCGGTCCCCCAGGCACGAGTGTAACAAAAAGTATCTGCCTGAATAAACCCAATCGATAGACCAGTAATCACTGGTACTGCCTGCTCTGCTGTCGAACTCAAGAACCCTGCCTGGTGCCCGGCGCTCACACCGTGGAAAGCCTACTCCGGAGTGGCACTCGAGGGGAGCGACCCACACGAGTAAAGTATCACTGTATCAAGCATCACTGTATCGAGTATCTCTGTAACCACTGTCTCATAATAGCAGGACTGGATCAAGACTATGATCAAAGTGGGAAACTCCGTCCACTAACAAAACCCCGATCTGATGCAATAGTACTCAAAAAGTGGGAAACACCATCCACTAGAACAAATCTGATACCCAATCTGATGCAATAGTCAACATCCGGTCAACCGCCCAAAGTCCGCGGTCACCGCAATAACCCACAACCCACAATTGGGTAAATTAATCAAGATCCGGTCAACCGCCTACTGTCCGCGGTTGCCGCAATAACCCACAATCCACAATTGGGTAAATTAATCAAGATCCGGTCAACCGCCTACTGTCCGCGGTTGCCGCAATAACCCACAATCCAACATCAAGCACACCCTGTCTCTGACCCTAAGGTCCCAGCTACACTATCCCAAACCTCTGCTCGAACCCGAGCAACATGACTCAAAAGTCTAAATAAAAAGGAGAAAGAAAGCAATCATGGTTTCTCCTAAGTCAAATTCCAATATGTAGTGCAGCAGTAAAAGATGGCCTAACTATATGTCCATACACATATGTCCATACAAGCATGCATTTGTCCTCAAGAAGAATAAAGAAAATAAACCTCATGCCAAAATTATCAATGACCATACCTGTCCATAATTCTCAATCCATAATGGCTCCTCAGAGTAGAACCTGCACATAACTACATAATCCTATCCCAATGCATAAACCATCCTCATAAAAGGTTATGTGCTAATATGGCATGATAATTAATCATATAGGGTATCCTTGCCTTAGATAAGCTTTCACTAATCATCAACATGACTATTTGATTAATACCATTGTCATACTGTGAATAATTCACTTGCAATTTCCATAAAATCCTCATTGTTAAACTTACCGATCAATCCCAGCTATTGTACCATTCACCTGCATGCAATGCTAACATATGAAAATTTAGAGAACCGTCCACCGGTTCCGGGAATAAGGCACCCACCTGAAAAGCTGACTGTCCAAAGCCCAACAGCTGAAAACACCAAATAACTCTAATCCCTTGCTCCAATAAGTTCAGCACACCCGTAACACTCCTGGCACAATACAAAGTCCACTAATTACACTAGGCTCCCAAATATAGCACTTAAAACCACATACAACCTCGAATTCTGAACTGTTAAATTATCACCTGCAGATAGTGCCCAGAAAATTCCAATAAAAATATCACAGCAATCCTTGCGTCGATAGCTTCGAAACGGTACCTTGCACGCCCAAATCGGAGTTCGGTAAGTCAAGATAAAAATTCGGCAAGGGGGTACACTCATACAAAAATCTGTATTAAAACTGTACACTGTTCACTGAGAAAACAGTAATTTTCACCTCTGATGAAATCTCAGAAAAATCCAAGAAAAATACGAGCGCGTTCCTTGCGATCTGTAGATGAAAAAGTTGTATAAGCTCGTTTCCGGCTGACGCTTGTGCGCAAAGATATGGCCAAAACACCTCGATGCTGTCCCACAAAGCCAAACAGAAAAAGGGTCACAGTGTTGCCTCGGGATCCGTGCCAAAAACTCGAAACAGGAAAGCGCGATCAATACGAAAGATGAAGCCCTACCTCTTAGGAGTCTGTCGGCGCAAGAATCACAGCAAAAGGATCTCGGGGTAGCCCAGGGGAGCCAAAACACTGCCGCTGCGCCGAAGAAGAACACTAGAAAGCAACATCGCGCCGCACCGTAAAATCCAGAACCTCGGGATGCGTGCTCCTAAAATCGTAGAACTTGGCAGGAAGATCAAGAATTAAGAGTTGAACAAGTCTTCTTCAAGGTGCTCGGGCAGATGGTGCGTGGGCTGAGAGAAAAGAGCCAAAGAAGAGGGCTCGGGCTGCCTATTTATAGGCTGAGGAAACAATTGGAAAAATTCCCATTGTGTCCCAACTTTCGGGCGCCCGGTCCGGTCCGCCCGAATTCGGGCGCGCACAGTGCGGCCCGGCCCGCCAAGTTTCGGGCGCGCACAGTGCGGCCCGGTCCACCACACAGCTCAGTCCACTACTCCCCCGGCCCCACTGCACCCGGTGCACCTGCGCCCGCAAATGGCGACGCGACACGTGGCCCGGCAACCCGTGCACCACGCACGTCGCGCCGTGGACCGCGCACGTCGCGGCTGACCCGGGCCGTACGGCCACCTGCCCCGCCGTACGGCCACCTGCCCCGGTCACCCACTCCACCGGTTGCGTGGACCGGGAGCACAACACCGAACCAATCACCTCACGCCACGTGTCCACCCGGTCTACCGTGCACCCGGGCCCAATTTCAGTGGACCGCTCCCGCTGAACCGGCCAACCGGAGAGCGCCACGTGGCCCGCCCCCGGTGCACGACCTCCGCGGTGGACCGCGCGCCTGCCCGCGCGCTCAGCCGCCTGCCCGCGCCCTCAGCCGCCTGCCCGCGGCCGCCAAACGCCTGCCCGAGGCTGCGCCGCCGCCCGCCGCCGCCGGCCGCCGCCGGCGATCGCCGGAAATACTGTTCCGGCATGAACAGTACCCGCAAGCTCAAAAACAGTAAGTAATTAGCCCATCTTGACCGTTTTCGCGCGCTGATTCCAAATCCGGCGTCCATTTTGCCAAATTCCAATCCTATAATTTGCCGGAGGCTCCCGGAAAGGTATTTTTAATCCGAATTCCGCGCCGAGCCAAAATTTGATATCCACTCCTCGCGTAAACTGTTCTAAACATCCGATGGGGTCCCCCGATTACCTACGAGATCCATTTTTAGCCCCGAGTCCATCTCTTGTGTCCAAACTGGCGCGCGAACACCGCCGACATGCCACGTAGGCTTCCAGAAGCTGCTGGTCACACTGTAGAAGCCCTGCAAAGATCCGGGTCACCACATAGAGAGTAGCTTAGCCTGTCACCCCTCTATTCTTCGGTGAATTTTAGAGATAACTCCTCTCCACTCCTCATTTCTGAGACTCTTATTGGATAGTGGCAGGTCAAGGTATTTCGTCGAAAAGGCTCCAACCTTACAGTCTAAAATACTTGCAAGTCAAGACCCCATGTTCTCTTGTATACCAGTGTAGAACAATTCATTTTTCCCTTGTTAACTTTGAGTTCGGAAGCCCACTCGAACAGGTGCCAAATGAACCTTAAATTCCTTAGCTGTTTTTTCCAAGCCTCGTAGAAAAAAAGAGTGTCATCCGCATATTGTATTAGTGAGATCCGACCTTCGTCCAATGGTCCGATTCCTCTCAAAAGATTCTGTTTAGACCAGATTTTCTGCCACACAAGAAAGCGATACATGGCGTATACCGTCGTCTAAAATCATCAGTCGATGAAAGAAAGGGTCAACTGAAGAAGGGTCCGCGTCCTGATCTGGATCAGTTTCAGTCACGTAGAAGCACAACACGTTACACCCACTATCGGCTGAGGGTATCAGCCGACAGGAGAAACAGCCGACAGAAGAATCTGTCGATGAAAGGAGTCACGGATCACTCAAGACCGACTTTGGTTGACAACACCCACTAGACCTTCCCAGTCAATCGACAGAAGAGGCGGGAATCGGAGTCAGTGTGCGGGGATTCAAACCAATAAAGGAAAAATTTCGAAAAAGGAATGCGGCGCATTTGTTGGGTTATATGTAATAAGGATCTAAATAGGGGAAAAAACACCTAGAGGGGGGTGAATAGGTGTAAACGTATAAACACTCAAAAATCGTTGCGATAAAAACCCAATGCGGAAATAAAAATAATACGCAAGATTTTTACGTGGAAAACTCCATCACCGGAGTAAAAAACCACGGGACCGATAACACGGCAGAAATCCACTAGAATTAAAACACGTACAAGGTGATTTACCGTACACACTTACGACTCAACCTTTTCCATACGCTCCTAGAGGATCTTCTCCGCTCGCTCCGCGACGCTTCTCGAATCCACGATCTGCGCCCAACGCCGAATCCACGGCGTCCAACGTCGAATCCACGACGTCCGCCGAATCCACGAACGTGCCTCGCTCCGAATCCACGAGAGCGGTTGAACCTTGAATCCACAAGGACACGCGAATCCACGCGCCGATTTTTGGGGTAAATCGTTGTTTTTGGGTGGTGATGATCCGCCGAATACTTAGATCAAAGATAGATCGGAAATACCATCTAAGTATTCATTAGTTTGATTCAACTCAAGATGTGAGTATGAAAACCTAGAATCAAACTAATCAATATAGATGAAGAAACATAGAGTATTCTCTAATGATTTCCTTTCTTCTCTATATGTGGATCTAGAGCCGTATAAGATGATATATGAAAATGACGGCTATTGGATTCACGACCCTAGAAAAAGAGTCATAGGGTCTATTTATAGGTTAGAAACCCTAGGAAGGAGATAAGAATCAAAAACCTAACATTTCTGGAGATTTTACGGACGGCGATCCGGATCGGATTAGCTGTGATCCGGATCGTCGTAACGAGTCAGGCAATTCCAGAAAAACGAAGGTTCGGGATCCGGATCGAAGTGCTTGATCCGGATCGTTCATACAGTTCACCAAACATCAACGTTCGGGATCCGGATTGCGAAGCCTGATCCGGATCGTTCAAGGAAGATGGTAAACTCAGTGTTCGGGATCCGGATCAAGAGAGGCTACGATCCGGATTGAACTGGTGTATGAACGAACCACCTTCGGGATCCGGATCGAACAACCTGATCCGGATCCTGAACATGTCCCAAGTCCAGTTTTTGATTTTTATGCA
This sequence comes from Tillandsia leiboldiana, assembly GCA_029204045.2. Taxonomy (NCBI): domain Eukaryota; kingdom Viridiplantae; phylum Streptophyta; class Magnoliopsida; order Poales; family Bromeliaceae; genus Tillandsia; species Tillandsia leiboldiana. Next base: position 10,340,398 of record CM055061.1, read on the forward strand.
ATGAAAGATTCTTCCAAGTGTTTCTACACTACAAGAAGTATTCGGATCACACAAAATCTTTAGTTAAACATACCTGATCCTTTTGAATTCTTCTTTCTTGAGATTGAGTTAAATGATCCAACTTTCTTCACCTTCAATCTTCAAGACTTGAGACTTTCACGAAACTACGCCAACTCAAATTCCGTAACAATCTCCCCCTTTGGCGGTTTCGTGACAAAACACAGATCCACTAAAGAAAATTCAAAAAGATATTTTTGTTGCTATCACCATACAACAAAAATTTACAATGGAGATCCAAAAATTTAAAAACATGAGATAAACTCCTAAAACAGACTCTAGACTTAGACATCTGTACTCTCTGCACAAAGAAATCATTCTTGACAAAAAGAGATCGTTAGATACCTCAAGAATATTTAGCATACAAAACCTAGTACAGAGATAGAGTTTATCTGATCATCATGACATTTGAGAATTCAGATATGTAAGAGAATCATAGTCAAAAACCAACATATCTTCTATGCAATTAAAAACCAAATGTCACAAAATGTTAGTCCAACATCAACTTGTTAGTCATATTACATGCCCAAATAGTTAGTCGAATAGTTAGTCGAGACATGCAAACAATCACAAGATAAAAACCAAAGTTGAAGTTGAAGTGATACTTACCTTGATGTTCATTCACATCATCATTGTACCTTGATGCATCATCATTGTTCATCATTGATGTATACAAGATCACAATTTTCACAATATCATTGTTCAAGTTCTCTAAACTCTCTCCCCCTTTTTGTCACAAACAAAGCCAAAGACAAAAGAAGTGGAGAGAATGGTTAACAGTTCAAGTTGGAGAACTAAAGACTCAAATTAAAACTTAAAAACCTGCACAAAAGAAGGATTTAAACATATGCATAATAAACAGAAATTGGAAGGATACGGATTATTCAGACTCGTCTGAACTGATACAGCCGAGGATTTGGAATATCTTCTTTAATCGCTTGTTCATTGATGATTGATTCTTATTTACCTTCTTTATTTCTTCCTTTACCTCAATTAGTTCATTTGATATACGTTCTTGCTCGTTGGAGAGCCTTTGCTGTTCTTTATAGATTGAGGTAACAGATGCATCATCATCAGAAGTTGATTGCGGTGCTTGTTGTGCCGGAGGTGCTGGTTGATGGTGGTGCTGGTTGGACTGGAGGAGCTGCTGCGGTGCAGAGGTTGTTGCTTGTTGTCGTTGTGCTCGTTGCCGGTGAAGAGGTATGAAAGGTTCATCTGGCTTCGTCGAAAGAGACTTTACAATTGTTGTGTCATTGATCGTTCCTAGACTGTGCAGATAGGAACTCGCATTTGTGTCAGCTTTAAATTTGCGAAGAATGCGCATGATGATCATTGGATAAGGTAGTCTCTCTGACGGATGAGCTTGCTCCACATATCGTGCCATCCTTGACCAGATGACGTAGGGAATGTTTAAGTTAGCTCCCATTGCTGCTGTGGGGTTTCCAAGTAGATAAAGGAATATCATTCTTTCCCACCGAAGAACCTTTGTGTTCATGTTTGGAATAACATTGTAACAAACAATAAGGTTTAAGATGCGGTACTCTGGTCGTAGTTCTTTCGAGAAAACGGAGTTTCCTGTCGACCGAGTATTTGGAACACAGATTCCATCAACTACCACTCTCCAGGAGTAGGTGTTGAAGACTTGATTCTTCAGGTAATGAGTGCCATCGGCTCGGGCGTCCATCCCTAGTACTTCACCAATTAGCTGAGGCGTTACTTTGATTCTGACATTCTTGACTAATGTTTGAAAATCCCGACGCCCGCTTTCCTGATCAACTAGATAGCAGGCATTCTGATAAAACATCCTCACTGAGTGAAGACAATACCCAGTGGTCTCCGGGAAATCGCAAATGGAAGCAAGACCTCTCTGGTCAAACAAAGTCCCAAACGTCTGAGAACGCTGCTTTAAGGCTTTTACATCAACATGCCTTTCTCCAATGCATTCTCTGTTTTCAAAATCCTTTATTCTAGCCGAGCTGACAAAGTCTTGTGGAGGTGCTTGCCTATCAGCTGGTTGCTCAATGGAGATTCCTTGTGCACTCCCTCTTTTGCGAGCAACACTTTTTCTTCTTGTCTTCCCAGAAGTTTCTTCCATTGGAGCTTTGCCTTTCTCAGCAGCAGTGGGCGGAGCCTTCGATGTTTCTGCAGGTGCTTTTCCCTTTGAAGCAGTCGGAACAGTCGTTGCTTCAACTTGCAGTTCATCCCAATTAATTGATTCCGTTTCAGATTCTGTATCGGAATCATCTTTAGCTTTCTTCGCTTTCTTAGCCTTCTTAGCCCTCTTGGGCTTGACAGTGTCTCTCGTATGTACCATAGCCGCAAGTAGGAAAACAATCCAAGTGATCACCATTTTGGTTTCTAGTGAAAAAGTATCCTGTGAAGACCAACTCAAGAACACATGAAAAATTGTTAATTTTCAAAGATTGAAAAATTGTACCCAAACAATCATAATCATGTAGAGAGACTAAGAATCAAATTAGTTTTGCAAAAGGACTTTTAAAAATAGATCAATTGCATGATTTTCGAAAATCCTTATTATATGCCCTAAAACCGAAATTTTAGAAATCGAAGCCTAAAAATCCGTTAATCAGGAGAATACCTAGCATATAATCAAAACTAATCTACCCAGAGTTCTTATTTCAAAAGAAATTTGATCAAAAACCATCCACAAACAAAGTTGATCCAAGAAATTCATCACGTTTGAGGAGGAAAAGAGAAAAACGGTGAAAAACCGAGATTTTGATCAATAAAACTTACTTGGAGTTGAAGAACTTGAGTTTGAAAGCTTCCAGGAAGGATGAAATCTAGAGAGAGAGGCTCTGGAAACTTTGGAACAAAAGATTGGAGTAAAAGAAATCAAAACCCTTTTGTTCTTTATAAAACCTAGCCGCGATCCGGATCAGTTCATAACTGCGATCCGGATCGGCTACCCGCAGTGAGAAACTGCGTTCGGGATCCGGATCGGCAGATACAATCCGGATCGTCAGCCCGCAGAAGAATTCCTGCGTTCGGGATCCGGATCATCTGCCCGATCCGGATCGGCTCCAACTTTTTCTTTAGAAAATTTCAGAGAAATTCAAGAAAAACCAGAAAAAGATTGTAAGCACAAATGTGTATCAACTTTAAACAAAAATCATCGTTTCATACAACAAGAATTAGATTATGCCAAATCTATCAATAATATCCAAAAATGAAACGAAAATTTACAAAAATTAAATCCCTTAAAGTTGAACACCTTCAATTACATCTAACTTGATCTTATGAGTAATGCCTTTATCAAATCATCAATTCAGTAAAGAAAATGAAATACAAAGATCAATAGATGTTTGAAATCCCAAATATAATAGATAATGTATCTAGACAATCTGTTGAAGAGAGTGGCTCTTTGAGCATCTTTCTTTAAAAACCCACCTTATACCAACCTTGAAATTTGACAGAGTCAAGTATTTCAACATGCATTTTACTTAATCAAAAATTTGAACAACCATGCTTGGTATACATGTGGTAGCTGCACACAATACTCGGACGACCGAGGTGGTAGCTCTTTCCTCCATGTGGTGGTAGTTTTCACACTCCTCATTGGGATGTAACTCTTTCCACATCTTTTGAGCATTTTACTTTTTCTTTGACTCCCCCTCAATTGGCTATCAATTATTTAAGATATAAAGTATTCAACCAAATATTGATCTCGATTTCATACTCGACTAAGCAGTCAAATAAGATAATGACTATACCAAGAGATCATAGAGAGAGAAATTGACTTTGATCACTTAGAAGATGATTTAATTAACATAAATGATCATTGCAACAGTGAAATATTATGATGGCAAAAGCATAATAAATTTCTAAATGTGCGAAAAGATGCAATTAAAGTCAATTATGATCTATGCTCAATTAATGTCCTATGTACAAACATAGATAATGAACAAAACAAAAACAAATACAAAACCTATCCTAAGCAAAGGTTTCAAAAAGAAGTTTATTTCAAGGAAAGCATTCCAATTGCTTTTCGTAAATGAATAAAACGTTTTTGATCCAAAGGTTTTGTTAGAATGTCAGCTAATTGATCCTCAGTTGAAATATATGAAAGTTGAAGAGTATTTGATTCAACTAGCTCTCTAAGAAAATGATATCTAAGTTCAATATGTTTTGTTCTAGAGTGCAACACAGGGTTTTTAGAAATGTTAATTGCACTTGTGTTGTCACAAAGAATTGTTACCGAAGATGCTGAAATGCGGAAGTCGCTCAATACGCTTTTCATCCAAATGAGTTGAGTTGAGCAACTTCCAGCTGAAATGTATTCCGCTTCGGCAGTCGAGAGTGCTATGCAGTTCTGCTTTTTACTGTGCCATGCAACAAGGCAATGGCCAAGATAGAAGCATGCACCACTCGTGCTTTTCCGATCATCCACTGATCCTGCCCAATCGGCATCTGAGTATCCAACAATATCCAAACTTGTTCCCATAGGATACCAAATTCCGAAATTAATTGATCCTTTGATATACCGGATGATCCTTTTCACCGCTTTCAGGTGAACCTCCTTTGGTGCTGATTGATATCTCGCGCAAATCCCAACACCAAAAGATATATCCGGGCGACTAGCCGTGAGGTAAAGTAGACTTCCAATCATACTTCGATACAGTTTCTCGTCTACATTCTCACTATGTGATTCACTTCCAAGTCCCTTGTGGCTAGTTCCCATTGGAGTCGGAAAATCTTTACAATTTTCTAGATCAAACTTTTTGACCAACTCCATTGCATACTTGGATTGACTCAAGTGAATACCTTCATCATTTTGTTTAATTTGCAATCCAAGGAAATAAGTCAATTCGCCCATCATGGACATCTCAAATTCGCTTTCCATGGTCTCCGCGAATTTAGAAGCATCATTATCTCTTGTTGCGCCAAATACAATGTCATCGACATAGATTTGTGCTACAATGAAATTGCTTTGATAATGCTTCACAAAGAGAGTCCTATCAGCTCCCCCTCGAGTATAGCCCTTCTCCAAAAGGTGCTTTGTTAACCTTTCGTACCATGCTCGCGGTGCTTGTTTCAGACCGTAAAGAGCCTTTTTCAAACGAAAAACATGGTTAGGTTGTTTATGATCTACAAAACCTTTCGGTTGAGCCACATAAACTTCCTCATTTAAAAACCCATTTAGAAATGCGCTCTTAACGTCCATTTGAAATAATTTGATTTTAAAATGACAAGCAATAGCAAATAGTATACGAATGGACTCGAGTCTAGCTACAGGGGCGAATGTTTCATCAAAGTCTATACCTTCTACTTGAGAGTAGCCTTGAGCAACTAATCGTGCCTTGTTCCTGATGATAGTACCATCCTCATTTTTCTTGTTCTTGAAGATCCATTTGGTACCTATCACATTGTGTTGCTTTGGAGGCTTCGTTAATTCCCAGACTTTGTTTCGCTCAAATTGATGGAGCTCTTCCTGCATTGCTTTAATCCAGTAGTCATCCTGAAGAGCTTCATCTATGTTCTTTGGTTCGATTAAAGATACGTAGCAAGCGAATCCACAAACCAACTGCCTCCGAGTTCTAACTCCTTCTTGTGGATCTCCAATAATATTCGATTCCGGATGATCCTTGGAGATTCGTAACGTTTGTTGAAACGGAGTACTCGGAGATACATGAGATGATTCCTGCACATCAGATAAACTAGAAGAACCATTAGATGCATCATTAATATTGGAAGTATTATTATGAGAAGATGCACTAGCAGGAGAATCATCATCTAGAGAGATATCGAGGGTAGATTTTCCAGATTCAAAGTGAAAAGCTTCATCTACTTTAACATTTATAGATTCTACGATCGTCTTAGATTCAATGTTAAATACTCGATATGCTCTGCTATTCGTAGAATAACCCAAAAAGATCCCTTCATCACTTCGAGAGTCGAACTTTCCAAGATTTTCACGGTCACGTAAAATGTAACATCGACTCCCGAAGATACGAAAATATTTGATATTGGGTTTTCTACTAAACCACAGCTCATATGGTGTATTTAAAGTTCCTGGGCGCAAGTAAACTCTATTAATGACATAGACAGCGGTGTTCACAGCTTCAGCCCAAAAATGTAGCGGTAAATTCCGGCTATGAAGCATCACACGCGCCATCTCTTGAACAACCCTGTTCTTGCGCTCAACAACACCATTCTGCTGAGGTGTATAGGGTGCCGAGAATTCATGTTTAATGCCATTTGAAGTGCAAAAATCAATGAATTTTGAATTTATGAATTCTCCACCTCTATCACTTCTAACACGAATGATCTTTTCATTCTTTTCAATCATAATACGATGGCAAATCTCATGAAAAGAGTCAAACGTATCAGCTTTCTCTTTTAAAAATGCTACCCAAGAAAACCGAGAGAAATCATCAACCAATAAAAAATGTACCATTTACCTCCCAAAGATGGTTGACGGGTCGGCCCCATTAAGTCCATGTGCAAAAGTTCCAAGGGCCGTTTTGTACCAACGTGGTTCAAGTTCTTGTGTGCAGTCCTAGACTGTTTTCCCTTTTGGCAACCACCACACACAACGTTTTGTTTAAATAAAAGCTTTGGAACCCCCTTGACCACGTCCTTGTTTGAAATTCTAGTAAGTTCCTTAAAATTTAAGTGACCTAGCCTTTCATGCCAAAGAGTTTCATTATTCAAAGCGGCTAAGTTACAATTTTCAGAAAATTTATTAGGAACAACATAACAATTGTTTTCAGATCTAACCCCTTTTAAAAAGAAGACATGGTCCTTATCAGTTACAACGCATTCAACAGATGAAAAGTTAACTGAAAAACCATTGTCGCAAAGTTGACTTATGCTTATGAGGTTAGTCTTAAGGCCATCAACAAATAAGACGTTTTTCAAAATCGGGCCATCTGGAATAGCTACCGTCCCTTTTCCAACAATTTTGGAAGATCGACCGTCTCCGAAAACAACGTGTCCTCCGGAGATTTTCTCAAGATTTTGAAAACTATTTTTGTCACCGGTCATGTGACGGGAACACCCGCTATCCAGATACCAAGACGAACTATCATATGCATGCAAGGAAACATTGGAAACAAGACAAGGGAAAATTTCACCTTTGCGCACCCAAACCCTTTTGGAGTGCGTCGGTAATGGTCGTGAAGTTATATGCCTAGGTGAAGGCGTCTTGTTATAGCGATTGTTGTTCCTTGATGAAATCGTCTTGCGCGATGAACTACCAAGTCTCTTTTCATTTGAAAAGTTTTGCTTTGATTTCGGGGAGGAGCCTTTTTGGTAGTTGTTGCAAGAGGTCCTTGAGATGAGCGTTCGACTCCCGTCTTGCAATATCTTCTTATGTGCCCTGAAACACCACAACGAAAACATACCTTAGATCTTGACGATCCCAAAGAGGATGAAGTAGGTTTGTTGTCGTTGTTTGTCTTGAATTCCGGTGTCGGAGGAGGAGATACCGACTGAGGCACAAAAACTGTCTCACTCGAACTTGGACTGTTTCCAGTTTGAGTGTATCCGAGGCCGAACCGATTTGATTGACCAAGACCAAGAAGTCTATCCAACTTACTCCTTCCTGAAGAGAATCGCTGTAAGTCATCCTTGAGTTGGAAAATGGTCTTTGTCATTTCCAGGTTATCCTGTCGAGCCTCGTTGTAGAGCTTTGAGAAGTGATTCGCTTTATCCACCAGATTTGTATGTTCCTTCTCAAAACGCTCATTGGACTCTTGAAGGGAAACATTTACTTTTATCAGATTTTCCCTTTCCACTTCAAGAGCGTTTGAGAGAGAAGTTGCTCTTTTTGCTTCTTCTTCGAGATCATGCACTCTCCCTCTCAAACTCTTGTTTTGCTTAGCCACTTTCTTTGAGTCCCTCAAAAGTCTGTGGTAGGATAGAGCAAAATCTTCACCTTCCGAATCATCCGATTCGTTGTTCGTAGCATTCTTTTCAACAGTGGAGTTGGACAACGACTCGGATGTACTTGCCATAAAGCACATGAAGGGTGAAGATACGGACGCGTGGAATGCGGTGGAGCTCTTTTCTTCATCACTCGAAGACGACTCATTTGACGTTGAGTTGTCATCCCAAGTGACGACTTGCATCGCCTTCTTCTTTGCCGGATACTTGTTGGGACACTCCATTGCAATGTGGCCGTAGCCTCGACATTTGAAGCATTGTAGTTGTCCCTCTGAACTTTTCTTATCCTTTGAGAAGTTCTCTTGCTTTCTTGACTTGTAACTTGAAGTACCCTTGCCTTGTTGACTTTCCGAAGGATGGAGATTTACTTGAATTACCCCTTCGAAAGTTGCGGCGAAACTTTCTTGTCAAGAGAGCGAGCTGCTTCTCGAAATCCTCCATAGAAAGGTTCTCGTCATCGTCTGAGGAGGATGTATCCGCGTCTTCTTCCTTAGTTGTTTTCAACGCATAACCTGAAGACTTAGAAGTGGATGCCTTTCCAGAAGAATTGTTAGTAGTAAACGTCATTTCATATGTTTGTAATGAACCAACTAATTCTTCTACATGTATTTCGTCCGGGTGTTTAATAGTTTCAATGGCTGTAACCTTTGGGCGAAATCGTTCAGGAAGAGTTCTTAAGATCTTTCTTACAATCTTAAATTCTGGAATCTTCTCTCCCAGATTAGCACATGAGTTACGATGTCTTGCAATCGTGTATAGTAGTCCGTGAAAGATTCATTTTCTGCCATTAAGATAGAGTCAAACTTGCTCGTAAGCATTTGCAGTTTCTGAATCTTCACGAGGTTAGTTCCCTCATGTGTAACCTGAAGAACATCCCAGATTTCTTTCGCAGTCTCACATGCCGAGACGCGAGAGAATTCAGTTTGAGATAAGGCATTAAAGATAGCATTAATTCCCTTGCCATTGTAAGAAGATGAATCTAACTCTTCCTTGGTCCATTTCGACCTAGGTTTTAAGGTGCGAACATCACCAATAAATTCAGTTGGATTAGTCCATCCTAATTCAATCGATTGCCACACCCGTTCGTCGATGGAAATTAAAAAGGCTTTCATCCGTACTTTCCAGTACGCATAATTTGTTCCATCGAAGAACGGGGGTCGGTTGATGTTTCCACCTTCAACCATTCTTTACAACCCTATTCCCGCTCTGATACCACTTGTTGGGTTATATGTAAACGGATCTAAATAGGGGAAAAAACACCTAGAGGGGGGTGAATAGGTGTAATGCATAAACACTCAAAAAAATCGTTGCGATAAAAACCCAATGCGTAAATAAAAATAATACGCAAGATTTTTACGTGGAAAACTCCATCACCGGAGTAAAAAACCACGGGACCGATAACACGGCAGAAATCCACTAGAATTAAAACACGTACAAGGTGATTTACCGTACACACTTACGACTCAACCTTTTCCATACGCTCCTAGAGGATCTTCTCCGCTCGCTCCGCGACGCTTCTCGAATCCACGATCAGCGCCCAACGCCGAATCCACGGCGTCCAACGTTGAATCCACGACGTCCGACTGAATCCACGGTCTTCACCCAATAGCACCCTTCGAATCCACGAACGTGCCTCGCTCCGAATCCACGAGAGCGGTTGAACCTTGAATCCACAAGGACACGCGAATCCACGCGCCGATTTTTGGGGTAAATCGTTGTTTTGGGTGGTGATGATCCGCCGAATACTTAGATCAAAGATAGATCGGAAATACCATCTAAGTATTCATTAGTTTGATTCAACTCAAGATGTGAGTATGAAAACCTAGAATCAAACTAATCAATATAGATGAAGAAACATAGAGTATTCTCTAATGATTTCCTTTCTTCTCTATATGTGGATCTAGAGGCTTATATATGAAAATGACGGCTATAGTTATTTTCGGCCTCTTTTTGGATTCACCCTAGAAGAAGAGTCATAGGGTCTATTTATAGGTTAGAAACCCTAGGAAGGAGATAGAAATCAAAAACCTAACATTTCTGGAGATTTTACGGACGGCGATCCGGATCGGATTAACTGTGATCCGGATCGTCGCAACGAGTCAGGCAATTCCAGAAAAACGAAGGTTCGGGATCCGGATCGAAGTGCTTGATCCGGATCGTTCATACAGTTCACCAAACATCAACGTTCGGGATCCGGATTGCGAAGCCTGATCCGGATCGTTCAAGGAAGATGGTAAACTCAGTGTTCGGGATCCGGATCAAGAGAGGCTACGATCCGGATTGAACTGGTGTATGAACGAACCACCTTCGGGATCCGGATCGAACAACCTGATCCGGATCCTGAACATGTCCCAAGTCCAGTTTTTGATTTTTATGCAATGAAAGATTCTTCCAAGTGTTTCTACACTACAAGAAGTATTCGGATCACACAAAATCTTAGGTTAAACATACCTGATCCTTTTGAATTCTTCTTTCTTGAGATTGAGTTAAACGATCCAACTTTCTTCACCTTCAATCTTCAAGACTTGAGACTTTCACGAAACTACGCCAAATCAAATTCCGTAACACATCCGTCGAACCAGAGTAAACCATCCCTGACTGACCCCGTCTAAACCTCCCCCCCCCCAGGTCTTTTAAGTTATACCATCCTTTCCTTTTTTTCTGTTGTGTGTTTCGGTTTTGTCTCGTCGTTAGTAATAGCCTCGTTGTTTTTCTGTTTGCTTTTCCCCGGATTATTTGGGGAGGGGCGAACGCCTTTGGAAGGGATTTCGGGAACCCGCCGTTGGCGTAGTCCTCAGATACCCCATTCCTTTTGCTTAGTTCCTTTCTTTTCTTTCGCCCGAAACCAACCGGACTAGGCCTTGATCTATTTAGGCGCGCGCTCTTTTGTTTCTTCCTACTTGGGGACCATGCACTTAGTAGCGAAAAGTAGAGGACGGAAGGCACCGTCTGGGTGCACGGCCGTTCTACTGGCGCGAGAGCAGGAGAGGAGCTTGCAGCTGCGCGTTGACTGCCCGGAATTAGACGAAGCCATGTAAAGGGCATGCACTTCCTTGAGCCGCTTGACCCGGAAGGGAGCCAAGTTCTTTTGGACTGCCCAATGCTAAAGAAAGCTGTGAAGAGTCTAAAAAAAAAAAAAAAAAAAAAAAAAAAAAAAAAAAAAAACGATTAACAGGGGCGCCCGTGCTCGCCTTACCAACGCCCGGGGAAGACTTCGAGGTATGCTGCACTGCATCGCGAATTGGACTGGAGGGAGTACTAAGGCAGCAAGGAAGAGTCGTAGCGTATGCGTCAAGGCAACTCAAGAACTACATGTAGAACTAACCGACACACGACCTGGGGTTTGCCGCAGTCGTCCTCGTCCTGAGACAGTTGAGGCTCTATCTCTTCGGGGCCCACGGTAACGTACCCACGGACCACCAAAGCCTTAAGGGCCTTTCCACCCAGAAGGAGCCGAACCTACGGCGAAGACGGTGGTTAGGAGTATTGAAGGATTACGACCTGGACACGTGACCGACTGACCAAGTATACACCGGTGAGTTGCGAGGCTACACGGGACGCCGATACCTACTACTTCGGGCCGAGTCACAAGGTTCGTCCGGACTTTTGGCAGAGTCTACGACGAGCTCTGGGGGGCCAAGCTACACTTCAGCTCGGCCTTTCACCTCAGATGGATGGGCAATCCGAACGGGCGATCCAGATCCTCGAGGGCATACTCCGAGCGTGGCATATTGGTTTTGAAAGGGCGGATGGTCACGCTACCTACCCCTCGTCGGGTTCGCCTACGACGTCAGTTACCAGACAAGCACCCGGGTGACGCCGTACGAAGTATCGTACGGTAGGCGCTGCAAACCCCCGATTTGTTGGAACGATCAGGGGTGAAGCGGGTCGGGTTGAGAGGCAAGTTGCGCCATAGTACGTGGGACTTTTTGAGATTCCGGAGTACGTCGGCCCCGTGGCCCATCGCCTCGCTCCACCACCGAATCTCGACCAAGCTCTGGTCGTGTCCGCGCATTCATGCTTCGGAAGTATCCCCCAATCCGTCGCGAGTGCTTGACATCTCTGCAACCGAGTTCAAAGAAAACCTGAACTGCGAGGAAGAGCCGGTGCGGACCCTAGCGCGGGAGGACTGAAAAGCTACGAAGTCGGACTTTTCCCTACGTGAAGGCGCTTTGGAGCAATCAGGAAGAACGTGAGACAACTTGGGAACCCGAATCAAAGATGAGAGAGCGCTACCCGGACCCCTTCGCCGCAGGCGGAAGTTAAGTTTCGGGGACGAAACTTGTTTTTATTAGTGAGTGATGTAAGACCTGGCTTTTCCGTGACCCTTCCCGTTACCCCTTTTCTTACGACTGCCCGACTAAGGGACAATTTTTTTGGCGTTTTTTCGGAAAATCCGTCGGGGCTCGCGGACATTTTTAGGCGGGAGGGCTCGCGAAATAGAGAACGGGGGCGCGATCGGTTTCAGATTTCGACCCCCGGTTCACCCGGAATAAAATTCCGAAGTTTCGGACCCCTCTTAGGCGCCCCGGGATCCGTGCGGACGATCGGCACATTTCTCGGGGTAATTCTAGCCGCCGGATCGGTCCCTATTATTTATTTATTCTTTATCCCTTTGAGGAACCTAGGGTTTCTTTTTAAGAGACACTACGAGAGGGAAAAAGAGAAAATAAAAAACGGCTAGGGTTTCTTTTTAAGAGACACTACGAGAGGGAAAAAGAGAAAAAAATAAAACAGGGACCCAACCCTTTTTCGCTCTTGCTACGACCGACGGCGGGGCTTTCGGGAGAAGGACGGAGGTTTCTTGCTCGCGGGATCAACCGGGCAACGTTAGGACGATCCCCTTCCTCCCTTTTCCGGCGGATCGAAGGTGAGTTTTTATTAGGTTCTTTTTGGTAGGCGTTTCGGGGGTGGAGTCTTCGCGGGGAGCGCCGCCGCCGCCGCCGGGCCGGCCGCGGGCGGGGCGCCGCGCGGCGCTTGGCCGCGCGGGGCCGCCCGTAGGAGGGGCGCCCGCGCGGGCTGGGGCCGCGCGGGGTCGCCCCCGCACCGCGGGCAACGCACCCGCGTGGCGCTTGGCCGCGCGGGGCCGCCGACAGGAGGGGCGCCCGCGCGGGCTGGTGCCGCGCGGGGTCGCCCCGCACCGCGGGCAGCGCGCCCGCGCGGTGCTTGGCCGCGCGGGGCCGCCCGCAGGAGGGGCGCCCGCGCGGGCTGGTGCCGTGCGGGGTCGCCCCACACCGCGGGCAGCGCGCCAGCGCGGCGCTTGGCCGCGCGGGGCCGCCCGCAGGAGGGGCGCCCGCGCGGGCTGGTGCCGCGCGGGGTCGCCCCGCACCGCGGGCAGCGCGCCCGCGCGGCGCTTGGCCGCGCGGGGCCGCCCGCAGGAGGGGCGCCCGCGCGGGCTGGTGCCGCGCGGGGTCGCCCCGCACCGCGGGCAACGCGCCCGCGCGGCGCTTGGCCGCGCGGGGCCGCCCGCAGGAGGGGCGCCCGCGCGGGCTGGTGCCGCGCGGGGTCACCCCGCACCGCGGGCAGCGCGCCCGCGCGTTGCTTGGCCGCGCGGGGCCGCCCGCAGGAGGGGCGCCCGCGCGGGCTGGTGCCGCGCGGGGTCGCCCCGCACCGCGGGCAGCGCACCCGCGCGGTGCTTGGCCGCGCGGGGCCGCCCGCAGGAGCGGCGCCCGCGCGGGCTGGTGCCGCGCGGGGTCGCCCCCGCACCGCGGGCAACGCACCCGCGCGGCGCTTGGCCGCGCGGGGCCGCCCGCAGGAGGGGCGCCCGCGCGGGCTGGTGCCGCGCGGGGTCGCCCCGCACCGCGGGCAACGCGCCCGCGCGGTGCTTGGCTGCGCGGGGCCGCCCGCAGGAGGGGCGCCCGCGCGGGCTGGTGCCGCGCGGGGTCGCCCCGCACCGCGGGCAGCGCGCCCGCGCGGCGCTTGGCCGCGCGGGGCCGCCCGCAGGAGGGGCGCCCGCGCGGGCTGGTTCCACGCGGGGCTGTGCCCGGGCGGAGTGTGCGCCGCACGGGCCGATGCCGTGCGGGGGACTCCGCCGCACGTGGTTGGGAGTCGGTGTGAGTTTCGGATCCTTAGTCTTGACTTGCCCTTGTTCCTTCAGGGGTGGAGGACATTGTTGGCGACGGACGCACGATCACGGACGTACCGAACGCCGGACGACACACACAAGGTGGGTACTTTCGCCAAGGTTATTGGGTAAGGGCGGACGTGAGCAAAGGTGTTTTCTCTTTAAGTTAATTCTCATGAGCAAAGGAGATTTTCTCTTTGAGTTATTCTCATGAGCAAAGGTGTTTTTCTCTTCAAGATATTCTCCGTGAGCAAAGGTGTTTTCCCTTCTGGTTATCCTTATGAGCAATACTGACCCCGATCTTTACTTCATTCGATTTATCATCTGAGGCTCAAGTTTTGCTACACGCACACCAGCGGTTTGGCCACCGCAAGGGTGTGTTTTTCCGAAAAAGTGGTACGTTGACCCGTGTACCCCACGCGACGGTGACGTTAGGAATGGGGTCCCTCATGGGTGGAGGGTGTGAGCGGTGACACCGAGGTTGGTGCTCGGCGGCCGAGGCAGGTGCTCGGCAGAGAGAGGGCACCGGGGTAGGGGCCCGGTGCGGTGTCCGGGGAGGGTGCCCGGTTTATATTTGGTGCAGGTCATGATCATGTTGACGGTGTATGAGGGGTGACGGTTGCTCTGGTTTCAGTGGTTTGCTTTATTATAGCTTTCTTGCTCATTATGTTTATTTCTAGTCACTGACTTCCCACTCCGTGACAGGTTCGTCCAGGGGCGAGTGCTAGGGCACCGGTGAGGACGCGAGAGTGCTGATCTGATTTTTGGGTGACTTCAGATACAGTGACTCTTCTTTCCCTTTTTCTTTATTATTCATGCTAGCTAGCTGTGGATTGCGACACCCCCGTGGGGTCGAAGTGGATGTTGCCTTTTTCCTTTTCGAATAATCGAATGAATATTACGTTCTCTCTTACTTGGCCGTTTTGAACAACGAAAAGCAAAGAAAACCGTTTGCGAAAACTACCTTTAAAACGTGGGTGTCGTGTGGGCACCGAGCTTTACAAACCTTGTGGGATTTATGTGTTTGCGAACTGTTTTCACAAACGATGGCATCGTGTGGATGCCGCTTTCAAAACCTTGTGATTATTTATCCTTTCAAAACACCGGCCTCTATACTCTAAGTGAATGCTAGAATATCATGTGAATTGTTTGGTTGTATGTGTACGAGACCCCAACTGATGTGGTTAGAGATTGTATGTGCTACGCCTTGTGAGACACTTTGTAGTTGAGACGCCGTGCATATATAAAGGAGACTCTGCCCGTTCGCAGAGTGAATTTATGTATGCGGCGGGTCTGGGCACGCGCCGGGGAGTATTGTTTTACAAAAAAAAAATATATGGTTGAATTAGGGGCACAGGTGGCTCCTCTTCCGCGCGATTCGAACCCCCGGGGCGTGACAGATTAAGATGGTATCAGAGCGGTAAACTCTAACCACAACAGTCGGGGCCTAACATCCACGGGCGCAATACTCTGGCTACTGAGTAATAAAGTGAACACGGGATAAATAAATAGAACACGAGTGTGCGTGGGGGAGGGTAGAGATTAAGTAGAACCCTTTGGGAGCCAGGTTACCTTGTCAGTTATGTCTCTATGTTTTGTGACGATCGGTATGCTTTCATTATGTACGCAGATAGCAGTCCGACTCAGTGAGCAACGACCGACGGAAATGGACGCCGCAGCCGGGGCGAACCGCTTGCTGCGCAACCAGCTGCGCGATGTGGCAGGGCAGCTGCTGACTCTCACGGAGCGTCTGTGCATGCTGACGCGGGAGCTTGAGAGCGTTGACCACTTCCAGCACGGCCCATGGGACGGTACCCCTCGCGGGATGCCACCAGCGGGTTTTCCCACCTATCACGATGCGGTCAATTTGGCCATGCGTGCGGGGCAAGAGTACGCCCGGCAGGGGTGCCCCTACCCTGACCCGGCGGAGGACCCCTATCTGGCGAGCCGCGCGACCAAACGCCCGAAGGTAGGACCGGAGTCTGGACCAGTGAAGAAGGAGGGGCCCGACCCATTGAAGCCGTGCATCATTTGTGGCGGTGCACATCGAACGATGGGCTGCCCCTGGCGGGATGATCACTATTTCCGGTGTGGTAAACCGGGTCACACGCGTTACACGTGCCCCCAGAAGCCAGCCGTCACTAGGCCCCCGGCGCCGGGACCTGTCGAAGCAGAGAAAGCCGCCACCCCCGCCTTGCAGGGGAGCCCCAAACCAAAGAACCGGGCGAACCAACGCCTGGAGAAAGCAAGGAAGGGCGGGCAGGTACCAGCAGGAACCCCGGAGTCGCTACAAGGGCCCTGCGTCATCTGCGGAAAGGCGCATCGAGTGACGAACTGCCTTTGGAGGTACTCCCTCTGCAATGGTTGCGGCAAACCAGATCACACCCGCGCTTCATGTCCACGAGAACAGGCCGCTACAGCCGCAACGCCACAACCGGAAGGATGAGAGGATGCCGCGGTGTCACGCCCCGGGGGTTTTATTTTAGCGGAAACGATACCTCAAAGTACGCGTAAAGTGCGTACATCTTTTTTTTTTGTTTGATTGTTTAAAAACCTCCTTCCCCGGCGCGTGCCCAGACCCGCCACATATACAGATTTACTCGAAAATCGGGCAGAGTCTCCTCTGTATATGCACGGCGTCGCGGCTGTTACAATAGTCGAACATAAGTAATCATTTTCCCATTTAGTCACAACGGTTCGAAGTAGTATGGTGCATGAAGACTAAACAATACCCGTGGCCAGTCAAGTTGAAAGTATAAACTCACCGTTTTGAAAACAGGCCCACACGGCCTTAGGTTTTGAAAACAGATTGGAAAACGGCATACATCCACAAGGTTTAGAAAACGGGCCCAACGGGAACAATAAAGGAAATAGTAGTGCATAACCAGCAAGAAAGTACTCAACATCCACACGACCCCACAAGGGTATCGAGAACCACACAATAACCTACAGTTCTGAATGAAATGCAGAGAAAGTAAATGATACAGCATACTAGGGCTCCCTCAGCCCGACTGCTACCACCTCGGCCTCACCGTCGCCTACCTCTACCCCCTGGAGGTACCTGTCACAGAGTGGGTAGTCAGCGACACTATCATAAGAATAGTACTAAAACAGTAAAGTAATACCAAGTCACAAAAGTAAGACTGGCCGGAACAACCGCTCTACTCGTAACGGTAACTCGCAACCACCTGTACCACCTGTAACACCTGCAACCCCGGTATCACCTGTAACACCTGACCGCATCGGGATCCAATCCCGGCGGTCGCACACCTGACCACATCGGGATCCAATCCCGGCGGTCGCACACCTGACCTCATCGTGATCCAATCCCGACAGGTCGCACCTCGCTGCCTCAAACCCCACAACTAATAAGGGGCCCCCACTACGTCACCTCGTGGGGTAACACGGGTCGAAGACCGCCTTTCCGGAAAAGAGCACCCTTTGCGGTGGCCAAACTGCGGGTGTGCGTGTCGCAACTCGAGCATAAGTAACCAAGTAACCAAGTCACGGGGTAAGATAGTACATCATAGAAACCATCAGTGTTAGTACCGATTAACAATAAAAAGCCCCTTTCGGATTACCAACACAATACTCAGCCTCGACCATAAACCCACCTTGTTGTCGCGCTCCTGACTGATGTAAGGTTCTCTCGCGTCTCGGGTGCCCGCCCGGACCTACACGAATCTGTCATATAGGAGTCAGCAACTTAAGACTTTGTCAGATTAACGACTAGAGCGCCAGGCGCCCTCTCACCATGCGCACAATTCGCACACGTACGCGCCTGGCCCCGCACGGCTGGGCGGCGTACTAACAGCGTGCGGCCGTCCGCATGCGGTGACGCCCGTACCCGCATGCGGCGACGCCCGCAAGCGGCGGCGCTCGTATGCGGCCGCCCACATGCGGTGCCGCCCGCACCCGCATGCGGAGGCGCCCGCAAGCGGCGGCGCCCGCATGCGGCAGCCCGCATGCGGTGCCGCCCGCACCCGCATGCGGAGGCGCCCGCAAGTGGCGGCGCCCGCATGCGGCAGCCCGCAAGCGGCGGCGCCCGCATGCGGAGGCGCCCGCAAGCGGCGGCGCCCGCATGCGGCAGCCCGCAAGCGGCGGCGCCCGCATGCGGAGGCGCCCGCAAGCGGCGGCGCCCGCATGCGGCAGCCCGCAAGCGGCGGCGCCCGCATGCGGAGGCGCCCGCAAGCGGCGGCGCCCGCATGCGGCAGCCCGCATGCGGTGCCGCCCGCATGTGGCGGCGCCCGCATGCGGCAGCCCGCATGCGGTGCCGCCCGCAAGTGGCGGCGCCCGCATGCGGCAGCCCGCATGCGGTGCCGCCCGCACCCGCATGCGGGGCTCCGTGCGCGCCGGATTCCGGCGGTGCCCCTCGCCTTTTCTTTCCCCCCCCCCCCCCCCCCCCCCCTCGTCCGCTCCAACCAAGAACGGAGCAAGAAAGCAAAACCCTAGCGTGCTCACCTCGGTTGTCGGAGGGAAAGGTGATCCGATCCTGCGAGTTCGGCTACAAGGAATGTGAGGACGTCTCCCTCTCCTTCCTTGGTCTCGCCGCTTGGATCCTCCGCGCAATCTGTGAGGAAGCAGAAGGGTTCGGTTGGGAAACTGAAAGGTTGGGGAATTGGGGTTTCGTACGCAGGGGACTTGTGGGGAGTGGGGAATTGTGGGAAGATGCGGGTAGTTAAGGGGAGTGGCGGTAGTTATGGGGAGTGGGTAGTTAAGGGAGTTGCGTGTAGTTAAGGGGAGTGGCGGTAGTTATGGGGAGTGGGTCGTTATGGGGAGTGGCGGTAATTATGGGGAGTGGGTAGTTATGGGGAGTGGGTAGTTATGGGGGGTGGCGGTAGTTATAGGGAGTGGGTAGTTATGGGGAGTGCACGACGGGGAAAACAAGCGGGAACGGTTAAGTTGGCGGGAGCGGTTAAGTTGGGGAATGGGAAATCAACCCAGTTCAAGTTAAAACGGGTACAAGTCGGGTGCGAACCAGGGTCCGGTCTGTCTGAAAAACCGCGTTAACCATCCGAACCGTTAGCTACCTTCCGGAATTTATTCCGGGAGATTCCGGCGTCGGAATTCAAAACCGATTTCGCCGCCGTTCTCCGTTTCGCGAGCTCTATTAACTAAAAATACCCGCGGGCCCCGACGGTCTGTCCGGAAACAAGGAATTATTCGATCACCCTCCAGCCCCCCGACACGAATGCGGAATTAACGAAACTAAAAGTAGACCCTTAAAATATTTTAAACCAGCGGCTACTACACCACTCACCTCTTAAAACGAGTTTCGTCCTCGAAACTCAATCCTGGTTCGCGGGTAAAGAGATAAGGGTAGCCCTCTCTCATCTTCGATTCTAGTTCCCATGTCGCTTCCCGCTCCTCGTGGTTGCTCCAGTGCACCTTCACATAGGGGATGTCTCGGTTTCGAAGCGTCTTACTTTCTCTTGCTAGTATTCGCACAGGGGTTTCCTCGAAGCTTAGGTCCTCCTTTAGTTCGAGTGTTGAGACGTCCAGGATGTGCGACGGGTCGGGGAGGTATTTCTTGAGCATCGAAACGTGGAACACATCATGAATCCGGTTGAGGTTCGGTGGTAGGGCAAGGCGGTAAGCCACTGGGCCAATCCGTTCCAGGATCTCGAATGGCCCCACGAACCGCGGGCTTAGCTTGCCTTTTAACCCGAATCGCTTGATTCCCCTGGACGGCGAGACCCGCAAAAAACACGTGTTCTCCCACCTGGAACTCTAAATCACGGCGTCTTCGATCCGCGTAGCTCTTTTGTCGACTCTGGGCGGTTAGTAAGCGCTGTCTGATGAGGCGCACCTTCTCTTCGATTTCTTCCACCAAGTCGGGTCCCAAGAACTTCCGTTCTCCCAAGTCGTCCCAACAGATCGGGGATCGACAGCGTCTCCCGTATAAAGCTTCGTAGGGTGCCATCAGTATGCTGGCCTGGTGGCTATTGTTGTAAGCGAATTCTACAAGTGGTAGGTAACGCTCCCAACCGACTCCCCAATCGAGTACACAGGCCCGAAGCAGGTCCTCTAGCGTCTGTATCACTCGCTCCGACTGCCCGTCTGTCTGAGGGTGGAAGGCTGTGCTGAAGTGCAATTTAGTCCCCAAGGCTTGTTGCAGACTCTGCCAAAACTTTGAGACAAAACGCGTGTCTCTGTCTGATGTGATCGATGTCGGTACCCCATGCAGTCTCACAATCTCGCTGAGGTAGACTTGAGCCAACCGCTCTCTGGTCCAGGTTGTGTGAATCGGCAGGAAGTGCGCTGACTTAGTTAGCCGGTCCACCACAACCCATATTGTGTCGTGTCCTTGTGGTGAACGTGGAAACCCGGTGACAAAGTCCATGGTGATATGGTCCCCACTTCCACTCCGGTACCGGTAAGGGTTGTAACTTTCCTGCCGGTCGTTGATGTTCCGCCTTTATTTGTTGACACACCAGGCAATGAGCTACAAATTGAGGTTACATCCCTCTTCATCTTGGGCCACCAGAAGGTCTGCTTAAGGTCCCTGTACATCTTTGTACCTCCGGGATGCGCTGCATAAGGGGCGCTGTGTGCCTTGGACAGAATTTCCTTCTTCAATTCCGGGGTATCCGGCACACAAATTCGCCCGCGGGAACCGTAGGGTGTCATCGCCTTCCAATGAAAAGTCCCCTTCCTGATCCGGTGAGATCTTGTCTTTTACGAGCTGTAAGTGCGAGTCCGCCTGCTGTTCCTCTCGAATCTTTTCTAACAGTGTTGGTTTGACCATCAGAGTTAGAAGTTGCGCAACCGTGCCTGCTGGCACTACTTCCAACCCTAGTCGTGAAAATTTCACGATCAAGTTGCTCTGTTCAGTCCTCGTACCTACCGATCCTTCCTACAATCGCCCCTTCCTGCTCAAAACGTCTGCTACCACGTTTGCTTTCCCGGGGGTGATATTGGATCGTTAGGTCGTAATCCTTCAGTAATTCAAAACACCGCTTCTGATGTCCTCGTCGGGGGAGGTGACACCTTGTCTGCTACAGTCGCGGTAGTGGCTACTCCTGCGAAGTTCCTCCTCCGGGGTTTTGAACAGACCAACAAACTAGGTAGGGTTCTCTCCTCAAAACACTTGTAAGGGATTCCTATCTAGCGTTCACAACTCCTCAGGCGGACTAGGGGAGTAACCCCACTCCTATCCTATATAACCCTTCCCCCCCTGACACAACCGTACAGTACGCGGAGGAAGAAAAAGACAGAACGGAAGATGGGAATCGATGCCTAACCAAAGAAAAACGATAAAGGGGACAAAAGAAAATATATATATAACTGCTCTAGGCTTCGCATCACTGCTCCCCGGGGCGGCTGGGGAGGTCCGTCCACAACCTTTGGGCCAGCTACGTTCGACGTGGCGGGGGGGGGTCTCGGTATCGGAGGAGTCCGTCAGGCGTGGGGCGTCGGGTCTCGGAGCCGGGGGTCTGGTGACGCCGGCCTCCGGGGGCACTCGTAACGTGTGTGGCCCGGCCTGCCACACCGGAAGCAATGCTCATCCGCCAAGGGCATCCATCATTGGATGCGCACCGTCACAAATGACGCATGGCGTCGGTGGTGCAGGTCCCCACCTCATCGCCTGCCCGGGTTTCGGCCCGTTCCTCTGGCGCTTGGTGCTCTGCCGCACTGGTAGGGGCCCCCTGTGGGCGGGGTAGGGGTGTGCCCGTCGTGTACGCTCTAGTCCGCGCGCGACGGCCAAGTTGACCGCCCCTGAAAGGTGGAAACGCCAGTCGGTGGTATCCCACGGGGGTTAACACCACCGGTGCCGTGCTGGGCGCGGTCGACACTCTCGAGCTCCTGAGTCAGTATACCCACGTGCTCGCGAGAGTTAGCAATTGCCCAGCCACGTCGCGCAGCTGGTGCGTGTAGCGGTTCGCCTCTGCCGCAAGGTCCATGTCTGGCAGTAGTTACCTATCCAAAATCGGGCTTCTATCTGTGCCACCAAGGAAACACATTAGTCCCAGACATACCAAGAAAACCGTGCGTAAATAATTCACACAAATTCCCCTTCCCCCACGTTCACTCACGTCCTACACCCTTACGTCCCCGCATTTCATTTATTCGTAGTTAAGGGTGATATCTCGGTGGATGTTGGGCCGTCACTGTGTGATTAAAGCAAAGCTCTGATACATCTTAATCTGTCACGCCCCGGGGGTTTTATTTTAGCGGAAACGATACCTCAAAGTACGCGTAAAGTGCGTACATTTTTTTTTTTTGTTTGTTAAAAATCCTTCCCGGGCGCGTGCCCAGACCCTCCACATATAAGATTTACTCGAAATCGGGCAGAGTCTCCTCTGTATATGCACGGCGTCGCTGGCTGTTACAATAGTCGAACATAAGTAATCATTTTCCCATTTAGTAACAACAGTTCGATAGTAGTTATGGTGCATGAAGACTAAACAATACCCGTGGCAGTCAAAGTTGAAAGTATAACTCCACCGTTTTGAAAACAGGCCCACACGGCTTAGGTTTTGAAAAAACAGATGGAAAACGGCCAAACATCCACAAGTTTAGAAAAACGGGCCCCAACGGGAACAAATAAAGGAAATATAGTGCATAACCCGCAAGAAAGGACCTCAACATACACACGACCCCACAAGGGTATCGAGAACACACAATAACCACAGTTCTGAATGAAAGGCAGAGAATAGTAAAATGATACAGCATACTACGGCTCCTAGCCCGATTGCGACCACGCTGGCATCGACCGCGCCTACCTCTACCCCCTGGAGGGTACCT
>CM055061.1:10363274-10397623 GCA_029204045.2 Tillandsia leiboldiana
CCAAAAACAGATGAAAAAGAATGTTCGCAAATTTCGTCGAGATGCTGAAAAGGAATCTTTAACAGATAAACGATACTAGCTCAGATAGTTTCTGAATTTGGCTTGATCTTTTATATGCTCTAACCCTATCGTTAATATTGCAGGGTTTTAAAGTTTTAAGTTGTTAATTTAGTGCTCAGGATTTTCTTGATTGTGAACTATTTAACTCTCCTTAAATTTTGTAATTTTGCTTTGTTTGTGCAAAGGGGAGAGAGTTTTAGAAGAGAACTTGAACAATTTGAATGTTTGAACGATCGAGGTAGGTATGAACCCACCGTGAAAGGTAAGTCTATCAAGGTAATTAAATTTATCTCAAAACTTCAACTTTGGTTTTTATCTTGTGATTTGTTGCGATGTCTCGACTAACATTCGACTAACTATTTGTACATGTATTATTACTAACAAGTTGATGTTGGGCTAACATTTTGACATTGGTTTTGATGCATAGAAGATATGTTGTTCTTACTTTGATTCTCTTACATATCTGAATTCTCAAATGTCATGGTGATTAGATAAACTCTATCTCTGTACTAGGTTTTGTATGCTAAATATTCTTGAGGTATCTAACGATCTCTTTTTGTCAAGAATTTTTATTTGTGCAAGAGTACAGATGTCTAAGTCTAGAGTCTGTTTAGGAGTTTATCTCATGTTTTAAATTTTGGATCTCCATTGTAAATTTTTGTTGTATGGTGATAGCAACAAAAATATCTTTTTGAATTTTTCTTAGTGGATCTATGTTTGTCACGAAAACCGCCAAAGGGGGAGATTGTTACGGGAACTTTGAGTTGGCGTAGTTTCGTGAAAGTCTCAAGTCTTGAAGATTGAAGGTGAAGAAAGTTGGATCATTTAACTCAATCTCAAGAAAGAAGAATTCAAAAGGATCAGGTATGTTTAACTAAAGATTTTGTGTGATCCGATACTTCTTGTAGTGTAGAAACACTTGGAAGAATCTTTCATTGCATAAAAATCAAAAACTGGACTTGGGACATGTTCAGGATCCGGATCAAGTGGTTCGATCCGGATCCCGAAGGTGGTTCGATTCATACACCAGTTCAATCCGGATCGTAGTCTCTTGATCCGGATCCCGAACAGTGAGTTTACCATTTTCCTTGAACGATCCGGATCATGCTTCGCAATCCGGATCCCGAACGTTGATGTTTGGTAAACTGTATGAACGATCCGGATCATGCACTTCGATCCGGATCCCGAACCTTCATTTTTCTGGAATTGGCTGAATCGTTATGACGATCCGGATCACAGCTAAGCGATCCGGATCGCCGTCCGTAAAACTTCCAGAAATGTTAGGTTTTTTATTCTTATCTCCTTCCTAGGATTTCTAACCTATAAATAGACCCTATGACTCTTTTTCTAGGGTTAATCCACATAGTCCATAGCCGTCATTTTCATATATCATTTTATACGGCTATAGATCCACATATAGAGAAGAAAGGAAATCATTAGAGAATACTCTATGTTTCTTCATCTATATTGATTAGTTTGATTCTAGGTTTTCATACTCACATCTCGAGTTGAATCAAACTAATGAATACTTAGATGGTATTTCCGATCTATCTTTGATCTAAGTATTCGGCGGATCATCACCACCCAAAACAACGATTTATCCCAAAAATCGGCGCGTGGATTCGCGTGTCCTTGTGGATTCAAGGTTCAACCGCTCTCGTGGATTCGGGAGCGAGGCACGTTCGTGGATTCGAAGGGTGCTATTGGGTGAAGACCGTGGATTCGGTCGGACGTCGTGGATTCGACGTTGGACGCCGTGGATTCGGCGTTGGGCGCAGATCGTGGATTCGAGAAGCGTCGCGGAGCGAGCGGAGAAGATCCTCTAGGAGCGTATGGAAAAGGTTGAGTCGTAAGTGTGTACGGTAAATCACCTTGTACGTGTTTTAATTCTAGTGGATTTCTGCCGTGTTATCGGTCCCGTGGTTTTTTACTCCGGTGATGGAGTTTTCCACGTAAAAATCTTGCGTATTATTTTTATTTCCGCATTGGGTTTTATCGCAACGAGTTTTTGAGTGTTTATACGTTTACACCTATTCACCCCCCCCTCTAGGTGTTTTTTTCCCCTATTTAGAATCCGTATTTCATATAACCCAACAATCCGAACCTTCGTTTTTCTGGAATCTGTTTTTCTCGCTACTGCAATCCGGAGCGCCGATCTCCGATCCGGATCGTCGTCATGAAAATTCCAGAAAAGGTTAGTTTTGATCCTTATCTTTTCCAAGGGTTTCTAACCTATAATAGACCCTATGATTCTTTTTCTAGGGTTAGTCCAAAAAGTAGCCGTCATTATAAAATATCATCTTTTATACGGCCTAAGATCCACATATAGAGAAGAAAGGAAATCATAGATTCTATCTTATGTTTCTTCATCTATATTGATTGATTTGATTCTAGGTTTTCATACTCACATTTTGAGTTGAATCAAATCAATGAATACTTAGATGGTATTTCCGATCTATTTCTAATCTAAGTATTCGGCGGATCATCACCACCCAAAAACAACGATTTACCCCAAAATCGGCGCGTGGACTCGCGTGGCCTTGTGGATTCGGAGCGAGGTACGTTCGTGGATTCGAAGCGTGCTACTGGGTGAAGACCGTGGATTCGGTCGGACGTCGTGGACTCGACGTTGGACGCCGTGGATTCGGCGTTGGACGCACATCGTGGATTCGAGAAGCGTCGTGGAGCGAGCGGAGAAGATCAACTAGGAGCGTATGGAAAAGGTTGAGTCGTCTGTGAGTACGGTATATCACCTTGTACGTGGTTTAATTCTAGTGGATTTCACCGTGTTATCGGTCCCGTGGTTTTTACTCCGGTTTGGAGTTTTCCACGTAAAAATCTCTGCGTGTTATTTATTTTTTCGCATTGGGTTTTTATATCGCAAAGATTTTTTGAGTGTTTATGGTTTACACCTATTCACCCCCCCTCTAGGTGTTTTTTCCCCTATTTAGATCCTATTATTCATATAACCCAACAAGTGGTATCGGAGCGGGAATAGGGTTGTAAACAATGGTTGAAGGTGGAAACATCAACAGACCCCCGTTCTTCGATGGAACAAATTATGCGTACTGGAAAGTACGGATGAAAGCCTTTTTAATTTCCATCGACGAACGGGTGTGGCAATCAATTGAATTAGGATGGTCTAATCCAACTGAATTTATTGGTGATGTTCGCACCATCAAACCTAGGTCGAAATGGACCAAGGAAGAGATTGATATATCTTCTTACAATGGCAAGGGAATAAATGCTTTATTTAATGCCTTATCACAAACAGAGTTCTCTCGCGTCTCGGCATGTGAGACTGCGAAAGAAATCTGGGATGTTCTTCAAGTTACGCATGAGGGAACTAACCTTGTGAAGATTCAGAAACTGCAAATGCTTACGAGCAAGTTTGACTCTATTTTCATGGCAGAAAATGAATCGTTCACTGACTATTACACACGATTACAAGACATCATAAACTCATGTGCTAACTTGGGAGAGAAGATTCCAGAATATAAATTGTAAGAAAGATCTTAAGAACTCTTCCTGAAAGATTTCGTTCCAAGGTTACAGCCATTGAAACTATTAAACACCCGGACGAAATCCGTGTAGAAGAATTAGTTGGTTCTTTACAAACTTATGAAATGACATTTCCTACTAACTATTCTTCGGGAAAGGCATCCTCTTCTAAGTCTTCAGGTTATGCTTTGAAAACAACAAAAGAAGAAGACGCGGATTCATCCTCCTCAGGCGATGACGAGAATTTATCTATAGAGGACTTTGAGAAGCAGCTCGCTCTCTTGACAAGGAAGTTTCGCCGAAATTTTCGAAGGGGTAATTCAAGCAAAACTCCATCCTTCGGAAAGTGGAAGAAAGGCAAGGGTTCTTCAAGTTACAAGTCAAGAAAGCAAGAAGGCTTTTCTAAGGATAAGAAAAGCACAGAAGGACAAGTCCAATGCTTCAAGTGCCGAGGGTACGGCCATATCTCAACGGAATGTCCAACTAAGAATCCGTCTAAGAAGAAGGCGATGCAAGCCGTCACTTGGGATGACACCTCATCGTCAAAGGAGTCATCGCCAAGTGATGAAGAAGACAACGCAACTGCGTTCCACGCGTCCACATCTTCACCCTTCATGTGCTTAATGGCAAGTACATCCGACTCGCTGTCCAACTCCACTGTTGAAAAGAATGCAACGGACAATGAATCGGATGATTCGGAAGGTGAAGATTTTGCTCTAGCCTACCATAGACTTTTGAGGGATTCAAAGAAACTGGCTAAGCAAAACAAGGGGTTGAGAGGGAGATTGCAGGATCTCGAAGAAGAACTAAAAAGGGTAACTTCTCTCTCGACCGATCTTGAAGTGGAAAGGGATAATCTGATAAAAGCAAATATTTCCCTTCAAGAGTCCAATGAGCAATTCGAGAAGAATTATATAGATATGGTTAACAAAGCGAATTACTTCTTGAAGCTCAACGGCGAGGCTCAACAGGAAAAATTGGAAATGACAGAGACCATTCTCCAACTCAACGATGACTTACAGCGATTTTCATCAGGAAGGAGTAAGTTGGATAAGCTTCTTGGTCTTGGTCAATCAAACAAGTTCGGCTTCGGATACAATCGAACTGAAGACAATTTTAGTTCGGTTGGGACAGTCTTTGTGCCCCAGTCGGTATCTCCTCCTCCGACACCGGAACTAACGATAAGCAACAACAACAAGCCTACTTCACCCTCCTCGGGATCGTCAAGCACTAAGGTATGTTTTCGTTGTGGTATTGCAGGGCACATAAGGAGAAATTGCAAGATGGGAGCCAAACGCTCAACTCAAGCACTTCTTGCAACGACTACCAAAAGGGTGATTCCTTGGAAATCAAATGCACATTCTTTGAAGGAAAAGAGCCTAGGTAGTTCATCAAACAAGACGACGACATCAAGGAAAAGCGACGGATCAAACAAGACGCTTTCACCAAAGGTATCAACCTCATAATCATTTCCGACGTACACCAAAACTCGAAAGGTTTGGGTACGCAAAGGTGAAGTTTTCCCTTGTCTTGTTACAAATATTTCCTTGCATGCATATGATAATTCGTCTTGGTATCTGGATAGCGGCTGTTCCCGTCACATGACCGGTGACAAAAACTGCTTTCAAAATTTTGAGAAAATCTCCAGAGGACTTGTGGTTTTCGGAGACGGTCAGTCTTCCAAAATTGTTGGAAAAGGAACGGTAGCTATTCCAGATGGCCCGATTCTGAATAATGTATTATTTGTTGATGGGCTTAAGACAAACCTCATTAGTATCAGTCAACTTTGCGACAATGGTTTTTCTGTTAATTTTTCATCTGTTGAATGCATTGTAACTGATAAGGATCATGTTTTCTTTTTAAAAGGGGTTAGATCTGAAAACAATTGTTATGTTGCTCCCAATAAAATTTCTGAAAATTGTAACTTAGCCTCTTTGAATAATGAAACACTTTGGCATGAAAGGCTAGGACACATAAATTTTAAGGAACTTGCTAGAATTTCGAACAAAGACGTGGTCAAGGGGGTTCCTAAACTTTCACTTAATCAAAACATTGTGTGTGGTGGTTGTCAAAAGGGAAAACAATCTAGGACTGCACACAAGAACTTGAATCACGTCGGTACCAAACGGCCCTTGGAATTATTGCATATGGATCTTATGGGGCCGACACGTCAACCATCTTTGGGAGGTAAATGGTATATTTTCTTATTGGTTGATGATTTCTCTCGGTATTCATGGTAGCATTTTTAAAAGAGAAAGCTGATACTTTTGATTCTTTTCACGAGATTTGCCTTCGTATTATGATTGAAAAGAATGAAAAGATCATTCGTGTTAGAAGTGATAGAGGTGGAGAATTCATAAATTCTAAATTCATTGATTTTTGCACTTCCAACGGCATTAAGCATGAATTCTCAGCACCCTATACACCTCAACAGAATGGTGTTGTCGAGCGCAAAAACAGGGTAGTTCAAGAGATGGCACGTGTTATGCTTCATAGTCGGAATTTACCGCTACATTTTTGGGCTGAAGCTGTGAACACTGCAATCTATGTTATTAATCGAGTTTATTTGCGCCCGGGAACGTTAAATACACCATATGAACTATGGTGTTGTAGAAAACCCAACATCAAATATTTTCGTATCTTCGGGAGTCGATGTTACATTTTACGTGACCGCGAAAATCTTGGAAAGTTTGACTCTCGAAGTGACGAAGGGATTTTCTTGGGGTATTCTACGAATAGTAGAGCATATCGGGTATTTAACTTGGAATCTAAGACGATCGTAGAATCTATAAATGTTAAAGTAGATGAAGCTTTCCACTTTGCATCTGATAAATCTACCCCTGATATCTCTCTTGATGATGATACTCCTGTAAGTGCATCTTCTCATGATAATACTTCCAATATTAGTGATGCATCTAATGGTTCTTCAAGTTTATCTGATGTGCAGGAATCATCTCATATACCTCCGAGTACTCCATTACAACAAACGTTACGCATCTCCAAGGATCATCCTGAATCAAACATCATTGGAGACCCACAAGAAGGAGTCAAAACTCGGAGACAGTTGGTTTGTGGATTCGCCTGTTACGTTTCCATGATCGAACCAAAGAACATCGATGAAGCTCTTCAGGATGACTACTGGATTGAAGCAATGCAGGAAGAGCTCCATCAGTTTGAACGCAACAAAGTCTGGGAATTAACGACGCCTCCGAAGCAACACAATGTGATTGGTACTAAATGGATTTTCAAGAACAAGAAAAATGAGGATGGTACCATCATCAGGAACAAAGCACGTTTAGTTGCTCAAGACTACTCTCAAATGGAAGGTATAGACTTTGATGAAACGTTCGCCCCTGTAGCTAGACTCGAGTCCATTCGTATCTTATTCGCTATTGCTTGTCACTTCAATATAAAACTCTTTCAAATGGACGTTAAGAGCGCGTTTTTAAATGGGTTTTAAATGAGGAAGTTTATGTGGCTCAACCGAAAGGTTTTGTAGACTGTAAACTACCTAACCATGTTTTTCGTTTGAAAAAGGCTCTTTACGGTTTAAAACAAGTACCGCGAGCTTGGTACGAAAGGTTGACAAAGCACCTTTTGGAGAAGGGCTATACTCGAGGGGGAGCAGATCGGACTCTCGTTGTGAAGCATTATCAAAATAACTTCATTGTTGCACAAATCTATGTCGATGACATTGTGTTTGGAGCAACAAAGGATAATGATGCTTCTAAATTCGCAGAAACCATGGAAAGCGAATTTGAGATGTCTATGATGGGCGAACTGACATACTTTCTTGGATTGCAAGTGAAACAAAATGGTGAAGGCATCCATCTGTGTCAATCCAAGTACGCAAAGGAGTTGGTAAAGAAATTCGGATTAGAAGATTGTAAAGATTTTCCTACTCCTATGGGAACTAGCAATAAGGGATTAGGAAGTGAATCTCTTAGTGATAATGTAGACGAGAAACTCTATCGCAGCATGATTGGAAGTCTACTTTACCTCACAGCTAGTTGCCCGGATATATCCTTTAGTGTTGGGATTTGCGCGAGATATCAATCAGCACCAAAGGAGGTTCACCTGAAACGGATCATCCGGTACGTCAAAGGAACTGTAAACTTCGGAATTTGGTATCCTATGGGAACAAGTTTAGATATTATTGGATACTCAGATGCCGATTGGGCAGGATCTGTGGATGATCGGAAAAGTACGAGTGGTGCATGTTTTTATCTTGGCCATTGTCTTGTTGCATGGCATAGTAAAAAGCAAAACTGCATTGCACTCTCGACTGCCGAAGCAGAATACATCTCAGCGGGTAGTTGTTCAACTCAACTTATTTGGATGAAAAGCGTGTTGAGCGACTTCCGGATTTCAGCAACTTCGGTAACTGTTTTATGTGACAACACAAGTGCTATAAACATTTCAAAAAACCCTGTGTTGCACTCTAGAACAAAACACATTGAACTTAGATATCATTTTCTTAGAGAGCTAGTTGAATCAAATATTCTTCAAATTTCCTACATTTCAACTGAAGATCAATTAGCTGACATTTTAACAAAACCTTTGGATCAAAAATGTTTTATTCATTTGCGTAAAGCAATTGGAATGCTTTCCTTGAAATAAACCCTTTTTGAAACTCTTGTTTAGGTTAGGTTTTGTTTTTGTGTTTTTGTTCATTATCTATGCTTAGACATAGAATATCAATTGAGCATTAGTTTAATTGACTTTAACTGCATCCTTTTATATATTTAGAAATCTATTATGCTTTAGATATCATAATATTTCATTTGATGCAATGATCATTTATGTCAATTAAATCATCTTTGTTTTGATCAAAGTCAATTTCTCTCTCGATGATCTCTTGGTATAGTTTTTATCTTATTTGACTGTTTAGTCGAGTATGAAATCGAGATCAATATTTGGCTGAATACTTTATATCTTAAATAATTGATAGCCAATTGAGGGGGAGTCAAAGAAAAAGTATTATGCTCAAAAGATGTGGAAAAAGTTACATCCCAATGAGGAGTGTGAAAACTACCACCACATGGAGGAAAGAGCTACCACCTCGGTCGTCCGAGTACTGTGTGCAGCTACCACATGTTTACCAAGCAAGGTTTTTCAAGTTTGATTAATTAAATTGCATGTTGAAATACTTGACTCTGTCAAAATTTCAAGGTTGGTATAAGGTAGGATTTTTAATGAAAGATGCTCAAAGAGCCACTCTCTTCAATAAATTGACTAGATATATTATCTAATTTATCGGGGATGTTAGACATCTATTGATCTTTGTATTTCATTTTCTTTACCGAATTGATGATTTGATAAAGGCATTACTCATAAGATCAAGTTAGATGTAATTGAAGTTGTTCAACTTTAAGGGATTTAATTTTTATAAATTTTCGTTTCATTTGTTGGATGTTATTGATAGATTTGGTATAATCTATTTCTTGTTGTATGAAACGATGATTTTCGTTTAAAGTTGATACACAAAAGTGCTTACAATCTTTTTCTGGTTTTTCTAGATTTTCTCTGAAATTTTCTAAAGAAAAAGTTGGAGCCGATCCGGATTGGACCTGCCGATCCGGATCCCGAACACAGATATTCTTCTGCGGGCAGACGATCCGGATTGGACATGCCGATCCGGATCCCGAACGCAGTTTTTCACTGCGGGTAGCCGATCCGGATCGTAATCACGAACTGATCCGGATCGCGGCTAGGGTTTTATATAGAACAAAAGGGTTTTGATTTCTTTTACTCCAATCTTTTGTTCCAAAGTTTCCAGAGCTTCTCTCTCTAGATTTCAACCTTCTTGGAAGCTTTCAAACTCAAGTTCTTCAATTCCAAGTAAGTTTTATTGATCAAAATCTCGGTTTTTCACAGTTTTTCTTATTCCTCCTCAAAACGTGATGAATTTCTTGTATCAATTTCATTTGTGGATGGTTTTTGATCAAATTTCTTTTGAAATAAGAACTCTGGGTAGATTAGTTTTGATTATATGCTTGGTATTCTCAAGATAAACGGATTTTTGGTCTTCGATTTCAAAAATTTCGGTTTTAGGGCATATAATGGGAATTTTCCAAAATCATGAAATTGATCTATTTTTAAAATTCTTTTTGCAAAACTAATTTGATTCCTAGTCTCTCTACACGATAATGATTGTTTGGGTACAATTTTTCTAATTTTTAAAAATTAACAATTTTTTCGTGTTCTTGAGTTGCTCTTCACAGGATTTCAATCCTCTTAAAGCACGCACAGCTATGGAATTCTCATGGATCATCTTGCTGTTGGTCACAATGGTGCATACTCGAGCAACCAATAAATTGAAAAGAGCCAAGAAACTTCAACGAAAAGGTGAATTTGATCTGATTAGTGACTCGGAAACTGAAGCAAATAATGATGAAGTAGACTGGGACATGTTAACGAATGAAGATGAATCAATGCCCGTTAAACCTGAACAAAAGGCTTCCAATGGATCAAAAGGAAAGGCACCCATTAACACAGGAAAAGCACCAATGACGTCACCGACCGTCTCGGTAAAAAGGAAACGACTTGCTCGACGCTTTGGACGAGCACGAGAGGCTAATGCTAGCAAGCCAGTGGTTCCTGACTCCCCGCCTCGGGTGGAAGGAGTGTTCGTCAGCATTGATCGCCTTCGAGCTTTTGAACATCGTGAATGTATCGGTGAACGACATGTCAACATTGGAGCTCTCCGAAATCACTCACCAGAGTTTGGAACTTTAATTGAGCAAGCTAATCTCATCCAAGTCTGCCGATTCCCTGAATTACTTAGGTATTGCTTGTATCGTGTAAGAACCTTTTACACGAATGCAAGACATCTTCAAGAAGATGAACGTGGCTCAATGCATTTCTATACAAATATCCAAGGAATGAAACTTAAAATCACTCCGCAATTAATCGGCGAAGTCCTTGGAATGGAATCCAACACATCGGGGATCAACTATTTGACGGGAAGAAGTTTGACGAATGCCTTGTGGCAAACTGTGATAGGAAAAATTTGTTTGGAAGGAACTGAATCAGCTGATGGGAAAAGTGTAAAATCCAAACATCTTCGACTGGAGTACCGATTTCTTAATTTCATCACATGTTACAACATTCTTCCTAACATGCAGACCAAGTTAGTGAGATGGGATAGAATGCTGTTTTTATATCTCATAGGTCATCCCTCTGAGGCTGTAGGATTGAACATGAACATCCCCTACATAATTTGGAATAGAATGTCAAGGTATGTTGTGCATCCTCATCCTTCTGAGCGACTTCCATTTCCATTAATCATCATGAGGATCTTGCAAAAGTTTGAAATTGATATAAGCTCGACATCATATCAACACTGTTGGGGGATGATAGATGAGTCAACGATTGTGAAGCCACTTCACAAATTACCACATGTTACTCCAACACCCTCCACTGGAAAGAAACCTTGTGTCGGCACCTCTGCCTCACCGTCTCAACAAGCACCCGGCGCGGATGATCAAGCATCGGTAACTTCGATTTTCAAGCAACAACAGCGACTATCTTTTCAACAAGTGCAAATCACCAAAGAGCAGAGGCGAATCTCCGAAGAACTCGAGATAATCACAGCATCCCAAATCACATTAACTAAGACGGTCTCGTCAATAAAGAAGTTAATGCAGAAAACGTTCTCAAAAATGGGATACATCACCTCGGATGACTCAGATTCAGATGTTTGAATCGTTTTTCTAATAATTCTCTTGTGCAGGAACTTCATTTTTTTTTACTTTTTTTGTGCAGGTCTTTTAAGTTTTAGTTTTTAGTTTTTAGTTCTCAAACTTGAACTGTTAACCATTCTCTCCATTTTGGTAATTTTTTGGCTAACTTCTGTGACAAAAATGGGGAGAGAGAAGTATAAACAATGATACTATGATACAATGGTTACTGAGAAAACTTGAAACTATAGAGGTAAGTATAACCTCAACTTGAAAGGTAAGTAGAACTTCAACTTTCGGTTTTCATTTGTGTTTGAGTGCATGCCTCGACTAACTATTCGACTAACTATTTGTGCATGTAATATAACTAACAAGTTGATGTTCACTAACATGACATTTGGTTTTTGATTGCATAGAAGATATGTTGGTGTTTTAACTATGATCAGTTTACATATCTGAATGTATAAATGGCATGGTAAGTATAAATGAGTATAAACTTCATCTCTGTATGTGGTTTTTGAATGATATAAAATTCTTGAGGTATCTAACGATTTCTTTTGTCAAGAATGATTTCTTTTGCAGAGAGTACAGATGTCTAAGTTTAGAGTCTGTTTTAGGAGTTTAACTCATGTATTTTATTTTGGATCTCCATTGTAAATTTTTGTTGTATGGTGATAGCAACAAAAATATCTTTTTGAATTTTCTTGAGTGGATCTATGTTTTGTCACGAAACCGCCAAAGGGGGAGATTGTTACGGAATTTGAGTTGGCGTATTTCGTGAATTCGGCTAAGTCTTGAAGATTGAAGGTAAAGGAAGTTGGATCATATAACTCAATCTCAAGAAAGAAGAATTCAAAAGGATCAGGTATGTTTAACTTAATATCTTTGGTGATCCGAATACTTCTTATAGTGTAGAAACACTTGGATGGTTTTGTTATTGCATAAATATCAAAAACTGGACATGGGACATGTTCAGGATCCGGATCAGACTGTTCGATCCGGATCCCGAAGGTGGTTCGTTCATACACCAGTTCAATCCGGATCGTAGCTTCCCTTGATCCGGATCCCGAACACTGAGTTTACCATTTTATTTGAACGATCCGGATCAGGCTACTGCAATCCGGATCCCGAACGTTGATGTTTGGTAAACTGTATGAACGATCCGGATCAAGCACTCCGATCCGGATCCCGAACCTTCGTTTTTCTGGAATCTGTTTTTCTCGCTACTGCAATCCGGATCGCCGATCTCCGATCCGGATCGTCGTCATGAAAATTTCCAGAAAATGTTAGTTTTTGATCCTTATCTTTTTCCAAGGGTTTCTAACCTATAAATAGACCCTATGATTCTTTTTCTAGGGTTAGTCCAAAAAGTAGCCGTCATTATAAAATATCATCTTTTATACGGCCTAAGATCCACATATAGAGAAGAAAGGAAATCATAGATTCTATCTTATGTTTCTTCATCTATATTGATTGATTTGATTCTAGGTTTTCATACTCACATTTTGAGTTGAATCAAATCAATGAATACTTAGATGGTATTTCCGATCTATTTCTAATCTAAGTATTCGGCGGATCATCACCACCCAAAAACAACGATTTACCCCAAAATCGGCACGTGGACTCGCGTGGCCTTGTGGATTCAAGGTGCAACCGCTCTCGTGGATTCGGAGCGAGGTACGTTCGTGGATTCGAAGCGTGCTACTGGGTGAAGACCGTGGATTCGGTCGGACGTCGTGGACTCGACGTTGGACGCCATGGATTCGGCGTTGGACGCACATCGTGGATTCGAGAAGCGTCGTGGACCGAGCGGAGAAGATCAACTAGGAGCGTATGGAAAAGGTTGAGTCGTCTGTGAGTACGGTATATCACCTTGTACGTGTTTAATTCTAGTGGATTTCACCGTGTTATCGGTCCCGTGGTTTTTTACTCCGGTTTGGAGTTTTCCACGTAAAAATCTCTACGTGTTATTTATTTTTCCGCATTGGGTTTTTATATCGCAAATATTTTTTGAGTGTTTATGGTTTACACCTATTCACCCCCCTCTAGGTGTTTTTTCCCCTATTTAGATCCTATTATTCATATAACCCAACAAGAGATCCTATTATTCATATAACCCAACATCTATTACCTCAGCCCTACATTTGTTTCCTTAGGTTTCCAATTAATGTCAAATTACCAAAGAGTTTACAACAACTAAACTCACTCTTTTCATAAGTCCAAGAAAAGAACACCTTACTACCCCCAATTTTCGATGTGGAAATATAAGTTGAGGTTCAACTTGCAATAACTTCCATTGGAAACACCTTTACATGTTGAACCCAAAAGTAAACTTGTTCATCTTGCACCTAAGATTATACTCATCCCTTAAAATTAACCACCTCAAGTACACTTAACCACGAAATCACATAAAACCCTCAATTTACCACCTAAGCCATTACCAACTTACATGCAGATTTTCAGCAACAATGTACTGCAAATAGGACTAAAGATGACATATCAATTCCTATCCAAATTTCGAGAGTAAGGTATGAAATTGTTCCTCTTGAAGTGTAGAAGATAACTGAACTTGAAATTCATCATTTCATAAAGAGGAGAAAAAGATATCTCAATATTACTACATGCTGTCCAAAACTACACTCTGCACATAGAAGCTCAAAGATGGTAAAGTTTACCTTGATAGAAGCAAGAATCCCCCTTCCTTTTCAACATGAAAAATGTAGGTCTCTGAGTCTTGGTGCAATCCATACAAAAATGAGCCCAAAACTCCACTCCTTCAGTCCTAGGGAGCAAAAACACTGAACATTGCTTAAAACCACATCCAGAATCTCAGCTGTGCACAAAAGTCTCGGAAATGGCTCAATTTACCTATTTTAGAGTCCAAATTTGAAGTTCCAGAATATACAAAAATTGAATCTCTTTAAGTCCTGGAAATTTCCCAATAAAAACCAACTTGAAATTCCATTTGTACATCCCAGGGGAGTAAAAACACTAACCTCTGCTCAGAATCCTCCACAGAAAACAAGTGTCTCAAAGATTGCTATATTTACCTAGTTTAGAGCTCCAATTAGGTCCCATCTTCTATACAAAAGTTGTAGATCTTGAAGTTGTGAAGAGAACCCAGCAAGAATCACCCTGAAATTCCACTTCTACAGTTCTGGAGATCTTCGAGAAGAAAATGCGACGAAATGGTCAACTCCAATAGTGAACTTCAAGTTCCATTCATGGAGTTCTTGGGTGAAGAAGATGATGGAAAACCCCTTAATTTCCTTCACAACAGAGTGGAGATAGGCTAGGAATGTAAAAGAACCAATTTTCTATCCAATGGTGCAATTTATAGCCGCAAAATCCCCTTAAAATGCACCAAAGGTCCATCCAAACACACACACACACACACTCCACACTTCCTTGCACCAAATCCCGCGCAAGGCGGGTCGGACCATGCGTCCTACCGGGCGCCCGCGCTGCGACACGCCCGCAGGGACTCGCCCGCAGCGCGTGCCACGTGCGCGCAGCGCTGGCGTGCGGTGCACCGATCGCCCCAGCCTGCGCCGCGGGCCCGGTCTAGCGCCACATGCTCCCTCGCAGCGCACCGCGCTGGCGCATGCCCGTGCGCCCGCCTGGCGTGGACCCGGTGCACGCGCCGCCCCCTGCACCAGCGCTGCACTTGCCGGTGTACAGCCCGTACACCGACCCCCGTGAGCCGGTTGACACCTACAGTATGCACCCAAACTCTATTTTAACTCAAAAATATCCAGAAATAGTGTATTTCGCACAGTTTTTCGCCCTGAGTCCATTTTTCTCGTCCATTTGGCGAATCGAGGGTCCCGACATACCAAAAAAAGTATACTCAAAGCTCTCCAAACCATAACTGTACAACCACCGCACTTCAGTACATCTACTTTATGCAGTTTTTCGCACTGGATCTGAGTTTCGCGTCCTTTTCGCGCACCGACAACTCTAACACACCCAAAATGTGCCGACGAGCTACCAATCCACTAGTAACCCAACTCACAAAGATTTCGGTCTTCACAAAATTAATGAATACTTAGATGGTATTTCCGATCTATCTTTGATCTAAGTATTCGGCGGAATTTCACCACCAACAAACAACGATTTTGCCAAAAATCGACGCATGGACTCGCGTGGCCTTGTGGACTCAAGGTGCTACCGTTTCGTGGATTCGAAGCGAGGTGCGTTTGTGGATTCGAGACGTACTACTTGGTGGAGACCGTGGATTCGGTTGGACGCTGTGGATTCGGCGTTGAACGCAAATCGTGGATTCGAGGCGCGTTGCGGAGCGGGCGGAGAAGATCAACTAGGAGCGTATGGTAAAAGGTTGAGTCGTGTGAGTACGTTATATCACCTTTGTACGTGTTTAATCTTAGTAGATTTCACCGTGTGATCGGTCCCGTGGTTTTTTACTCCTGGATTGGAGTTTTTCACGTAAAATCTCTACATGTTATTTACTTTTCCGCATTGGGTTTTTATTACGCAAAGATTTTGGAGTGTTTATTGTTTACACCTATTCACCCCCCCTCTAGGTGGTTTTTTCCCTATTCAGATCCATATTTAACATAACCCACAAAACACTTCCCTTCAAGAGAAGAATGAGCATTTCGAGAAGGAATATATTAAATTGGTGGATAAAGCTAATTACTTCTTGAAGCTCTATTTCGAGGCTCGGCAAGAAAAATTGGAGATGACGAAGACCATATTCCAACTTAAAAAAGATTTGAAGAAATTTTCATCAGGAAGGAGTAAGTTGGACAAGTTGCTTGGTCTTGGTCAAACAAATCGTTTGTGTCACGCCCCGGGGTCGAAACTGCGCCCCGGGCTCGCCAACAGATCCGCCGCCCATACGGGATGCCCCGTATAGACGTAGCGACTAACCTGCAAGAAACATCTATACTAGCAGATATCAGAGCTGAAATAGTAAAAGCTAAAGTAAAAGACATAAAATAAAACTACCTCTCACAAATATACAAACCAACCTCACCAAAAAATACAAAGTCTCTCCCAAAAGCAGAAAAGAAAGGTACAACTCGATACCTCACTACAAAGTCACTCAACATAACACACGCCAAAATAGTATAGCTGGGGTACAACTACTCTCACTCAGAGTATGACGGGAAGGGATCTATCTCGCGACTCCCCTACCTCGGTCAGAAGGAGCTGGATCAGCAACTGGAGCAGCAGGAACCGGAGCAGAAGTCCCTGGGGAGAAGACACCACGACGGGTGTGAGAACTATATCCCACAGTAGTTCTCAGTGGGTGCCGCCAACAAGCCCGACGGTCTGCCCACTAAGTCTACTAGAGGCAATAAAGTAACATATGCAGTGCTGTAAGGAAAGCTGGGAAAAGTAACTCTACAACTACTATGCCTCTATCTAGATGCTCAAAGTGTGGAACAGAAAGAACATGATGCCACAACTAAGTCTCATCTCTGATCACCCAATCTAAACTGACTACCACAACGGGTCCAGTCAAACCTGCGCCAACCTACTGCCGTTACGTCCCGGAGGAGCGGACTTACGTAGGGCGTCAATGACTGCCAAAACTGGCTCAGCCAGAGGGACGGTATCCGTGACTGCCAAAACTGGCTCAGCCAGAGGGACGGTATCCGTGACTGCCAAAACTGGCTCCGCCAGAGGGATACAACATCGACAAGTCGCGATACCAAAGTGCAGACCCACCCCGGACGTGGCACTCGAGGGGAGCGACCCCAACGAGGACAAAGGTATCCGCGCACTCTGTCGAGTGGCACTACAGGCTAAGATCCAAATCCTCCATCAACAAGATCGGCTAAAACCAACAAAACACTGTCTCACTCACAGGCTAGAGAACTACACAGCTGGGACTCACTGTCACTCAGACGGCTCCCAAGGAACCCAGATCTACAACCACTGCCTCAACAGGCCAAACAGGCCGAACATCGCATCCACTGCGAACCACTGCCTCAACAGGCCAAACATCGCATCCACAGCGAACAACTGCCTCAACAGGCCAAACACACTGGCTGGAGATACTCCACAGCTGGGACCCACTGTCACTCTGATGGCTCCCAAAGAACCCAGATCTATCATCACTATCACTCTCCCAAAGAAAGCTGATCTATAGACTGCAATCAACTCCACTCGGTCCCCAGACATGAGTGCAAATGCATCCCACAACCACCCGACCTCCCAGCCCACAACCCGGGCGAGAAAACTAAGTCCAGAAATGATAAGCATAATAAGTGATGTGGGAATGTCTAGAGCAATAAAGAAACCTAGCCCAAGTTGAAGTTTTCTACAGTCTGGCTGAATATGATACATATGACAGGGGTGCTAGGTCAAGTTCCAAAGTTTAATAATTAGCATGTTGTAGGAATCCCAATGAGATCATAAAATTCGACAACTAATATATAAGAGTACAAACATACAGTTTTCACATGCTTTTCAATTCATTTACTAGCATGCATGCTCCTACACTCATAGAATTAGCATGCAGTCCATAGATTTTGTAAGCAAGGTCACCCACCTGAACGCGCTAACTGTCCGGGGTCGTACAGCCAAGAAAGCCCAGAAACAGTCAAATCACAAAATCCACCAAGCCAACAACACGGTAGCAGTGCTCACAATCTCCTGGGTACAAAACATATTCCAAGATTACACTTTAATCCACACAATTTCAAGTTCCCAAAAATCTGTGATGAACAGTCCCTTAAACACGAAAATTCCACCTGAAAAACATCCTCCAAAAATTCCAATAAAAATATGACGGCGATCCTCGCGAAGAGTAGATGTCGATAGAGTCCTGAACCGTCGAAATCCGATGTCTGCATGAGGAGATAAAAATCCGACAAGCAGGTGCTGTCCAAATTTACCCTCAGCCGCAAAGGGGGTTAAAAACGTACCCAAAACCCCAATAAAAGCTCAAATCCCGAGAAAGCGACCAACACGAAATTTGTAAATCTACCTCTCGTGAAACCTTCACTGTAGAAATTGTCCAAAAAAATCGTCGGGGTAGCTCTGTAGACCTCCCAGACTGAAGTGCGACGAAAATGGGCCTCCAACAGTAAATCGTCGCTCCGCACTACGATGCAGAAGTCGCCGTCGTCGCGGCCTCCAAAAATCTTGAGCTTCCACCAAAAGATGCACAAGAGGGAGAGAAGGAAATTTGGTTGAGGACTCCAGAGCTAAAAGCTTCGGGAAAAGCCTCAAAATGGAAGCTAAGGAGGCCTATTTATAGGCCTCACCCGAAATCAGCCCAAAAAAGCAATTCAACAGGTTTCGGGCCGAAACTTTCGGGCGCCCGAAAGTTTCGGGCGGCTACAGTGTTGGGCCGGCCCAACACTGTTCACGCCCGAACGCACCAAATGATGCCACGTGTCCCGCCGAACAGGAAACAGCGGTGTGGGCCACTCTATGGCTGCCACGTGTCCCGCCGAACAGGAAACAGCGGTGCGGGACCAATCGCTGCCCGCCACGTGTCCACACTCCGCACAGTAAGGCGGTTTGCGCCCGCCAATGAGCGGGCACCACGTGTCCTCCCGGCTGACCCGCCGACCAATCGCCTCACGCGCCGGTCGCGCGACGTGGCTCCACGTGCGCACGCAGCCCGAGGCGCCGGCCACGCGTCCCGTGCACCGCGCCTGCTGCGCCCGCGAATCAGAGGGTGACACGTGTCCCCTGCACCCGGTCCACGCATTCCACTTTGGGATTCCGTGGACTGCGCCGCATGCACCGACCAACCGGAGGCTGCCACGTGTCCCCGCCTTGGTCCATGCACCGCCGCGCTCACCCGATAGACCGCGCGCCCTGAGCCCGCCAACCAGGCGGTGCCACGTGTCCGTGCGCCGGGTCTGTGCACCCAGCCGCGCTGCTCTGTGGACCGCATGCTAAAAGCCGGCCAATGACAGGCTGCCACGTGTCAGCCGGCGGTATACGGCCCCTCCCATGCACCAGAAACCAATAAAAACTTCCGGGAGTCCGTTTTTTGCCTTCCGGACTCAGAAACAAACAAGCAAGTAGCCGTTTTCAAGCGTTTTTCCGTGCTGAATCCATTTCCGACCTCTGTTTGGCCTAATTCTTGTCAAAAACTTCGGCAAACCTAGCCGAAGCCCAACACAGCTAACAAAATCTCTCAGGGTCCATCTGTGGCATCCCATTGATGCACCATGGGCCAGATACACCAACACTAGGTGTTCTAACAGTGGATTCATCGGAAGAACGTTGCATGGGAACCAGGGCCACTACATCCTCCCCCACTAAAAGGAAGTTTCGTCCCCGAAACAAAGTAAAGTAAGACAGGCGTACCTCAACTGGAAGTCTCGAACAGAATGGGGGGTAGGCATCTCTCATCTCTGTCTCTAGCTCCCATGTAGCCTCACGCTCCTCGTGATTGCTCCACAAGATCTTCACATACGGAATGGCCCGGTTGCGCAATTCCCTCAACTCGGCAGGTGTCATCCTATAAGGTGCCTTTGAGATTGGTGCGGTTCCTGGTAACACATCAATCACAAACTCTAACTCCCTCTCCGACGGCATAGTTGTCAACTCAGGGGAAAACGCATCTGGGAACCCGCGGACGACAGGAATATCCTTGAGTCCCAGTGCCACCGCAGGCACCTCCACAATTGTCGCCAAGAAAGCGGTGCAGCCTCTACTCATCATCCGCCTGGCCCTCGCCGAAGAAATCGTCATCGCAAAGACGGTGCTCTGGCAGCCACTGAAAATGAACCCCTCCTGTCCAGGCTCGCGGAGGGTCACCGTCCTCTCTCTGCAGTCTATGGTAGCATAGTACCTCGACAACCAGTCCATACCAAGCACAACATCGAAATCCTGGAGCTGCCGCAAGACAAGCAAGTCTACCGGCAAAATCCAGGATCCCAACTGCACAGGGCAATCCCTACAATACTCCTCGACATGCAAGACATGATCTGGAATCTGAACCTCTAATGCATGCGATAAAGAAACTACCTCTATACCATGTAGGGATGCAAATGCTCTACTGATAAATGAATGCGATGCACCGGTATCAAAAAGAGTACGAGTACGAACTGCAGAAATCAAAATAGTACCTGCGACGACATGCTCCGCTGCTGTAGAATCCTCAACCTGAGCGGCATAGACTCGACCGCTAGGCGCTGGGGGACGTCGCTCTGGCTGTCGCGAAGACGATGAAGCAAAATCTGGCCCACCGTAGGCCGCCGAAGGTCCTGCCGACTGATGAGGAACAAAGGGTGCAGAAGCTGAGGAAGGAGCTGGATAACCTGCTCTGGGGCACGCCCTCAGGAAGTGACCGGTCTGTCCACAACGGAAACATCGGTCCTGCCTCTGCGGGCACTGGGTCGGTAGGTGCGGTCCTCCACAAATGATACATCGGTCAGGGCGTGGCTGCCGTGAAGTCTGCTGCTGCTGCGAAGACTGCTGCGGCCGAGGTGGTCGACGCTGCTGCTGCTGAGACTGACGAGACGCCTCTGATCTCTGCCTACTCGACTGCCCCCCCTCCAACGGTGCCAGGCGCTTCGCCCCAGGAGTCACTACGGGGGCTGGAGTCACCTCTGCCATCACTGCCTCTCAACTCTCCACATAAAGTGCCTGCTCCATCGAGGCCTCCAAAGTCTGTAATCTGCGGGAGCGAATGAACTGATAGATGTCCCGACGCAACCCTCTCTCAAACATGTAGATCCTGTGGGTCTCATCTCTGGCCACGTGGGGCATAGAAGCTAACAGCCGATTGAAATCGGCTATGTACATGTGTACGGGCCTATCACCCTGGCGGAGACTCCTCAGCTGCTCCTCCAAACTCTGCCGAACACTCTCAGGAAAGAAGGCCCTAAGAAGCATACTGCGAAACTCTACCCATGAGAGAAGCTGTGTCCCAGGCGGACCAGCTAGTCGCACTTGCCGCCACCAGGCCTCGGCGTAGCTCTCCAAAAAGTGAGTAGCCAACAGAACTCGAAACCTCTCATCAAAAAAAAGGCTCTCGAAATGGCGCTCCATTGCCATAATCCAAGACTCAGCCGCCCACGGCTCAGCACTCATACCCGAAAAGCGGGGTGGATCAAACTGGCGGAGCCTCATCAATAGATCCACCACCTCCCGCTGCTCTGTCAAAGTCAACCATCCCGTCGTCCCAGACGGTGGCCTACTAGAAACCGGCTCAACCGGAACTGCCGGTGCAGGCT
The DNA here is from genome assembly GCA_029204045.2 of Tillandsia leiboldiana. Taxonomy (NCBI): domain Eukaryota; kingdom Viridiplantae; phylum Streptophyta; class Magnoliopsida; order Poales; family Bromeliaceae; genus Tillandsia; species Tillandsia leiboldiana. Next base: position 10,384,693 of record CM055061.1, read on the forward strand.
GCACAACAGGGGGCGCCATAACAGGCGAAGAAGGCACCGGCGAACTCTCAGGGGGTGCTACAGTCGGTTGTGCCCTCTGCTCCATCATGAGCATCAACCGACCCACTGCCTCCTCCTGGCGTCGAGACGCCTCAGCCAACAGTGCCATCTGAGCACGGAGCTCCTGAACCTCGCTCTGCTGTCCCCGCCCCGAGTCCTCCTGCTCGGGCTCAGAGGACGAAGGCTGCGAACGCGTCACCATCGAGCGTCGAGGAGGCATCCCCACCTGAGGGCAGAGCAAACAATCAGAAGCCAAATCAACACTTGACCCAATCAAGCGAAAGTCAAAAGGCATGTCCCCCTTCCCGTAGTACTATGTTGTCTGCAGCCAACATAATTGCCACCGAAGGAAGACATGTCAATCACTCATCCCAATCCGCTCGGGAGAGTTAGAAACCCAAATCAGGACTCTCGCTAAAAATCACGGCTCTCACGTGAGTCATCCTAGGGTCCAACCACAAGCCTAGGGATCCTAAGTTCTCAAAGACCTACATCCTAGGCTCTGATACCACTCTAATCTGTCACGCCCCGGGGTCGAAACTGCGCCCCGGGCTCGCCAACAGATCCGCCGCCCATACGGGATGCCCCGTATAGACATAGCGACTAACCTGCAAGAAACATCTATACTAGCAGATATCAGAGCTGAAATAGTAAAAGCTAAAGTAAAAGACATAAAATAAAACAACCTCTCACAAATATACAAACCAACCTCACCAAAAAATACAAAGTCTCTCCCAAAAGCAGAAAAGAAAGGTACAACTCGATACCTCACTACAAAGTCACTCGACATTACACACACCAAAATAGTACAGCTGGGGTACAACTACTCTCACTCAGAGTATGACGGGAAGGGATCTATCTCGCGACTCCCTTACCTCGGTCAGAAGGAGCTGGATCAGCAACTGGAGCAGCAGGAACCGGAGCAGAAGTCCCTGGGGAGAAGACACCACGACGGGTGTGAGAACTATATCCAACAGTAGTTCTCAGTGGGTGCCGCCAACTTGCCCGACGGTCTGCCCACTAAGTCTACTAGAGGCAATAAAGTAACATATGCAGTGCTATAAGGAAAGCTGGGAAAAGTAACTCTACAGCTACTATGCCTCTATCTAGATGCTCAAAGTGTGGAACAAAAAGAACATGATGCCACAACTAAGTCTCATCTATGATCACCCAATCTAAACTGACTGCCACAACAGGTCCAGTCAAACCTGCGCCAACCTACTGCCGTTACGTCCCGGAGGAGCGGACTTACGTAGGGCGTCCATAACTGCCAGAACTGGCTCAGCCAGAGGGACCGTATCCGTGACTGCCAAAACTGGCTAAGCCAGAGGGACGGTATCCGTGACTGCCAAAACTGGCTCAGCCAGAGGGATAAAACGTCGACAAGTCGCGATACCAAAGTGCAGACCCACCCCGGACGTGGCACTCGAGGGGAGTGACCCCAACGAGGACAAGGGTATCCGCGCACTCTGTCGAGCTGGCACTGCAGGCTAAGATCCAAATCCTCCATCAACAAGATCGGCTAAAACCAACAAAATACTGTCTCACTCACAGGCTAGAGAACTACACAGCTGGGACTCACTGTCACTCAGACGGCTCCCAAGGAACCCAGATCTACAACCACTGCCTCAACAGGCCAAACAGGCCGAACATCGCATCCACTGCGAACCACTGCCTCAACATGCCAAACATCGCATCCAAAGCGAACAACTGCCTCAACAGGCCAAACACACTGGCTGGAGATACTCCACAGCCGGGACCCACTGTCACTCTGATGGCTCCCAAAGAACCCAGATCTACCATCATTATCACTCTCCCAAAGAAAGCTGATCTATAGACTGCTATCAACTCCACTCGGTCCCCAGACACGAGTGCAAATGCATCCCACAACCACCCGACCTCCCAGCCCACAACCCGGGCGAGAAAACTAAGTCCAGAAATGACAAGCATAATAAGTGATGTGGGAATGTCTAGAGCAATAAAGAAACCTAGCCCAAGTTGAAGTTTTCTACAGTCTGGCTGAACATGATACATATGACAGGGGTGCTAGGTCAAGTTCCAAAGTTTAATAATTAGCATGTTGTAGGAATCCCAATGAGATCATAAAATTCGACAACTAATATATAAGAGTACAAACATACAGTTTTCACATGCTTTTCAATTCATTTACTAGCATGCATGCTCCTACACTCATAGAATTAGCGTGCAGTCCATAGATTTTGCAAGCAAGGTCACCCACCTGAACGCGCTAACTGTCCGGGGTCGTACAGCTAAGAAAGCCCAGAAACAGTCAAATCACAAAATCCACCAAGCCAACAACACGGTAGCAGTGCTCACAATCTCCTGGGTACAAAACATATTCCAATATTACACTTTAATCCACACAATTTCAAATTCCCAAAAATCTGTGATGAACAGTCCCTTAAACACGAAAATTCCACCTGAAAAACATCCTCCAAAAATTCCAATAAAAATATGACAGCGATCCTTGCGAAGAGTAGATGTCGATAGAGTCCTGAACCGTCGAAATCCGATGTCCGCATGAGGAGATAAAAATCCGACAAGCAGGTGCTGTCCAAATTAACCCTCAGCCGCAAAGGGGGTTTAAAACGTACCCAAAACCCCAATAAAAGCTCAAATCTAGAAAAAGCGACCAACACAAAATTTGTAAATCTGCCTCCCGTGAAACCGTCGCCGTAGAAATCGTCCAAAAATATCTTTGGGGTAGCTCTGTAGACCTCCTAGACTGAAGTGCGACGAAAATGGGCCTCCAACAGTAAATCGTCGCTCCGCACTACAATGCAGAAGTCGCCGTCGTCGCGGCCTCCAAAAATCCTGAGCTTCCTCCAAAAGATGCACAAGAGGGTGAGAAGGAAATTTGGTTAAGGACTCAGGAGCTAAAAGCTTCGGGAAAAGCCTCAAAATGGAAGCTAAGGTGGCCTATTTATAGGCCTCACCCGAAATCAGCCCAAAAAAGCAAGTCAACAGGTTTCGGGCCCAAAATTTCGGGCGCCCGAAAGTTTCGGGCGGCTACAGTGTTGGGCCGGCCCAACACTGTTCACGCCCGAATGCACCAAATGATGCCACGTGTCCCGCCGAACAGGAAACAACGGTGTGGGCCACTCCATGGCTGCCACGTGTCCCGCCGAACAGGAAACAGCGGTGCGGGACCAATCGCTGCCCGCCACGTGTCCACACACCGCACAGTAAGGCGGTTGGCGCCCACCAATGAGCGGGTGCCACGTGTCCTCCCGGCTGACCCGCCGACCGGTCGCCGCACGCGCCGGTCGCGCGACGTGGCTCCACATGCGCACGCAGCCCGAGGCGCCGGCCACGCGTCCCGTGCACCGCGCCAGCTGCGCCCGCGAATCAGAGGGTGACACGTGTCCCCTGCACCCGGTCCACGCATTCCACTTTGGGATTCCGTGGACCGCGCTGCGTGCACCGACCAACCGGAGGCTGCCACGTGTCCCCGCCTTGGTCCATTCACCGCCGCGCTCACCTTATAGACCGCGCGCCCTGAGCCCGCCAACCAGGCGGTGCCACGTGTCCGTGCGCCGGGTCTGTGCACCCAGCCGCGCTGCTCTGTGGACCGCGCGCTAAAAGTCGGCCAATGACAGGCCGCCACGTGTCAGCCGGTGGTCTACGGCCCCTCCCATGCACCAGAAACCAATAAAAACTTCCGGGAGTCCGTTTTTGGGCATCCGGACTCATAAACAAACAAGCAAGTAGCCATTTTCAAGCGTTTTTCCGTGCTGAATCCATTTCTGACCTCTATTTGGCCTAATTCTTGTCAGAAACTTCGGCAAACCTAGCCGAAGGCCAACACAGCTAACAAAATCTCTCAGGGTCCATCTGTGGCATCCCATTGATGCACCATGGGCCAGATACACCAACACTAGGTGTTCTAACAGTGGATTCATCGGAAGAACGTTGCATGGGAACCAGGGCCACTACAGTTTGGGCCTTGTGTTACAGAATTTGTGTTGGCGTATTTCGTGAAATTGATTAAGTCTTGAAGATTGAAGATGAAGAAGTTTGGATCATATACCTCAATCTCAAGAAAGAAGAATTCAAAAGGATCAGGTACGTTTAACTAAATATTTTTGGTGATCCGAATACTTCTTATAGTATAGAAACACTTGGATGAATTTTTAATTGCATAAAAATCAAAAACTGGACATACTACATGTTCAGAGTCCGGACCTGACATTACAGTCCGGACCCCGAACATAGGATAGTTCATGCGCAATTCCAGTCCGGACCTTGGTCACTTCAGTCCGGACCCCGAACGTGGAATTTGCAGGAATTGCATGAACAGTCCGGACCGTGGAAATTACAGTCCGGACCCCGAAGGTATGTTTTTCTGGAAAAAGTCTGTTTCGCTACGAGAGTCCGGACAGCCATAATTCCTGTTCGGACCGTCGTCCTGTAAAATTGCAGAAAAGGTTAGTTTTTGATTCTTATCCTCTTCCAACGGTTTCTAACCTATAAATAGACCATATGATTCATTTTTTAGGGTAGATCCGTATACGACCGAAATAGAAAAATCCACATATAGAGAAGAAAGGAAATAATGAGAATAAATCTATGTTTCTTCATCTATATTGATTAATTTGATTCTAGGTTTTCAAACTCAGATTTTGAGTAGAATCAAATTAATGAATACTTAGATGGTATTTCCGATCTATTTCTAATCTAAGTATTCGGCGGATCATCACCACCCAAAAACAACGATTTTCCCAAAATCGGCGCGTGGACTCGCGTGGCCTTGTGGATTCAAGGTGCAACCGCTCTCGTGGATTCGGAGCGAGGTACGTTCGTGGATTCGAGACGTGCTACTGGGTGAAGACCGTGGATTCGGTCGGACGTCGTGGATTCGACGTTGGACGCCGTGGATTCGGCGTTGGACGCAAATCGTGGATTCGAGGAGCGTTGCGGAGCGAGCGGAGAAGATCTACTAGGAGCCTATGGAAAAGGTTGAGTCGTAAGTGAGTACGGTATATCACCTTGTACGTGTTTTAATTCTAGTGGATTTCGCCGTGTTATCAGTCCCGTGGTTTTTCACTCCGGTTTGGAGTTTTCCACGTAAAAATCGTGCGTGTTATTTTTTTCATTTCCGCATTGGGTTTTATTGCTCAACGATTTTTGAGTGTTTACGGTTTACACCTATTCACCCCCCTCTAAGTATTTTTTCCCCTATTTAGATCCAATTAATCATAACCCAACAAGTGGTATCGGAGCGGGAATAGGGTTGTAAACGATGGTTGAAGGTGGAAACATCAACAGACCCCCGTTCTTCGATGGAACAAATTATGCCTACTGAAAAGTACGAATGAAAGCCTTTTTAATTTCCATCGACGAACGGGTGTGGCAATCAATCGAGTTAGGATGGTCTAATCCAACTGAAATTATTGCTGATGTTCGCACCATCAAACCTAGGTCGAAATGGACCAAGGAAGAGGTTGATGTATCTTCTTACAATGGCAAAGGAATTAACGCTTTATTTAATGCCTTGTCACAAACGGAATTCTCTCGCGTCTCGGCATGTGAGACTGCGAAAGAAATCTGGGATGTTCTTCAAGTTACACATGAGGGAACTAACCTTGTGAAGATTCAAAAACTGTAAATGCTTACGAGCAGATTTGACTCTATTTTCATGGCAGAAAATGAATCATTCACAGACTACTATACACGATTGCAAGACATCGTGAATTCATGTGCTAACTTGGGAGAGAAAATTCCAGAATTTAAAATTGTAAGAAAAATTCTAAGAACTCTTCCTGAAAGATTTCGTTCCAAGGTTACGGCCATTGAAACTATTAAACATCCGGACGAAATCCGTGTAGAAGAATTAGTTGGTTGTTTACAAACTTATGAAATGACATTTCCTACTAACTATTCTTCGGGAAAAGCATCCTCTTCTAAGTCTTCAGGTTTTGCGTTGAAAACAACAAAAGAAGAAGACGCGGATTCATCCTCCTCAGACGACGACGAGAACCTATCTATGGAGGACTTTGAGACGCAGCTTGCTCTCTTGACAAGAAAGTTTCGCCGAAGTTTTCGAAGGGGTAATTCAAGTAAAACTCCATCCTTCGGAAAGTGGAAGAAAGGCAATGGTTTTTCAAGCCAAAAGTCAAGAAAGCAAGAAAGTTTTTCAAAGGATAAGAAAAGCTCAGAGGGACAAGTCCAATGCTTCAAGTGCCGAGGGTACGGCCATATCTCAACGGAGTGTCCAAATAAGAATCCGTCAAAGAAGAAAGCGATGCAAGCCGTCACTTGGGATGACACCTCAACGTCAAATGAGTCATCTTCAAGTGATGAAGAGAATAACGCAACGGCGTTCCACGCGTCCACATCTTCACCCTTCATGTGCTTAATGGCAAGTACATCCGATTCATTGTCCAACTCCTCCCAGGTTGAAAAAACTGCAACGGACGACGAATCGAGTAACTCTGAAGGTGAAGATTTTGCTCTAGCCTACTATAAACTTTTGAGTGATTCAAAGAAACTGGCTAAGCAAAACAAGGGGTTGAGAGAGAGATTGCAGGATCTCGAAGAAGAAGTAAAAAGGGCAACTTCTCTCTCGACCGGTCTTGAAGTGGAAAGGGATAACCTGATAAAAGCAAATGCTTCACTTCAAGAGAAAAATGAGCATTTTGAGAAGGAACATGTAAAAATGATTGATAAAGCTGGTTACTTCTTGAAGCTCTATACCGAGGCCCGACAGGAGAAAATGAAAATGACGAAGACCATTTTCCAACTAAAAAATAATTTAAAGCGTTTTTCTTCTGGAAGGAGCAAGTTGGATAAGATGCTTGGTCTTGGTCAAACAAACCGATTCGGCCTCGGATACACTCAAACTGGCGACAGTCCTAGTTCGAGTGGAACAGTTTTTGTGCCCCAGTCGGTAACTCCTCCTCCGACGACGGAAATCACTGTATACAACGACAACAACCCTACCTCACCCTCTTCAGGATCGTCAAGAACAAAGGTATGTTTTCGTTGTGGTTATGCAGGGCACATTAGAAGAAATTGCAAGATGGGAGCAAAACGATCAACTCCAGCGCCTCTTGCAATAACTACCAAAAAGGCGATTCCCCGGAAATCAAAAAAAAAAATTTCAAAGGAAAGGAGCCTTGGTAGTTCACCTCGCAAGACGATGTCAAGCAATGAATCAAACAAGACGCTTTCACCAAGGAGAATAACTTCACGAACATTACCGACGCAGTCCAAAAAGGTTTGGGTTCGCAAAGGTGAAATCTTCCCTTGTCTTGTTGTTCATACTTCTTTACATGCTTGTGACAACTCGTCTTGGTATCTGAATAGTGGGTGTTCCCGTCACATGACCGGTGACAAAAACTGTTTTCAAATTTTAGAGAAAATCTCCGGAGGACATGTTGTTTTCGGAGACGGTCGTTCTTCTAAAATTGTTGGAAAAGGAACAATCGCTATTCCAGAAGGCCCCGTTTTGAACAATGTTTTATTTGTTGAAGGCCTAAAGGCTAACCTCATTAGTATAAGTCAACTTTGTGACAATGGTTTCTCAGTTAATTTTTCTTCTGAAGAATGTATTATAACTGATAAGGACCATGTATTCTTTTTGAAAGGGGTTAGATCTCAAAATAATTGCTATGTTGTTTCAAACAAAATTTCTAAAAAATGCAACCTAGTTTCTTTGGATAATGAAACTCTTTGGCATGAAAGGCTAGGTCACATAAATTTTAAAGAACTAGCAAGGATTTCAAATAAAGACGTGGTTAAGGGGGTTCCTAAACTTTCATTTAAGAAAAACATTGTGTGTGGTGGTTTTCAAAAGGGAAAACAATCAAGGGCTGCACACACAGAACTTGAACCACGTTGGTACCAATCGGCCCTTGGAATTACTACACATGGATTTAATGGGGCCGACTCGTCAACCATCTTTGGGAGGTAAATGGTATATTTTTTTTTTGGTTGATGATTTCTCTAGGTATTCATGGGTAACATTTTTAAAAGAGAAAGCGGATACTTTTGACTCTTTTCATGAGATTTGTCATCGTATTATGATTGAAAGAAATGAAAAGACCGTTCGTGTTCGAAGTGATAGAGGTGGAGAATTCATTAATTCTAAATTCATTGATTTTTGCACTTCCACTGGCATAAAACATGAATTCTCAGCACCCTATACACCTCAGCAGAATGGTGTAGTCGAGCGCAAAAACGGGATTGTTCAAGAGATGGCACGTGTGATGCTTCATAGCCAGAATTTACCGTTATATTTTGGGCTGAAGCTGTGAACACCGCCGTCTATGTAATTAATCGAGTGTATTTGCGCCCGGGAACTTTAAATACACCATATGAGCTGTGGTTTTGTAGAAAACCAAATATCAAATATTTTCGTATCTTTGGGAGTCGTTGTTACATTTTACATGACCGCGAAAATCTTGGAAATTTTGACTCTCGAAGTGATGAAGGGATTTTCATGGGTTATTCTACAAACAGTAGAGCATATCGGGTATTTAACTTGGAATCTAAAACGATGGTAGAATCTATAAATGTTAAAGTAGATGAAGCTTTTCACTTTGCATCTGATAAATCTACCCCTGATATGTCCCTAGATGATGATTCTCCTGCAAATGCATCTTCTCATAATAATTCTTCCGATAATGTTGATGCATCTAATGGCTCTTCAAGTTTATATGATGTGCAGAAATTATCACATGTACCTCCGAGTACTCCGTTACCTCAAACGTTACGCATCTCCAAGGATAATCCAGAGTCTAACATTATTGGAGACCCACACGAAGGAGTCAGGACTCGGAGACAGTTGATTTGTGGAGTCGCTTGTTACGTCTCCATGATCGAGCCAAAGAACATCGATGAAGCTCTTCAGGATGACTACTGGATTGAAGCAATGCAGGAAGAGCTCCATCAGTTCGAACGAAATAAAGTCTGGGAATTAACGAAGCCTCCAAAGCAACACAACGTGATTGGTACTAAATGGATTTTCAAGAATAAGAAAAACGAGGATGGTACCATCATCAGGAACAAAGCACGTCTAGTTGCTCAAGGCTATTCTCAAATTGAAGGTATAGACTTTGATGAAACGTTCGCCCCGGTAGCTAGACTCGAGTCAATTCGTATTTTATTCGCTATTGCTTGTCATTTTAAAATAAAACTCTTTCAAATGGACGTTAAGAGCGCGTTTTTAAATGGGTTTTTAAACGAGGAAGTTTATGTGGCTCAACCGAAAGGTTTTGTAGACTATAAACAACCTAACCATATTTTTCGTTTGAAAAAGGCTCTTTACGGTCTAAAACAAGCACCGCGAGCGTGGTACGAAAGGTTGACAAAGCACCTATTAGAAAAGGGCTATACTTGAGGGGGAGCTGACCGGACTCTCTTTGTGAAGCATTATCAGGATAACTTCATTATGGCACAAATCTATGTCGATGACATTATATTTGGGGCAACAAGAGATAATGAGGCTTCTAAATTCGCGAAAACCATGGAAAGAGAATTTGAGATGTCCATGATGGGTGAACTGACTTACTTCCTTGGATTGCAAGTGAGACAAAATGAAGAAGGCATTCATCTTTGTCAATCCAAGTATGCACTGGAGTTGGTCAAGAAGTTTGATTTAGAAAATTCTAAAGACTTTCCAACTCCAATGGGAACTAGCAACAAGGGATTAGGAAGTGAATCTCTTAGTGAGAATGTAGACGAGAAGCTTTAATCGCAGCATGATTGGAAGTCTACTTTATCTCACGGCTAGTCGCCCGGACATATCCTTTAGTGTTGGGATTTGCGCGAGATATCAATCAGCACCAAAGGAGGATCACCTGAAAGCGGTGAAAAGGATCATCCGGTATGTCAAAGGAACCGTAAATTTCGGAATTTGGTATCCTATGGGAACAAGTCTTGACATTGTAGGGTATTCAGATGCCGATTGGGCAGGATCTGTGGATGATCGGAAAAGTACGAGTGGTGCATGTTTTTATCTTGGCCATTGCCTAGTTGAGTGGCATAGTAAAAAGCAAAACTGCATTGCACTCTCAACTGCCGAAGCGGAATATATTTCAGCGGGTAGTTGTTCAACCCAACTCATTTGGATAAAAAGTGTGTTGAGCGACTTCCGGATTTCAGCAACTTCGGTAATCATTCTTTGTGACAACACAAGTGCTATAAACATTTCCAAAAACCCTGTGTTGCACTCAAGAACAAAACACATTGAGCTTATATATCATTTTCTAAGAGAGCTAGTTGAATCAAATATTCTTCAACTTTCCTACATTTCAACAAAGGATCAATTAGCTGACATTTTAACAAAACCTTTAGATCAAAAACGATTTATTCATTTGCGTAAGGCAATTGGAATGCTTTCCTTGAAATAATCTCTTTTGAAACCAATGCTTAAGTTAGGTTTGTTTTGTGTTTTTGTTCATTATCTATGCTTGTACATAGAACGTAAATTGAGCATTAGTTATATTGACTTTAACTGCATCCTTTATATATTTAGAAATTTATTATGCTTTGGATATCATAATAATTCATTTGATGCAATGATCATTTATGTCAATTAAGTCATCTTTGTTTTGATCAAAGTCAATTTCTCTCTCAAATGATCTCTTGGTTTAGTTTTTATCTTATTTGACAATTGAGTCAAGTATGAAATCGAGATCAATTTTTGGTTGAATACTTTATATTTTAAATAATTGATAGCCAATTGAGGGGGAGTAAATGAAAATTGTTATGCTCAAAAGATGTGGAAAGAGTTACATCCCAATGAGGAGTGTGAAAACTACCACCACATGAAGGAAAGAGCTACCACCTCGGTCGTCCGAGTCCTGTGCGCAGCTACCACATGGTATACCAAGCATGGTTTTTTCAAGATTGATTAGATAAAATGGCATGTTGAAATACTTGACTCTGTCAATTTCAAGGTTGGTATAAGGTGGGATTTTAATGAAAGATGCTCAAAGAGCACTCTCTTCAACAGATTGACTAGATACATTATCTAACATATTTGGAGATACATTATCTAACATATTTGGGAATTTCAAACATCTATTGATCTTGGTATTTCATTTTCTTTACCAAATTGATGATTTGATAAAGGCATTACTCATAAGATCATGTTAGTTGTGGATTGAAGTTGTCAACTTTAAGGGATTTAATTTTTATAAATTTTCGTTTCATTAGTGGATATTTTTGATAGATTTTGCATAATCTATTTCTAGTTATATGAACACGATGATTTTCATTGAAGTTGATTACACAAAAGTGCTTACAATCATTTCTGTATTTTTTGGAATTTTTCTGAATTTTTCTGAAAAAAAAAAAGTTTGAAAATCAATCCGGACTGGACAAGCCGATCCGGACCCCGAACGCAGGTATTCCTGCGGGTAAACCGATCCGGACGGGTTCTTGAGGCAGTCCGGGACCGCGGCTAGGGTTTTATATAGAACAAAAGGGTTTTGATTTTCTTTTACTCCAATCTTTTGTTTTCTGAGTCTCCAGACCTTATCTCTCTAGAAAACAATCGTCTTGGAACCTTCCCCTACCCATCTTCTTCGATTCAAAGTGAGTTCTTATGATCAAAATCTCGGTTTTCACTGTTTTTCATCTTTTTGCTCAAAACGTGATGGCAATCTTGTATCTTTTTCGTTTGAGATTGGTTTTTGATCAAATTTCTTTGAAATAAGAACTCGGGTAGATTAGTTTGATTATATGCTAGGTATTCTCTTGATTAACGGATTTTTAGGCTTCGATTTTTGAAAATTCGGTTTTAGGCATATAATGAGAATTTTGAAAATCATGGGATTGATCTATTTTTAAAATTCTTTTTGCAAAACTAATTTGAATTTCTAGTCTCTCTACACGATAATGATTGTTTGGGGTACAATTTTTTTAATTTTTGAAAATAAACATTTTTTTTTTCGTGTTCTTGAGGTCTGCTCACGAGGTTTTTCTATCACCTGAGCACGAGTAGCAAAAATGGCTTTTGCTTGGATTATTGCACTCCTTGTAGCAATGGTGGGAACGAGAGCATCTGTTAAAAGGGAACAAGCTGAACCAAGTCAAGAGGAAACGAAGAATGTTCTTCAAAATGGTTCAGAATCAGAAGACGACGAAGATTGGGACACATTTTGTGAAGAAGTACAACAAATGGTTGATGACGAAGTAGATTCTATCTAAAGCAAAAGAAGCAGATGAGTCTTCCTCAAAAACCAAGCAGCACATAAGGAGCAAGAATTCAAGGGGCAGAGGAATTCAAATCAATGAACCCCTCGCCAGAGCACGCTCTCTGCCTAAAGAGTCTCCTTGTAAAGAAGGTCAAAATATACTTTCAGCATCCACGCAATCCCCTTCTACCTCCAAGAAAAACATCACAAAAGCTGCTATAGTATCTATGCAACAAGAACAGCGGAAAATGGCTGAAGAACAAGAAAGAATGTCGGCTGACATTCACAAGATGAAACAAAATTGTTCCAACCTGTCAAGGATGCTTAAAGGGATTTTGAACAATTGAGTGCAAGTAGCTCTGGGATTCTGAGTCCGACAACTGAATTTCTTTCTGACATATCTTGCTGGTTTGCAGTTTTTCAGTTTTTTTAGTGTTTGTTTAACTCTCCTTTTATTTTGTAATTTTGGCTTGTTTTGTGAAAAAAAGGGAGAGAGAGAGCAGAAACATTGATCAATGATGAGTCGAAAGTGTCCATCTCGAGTTTGTTGTGATTTGACAACTTTGATTAGGTAAGAGTAAGTACGACCTCAACTTTTGGTTTTATATTTGTGGATTGCATGCTCGACTACTATTTGACTAACTATTTGGGCATGTAATATAACTAACAAATTGCTTTTGTTGACTAACCTTTCTATGACATTGGATGTTTACTGCTTAGAAGAT
>CM055061.1:10397723-10437012 GCA_029204045.2 Tillandsia leiboldiana
GAGACTTGATCTTCGTCAAGACGGGCAATTGGAGTCTTTGCTCTTGAGGTTGTTAGAGCACTCTGGTTTTAGCGACAGGTGAGAGTGTTACGGCGGCACCGGACTCAGGGATAGCTCTTTGCCACGAGATCCCTGGTGTGATTTCACCTTAGTTTTGGTAATGCCGCCGTTTAGGGGAGATAGAGATTGTGTTTGACGTGGTTCGGGAACCGCGCCACCCTGGACAGCACTCATTGGATATCGCCGGTAGAGCTGAGAGAGACCCGATGGCACTGTTGCAGGGTCCGATGGATCGAGGGGTCTGTTTGACCTAGTGCCACGCCGTGGGTATACAGCGGTGATGCCACGTCATTAATACATGATGTGAGGGTCCTTTTATGGTATCCAGGACCTTATGATGGAATTATACTCCGGCAGTTGGTGTATGATGCGAGTACCCACTTGGAGTTAGACAGCCGAGGACTTCGCCTAGATGGCGTTTTGGACACGGTGGTGGCATTATGAGTTGTTAGCGAGGCCCAATGGAATGACGAATGCCCTGTGGACTTCAAGATCTGAGGGATTGTATGTCCCAGTTGTACTTGGACGGACTGGGAGTGGTGTTTTCCGAGGATATTTCGATTTACTCCCAGAGTGACTTGGAGCACGAGGAGCACTTTGTGGATGTGCTACCATGCCTGTGTGGATGAAGCGGTATGCCAAGTTATTGAGGTACGAGTTGTAGCTGCAGAAGCATACCTTCTTGGGTCGCTTTGTTCGGGCCGTAGGGGCGGCGGTGGAACCCGACCAAGTGGATGTTATTCAAGTTGACTGAGACCAACTTTCATTCTTGAGGTGAGGAGCTTCTAGACTTGGCGGTGCCGTGAGAGCATGGCCAATGGATAATGTGACTGGTATTAGCGCCAATGCTAGTGTTTCCTGTGTTGGGAGATGGAATTGTGTGTTTTGGTGATGCCTCCCATTGTGGCGGTAGAGTTACCGTGGGTGGATCTTCGGTCCACACTTCATTAGTCCAACCCTATGAGTGTTGGGGCAGGATGAACCGCTGTTTTGCAGGCAGCTTGGATCCCACAGTTGAGCCTCTCAGTACGCCTTTTATTCCCAGCTTTGATTGATGTACTTGGGCGTAGGCCATGCCTGCTTGGCTATCAGTTCTGTTTACTCAGCATCCTGAGTGGGATTTTCGCGGATTGTCGTTGCTGGTTCGGATTTTTGACCGCGAGTTTGGGCATCAGCATTATGATCGCCTTTTTAGCCAGTTTTCAGTCCCGTTCACTGACGGTTTGGTCCCCGTCAGGGTGTCCTTTATTAGTTGAGGGATCGACTTCCACCCGTGGGTCTGTTGGGGTTATGTGGCATGTTGAGTGACCAATTGTGGCATGAGATTGCGTCTCTTGAGGATCCCTTTTGAGGATAGCCCGTGGTTGAGTAGGCCACTCGGGTGATTTTGGATCGGGAAGTAACCGAGTGAAGACCCCAGCTATTGGATTCTTTTCTTCATTGGATGAAGGTGTGGGTATGCTTCGGGTCGCCTTGTTGAGATTGACACCAGGAGGTGGTTTGGTGCGTGTTGCACGGATGGTTATTCTGTTTCCCCCAGCTTTTGATGGAGCCTCTGTGTTGTTTTACGTCTCAGCTCAGGTGTGTTTTACTTTTGGATCCCTCGCCGAGATTGACTTGTCCATTGAGATCTGTGATTGTTGGAGTACGAGGGACGCCCGTTGCGATTTCTGGCTCGAGTGATGAGAGAATTGCACATCGGGCCATGCCGTACTTATTGTTGTTGTTGGTGGGGAGTAATCACGGGGAGGGTGGTGTTTCGGGAGCTGGAGGCGTTATTGATGGATACCTACCCGGGGTATTTGTGACTCTTGCTGGATTTGAGCTAGTTTCGAGGACGAAACTTTCTTTAGTGGGGGAGGATGTGAAGACCCGAAACTCCCACTAGTGGAGCACTGTTTCATCTACAGCTTCCGGAGGCCTATGTGGCGTGTTGGTGGGATTTGTGCCCCAATTGGACATTAGTGTTGGGCTCAGTGTGTTAACTGGATCACGTGGGTGATCGGTGGACTCCGTTGGAGCTCCAGAAGTGGTTTCGCGCGTCATGGATATTAAATATGGACTCAGTGCGAAGTTGGACCAAGGATTACCTTTCCGGATGCCTTCGGCAAATTTTGGAGTTGGAATTTGGTGAAATGGACATCAAATTCGGATTCAGCGCGCGAAAACGGTTAAAACGGACTACCCACTTGTTATTTTTGAGCACCGGACACTGTTCACGCCGGAACAGTGTTTCCGGCGGCGGCGGCAGCGGCGGAGCGGCCGCAGGCAGCGCGGTGGACGGAGGCGCGGGCCGCCCGGTCCACGCGGCAGGCGTGCACCGGGGGCTGGACGCGTGGCGGCTCGGGAGTGGGCCGGTCCGCGGGGCGCGGTCTACGGGGGAGTGCGGGGCGCACGGTGGACCGGGGTGGACACGCGGCAGTGTCGGAGTGGTCGGTTTAGTGGACTTGGTCTACGGAGCAGGCGGGCATGGTGCATGGACCGGCGAGACACGTGGCGGCTTGTGGTTGGCGGGCTCACGCAGGCTGGGACCACGGAGCACGGTGGGGCCTCGGAACAGTGCGCGGCAGGGGTGGCAGGCGGCGGCGTCAGGCGGGCACGTGGGCGCGGCAGGCGGGCGCTGACCGGGTGCGTGCCACGTGTCGTCGTCCGCTGGTGGCCACGCGGCGCGACGCGTGCGGCGGGTTCGGCTGTCGCCTGTTTGGCGGGCGACGTGGAGGCCCAGGATGGTTTCGGGCGGCTACAGTGTTCGCGCGCGGGGATTTCGGGCTGCTACAGTGCTCGCCCGAAAACCCCCAGCGCCTGAAAATCGGGACATAACCGGTATTTCCTCAATTGTTTCTGCAGCCTATAAAAGGCGATCCGAGCCTTCTTCTTCTCCCTTTTTCCGCCATTTCCGAGCCTCCTCTCGCCGGGGTGCCTTCAGCAAAGATGATTCCCGAGTTTGGCTGCATCTTTCTGCAAAGTTTTGGGATTTTTGGTGGCACGCTTATCGAGGTTTCTATTTTTACGGCGCGGCGCGACGCTCGTTCGTTTGTGGTCTTCTTCGTCTCGTTTTGGTGCGAGGACTCCCCCGGCTTACCCCGAGCACCTTTTTCAGTGATTCTTGCGCCGTTGGCTTCACGACAGGTAGGGCTATGTTTCCCATGTTTACTGGTTTTTCCCATTCCAAGCTTTTCATGGGTTTTTCGGATCATCTTGTAACCTCTTTTCTGGGGCGGAGTTCTGGGACAGCGGAGCGGTGTTTTGGTGATATCTTCGCGCACAGGCATCGGATTGGGGCGATTCAAAAGGCGATTTGCATCTACGCATCACGAGGAATATGCCCAAATTTTCTTGGAATTTTCTGAATATTCCTCGAAGGTGAAGAATATCTGTGAACAGTAGTTATTGCTACAGTTTTTGAGAGTAGTTTAATTCGGGGTGGTCCCCTTGTCGGAATTGTTTCTCAGTGTAGGAAGTTCGGAATTGGACGTGCAGGTACTCGTTTCGAAGGTATCGACGCGAGGATTACTGTGGTATTTTTATTGGATTTTTCTGGGCACTTGCAGCAGGTGAAATAAGCACGGCTTTGGGACTGATTTTCAGATTGTGTATGCTTGGTTAATTTTGGAATAAAAGTGTAATGTTGAGCCTTATTGATGTACTCAGGGGTGTTTTCAGTTGTTTGGAGCCAAGGCTTGCGCGACTGGTGCAGAGGATGTTATGTTGGCAGATTTTCGACCCTGGGCGTCTACCCACTTCACCGACTTCAGGTTTGCCTTGGTTTAAGCGCTTCAGGTGGGTAAGCTTATTATCAGTAATTGTTTAAGGCAATGATTATGCCGTGGCAAATATAAGTCCACTTGTGGGGATGTCACCCCTCTATGACTGATGCATGCATGTGTAGGGTATATGGGTTATGTTGGTAAGTAGGTAAGCTGGTTAATGATATTGGTATAAATGATTGCAAGAATAGTATTTATGAGATATACTGAGGACTTGCATGACTTGGACATCTATGTGATGACTAGTGTAAGCTTACCTAGGATAATGTTACCCTATGAGATTATGTAACATGCCATGTTAGCACATAGCCTTTCATGTGTTTGGATTATGCTTTGGGACAGGATTTCGTAGCTATGTGCGGATTTGTACTCTGAGGAGTTATTATGATCATTCTATTGATGAACCCTGAATTGTGGACAGGTCTAGTTTTGGGATTCCGGCATGTTGTTTACTCCTAAAGGAACTATTATTATGCTTTACCACCCTTTATTTCCTTGAGGATATTTGCATGCTTGTATGGTCATGTAGGTAGGCCATCTTTTACTGCTGCACTACTTATTGGAACTTGACTTAGGAGAAACCATGCTTTTCCTTTCTCCTTCTTGTTAGTCAGGTGGTCAGTGTTGCTCGGGTTCGAGCAGGGGTCTGGGTAGTGTAGTCGGGACTTCGTGTCTGGGACAGGTTGGTTTAGTTGTGGGGCTTTGCGGCAACCGCGGATATTGGGCGGTTGACCGGATGTTTCTCTATGCACCTGATTGGGTATCAGTTTTACTTAGTGGATGGAGTTTCCCACTTATCGTTCAGTTGCATCCGATTGAGGTCGGGTCTTTCCTTGGTGGTTGAGTTTTCCCACTTTGATCAGATTGATGATCAAGTCCTGCTGTTTAGAGATACTGGTGATATTGATGACAGAGATGCTTTACTCGTGTGGGTAGCTCCCCTCGAGTGCCGCTCCGGAGTAGGCTTCAGACCGTGTTGGGTTCCGGTCAGACCGTGTTGGGTTCCGGTTAGACCGTGTCGGGTGCCGGTCAGACCGTGTTGGGTTCCGGTCATTTGGACAGAGCAGGCAGTACCGGGTTTTATACCGGTTCATTCGATTGAGTTTATTTCGGTCAAATACTTTTATTGTTACACTCGTGCCTGGGGGCCGAGTGCAGACTGGTAGTTGAGTTTAGATCAGTGCTAGTATTGTTGAGAGCCGTCTGGTTGACGGTGGTCCCGTGTTGTTGCGAGTACTTTGACCGCTGTGTGAGAGGTTGAGCATCTTGATTCTATCCGTTCTGAGAGAGAGCGTGGATTTTGACCATAGCCTGCATGATCCTCTACTCGATAGCGAGCTAGTCCGTTTGGACGCCCTACGTAATTCCTGCCCGTCAGCGGGAGGTAGTTGTAGGTGGGCGCAGGTTTGACTGGACCAGATGTGGCAGTCAGCTCGATTGGGTCGACGGTGCACTTCATGTGCTAGTGGTTGCATACCACTGTTTGGTTCTCCCCCTTTTAGCCTTTAGTTAGGGGCAGGGTAGCTGTGAGAGTCTTCAGCTTACTCATTTCAGTCTTATGACTTGGGTTAGTTTTTGTCTCTTGAGGACTTGGTGGGCAGACCGTCGGGTCTGGCGGTGGTACCCACTGAGAACTCCCTTTTTGGTGTAGTTCTCACACCCTTTGGGGGTTTCCCCCTTTTTTTTCTCTCCTCTCCTTTGTTTTGCACAGTCTTGCGGGTGTTGCCGACTCTGTGGTTGCTGATCGGGGCGAGGGAGTCGCGAGCTAGATCCCTACCCGTCGTTGGAGAGTAGCGGTACCCTTCAGAGGAGATCATCAGTAGATTAGCTGTTTCTTTTTCCTCTTTTGAGAGACTATTGTAGTGAGGATATTTTGTATTGAGAGACTGTACACTGTTGTATATTGGAGTTACCTCCCGGTTGGGTTTAGAGCTTGTACTTGAGGATATTGTACTATTATTATTATTTTGGGAGGCAGACAGTGTTGTTTTATTTCCTGTTGTACAGTGATTGATTTTAGTTACAGCAGATTTTCATTTATAGCTCTGATATCTGTTTAGTTATAGTACTTTTCTTGCAGGTAGGACGCTTCGCCTATGTAGGTTGGCATAGGTGGCGGATCTGTTTGGCGGGCCCGGGTCGCAGTTTCGACCCCGGGGCGTGACAGATTAGAGTGGTATCAGAGCCTAGGTTGTAGGTCATGGTGGACTTAGAAACCCTAGGCTTTTGGTTTGACCCTTGGTTGACTTTGTGAGAGTCGTGATTTTGCGAGAGTCCTGATTGAGTTTTATACCTCTCCCAAGGGACGAGAGGAGTGATTGGCATGTTTATTCTCCTAAGTAATTATGTTGGCTGCAGACAACATAATGCTGTGGAATGGGTGACATGCTTTAGACTTTCGCTGGATTGGGTCGAGTGTTGTTGTGTGCTATTTTGTTGTTTCGTCGTGGCGAGCGGTGTCTCCTCGACGCTGGGTTTTGACCCGTGTGCATCCTGTCATAGCTGTTGAGCTTGAGCAGTTGGTTTTGGGCCGGATACCCGGATTGAGGTCAGAGAACTTGATTGGCCACGGGTATTGTTTAGTCTTCATGCACCGTACTACTTCGAACTGTTGTGATTAAATGGGAAAAATGATTGCTCATAATCGGCTATTGTAGCAGCCGCGACGCCGTGCATATACAGAGGAGACTCTGCCCAATTGTCGAGTAAATCTGTATATGTGGCGGGTCTGGGCACGCGCCGGGGAAGGAGGTTTCTAAACAAAAAAATTCGTACGCACTTTACGCGTACTTTGAAGTATCGTTTCCGCTAAAATAAAACCCCCGGGGCGTGACAGGTACCCTTCAGAGGAGATCATCAGTAGATTAGCTGTTTCTTTTTCCTCTTTTGAGTGACTATTGTAGTGAGGATATTTTGTATTGAGAGACTGTACACTGTTGTATATTGGAGTTACCTCCCGGTTGGGTTTAGAGCTTGTACTTGAGGATATTGTACTATTACTATTATTTTGGGAGGCAGACAGTGTTGTTTTATTTCCTGTTGTACAGTGATTGATTTTAGTTACAGCAGATTTTCATTTATAGCACTGATATCTGTTTAGTTATAGTACTTTTCTTGCAGGTAGGACGCTTCGCCTATGCAGGTTGGCATAGGTGGCGGATCTGTTTGGCGGGCCCGGGTCGCAGTTTCGACCCCGGGGCGTGACATTTCCTTTCTTCTCTATATATGGATCTTCGGCCGTATAAAAGATGACGACTCCTTTTTCTATTATGTGGATTTTTGGACTCCCCCTAGAAAAAGAATCATAGGGTCTATTTATAGGTTAGAAACCCTTGGAAAAAGATAAGGATCAAAAACTATCTTTTTCTGGAATTTTTAAATGACGACGATCCGGATCGGAGATCGGCGATCCGGATTGCTGTAGCGAGAAAAACAGATTCCAGAAAAATGAAGGTTCGGGATCCGGATCGAAGTGCTTGATCCGGATCGTTCATACAGTTCACCAAACAACAACGTTCGGGATCCGGATTGCAGTAGCCTGATCCGGATCGCTCAAATAAAATGATAAACCCAGTGTTCGGGATCCGGATCAAGGGAAGCTACGATCCGGATTGAACTGATGTATGAACGAACCACCTTCGGGATCCGGATTGCAAAGCCCGATCCGGATCCTGAACATGTCCCATGTCCAGTTTTTGATAATTATGCAATTACAAGTTCATCCAAGTGTTTCTACACTATAAGAAGTATTCGGATCACCAAAGATATTAAGTTCAACATACCTGATCCTTTTGAATTCTTCTTTCTTGAGATTGAGTTATATGATCCAACCTTCTTTACCTTCAATCTTCAAGACTTAACCGAAATCACGAAATACGCCAACTTAAATTCCGTAACAATCTCCCCCTTTGGCGGTTTCGTGACAAAACATAGATCCACTCAAGAAAATTCAAAAAGATATTTTTGTTGCTATCACCATACAACAAAAATTTACAATGGAGATCCAAAATAAAATAATGAGTTAAACTCCTAAAACAGACTCTAGACTTAGACATCTGTACTCTCTGCAAAAGAAATCATTCTTGACAAAAGAAATTGTTAGATACCTCAAGAATTTTATATCATTCAAAAACCACACACAGAGATTAAGTTTATACTCATTTATACTTACCATGACATTTATACATTCAGATATGTAAATTGATCATAGTTAAAACACCAACATATCTTCTATGCAATCAAAATCCAAATGTCATGTTAGTGAACATCAACTTGTTAGTTATATTACATGCCCAAATAGTTAGTCGAATAGTTAGTCGAGGCATGCATTCAAACACAAATGAAAACCGAAAGTTGAAGTTCTACTTACCTCTATAGTTTCAAGTTTCTTTCTCACACACATTGTATCTTTGTTTATCTCTCTCTCCCCCTTTTTGTCACAAAAGTTAGCCAAAAAATACCAAAATGGAGAGAATGGTTAACAGTTCAAGTACCAATAGTTTGAGAACTAAAAACTAAAAACTAAAACGTAAAACCTGCACAAAAGAAAGTTAAAAATCTGAAGTTCCTGCACAAGAGAATTATTAGAAAATAGCACAAGTCAATCATCTGAGGCAGAGTCTTCAGAGCTCGTGCAGCCCAGCTTTTTCAAAATTCCTTTAAGCATTCCCAAAATCGTAGAACACTCTTGTTTCATCTGATGTATGTCCTTGGACATCTTTCTGAGTTCTAGAGTCATTTTATCTTGTTCTTGTTTGAAGGAAGACTCTAAGTTTGCCTTTTGGTCAATTCTTCTGGAAGTTGAAGAACGTTGTGTGACGACTGACGGAGCAGTCTGACCTTCATTCCGAGGAGATCTTCTTGGCAGAGAATGTGAATTGTCAAGAGGTTCATTGCTTGGCACATTCTTTTTCCTTGCTTGCTGCTTAAGTATTGAGGAAGACTTCAGTAGCCTCTTGTTCTTTAGGTAAACCTTATTTTCTTCATCAATACCTTGTTGTACTTCAGTAAGAAATGTATCCCAATCTTCTTCGTCTTCAGATTCACTTTCAGTTTGAGGGATAATCTTTGTTTCATCTTGACATGGTTCATTTATTTCAATACCTCGAGCTCGTCCAAGCCGTCGAGCAAGTCTTTTTCTTTTTGTCTTCCCAGAAGTTTCTTCCATAGGAGCTTTGCCCTTTTCAGCAGCAGTAGGCGGAGCCTTCGATGTCTCCGCAGTCGCTTTTCCCTTTGAAGCAGTGGGAACAGTTGTTGCTTCAACTTGCAACTCATCCCAATCGATCGATTCCGTCTCAGATTCTGTATCGGAGTCATCTTTTGCTTTCTTCGCTTTCTTAGCCCTCTTGGGCTTGACAGTGTCTCTCGTATGTACCATAGCAGCCAGAAGAAGAATGATCCACGTGATCACCATTGCTATTGGTTTCTTGTGAAAAGAAATCCTGTGAGCAACACCTCAAGAACACGAAAAAATTGTTAATTTTCAAAAATTAGAAAATTTGTACCCAAACAATCATTATCGTGTAGAGAGACTAAGAATCAAATTAGTTTTGTAAAAAGAATTTTAAAAATAGATCAATCGCATGATTTTCGAAAATTCCCATTATATGCCCTAAAACCGAAATTTTTGAAATCGAAGGCCAAAAATCTGTTTATCTTGAGAATACCTAGCATATAATCAAAACTAATCTACCCAGAGTTCTTATTTCAAAAGAAATTTGATCAAAAACCATCCACAAACGAAATAGATACAAGAATTTCATCATGTTTTGAGGAGGAATAAGAAAAACTGAGAAAAACCGAGATTTTGATCAATAAAACTTACTTGGAATCGAAGAACTTGAGTTTGAAAGCTTCCAAGATGGATGAATTCTAGAGAGAGAAGCTCTGGAAACTTTGGAACAAAAGATTGGAGTAAAAGAAATCAAAACCTTTTTGTTCTATATAAAACCCTAGCCGCGATCCGGATCAGTTCGTGATTACGATCCGGATTGGCTACCCGCAGAGAAAAACTGCGTTCGGGATCCGGATCGGCAGGTCCAATCCGGATCGGCTGCCCGCAGAAGAATATCTGCGTTCGGGATCCGGATCGGCAGGTCCAATCCGGATCGGCTCCAACTTTTTCTTTAGAAAATTTTAGAGAAATTCTAGAAAAACCAGAAAAAGATTGTAAGCACTTTTGTGTATCAACTTTAAATGAAAATCATCGTTTCATACAACAAGAAATAGATTATACCAAATCTATCAATAACATCCAACAAATGAAACAAAAATTTATAAAAATTAAATCCCTTAAAGTTGAACAACTTCAATTACATCTAACTTGATCTTATGAGTAATGCCTTTATCAAATCATCAATTCGGTAAAGAAAATGAAATACAAAGATCAATAGATGTCTAAATCCCAGATAAGTTAGATAATATATCTAGTCAATTTATTGAAGAGAGTGGCTCTTTGAGCATCTTTCATTAAAATTCCCACCTTATACCAACCTTGAAATTTTGACAGAGTCAAGTATTTCAACATGCATTTTATTTAATCAAACTTGAAAAACCTTGCTTGGTATACACGTGGTAGCTGCACACAGTACTCGGACGACCGAGGTGGTAGCTCTTTCCTCCATGTGGTGGTAGTTTTCACACTCCTCATTGGGACTGTAACTCTTTCCACATCTTTTGAGCATAAAACTTGTTCTTTGACTCCCCCTCAATTGGCTATCAATTATCTAAGATATAAAGTATTCAGCCAAATATTGATCTCGATTTCATACTCGACTAAACAGTCAAATAAGATAAAAACTATACCAAGAGATCATCGAGAGAGAAATTGACTTTGATCAAAACAAAGATGAGTTAATTGACATAAATGATCACTTGCATCAAATAAATATTATGATATCTAAAGCATAATAGATTTCTAAACATATAAAAGGATGCAGTTAAAGTCAATCAAAGCTAATGCTCAATTAATGTTCTATGTCTAAGCATAGATAATGAACAAAAACACAAAAACAAAACCTAACCTAAACAAAAGTTTCAAAAAGAGGTTATTTCAAGGAAAGCATTCAAATTGCTTTACGCAAATGAATAAAACGTTTTTGATCCAAAGGTTTTGTTAAAAAGTCAGCTAATTGATCTTCAGTTGAAATGTAGGAAATTTGAAGAATATTTGATTCAACTAGCTATCTAAGAAAATGATATCTAAGTTCAATGTGTTTTGTTCTAGAGTGCAACACAGGGTTTTTTGAAATGTTTATAGCACTAGTGTTGTCACATAAAACAGTTACCGAAGTTGCTGAAATCTGGAAGTCGCTCAACACGCTTTTCATCCAAATGAGTT
Source organism: Tillandsia leiboldiana (assembly GCA_029204045.2). Taxonomy (NCBI): domain Eukaryota; kingdom Viridiplantae; phylum Streptophyta; class Magnoliopsida; order Poales; family Bromeliaceae; genus Tillandsia; species Tillandsia leiboldiana. The sequence continues at coordinate 10,408,890 of CM055061.1, forward strand.
GAGTTGAACAACTACCCGCTGAGATGTATTCCGCTTCGGCAGTCGAGAGTGCAATGCAGTTTTGCTTTTTACTATGCCATGCAACAAGACAATGGCCAAGATAAAAACATGCACCACTCGTACTTTTCCGATCATCCACAGATCCTGGCCCAATCGGCATCTGAGTATCCAATAATATCTAGACTTGTTCCCATAGGATACCAAATTCCGAAATTAGTGGTTCCTTTGATGTACCGGATGATCCGTTTCACCGCTTTCAGGTGAACCTCCTTAGGTGCTGATTGATATCTCGCGCAATCCCAACACTAAAGGATATATCCGGGCGACTAGCCTGTGAGGTAAACTAGACTTCCAATCATGCTGCGATAAAGTTTCTCGTCTACATTCTCACTAAGAGATTCACTTCCTAATCCCTTATTGCTAGTTCCCATAGGAGTAGGGAAATCTTTAGAATCTTCTAATCCGAATTTCTTTACCAACTCCATTGCATACTTGGATTGACACAGATGGATGCCTTCACCATTTTGTTTCACTTGCAATCCAAGAAAGTATGTCAGTTCCCCCATCATAGACATCTCAAATTCGCTTTCCATGGTTTCTGCGAATTTAGAAGCATCATTATCCTTTGTTGCTCCAAACACAATGTCATCGACATAGATTTGTGCAACAATGAAGTTATTTTGATAATGCTTCACAAAGAGAGTCCGATCTGCTCCCCCTCGAGTATAGCCCTTCTCAAAAAGGTGCTTTGTCAACATTTCGTACGACGCTCGCGGTGCTTGTTTTAAACCGTAAAGAGCCTTTTTTCAAACGAAAAATATGGTTAGGTAGTTTACAGTCTACAAAACCTTTCAGTTGAGCCACATAAACTTCCTCATTTAAAAAACTCATTTAAAAACGCGCTCTCAACGTCCATTTGAAAGAGTTTTATTTTAAAGTGACAAGCAATAGCGAATAAGATATGAATGGACTCGAGTCTAGCTACAGGGGCGAACGTTTCATCAAAGTCTATACCTTCTATTTGAGAGTAGCCTTGAGCAACTAAACGTGCTTTGTTCCCGATGATGGTACCATCCTCATTTTTCTTGTTCTTGAAAATCCATTTAGTACCGATCACATTGTGTTGCTTCGGAGGCGTCGTTAATTCCCAGACTTTGTTGCGTTCAAATTGATGGAGCTCTTCCTGCATTGCTTCAATCCAGTAGTCATCCTGAAGAGCTTCATCGACATTCTTTGGTTCGATCATGGAAACGTAACAAGGCGAATCCACAAACCAACTGTCTCCGAGTTTTGACTCGTTCTTGCGGGTCTCCAATGATGTTTGATTCAGGATGATCCTTGGAGATGCGTAACGTTTGATGTAATGGAGTACTCGGAGGTACATGAGATGATTCCTGCACATCAGATAAACTTGAAGAACCATTAGGTGCATCATTAATATTGGAAGTATTATCATGAGAAGATGCACTTACAGGAGTATCATCATCAAGAGAGATATCAGGGGTAGATTTATCAGATGCAAAGTGGAAAGCTTCATCTACTTTAACATTTATAGATTCTACGATCGTTTTAGATTCCAAGTTAAATACCCGATACGCTCTACTATTTGTAGAATACCCCAAGAAAATCCCTTCGTCACTTCGAGAGTCAAATTTTCCAAGATTTTCGCGGTCACGTAAAATGTAACATCGACTCCCAAAGATGCGAAAATATTTGATGTTGGGTTTTCTACAACACCATAGTTCATATGGTGTATTTAACGTTCCCGGGCGCAAATAAACTCGATTAATAACATAGATTGCAGTGTTCACAGCTTCTGCCCAAAAATGTAGCGGTAAATTCCGGCTATGAAGCATAACACGTGCCATCTCTTGAACAACCCTGTTTTTGCGCTCGACAACAGCATTCTGTTGAGGTGTATAGGGTGCTGAGAATTCATGCTTAATGCCGTTGGAAGTGCAAAAATCAATGAATTTAGAGTTTATGAATTCTCCACCTCTATCACTTCTAACACGAATGATCTTTTCATTCTTTTCAATCATAATACGAAGGCAAATCTTGTGAAAAGAATCAAAAGTATCAGCTTTCTCTTTTAAAAATGCTACCCATGAATACCGAGAGAAATCATCAACCAATAAGAAAATATACCATTTACCTCCCAAGGATGGTTGACGTGTCGGCCCCATAAGATCCATATGCAATAATTCCAAGGGCCGTTTGGTACCGACGTGATTCAAGTTCTTGTGTGCAGTCCTAGATTGTTTTCCCTTTTGACAACCACCACACACAATGTTTTGATTAAGTGAAAGTTTAGGAACCCCCTTGACCACGTCTTTGTTCGAAATTCTAGCAAGTTCCTTAAAATTTATGTGTCCTAGCCTTTCATGCCAAAGTGTTTCATTATTCAAAGAGGCTAAGTTATAATTTTCAAAAATTTTATTGGGAACAACATAACAATTGTTTTCAGATCTAACCCCTTTAAAAAAGAAAAAATGATCCTTATCAGTTACAATGCATTCAACAGATGAAAAATTAACAGAAAAACCATTGTCACAAAGTTGACTGATACTAATGAGGTTAGTCTTAAGCCCATCAACAAATAACACATTATTCAGAATCGGGCCATCTGGAATAGCTACTGTTCCTTTTCCAACAATTTTGGAAGACTGACCGTCTCCGAAAACCACAAGTCCTCCGGAGATTTTCTCAAAATTTTGAAAGCAGTTTTTGTCACCGGTCATGTGACGGGAACAGCCGCTATCCAGATACCAAGACGAATTATCATATGCATGCAAGGAAATATTTGTAACAAGACAAGGAAAGATTTCACCTTTGCGTACCCAAACCTTTCGAGTTTTGGTGTACGTCGGAAATGATTGTGAAGTTGATACCTTTGGTGAAAGCATCTTGTTTGATCCGTCGCTTTTCCTTGACGTCGTCGTCTTGTTTGATGAACTACCAAGGCTCTTTTCCATCAAAGAATTTGCATTTGATTTCCGAGGAATCACCCTTTTGGTAGTCGTTGCAAGAAGTGCTTGGGTTGACCGTTTGGCTCCCATCTTGCAATTTCTCCTTATGTGCCCTGCAAAATTACAACGAAAACATACCTTAGTGCTTGACGATTCCGAGGAGGGTGAAGTAGGCTTGTTGTCGTTGCTTGTCGTGAATTCCGGTGTCGGAGGAGGAGATACCGACTGAGGCACAAAAATTATCCCAACCGAACTAAAATTGTCTTCAGTTCGATTGTATCCGAGGCCGAACTTGTTTGATTGACCAAGACCAAGAAGCTTATCCAACTTACTCCTTCCTGATGAAAATCGCTGTAAGTCATCCTTGAGTTGGAGAATGGTCTCTGTCATTTCCAATTTTTCCTGTCGAGCCTCGCCGTTGAGCTTCAAGAAGTAATTCGCTTTGTTCACCATATCTATATAATTCTTCTCGAATTGCTCATTGGACTCTTGAAGGGAAACATTTGCTTTTATCAGATTATCCCTTTCCACTTCAAGATCGGTCGAGAGAGAAGTTACCCTTTTTACTTCTTCTTCGAGATCCTGCAATCTCCCTCTCAACCCCTTGTTTTGCTTAGCCAGTTTCTTTGAATCCCTCAAAAGTCTGTGGTAGGCTAGAGCAAAATCTTCACCTTCCGAATCATCCGATTCATTGTCCGTTGCATTCTTTTCAACAGTGGAGTTGGACAATGACTCGGATGTACTTGCCATTAAGCACATGAAGGGTGAAGATGTGGACGCGTGGAACGCTGTTGCGCTGTCTTCTTCATCACTTGACGATGACTCATTTGACGATGAGGTGTCATCCCAAGTGACGGCTTGCATCGCTTTCTTCTTTGACGGATTCTTATTTGGACATTCCGTTGAGATATGGCCGTATCCTCGGCACTTGAAGCATTGGACTTGTCCTTCTGTGCTTTTCTTATCCTTAGAAAAACCCTCTTGCTTTCTTGACTTGTAACTTGAAGAACCTTTGCCTTTCTTCGACTTTACGAAGGATGGAGTTTTGCATGAATTACCCCTTCAAAAATTTCGGCGAAACTTCCTTGTCAAGAGAGCGAGCTACTTCTCAAAGTCCTCCATAGATAGGTTCTCGTCATCGCCTGAGGAGGATGAATCCGCGTCTTCTTCTTTTGTTGTTTTCAACGCATAACCTGAAGACTTAGAAGAGGATGCCTTTCCCGAAGAATAGTTAGTAGGAAATGTCATTTCATAAGTTTGTAATGAACCAACTAATTCTTCTACACGGATTTCGTCCGGGTGTTTAATAGTTTCAATGGCTGTAACCTTAGAACAAAATCTTTCAGGAAGAGTTCTTAATATTTTTCTTACAACTTTAAATTCTGGAATCTTCTCTCCCAAGTTAGCACATGAGTTTACGATGTCTTGCAATCGTGTGTAATAGTCTGTGAAAGATTCATTTTCTGCCATGAAAATAGAGTCAAACTTGCTCGTAAGCATTTGCAGTTTCTGAATCTTCACAAGGTTAGTTCCCTCATGCGTAACTTGAAGAACATCCCAGATTTCTTTCGCAGTCTCACATGCCGAGACGCGAGAGAACTCTGTTTGTGATAAGGCATTAAATAGAGCATTAATCCCCTTGCCATTGTAAGAAGAAAAATCTATCTCTTCCTTGGTCCATTTCGACCTAGGTTTGATGGTGCGAACATCAGCAATAATTTCAGTTGGATTAGTCCATCCTAATTCAATTGATTGCCATACCCGTTCGTCGATGGAAATTAAAAAGGCTTTCATCCGTACTTTCCAGTACGCATAATTTGTTCCATCGAAGAACGGAGGTCTGTTGATGTTTCCACCTTCAACCATTGTTTACAACCCTATTCCCGCTCTGATACCACTTGTTGGGTTATGTATAATTGGATCTAAATAGGGGAAAAAACACCTAGAGGGGGGTGAATAGGTGTAAACAATAAACACTCAAAAATCTTTGCGATATAAAACCCAATGCGGAAAAATAAATAACACGCAGAGATTTTTACGTGGAAAACTCAAAACCGGAGTAAAAAACCACGGGACCGATAACACGGTGAAATCCACTAGAATTAAACACGTACAAGGTGATATACCGTACTCACAGACGACTCAACCTTTTCCATACGCTCCTAGTTGATCTTCTCCGCTCGCTCCACGACGCTTCTCGAATCCATGATCTGCGTCCAACGCCGAATCCACGGCGTCCAACGTCGAGTCCACGACGTCCGACCGAACCCACGGTCTTCACCCAGTAGCACGCTTCGAATCCACGAACGTACCTTGCTCCGAATCCACGAGAGCGGTTGCACCTTGAATCCACAAGGCCACGCGAGTCCACGCGCCGATTTTGGGGTAAATCGTTGTTTTTTGGGTGGTGATGATCCGCCGAATACTTAGATTAGAAATAGATCGGAAATACCATCTAAGTATTCATTGATTTGATTCTACTCAAAATGTGAGTATGAAAACCTAGAATCAAATCAATCAATATAGATGAAGAAACATAAGATAGAATCTATGATTTCCTTTCTTCTCTACATGTGGATCTTAGGCCGTATAAAAGATGACGACTTTTAGGTTTAGCGGCTTCTTTTTGGATTGTTGGATTTGCCCTAGAAAAAGAATCATAGGGTCTATTTATAGGTTAGAAACCCTTGGAAGAAGATAAGGATCAAAAACTATCCTTTTCTGGAATTTTACATGACGACGATCCGGATCGGAGTTCGGCGATCCGGATTGCAGTAGCGAGAAAAATAGTTTCCAGAAAAACGAAGGTTCGGGATCCGGATCGAAGTTCCTGATCCGGATCGTTCATACAGTTCACCAAACATCAACGTTCGGGATCCGGATTGCAAAGCCTGATCCGGATCGCTCAAATAAAATGGTAAACTCAGTGTTCGGGATCCGGATCAAAGGAAGCTACGATCCGGATTGAACTGGTGTATGAACGAACAACCTTCGGGATCCGGATTGCAAAGTCTGATCCGGATCCTGAACATGTCCCATGTCCAGTTTTTTATATTTATGCAATTACAAGTTCATCCAAGTGTTTCTACACTATAAGAAGTATTCGGATCACCAAAGATATTAAGTTAAACATACCTGATCCTTTTGAATTCTTCTTTCTTGAGATTGAGTTATATGATCCATCCTTCTTTACCTTCAATCTTCAAGACTTAACCGAATTCACGAAATACGCCAACTTAAATTCCGTAATAGATTAAACACGTACAAGGTGATATAACGCAACACTACGACTCAACCTTTTCCATACGCTGGAGTAGACCTTTTCCGCAGTCCGCAACGCGCCTCGATCACACGATTGCGTCCAACTTCGAATCCACGAAGTCCAACGTCGAATCCACGATATCCAACCGTATCCACGGTCTTCACCAATTTTGGCACGAGTCGATCACACAAACGCACCTCACTTCGAATCCACAAAATCGATAAACACCTTGAATCACAAGGCCACGCGAATCCACGCACCGATTCTCCTTTCGAAAATCGTTGTTTTGTTTATTGGTGGTAATAATATTCGAATACTTAGATAATCATAGGAAGAAAAGAAAACACTATCTAAGTATTCATCAATTTGATTCTACAAGAAATAATGAGTTTTGAAACCCTAGAATCAAATCGATCAATATAGAAAAAGAAACATAAGATAAACGTGTTTTCCTTTCTTTTCTATATGTGGATTATCTATGATTCCTTTTTGGAATACCCTAAAGATAATTATTAGGGTCTATTTCTAGATTAGAAATGTTTTGGGTACCTTATTTCCAAAACATTTCTAATTATTAGTACCTTATTTCCACCTCAGCGACACCACCTCAGAAGAAGGTACTGATTAGAAATGTTTTGAAATGTTTTGGAAAGAAATAATTAGAAATATTTATAGATAATTATTACGGTCTATTTATAGATGAACATGTTTTCCCTTTTGACAACCTCCACACACAATATTTTCTTTAAAAGATAATTTTGGAACATCTATAACCATGTCTTTATTAGATATTCTAGATAGTTCCTTAAAATTTATGTAACCTAATCTTTCATGCCAAAGAGTTTCATTATCAAGTGACACTAGGTTACAATGTTCAAAAGATTTACCAGGAACTACATAGCAATTATTTTGTGACCTAACCCCTTTCAAAAAGAATGATTGGTTTACATCAGTTACAAGACATTCTATCGCAGATAAACTAACTGAAAAACCATAATCACACAATTGACTAATGCTTATGAGGTTAGTCTTGAGGCCCTCAACATATAAAACATTTTTCAACACTGGACCATCTGGAATAGTGATTTTTCATTTTCCAACTATTTTTGAAGATCGTCCATCTCCGAAAACGATAAGTCCTTCGGAGGTTTTCTCAAATGATTTAAAATAGTTTTTATCTCCGGTCATGTGCCGTGAGCAACCACTATCCAAATACCAAGACGTATTGCTATATGCATGTAGTGATGTGTGAATGACAAGACAAGGTGTCACGCCCCGGGGTCGATACTGCGACCCGGGCCCGCCAACAGATCCGCCGCCCATACGGGAAGCCCCGTATAGACGTAGCGACTAACCTGCAAAGAAACATCTACACTAGCAGATATCAGAGCTAAAATAGTAAAAGCTAAACATAAACATGAAGTACAACTATCTCTCAAGTATAAATATAACTACAACTCACAAATATACAGACCAACCTCACCAGAATACAAGAGTCTCTTAGAAAAGCAGAAAAGAAAGGTACAACTCGATACCTCACTACAAAAGTTACTCGACATAACACACTCCAAAATAGTACAGTGGTACATCTGCTCTCACTCTGATGACGACAGGAAGGGAACTATCTCGCGACTCCCTTACCTCGGTCTGAAGGAGCTGGATCAGCAACAGGAACAGCAGGAACCGGAGCAGAAGTCACTGGGGAAAAAGACACCACGACGGGTGTGAGAACTACCTCCCACAGTAGTTCTCAGTGGGTGCCGCCAACAAGCCCGACGGTCTGCCCACTAAGTCCACTAGAGGCATAAAGTAACATATGCAGTGCTGTAAGGAAAGCTGGGAAAAGGAACTCTACAGCTACTATGCCTCTATCTAGATGCTCAAAGAGTGGAACAGAAAGAAGATGATGCCACAACTAACTCTCATCTCTGTTCACCCAATCTAAACTAACTGCCTCCTCGGGTCCAGTCAAACCTGCGCCAACCTACTGCCGTTACGTCCCGGAGGAGCGGACTTACGTAGGACGTCCATGACTGCCAAAACTAGCTCAGCCAGAGTGACAAATGCAACGACAAGTCGCGATAGTAAAGCTCAATCTCACGCCGGTATAACAACCCGGTCTCGCCTACTCCGGAGTGGCACTCGAGGGGAGCGACCCGCTCGAGTCAAAAAGTAACCTATATCTAGTATCTCTGTAAAGTATCTCTGTCAAGCTCAATGTGGCTCATGCAGGCTATGATCCAAATCCTCGATCAACAAGATCGGCTAACCAACAAAATCACCGTCTCACTCACTGGCTGGAATCTACACAGCTGAGACTCACTGTCACTCTGACAGCTCCCAAGAACCCAGATCTACCATCACTATCACTCTCCCAAAGAAATCAGATCTACAGACTGCTATCAACTCCACTCGGTCCCCAGACACGAGTGCCAATGCATCCCACAACCACCCGACTTCTCGGCCCACAACCCGGGCGAGGAAAAGCTAAGTCCAGAGTGAAAAGTATAATACAGTGAGGTGGGAATGTCTAGAGCAATAAAGAAACCTAGCCCAAGTTGAAGTTTTCTACGGTCTGGCTGAACATGATACATATGACAGGGGTGCTAGGTCAAGTTTCAAGATTTCAATAAATGACATGATGTAGGAATCACAAACAGATCACAAGATTCATCAACTGATACCAAGAGTAATAACATTTAGTTTCCACAGGCTTTTTAGTCCAATCACTAACATGCATGATCCTACATACATAGAATTAGCACGCAGTCCATAGATTTTGAAAGCAAGGTCACCCACCTGAACGTGCTAACTGTCCGGGGTCGTACAGCCAAGAAAGCCCAGAAACAGTCAAATCACAAAATCCACCAAGCCAACAACACGGTAGCAGTGCTCACAAACTCCTGGGTACAAAACATATTCCAAGATTACACTTTATTCCACACAATTCCAAGCTCCAAAAATTTTGTGATGAACAGTCCCTTAAACACGAAAATTCCACCTGGAAAACATCCTCCAAAAATTCCAATAAAAGTATGAAGGCGATCCTCGCGAAGAGTAGATGTCGATAGACTGCTGAATCGTCGAAATCTGATGTCCCGATGAGGAGATAAAAATCCGACAAGCAGGTGCTGTCCAAATCAACCATCAGCCGCAAAGGGGGTTAAAAACGTACCGAAAACCCCAAGAAAAGCTCAAAACCAGAGAAAGTGGCCAACACGAAAATTGTAGATCTACCACTCGTGAAAGCGTCGCCGCAGAAATCGTCCAAAAATATCGTCGGGGTAGCTCTGTAGACCTCCCAGACTGAAGTGCGACGAAAATGGGCCTCCAACAGTAAATCGTCGCTCCGCACTACGATGCAGAAGTCGTCGACGTTGTGGTCTCCAAAAATCCTGAGCTTCCACTGAAGGATGCACAAGAGGAAGAGGAAGAAAAAAGGTGCAGGGCTCAAGGGCTAAAGCTCTCGGGAAAAGCCCCAAAAATGAGCCCCAAGGGCCCTATTTATAGGCCTCACCCGAAATCAGCCCAAAAAGACAAGTCAACCAAATTCGGGCCCAACTTTCGGGCGCCCGAAAAGTTTCAGGCGGCTACAGTGTTGGGCCGGCCCAACACTGTTCACGCCCGAACGCACCAAATGATGCCACGTGTCCCGCCGAACAGGAAATAGCGATGTGGGCCACTCGATGGCTGCCACGTGTCCCGCCGAACAGGAAACAGCGGTGCGGGACCAATCGATGCCTGCCACGTGTCCATATACCGCACAGTAAGGCGGTCGGCGCCTGCCAATGAGCGGGCGCCACGTGTCCTCCCGGCTGACCCGCCGACCGGTCGCCCCACGCGCCGGTCACGCGACGTGGCTCCACGTGCGCACGCAGCCCGAGGCACCTGCCGCGCCTCCCGTGCACCGCGCCTGCTGCGCCCGCGAATCAGAGGGTGACACGTGTCCCCTGCACCCGGTCCACGAATCTCACTTGAAATTCCGTGGACCACGCTGCGTGCACCGACCAACCGGAGGCTGCCACGTGTCCCCCGCCTTGGTCCATGCACCGCCGCGCTCACCCGATAGACCGCGCGCCCTGAGCCCGCCAATCAGGCGGTGCCACGTGTCCCTGCGCCGGGTCTGTGCACCCCGCCGCGCTGCTCTGTGGACCGCGCGCCGTAAACCGGGCAAGGATAGGCCGCCACGTGGCATGCCGGCGGTCTACGGCCCCTCCCATGCACCAAAAACCACTGAAAACTTCCGGGAGTCCTTTTTGGGCATCCGGACTCAGAATCAAACAAGCAAATAGCCGTTTTCAAGCGTTTTTCCATATTGAATCCATTTTCTGACCTCTGTTTGGCCTAATTCTTTTTAGAAATTTCGGCAAACCTAGCCGAAGGCCAACACAGCAAGTGATACCACACAGGGTCCATCTGTGGCATCCCATTGATGCACAATGGGCCAAATAAACCAATACCAGGTGTTTTAACAGTGGATTCATCGGAAGAACGTTGCATAGGAACCAGGGCCACTACACAAGGGAAGAGTTCACCTTTGCGCACCCAAACCTTACGAGTTTTGGAATACGTCGGTAATGATCGTGAAGTTGATCTACTTGATGAACGCGTCTTGCTCGGTTGATAACTTTTATTTGATTTCCATGACAATGTTGTCTTGAGGAATGTACTACCATTGTTCTTGACCTTTGGTTGATTTCTTCTTGAATTCCGGTCTTTGCTCTTGATGGTAGTTGGTGCAAGTAGTGCTTGATTTGTTCGTTTGGCTCCATACTTGCAATTTGGTCTTATGTGCCCTGCAAAACCACAACGATGACATACCTCGGTAAAAGTTGAACCCAAAGAGGATGAGGTAGGCTTGTCAACGTTGGCTGCGATGATTTCCGTCGGAGGAGGAGCAACCGACTGTGGCACAAACTTCGTACCGCTCGAACTTGGATCCTCACCAGTTCGATCGTATCCAAGGTGTTGGGTTATGATTAATTGGATCTAAATAGGGGAAAAAACACCTAGAGGGGGGTGAATAGGTGTAAACCGTAAACACTCAAAAATCGTTGCGCAATAAAACCCAATGCGGAAATGAAAAAATAACACGCACGATTTTTACGTGGAAAACTCCAAACTGGAGTAAAAAACCACGGGACCGATAACACGACGAATCCACTAGAATTAAAACACGTACAAGGTGATATACCATACTCACTTACGACTCAACCTTTTCCATACGCTCCTAGTAGATCTTCTCCGCTCGCTCCGCAACGCTCCTCGAATCCACGATTTGCGTCCAACGCCGAATCTACGGCGTCCAACGTCGAATCCACGACGTCCGACCGAATCCACGGTCTTCACCCAGTAGCACGTCTCGAATCCACGAACGTACCTCGCTCTGAATCTACGAGAGCGGTTGCACCATGAATCCACAAGGCCACGCGAGTCCACGCGCCGATTTTGGGAAAATCGTTGTTTTTGGGTGGTGATGATCCGCCGAATACTTAGATTAGAAATAGATCGGAAATACCATCTAAGTATTCATTAATTTGATTCTACTCAAAATTTGAGTTTGAAAACCTAGAATCAAATTAATCAATATAGATGAAGAAACATAGATTTATTCTCATTATTTCCTTTCTTCTCTATATGTGGATTTTTCTATTTCGGTCGTCTACGGATCTACCCTAAAAAATGAATCATAGGGTCTATTTATAGTTTAGAAACCGTTGGAAGAGGATAAGAATAAAAAACTAACCTTTTCTAGAATTTTATAGGACGACGGTTCGGACTGGAATTATGGCGGTCCGGACTGTCGTAGCGAAACAGACTTTTTCCAGAAAAACATACCTTCGGGGTCCGGACTGTAATTTCCACGGTCCGGACTGTTCATTCAATTCCTGCAAATTCCACGTTCGGGGTCCGGACTGAAGTGACCAAGGTCCGGACTGGAATTGCGCATGAACTATCCTATGTTTGGGGTCCGGACTGTAATGTCAGGTCCGGACTCTAAACATATAGTATGTCCAGTTTTTGATTTTTATGCAATTAAAAATTTATCCAAGTGTTTCTATACTATAAGAAGTATTCGGATCACCAAAAATATTTAGTTAAATGTACCTGATCCTTTTGAATTCTTCTTTCTTGAGATTGAGGTATATGATCCAAACTTCTTCATCTTCAATCTTCAAGACTTAATCAATTTCACGAAATACGCCAACACAAATTCCGTAACAATCTCCCCCTTTGCGGCATATCTTCTAAGCATTAAACATCCAAATGTCATAGAAAGGTTAGTCAACAAGCAACTTGTTAGTTATATTACATGCCCAAATAGTTAGTCAAATAGTTAGTCGAGACATGCAATCACACATTATAAAACCAAAAGTTGAGGTCGTACTTACCTTTCATAATTCAAAGTTGTCAAATTCACAACCACTTAGACTGTCATTTTCGATCATTGTATCATTGTTTCTCTCTCTCTCTCTCCCCTTTTTTGTCACAAAACAAGCCAAAATTACAAAATAAAAGGAGAGTTAAAAAAAAACTAAAAACTGAAAAACCTGCAAACCAGAAAGATATGTCAGAAAGAAATTCAGTTGTCGGACTCAGAATCCCCAGAGCTACTGCACTCCAATTTGTTCAAAATCCCTTTAAGCATCCTTGACAGGTTGGAACAATTTTGTTTCATCTTGTGAATGTCAGCCGACATTCTTTCTTGTTCTTCAGCCATTTTCCGCTGTTCTTGTTGCATAGATACTATAGCAGCTTTTGTGATGTTTTTCTTGGAGGTAGAAGGGGATTGCGTGGATGCTGAAAGTATATTTTGACCTTCTTTACAAGGAGACTCTTTAGGCAGAGAGCGTGCTCTGGCGAGGGGTTCATTGATTTGAATTCCTCTGCCCCTTGAATTCTTGCTCCTTATGTGCTGCTTGGTTTTTGAGGAAGACTTCATCTGCTTCTTTTGCTTTAGATAGAATCTATCTTCGTCATCAACCATTTGTTGTACTTCTTCACAAAATGTGTCCCAATCTTCGTCGTCTTCTGATTCTGAACCATTTTGAAGAACATTCTTCGTTTCCTCTTGACTTGGTTCAGCTTGTTCCCTTTTAACAGATGCTCTCGTTCCCACCATTGCTACAATGAGTGCAATAATCCAAGCAAAAGCCATTTTTGCTACTCGTGCTCAGGTGATAGAAAAACCTGTGAGCAGACCTCAAGAACACGAAAAAAAAATGTTTATTTTCAAAAATTAAAAAAATTGTACCCAAACAATCATTATCGTGTAGAGAGACTAGAAATCAAATTAGTTTTGCAAAAAGAATTTTAAAAATAGATCAATCCCATGATTTTCAAAAATTCTCATTATATGCCCTAAAACCGAATTTTCAAAAATCGAAGCCTAAAAATCCGTTAATCAAGAGAATACCTAGCATATAATCAAAACTAATCTACCCGAGTTCTTATTTCAAAAGAAATTTGATCAAAAACCAATCTCAAACGAAAAAGATACAAGATTGCCATCACGTTTTGAGCAAAAAGATGAAAAACAGTGAAAAACCGAGATTTTGATCATAAGAACTCACTTTGAATCGAAGAAGATGGGTAGGGAAGGTTCCAAGACGATTGTTTTCTAGAGAGATAAGGTCTGGAGACTCAGAAACAAAAGATTGGAGTAAAAGAAAATCAAAACCCTTTTGTTCTATATAAAACCCTAGCCGCGGTCCGGACTGCCTCAAGAACCCAGTCCGGATCGGTTTACCCGCAGGAATACCTGCGTTCGGGGTCCGGATCGGCTTGTCCAGTCCGGATTGATTTTCAAACTTTTTTTTTCAGAAAAATTCAGAAAAATTCCAAAAAATCCAGAAATGATTGTAAGCACTTTTGTGTATCAACTTCAAATGAAAATCATCGTTTCATATAACTAGAAATAGATTATGCAAAATCTATCAAAAATATCCAACTAATGAAACGAAAATTTATAAAAATTAAATCCCTTAAAGTTGAACAACTTCAATCACAACTAACATGATCTTATGAGTAATGCCTTTATCAAATCATCAATTTGGTAAAGAAAATGAAATACCAAGATCAATAGATGTTTGAAATCCCAAATATGTTAGATAATGTATCTCCCAAATATGTTAGATAATGTATCTAGTCAATCTGTTGAAGAGAGTGGCTCTTTGAGCATCTTTCATTAAAAATCCCACCTTATACCAACCTTGAAATTTGACAGAGTCAAGTATTTCAACATGCATTTTATCTAATCAATCTTGAAAAACCATGCTTGGTATACATGTGGTAGCTGCGCACAGTACTCGGACGACCGAGGTGGTAGCTCTTTCCTTCATGTGGTGGTAGTTTTCACACTCCTCATTGGGATGTAACTCTTTCCACATCTTTTGAGCATAACAATTTTCATTTACTCCCCCTCAATTGGCTATCAATTATTTAAAATATAAAGTATTCAACCAAAAATTGATCTCGATTTCATACTTGACTCAATTGTCAAATAAGATAAAAACTAAACCAAGAGATCATTTGAGAGAGAAATTGACTTTGATCAAAACAAAGATGACTTAATTGACATAAATGATCATTGCATCAAATGAATTATTATGATATCCAAAGCATAATAAATTTCTAAATATATAAAGGATGCAGTTAAAGTCAATATAACTAATGCTCAATTTACGTTCTATGTACAAGCATAGATAATGAACAAAAACACAAAAACAAAACCTAACTTAAGCATTGGTTTCAAAAAGAGATTATTTCAAGGAAAGCATTCCAATTGCCTTACGCAAATGAATAAATCGTTTTTGATCTAAAGGTTTTGTTAAAATGTCAGCTAATTGATCCTTTGTTGAAATGTAGGAAAGTTGAAGAATATTTGATTCAACTAGCTCTCTTAGAAAATGATATATAAGCTCAATGTGTTTTGTTCTTGAGTGCAACACAGGGTTTTTGGAAATGTTTATAGCACTTGTGTTGTCACAAAGAATGATTACCGAAGTTGCTGAAATCCGGAAGTCGCTCAACACACTTTTTATCCAAATGAGTTGGGTTGAACAACTACCCGCTGAAATATATTCCGCTTCGGCAGTTGAGAGTGCAATGCAGTTTTGCTTTTTACTATGCCACTCAACTAGGCAATGGCCAAGATAAAAACATGCACCACTCGTACTTTTCCGATCATCCACAGATCCTGCCCAATCGGCATCTGAATACCCTACAATGTCAAGACTTGTTCCCATAGGATACCAAATTCCGAAATTTACGGTTCCTTTGACATACCGGATGATCCTTTTCACCGCTTTCAGGTGATCCTCCTTTGGTGCTGATTGATATCTCGCGCAAATCCCAACACTAAAGGATATGTCCGGGCGACTAGCCGTGAGATAAAGTAGACTTCCAATCATGCTGCGATAAAGCTTCTCGTCTACATTCTCACTAAGAGATTCACTTCCTAATCCCTTGTTGCTAGTTCCCATTGGAGTTGGAAAGTCTTTAGAATTTTCTAAATCAAACTTCTTGACCAACTCCAGTGCATACTTGGATTGACAAAGATGAATGCCTTCTTCATTTTGTCTCACTTGCAATCCAAGGAAGTAAGTCAGTTCACCCATCATGGACATCTCAAATTCTCTTTCCATGGTTTTCGCGAATTTAGAAGCCTCATTATCTCTTGTTGCCCCAAATATAATGTCATCGACATAGATTTGTGCCATAATGAAGTTATCCTGATAATGCTTCACAAAGAGAGTCCGGTCAGCTCCCCCTCAAGTATAGCCCTTTTCTAATAGGTGCTTTGTCAACCTTTCGTACCACGCTCGCGGTGCTTGTTTTAGACCGTAAAGAGCCTTTTTCAAACGAAAAATATGGTTAGGTTGTTTATAGTCTACAAAACCTTTCGGTTGAGCCACATAAACTTCCTCGTTTAAAAACCCATTTAAAAACGCGCTCTTAACGTCCATTTGAAAGAGTTTTATTTTAAAATGACAAGCAATAGCGAATAAAATACGAATTGACTCGAGTCTAGCTACCGGGGCGAACGTTTCATCAAAGTCTATACCTTCAATTTGAGAATAGCCTTGAGCAACTAGACGTGCTTTGTTCCTGATGATGGTACCATCCTCGTTTTTCTTATTCTTGAAAATCCATTTAGTACCAATCACGTTGTGTTGCTTTGGAGGCTTCGTTAATTCCCAGACTTTATTTCGTTCGAACTGATGGAGCTCTTCCTGCATTGCTTCAATCCAGTAGTCATCCTGAAGAGCTTCATCGATGTTCTTTGGCTCGATCATGGAGACGTAACAAGCGACTCCACAAATCAACTGTCTCCGAGTCCTGACTCCTTCGTGTGGGTCTCCAATAATGTTAGACTCTGGATTATCCTTGGAGATGCGTAACGTTTGAGGTAACGGAGTACTCGGAGGTACATGTGATAATTTCTGCACATCATATAAACTTGAAGAGCCATTAGATGCATCAACATTATCGGAAGAATTATTATGAGAAGATGCATTTGCAGGAGAATCATCATCTAGGGACATATCAGGGGTAGATTTATCAGATGCAAAGTGAAAAGCTTCATCTACTTTAACATTTATAGATTCTACCATCGTTTTAGATTCCAAGTTAAATACCCGATATGCTCTACTGTTTGTAGAATAACCCATGAAAATCCCTTCATCACTTCGAGAGTCAAAATTTCCAAGATTTTCGCGGTCATGTAAAATGTAACAACGACTCCCAAAGATACGAAAATATTTGATATTTGGTTTTCTACAAAACCACAGCTCATATGGTGTATTTAAAGTTCCCGGGCGCAAATACACTCGATTAATTACATAGACGGCGGTGTTCACAGCTTCAGCCCAAAAATATAACGGTAAATTCTGGCTATGAAGCATCACACGTGCCATCTCTTGAACAATCCCGTTTTTGCGCTCGACTACACCATTCTGCTGAGGTGTATAGGGTGCTGAGAATTCATGTTTTATGCCAGTGGAAGTGCAAAAATCAATGAATTTAGAATTAATGAATTCTCCACCTCTATCACTTCGAACACGAACGGTCTTTTCATTTCTTTCAATCATAATACGATGACAAATCTCATGAAAAGAGTCAAAAGTATCCGCTTTCTCTTTTAAAAATGTTACCCATGAATACCTAGAGAAATCATCAACCAAAAAAAAAATATACCATTTACCTCCCAAAGATGGTTGACGAGTCGGCCCCATTAAATCCATGTGTAGTAATTCCAAGGGCCGATTGGTACCAACGTGGTTCAAGTTCTGTGTGTGCAGCCCTTGATTGTTTTCCCTTTTGAAAAACCACCACACACAATGTTTTTCTTAAATGAAAGTTTAGGAACCCCCTTAACCACGTCTTATTTGAAATCCTTGCTAGTTCTTTAAAATTTATGTGACCTAGCCTTTCATGCCAAAGAGTTTCATTATCCAAAGAAACTAGGTTGCATTTTTTAGAAATTTTGTTTGAAACAACATAGCAATTATTTTGAGATCTAACCCCTTTCAAAAAGAATACATGGTCCTTATCAGTTATAATACATTCTTCAGAAGAAAAATTAACTGAGAAACCATTGTCACAAAGTTGACTTATACTAATGAGGTTAGCCTTTAGGCCTTCAACAAATAAAACATTGTTCAAAACGGGGCCTTCTGGAATAGCGATTGTTCCTTTTCCAACAATTTTAGAAGAACGACCGTCTCCGAAAACAACATGTCCTCCGGAGATTTTCTCTAAAATTTGAAAACAGTTTTGTCACCGGTCATGTGACGGGAACACCCACTATTCAGATACCAAGACGAGTTGTCACAAGCATGTAAAGAAGTATGAACAACAAGACAAGGGAAGATTTCACCTTTGCGAACCCAAACCTTTTTGGACTGCGTCGGTAATGTTCGTGAAGTTATTCTCCTTGGTGAAAGCGTCTTGTTTGATTCATTGCTTGACATCGTCTTGCGAGGTGAACTACCAAGGCTCCTTTCCTTTGAAATTTTTTTTTTTGATTTCCGGGGAATCGCCTTTTTGGTAGTTATTGCAAGAGGCGCTGGAGTTGATCGTTTTGCTCCCATCTTGCAATTTCTTCTAATGTGCCCTGCATAACCACAACGAAAACATACCTTTGTTCTTGACGATCCTGAAGAGGGTGAGGTAGGGTTGTTGTCGTTGTATACAGTGATTTCCGTCGTCGGAGGAGGAGTTACCGACTGGGGCACAAAAACTGTTCCACTCGAACTAGGACTGTCGCCAGTTTGAGTGTATCCGAGGCCGAATCGGTTTGTTTGACCAAGACCAAGCATCTTATCCAACTTGCTCCTTCCAGAAGAAAAACGCTTTAAATTATTTTTTAGTTGGAAAATGGTCTTCGTCATTTTCATTTTCTCCTGTCGGGCCTCGGTATAGAGCTTCAAGAAGTAACCAGCTTTATCAATCATTTTTACATGTTCCTTCTCAAAATGCTCATTTTTCTCTTGAAGTGAAGCATTTGCTTTTATCAGGTTATCCCTTTCCACTTCAAGACCGGTCGAGAGAGAAGTTGCCCTTTTTACTTCTTCTTCGAGATCCTGCAATCTCTCTCTCAACCCCTTGTTTTGCTTAGCCAGTTTCTTTGAATCACTCAAAAGTTTATAGTAGGCTAGAGCAAAATCTTCACCTTCAGAGTTACTCGATTCGTCGTCCGTTGCAGTTTTTTCAACCTGGGAGGAGTTGGACAATGAATCGGATGTACTTGCCATTAAGCACATGAAGGGTGAAGATGTGGACGCGTGGAACGCCGTTGCGTTATTCTCTTCATCACTTGAAGATGACTCATTTGACGTTGAGGTGTCATCCCAAGTGACGGCTTGCATCGCTTTCTTCTTTGACGGATTCTTATTTGGACACTCCGTTGAGATATGGCCGTACCCTCGGCACTTGAAGCATTGGACTTGTCCCTCTGAGCTTTTCTTATCCTTTGAAAAACTTTCTTGCTTTCTTGACTTTTGGCTTGAAAAACCATTGCCTTTCTTCCACTTTCCGAAGGATGGAGTTTTACTTGAATTACCCCTTCGAAAACTTCGGCGAAACTTTCTTGTCAAGAGAGCAAGCTGCGTCTCAAAGTCCTCCATAGATAGGTTCTCGTCGTCGTCTGAGGAGGATGAATCCGCGTCTTCTTCTTTTGTTGTTTTCAACGCAAAAACCTGAAGACTTAGAAGAGGATGCTTTTCCCGAAGAATAGTTAGTAGGAAATGTCATTTCATAAGTTTGTAAACAACCAACTAATTCTTCTACACGGATTTCGTCCGGATGTTTAATAGTTTCAATGGCCGTAACCTTGGAACGAAATCTTTCAGGAAGAGTTCTTAGAATTTTCTTACAATTTTAAATTCTGGAATTTTCTCTCCCAAGTTAGCACATGAATTCACGATGTCTTGCAATCGTGTATAGTAGTCTGTGAATGATTCATTTTCTGCCATGAAAATAGAGTCAAATATGCTCGTAAGCATTTACAGTTTTTGAATCTTCACAAGGTTGGTTCCCTCATGTGTAACTTGAAGAACATCCCAGATTTCTTTCGCAGTCTCACATGCTGAGATGCGAGAGAATTCCGTTTGTGACAAGGCATTAAATAAAGCGTTAATTCCTTTGCCATTGTAAGAAGATACATCAACCTCTTCCTTGGTCCATTTCGACCTAGGTTTGATGGTGCGAACATCAGCAATAATTTCAGTTGGATTAGACCATCCTAACTCGATTGATTGCCACACCCGTTCGTCGATGAAAATTAAAAAGGCTTTCATCCGTACTTTCCAGCAGGCATAATTTGTTCCATCGAAGAACGGGGGTCTGTTGATGTTTCCACCTTCAACCATTGTTTACAACCCTATTCCCGCTCCGATACCACTTGTTGGGTTATGATTAATTGGATCTAAATAGGGGAAAAAAACCTAGAGGGGGGTGAATAGGTGTAAACCGTAAACACTCAAAAATCGTTGCGCAATAAAACCCAATGCGGAAATGAAAAAATAACACGCAAGATTTTTACGTGGAAAACTCCAAACCGGAGTAAAAAACCACGGGACCGATAACACGGCGAAATCCACTAGAATTAAAACACGTACAAGGTGATATACCGTACTCACTTACGACTCAACCTTTTCCATACGCTCCTAGTAGATCTTCTCCGCTCGCTCCGCAACGCTCCTCGAATCCACGATTTGCGTCCAACGCCGAATCCACGGCGTCCAACGTCGAATCCACGACGTCCGACCGAATCCACGGTCTTCACCCAGTAGCACGTCTCGAATCCACGAACGTACCTCGCTCCGAATCCACGAGAGCGGTTGCACCTTGAATCCACAAGGCCACGCGAGTCCACGCGCCGATTTTGGGAAAATCGTTGTTTTTGGGTGGTGATGATCCGCCGAATACTTAGATTAGAAATAGATCGGAAATACCATCTAAGTATTCATTAATTTGATTCTACTCAAAATCTGAGTTTGAAAACCTAGAATCAAATTAATCAATATAGATGAAGAAACATAGATTTATTCTCATTATTTCCTTTCTTCTCTATATGTGGATTTTTCTATTTCGGTCGTATACGGATCTACCCTAAAAATGAATCATAGGGTCTATTTATAGGTTAGAAACCGTTGGAAGAGGATAAGAATCAAAAACTAACCTTTTCTGCAATTTTACAGGACGACGGTCCGAACAGGAATTATGGCGGTCCGGACTCTCGTAGCGAAACAGACTTTTTCCAGAAAAACATACCTTCGGGGTCCGGACTGTAATTTCCACGGTCCGGACTGTTCATGCAATTCCTGCAAATTCCACGTTCGGGGTCCGGACTGAAGTGACCAAGGTCCGGACTGGAATTGCGCATGAACTATCCTATGTTCGGGGTCCGGACTGTAATGTCAGGTCCGGACTCTGAACATGTAGTATGTCCAGTTTTTGATTTTTATGCAATTAAAAATTCATCCAAGTGTTTCTATACTATAAGAAGTATTCGGATCACCAAAAATATTTAGTTAAACGTACCTGATCCTTTTGAATTCTTCTTTCTTGAGATTGAGGTATATGATCCAAACTTCTTCATCTTCAATCTTCAAGACTTAATCATTTCACGAAATACGCCAACACAAATTCTGTAACACAAGGCCCAAACTGTAGTGGCCCTGGTTCCCATGCAACGTTCTTCCGATGAATCCACTGTTAGAACACCTAGTGTTGGTGTATCTGGCCCATGGTGCATCAATGGGATGCCACAGATGGACCCTGAGAGATTTTGTTAGCTGTGTTGGCCTTCGGCTAGGTTTGCCGAAGTTTCTGACAAGAATTAGGCCAAATAGAGGTCAGAAATGGATTCAGCACGGAAAAACGCTTGAAAATGGCTACTTGCTTGTTGTTTATGAGTCCGGATGCCCAAAAACGGACTCCCGGAAGTTTTTATTGGTTTCTGGTGCATGGGAGGGGCCGTAGACCACCGGCTGACACGTGGCGGCCTGTCATTGGCCGACTTTTAGCGCGCGGTCCACAGAGCAGCGCGGCTGGGTGCACAGACCCGGCGCACGGACACGTGGCACCGCCTGGTTGGCGGGCTCAGGGCGCGCGGTCTATAAGGTGAGCGCGGCGGTGAATGGACCAAGGCGGGGACACGTGGCAGCCTCCGGTTGGTCGGTGCACGCAGCGCGGTCCACGGAATCCCAAAGTGGAATGCGTGGACCGGGTGCAGGGGACACGTGTCACCCTCTGATTCGCGGCGCAGCTGGCGCGGTGCACGGGACGCGTGGCCGGCGCCTCGGGCTGCGTGCGCATGTGGAGCCACGTCGCGCGACCGGCGCGTGCGGCGACCGGTCGGCGGGTCAGCCGGGAGGACACGTGGCACCCGCTCATTGGTGGGCGCCAACCGCCTTACTGTGCGGTGTGTGGACACGTGGCGGGCAGCGATTGGTCCCGCACCGCTGTTTCCTGTTCGGCGGGACACGTGGCAGCCATGGAGTGGCCCACACCGTTGTTTCCTGTTCGGCGGGACACGTGGCATCATTTGGTGCATTCGGGCGTGAACAGTGTTGGGCCGGCCCAACACTGTAGCCGCCCGAAACTTTCGGGCGCCCGAAATTTTGGGCCCGAAACCTGTTGACTTGCTTTTTTGGGCTGATTTCGGGTGAGGCCTATAAATAGGCCACCTTAGCTTCCATTTTGAGGCTTTTCCCGAAGCTTTTAGCTCCTGAGTCCTTAACCAAATTTCCTTCTCACCCTCTTGTGCATCTTTTGGAGGAAGCTCAGGATTTTTGGAGGCCGCGACGACGGCGACTTCTGCATTGTAGTGCGGAGCGACGATTTACTGTTGGAGGCCCATTTTCGTCGCACTTCAGTCTAGGAGGTCTACAGAGCTACCCCAAAGATATTTTTGGACGATTTCTACGGCGACGGTTTCACGGGAGGCAGATTTACAAATTTTGTGTTGGTCGCTTTTTCTAGATTTGAGCTTTTATTGGGGTTTTGGGTACGTTTTAAACCCCCTTTGCGGCTGAGGGTTAATTTGGACAGCACCTGCTTGTCGGATTTTTATCTCCTCATGCGGACATCGGATTTCGACGGTTCAGGACTCTATCGACATCTACTCTTCGCAAGGATCGCTGTCATATTTTTATTGGAATTTTGGAGGATGTTTTTCAGGTGGAATTTTCGTGTTTAAGGGACTGTTCATCACAGATTTTTGGGAATTTGAAATTGTGTGGATTAAAGTGTAATATTGGAATATGTTTTGTACCCAGGAGATTGTGAGCACTGCTACCGTGTTGTTGGCTTGGTGGATTTTGTGATTTGACTGTTTCTGGGCTTTCTTAGCTGTACGACCCCGGACAGTTAGCGCGTTCAGGTGGGTGACCTTGCTTGCAAAATCTATGGACTGCACGCTAATTCTATGAGTGTAGGAGCATGCATGCTAGTAAATGAATTGAAAAGCATGTGAAAACTGTATGTTTGTACTCTTATATATTAGTTGTCGAATTTTATGATCTCATTGGGATTCCTACAACATGCTAATTATTAAACTTTGGAACTTGACCTAGCACCCCTGTCATATGTATCATGTTCAGCCAGACTGTAGAAAACTTCAACTTGGGCTAGGTTTCTTTATTGCTCTAGACATTCCCACATCACTTATTATGCTTGTCATTTCTGGACTTAGTTTTCTCGCCCGGGTTGTGGGCTGGGAGGTCGGGTGGTTGTGGGATGCATTTGCACTCGTGTCTGGGGACCGAGTGGAGTTGATAGCAGTCTATAGATCAGCTTTCTTTGGGAGAGTGATAATGATGGTAGATCTGGGTTCTTTGGAGCCATCAGAGTGACAGTGGGTCCCGGCTGTGGAGTATCTCCAGCCAGTGTGTTTGGCCTGTTGAGGCAGTTGTTCGCTTTGGATGCGATGTTTGGCATGTTGAGGCAGTGGTTCGCAGTGGATGCGATGTTCGGCCTGTTTGGCCTGTTGAGGCAGTGGTTGTAGATCTGGGTTCCTTGGGAGCCGTCTGAGTGACAGTGAGTCCCAGCTGTGTAGTTCTCTAGCCTGTGAGTGAGACAGTATTTTGTTGGTTTTAGCCGATCTTGTTGATGGAGGATTTGGATCTTAGCCTGCAGTGCCAGCTCGACAGAGTGCGCGGATACCCTTGTCCTCGTTGGGGTCACTCCCCTCGAGTGCCACGTCCGGGGTGGGTCTGCACTTTGGTATCGCGACTTGTCGACGTTTTATCCCTCTGGCTGAGCCAGTTTTGGCAGTCACGGATACCGTCCCTCTGGCTTAGCCAGTTTTGGCAGTCACGGATACGGTCCCTCTGGCTGAGCCAGTTCTGGCAGTTATGGACGCCCTACGTAAGTCCGCTCCTCCGGGACGTAACGGCAGTAGGTTGGCGCAGGTTTGACTGGACCTGTTGTGGCAGTCAGTTTAGATTGGGTGATCATAGATGAGACTTAGTTGTGGCATCATGTTCTTTTTGTTCCACACTTTGAGCATCTAGATAGAGGCATAGTAGCTGTAGAGTTACTTTTCCCAGCTTTCCTTATAGCACTGCATATGTTACTTTATTGCCTCTAGTAGACTTAGTGGGCAGACCGTCGGGCAAGTTGGCGGCACCCACTGAGAACTACTGTTGGATATAGTTCTCACACCCGTCGTGGTGTCTTCTCCCCAGGGACTTCTGCTCCGGTTCCTGCTGCTCCAGTTGCTGATCCAGCTCCTTCTGACCGAGGTAAGGGAGTCGCGAGATAGATCCCTTCCCGTCATACTCTGAGTGAGAGTAGTTGTACCCCAGCTGTACTATTTTGGTGTGTGTAATGTCGAGTGACTTTGTAGTGAGGTATCGAGTTGTACCTTTCTTTTCTGCTTTTGGAGAGACTTTGTATTTTTTGGTGAGGTTGGTTTGTATATTTGTGAGAGGTTGTTTTATTTTATGTCTTTTACTTTAGCTTTTACTATTTCAGCTCTGATATCTGCTAGTATAGATGTTTCTTGCAGGTTAGTCGCTATGTCTATACGGGGCATCCCGTATGGGCGGCGGATCTGTTGGCGAGCCCGGGGCGCAGTTTCGACCCCGGGCGTGACAGATTAGAGTGGTATCAGAGCCTAGGATGTAGGTCTTTGAGAACTTAGGATCCCTAGGCTTGTGGTTGGACCCTAGGATGACTCACGTGAGAGCCGTGATTTTTAGCGAGAGTCCTGATTTGGGTTTCTAACTCTCCCGAGCGGATTGGGATGAGTGATTGACATGTCTTCCTTCGGTGGCAATTATGTTGGCTGCAGACAACATAGTACTACGGGAAGGGGGACATGCCTTTTGACTTTCGCTTGATTGGGTCAAGTGTTGATTTGGCTTCTGATTGTTTGCTCTGCCCTCAGGTGGGGATGCCTCCTCGACGCTCGATGGTGACGCGTTCGCAGCCTTCGTCCTCTGAGCCCGAGCAGGAGGACTCGGGGCGGGGACAGCAGAGCGAGGTTCAGGAGCTCCGTGCTCAGATGGCACTGTTGGCTGAGGCGTCTCGACGCCAGGAGGAGGCAGTGGGTCGGTTGATGCTCATGATGGAGCAGAGGGCACAACCGACTGTAGCACCCCCTGAGAGTTCGCCGGTGCCTTCTTCGCCTGTTATGGCGCCCCCTGTTGTGCAGCCTGCACCGGCAGTTCCGGTTGAGCCGGTTTCTAGTAGGCCACCGTCTGGGACGACGGGATGGTTGACTTTGACAGAGCAGCGGGAGGTGGTGGATCTATTGATGAGGCTCCGCCAGTTTGATCCACCCCGCTTTTCGGGTATGAGTGCTGAGCCGTGGGCGGCTGAGTCTTGGATTATGGCAATGGAGCGCCATTTCGAGAGCCTTTTTTTTGATGAGAGGTTTCGAGTTCTGTTGGCTACTCACTTTTTGGAGAGCTACGCCGAGGCCTGGTGGCGGCAAGTGCGACTAGCTGGTCCGCCTGGGACACAGCTTCTCTCATGGGTAGAGTTTTCGCAGTATGCTTCTTAGGGGCCTTCTTTCCTGAGAGTGTTCGGCAGAGTTTGGAGGAGCAGCTGAGGAGTCTCCGCCAGGGTGATAGGCCCGTACACATGTACATAGCCGATTTCAATCGGCTGTTAGCTTCTATGCCCCACGTGGCCAGAGATGAGACCCACAGGATCTACATGTTTGAGAGAGGGTTGCGTCGGGACATCTATCAGTTCATTCGCTCCCGCAGATTACAGACTTTGGAGGCCTCGATGGAGCAGGCACTTTATGTGGAGAGTTGAGAGGCAGTGATGGCAGAGGTGACTCCAGCCCCCGTAGTGACTCCTGGGGCGAAGCGCCTGGCACCGTTGGAGGGGGCAGTCGAGTAGGCAGAGATCAGAGGCGTCTCGTCAGTCTCAGCAGCAGCACGTCGACCACCTCGCCCGCAGCAGTCTTCGCAGCAGCAGCAGACTTCACGCAGCCACGCCCTGACCGATGTATCATTTGTGGAGGACCGCACCTACCGACCCAGTGCCCGCAGAGGCAGGACCGATGTTTCCGTTGTGGACAGACCGGTCACTCCTGAGGGCGTGCCCCCAGAGCAGGTTATCCAGCTCCTTCCTCAGCTTCTGCACCCTTTGTTCCTCATCAGTCGGCAGGACCTTCGGCGGCCTACGGTGGGCCAGATTTTGCTTCATCGTCTTCGCGACAGCCAGAGCGACGTCCCCCAGCGCCTAGCGGTCGAGTCTATGCCGCTCAGGTTGAGGATTCTACAGCAGCGGAGCATGTCGTCGCAGGTACTATTTTGATTTCTGCAGTTCGTACTCGTACTCTTTTTGATACCGGTGCATCGCATTCATTTATCAGTAGAGCATTTGCATCCCTACATGGTATAGAGGTAGTTTCTTTATCGCATGCATTAGAGGTTCAGATTCCAGATCATGTCTTGCATGTCGAGGAGTATTGTAGGGATTGCCCTGTGCAGTTGGGATCCTGGATTTTGCCGGTAGACTTGCTTGTCTTGCGGCAGCTCCAGGATTTCGATGTTGTGCTTGGTATGGACTGGTTGTCGAGGTACTATGCTACCATAGACTGCAGAGAGAGGACGGTGACCCTCCGCGAGCCTGGACAGGAGGGGTTCATTTTCAGTGGCTGCCAGAGCACCGTTCTTGCGATGACGATTTCTTCGGCGAGGGCCAGGCGGATGATGAGTAGAGGCTGCACCGCTTTCTTGGCGACAATTGTGGAGGTGCCTGCGGTGGCACTGGACTCAAGGATATTCCTTTCTCCGCGGGTTCCCAGATGCGTTTTCCCCTGAGTTGACACTTGCCGTCGGAGAGGGAGTTAGATTTGTGATTGATGTGTTACCAGGAACCGCACCAATCTCAAAGGCACCTTATAGGATGACACCTGCCGAGTTGAGGGAATTGCGCAACCGGGCCTTCCGTATGTGAAGATCTTGTGGAGCAATCACGAGGAGCGTGAGGCTACATGGGAGCTAGAGACAGAGATGAGAGATCCTACCCCCCATTCTGTTCGAGACTTCAGTTGAGGTACGCCTGTCTTACTTTACTTGTTTTTCGGGGACGAAACTTCCTTTAGTGGGGGAGGATGTAGTGGCCCTGGTTCCCATGCAACGTTCTTCCGATGAATCCACTGTTAGAACACCTAGTGTTGGTGTATCTGGCCCATGGTGCATCAATGGGATGCACAGATGGACCCTGAGAGATTTTTGTTAGCTGTGTTGGGCTTCGGCTAGGTTTGCCGAAGTTTTTGACAAGAATAGGCCAAACAGAGGTCGGAAATGGATTCAGCACGGAAGGAAAAACGCTTGAAAACTACTTGCTTTTTGTTTCTGGAGTCCGGAAGGCAAAAAACGGACTCCCGAAGTTTTTATTGTTTTCTGGTGCATGGGAGGGGCCGTATTACCGCCGGCTGCACGTGGCAGCCTGTCATTGCCGGCTTTTAGCATGCGGTCCAAGAGCAGCGCGCTGGTGCACAGACCCGGCTCAGCGGAACGTGGCACCGCCTGGTTGCGCGCTCAGCGGCGCGTCTATCGGGTGAGCCGGCGGTGGCATGGACCAAGGCGGGGACACGTGGCAGCCTCCGGTTGGTCCGTGCATGCGGCGCAGTCCACGGAATCCCAAGTGAATGCGTGGACCGGGTGCATGGGGGGGACAGTGTCACCCTCTGATTCGCGGGCGCAACAGGCGCGGTGCACGGGACGCGTGGCCGGCGCCTCGGGCTGCGTGCGCACGTGGAGCCACACGTCGCGCGACCGCCGCGTGAGCGATTGGATCCGCGGGGTCCCACCGGAGGACACGTGGGGCCCGCTACATTGGCGGGCGCAAACCGCCTTACTGTGCGGAGTGTGGACACGTGGCTGGCAGCTATTGGTCCCGCACCGCTGTTTCC
>CM055061.1:10437112-10509612 GCA_029204045.2 Tillandsia leiboldiana
TTCGGATGATTCGGAAGGTGAAGATTTGCTCTAGCTACCACGACTTTTTGAGGGATTCAAAGAAATGGCTAAGCAAAACAAGGGGTTGAGAGGGAGATTGCAGGATCTCGAAGAAGACGTAAAAAGGGTAACTTCTCTCTCGACCGATCTTGAAGTGGAAAGGATTAATCTGATAAAAGCAAATGTTTCCCTTCAGAGTCCAATGAGCAATTCGAGAAGAATTATATAGATTGGTGAACAAAGCGAATTACTTCTTGAAGCTCAACGGCGAGGCTCGACAGGAAAAATTGGAAATGACAGAGACCATTCTCCAACTCAAGGATGACTTACAGCGATTTTTCATCAGGAAGGAGTAAGTTGGGATAAGCTTCTTGGTCTGGTCAATCAAACAAGTTCGGCCTCGGATACAATCGAACTGAAGACCAATTTTAGTTCGGTTGGGATAATTTTTGTGCCTCTAGTCGGTAATCTCCTCCTCCGACACCGGAATTCCCGACAAGCAACGACAACAAGCCTACTTCACCCTCCTCGGAATCGTCAAGCACTAAGGTATGTTTTCGTTGTAATTTTGCAGGGCACATAAGGAGAAATTGCAAGATGGGAGCCAAACGGTCAACCCAAGCACTTCTTGCAACGACTACCAAAAGGGTGATTCCTCGGAAATCAAATGCAAATTCTTTGATGGAAAAGAGCCTTGGTAGTTCATCAAAACAAGACGACGACGTCAAGGAAAAGCGACGGATCAAACAAGATGCTTTCACCAAAGGTATCAACTTCACAATCATTTCCGACGTACACCAAAACTCGAAAGGTTTGGGTACGCAAAGGTGAAATCTTTCCTTGTCTTGTTACAAATATTTCCTTGCATGCATATGATAATTCGTCTTGGTATCTGGATAGCGGCTGTTCCCGTCACATGACCGGTGACAAAAACTGCTTTCAAAATTTTGAGAAAATCTCCGGAGGACTTGTGGTTTTCGGAGACGGTCAGTCTTCCAAAATTGTTGGAAAAGGAACAGTAGCTATTCCAGATGGCCCGATTCTGAATAATGTGTTATTTGTTGATGGGCTTAAGACTAACCTCATTAGTATCAGTCAACTTTGTGACAATGGTTTTTCTGTTAATTTTTCATCTGTTGAATGCATTGTAACTGATAAGGATCATTTTTTCTTTTTAAAGGGGTTAGATCTGAAAACAATTGTTATGTTGTTCCCAATAAAATTTTTGAAAATTATAACTTAGCCTCTTTGAATAATGAAACACTTTGGCATGAAAGGCTAGGACACATAAATTTTAAGGAACTTGCTAGAATTTCGAACAAAGACGTGGTCAAGGGGGTTCCTAAACTTTCACTTAATCAAAACATTGTGTGTGGTGGTTGTCAAAAGGGAAAACAATCTAGGACTGCACACAAGAACTTGAATCACGTCGGTACCAAACGGCCCTTGGAATTATTGCATATGGATCTTATGGGGCCGACACGTCAACCATCCTTGGGAGGTAAATGGTATATTTTCTTATTGGTTGATGATTTCTCTCGGTATTCATGGGTAGCATTTTTAAAAGAGAAAGCTGATACTTTTGATTCTTTTCACAAGATTTGCCTTCGTATTATGATTGAAAAGAATGAAAAGATCATTCGTGTTAGAAGTGATAGAGGTGGAGAATTCATAAACTCTAAATTCATTGATTTTTGCACTTCCAACGGCATTAAGCATGAATTCTCAGCACCCTATACACCTCAACAGAATGCTGTTGTCGAGCGCAAAAACAGGGTTGTTCAAGAGATGGCACGTGTTATGCTTCATAGCCGGAATTTACCGCTACATTTTTGGGCAGAAGCTGTGAACACTGCAATCTATGTTATTAATCGAGTTTATTTGCGCCCGGGAACGTTAAATACACCATATGAACTATGGTGTTGTAGAAAACCCAACATCAAATATTTTCGCATCTTTGGGAGTCGATGTTACATTTTACGTGACCGCGAAAATCTTGGAAAATTTGACTCTCGAAGTGACGAAGGGATTTTCTTGGGGTATTCTACAAATAGTAGAGCGTATCGGGTATTTAACTTGGAATCTAAAACGATCGTAGAATCTATAAATGTTAAAGTAGATGAAGCTTTCCACTTTGCATCTGATAAATCTACCCCTGATATCTCTCTTGATGATGATACTCCTGTAAGTGCATCTTCTCATGATAATACTTCCAATATTAATGATGCACCTAATGGTTCTTCAAGTTTATCTGATGTGCAGGAATCATCTCATGTACCTCCGAGTACTCCATTACATCAAACGTTACGCATCTCCAAGGATCATCCTGAATCAAACATCATTGGAGACCCGCAAGAACGAGTCAAAACTCGGAGACAGTTGGTTTGTGGATTCGCTTGTTACGTTTCCATGATCGAACCAAAGAATGTCGATGAAGCTCTTCAGGATGACTACTGGATTGAAGCAATGCAGGAAGAGCTCCATCAATTTGAACGCAACAAAGTCTGGGAATTAACGACGCCTCCGAAGCAACACAATGTGATCGGTACTAAATGGATTTTCAAGAACAAGAAAAATGAGGATGGTACCATCATCGGGAACAAAGCACGTTTAGTTGCTCAAGGCTACTCTCAAATAGAAGGTATAGACTTTGATGAAACGTTCGCCCCTGTAGCTAGACTCGAGTCCATTCATATCTTATTCGCTATTGCTTGTCACTTTAAAATAAAACTCTTTCAAATGGACGTTGAGAGCGCGTTTTTAAATGAGTTTTTTAAATGAGGAAGTTTATGTGGCTCAACTGAAAGGTTTTGTAGACTGTAAACTACCTAACCATATTTTTCGTTTGAAAAAAGGCTCTTTACGGTTTAAAACAAGCACCGCGAGCGTCGTACGAAATGTTGACAAAGCACCTTTTTGAGAAGGGCTATACTCGAGGGGGAGCAGATCGGACTCTCTTTGTGAAGCATTATCAAAATAACTTCATTGTTGCACAAATCTATGTCGATGACATTGTGTTTGGAGCAACAAAGGATAATGATGCTTCTAAATTCGCAGAAACCATGGAAAGCGAATTTGAGATGTCTATGATGGGGGAACTGACATACTTTCTTGGATTGCAAGTGAAACAAAATGGTGAAGGCATCCATCTGTGTCAATCCAAGTATGCAATGGAGTTGGTAAAGAAATTCGGATTAGAAGATTCTAAAGATTTTCCTACTCCTATGGGAACTAGCAATAAGGGATTAGGAAGTGAATCTCTTAGTGAGAATGTAGACGAGAAACTTTATCGCAGCATGATTGGAAGTCTAGTTTACCTCACAGCTAGTCGCCCGGATATGCGCGAGATATCAATCGGCACCAAAGGAGGTTCACCTGAAAGCGGTGAAACGGATCATCCGGTACATCAAAGGAACCATTAATTTCGGAATTTGGTATCCTATGGGAACAAGTCTAGATATTATTGGATACTCAGATGCCGATTGGGCAGGATCTGTGGATGATCGGAAAAGTACGAGTGGTGCATGTTTTTATCTTGGCCATTGTCTTGTTGCATGGCATAGTAAAAAGCAAAACTGCATTGCACTCTCGACTGCCGAAGCGGAATACATCTCAGCGGGTAGTTGTTCAACTCAACTCATTTGGATGAAAAGCGTGTTGAGCGACTTCCGGATTTCAGCAACTTCGGTAACTATTTTATGTGACAACACTAGTGCTATAAACATTTCAAAAAACCCTGTGTTGCACTCTAGAACAAAACACATTGAACTTAGATATCATTTTCTTAGATAGCTAGTTGAATCAAATATTCTTCAAATTTCCTACATTTCAACTGAAGATCAATTAGCTGACTTTTTAACAAAACCTTTGGATCAAAAACGTTTTATTCATTTGCGTAAAGCAATTTGAATGCTTTCCTTGAAATAACCTCTTTTTGAAACTTTTGTTTAGGTTAGGTTTTGTTTTTGTGTTTTTGTTCATTATCTATGCTTAGACATAGAACATTAATTGAGCATTAGCTTTGATTGACTTTAACTGCATCCTTTTATATGTTTAGAAATCTATTATGCTTTAGATATCATAATATTTTATTTGATGCAATGATCATTTATGTCAATTAACTCATCTTTGTTTTGATCAAAGTCAATTTCTCTCTCGATGATCTCTTGGTATAGTTTTTATCTTATTTGACTGTTTAGTCGAGTATGAAATCGAGATCAATATTTGGCTGAATACTTTATATCTTAAATAATTGATAGCCAATTGAGGGGGAGTCAAAGAACAAGTTTTATGCTCAAAAGATGTGGAAAGAGTTACGTCCCAATGAGGAGTGTGAAAACTACCACCACATGGAGGAAAGAGCTACCACCTCGGTCGTCCGAGTACTGTGTGCAGCTACCACATGTATACCAAGCAAGGTTTTTCAAGTTTGATTAAATAAAATGCATGTTGAAATACTTGACTCTGTCAAAATTTCAAGGTTGGTATAAGGTGGAAATTTTAATGAAAGATGCTCAAAGAGCCACTCTCTTCAATAAATTGACTAAGATATATTATCTAACTTATCTGGGATTTTAGACATCTATTGATCTTTGTATTTCATTTTCTTTACCGAATTGATGATTTGATAAAGGCATTACTCATAAGATCAAGTTAGATGTAACTGAAGTTGTTCAACTTTAAGGGATTTAATTTTTATAAATTTTCGTTTCATTTGTTGGATGTTATTGATAGATTTGGCATAATCTATTTCTTGTTGTATGAAACGATGATTTTCATTTAAAGTTGATGCACAAAAGTGCTTACAATCTTTTTCTGGTTTTTCTAGAATTTCTCTGAAATTTTCTAAAGAAAAAGTTGGAGCCGATCCGGATTGGACTTGCCGATCCGGATCCCGAACGCAGATATTCTCTGCGGGTAGCCGATCCGGATCGTAATCACGAACTGATCCGGATCGCGGCTAGGGTTTTATATAGAACAAAAGGGTTTTGATTTCTTTTACTCCAATCTTTTGTTCCAAAGTTTCCAGAGCTTCTCTCTCTAGAATTCATCCATCTTGGAAGCTTTCAAACTCAAGTTCTTCGACTCCAAGTAAGTTTTATTGATCAAAATCTCGGTTTTTCACAGTTTTTCATATTCTTCCTCAAAACGTGATGAAATTCTTGTATCTATTTCGTTTGTGGATGGTTTTTGATCAAATTTCTTTTGAAATAAGAACTCTGGGTAGATTAGTTTTGATTATATGCTAGGTATTCTCAAGATAAACGAATTTTTGGCCTTCGATTTCAAAAATTTCGGTTTTAGGGCATATAATGGGAATTTTCGAAAATCATGCGATTGATCTATTTTTAAAATTCTTTTTGCAAAACTAATTTGATTCTTAGTCTCTCTACACGATAATGATTGTTTGGGTACAATTTTTCAATTTTTTGAAAATTAATAATTTTTTCGTGTTCTTGAGTTATTGCTCACAAGATTTCTTTGCACAAGAAACCAGCAGCAATGGTGATCACCTGGATCATTTTTCTTCTGGCTGCTATGGTACATACGAGAGACACTGTCAAGCTGAAGAGGGCTAAGAAAGCGAAGAAAACTAAAGATGATTCCGATACGGAATCTGAGACGGAATCGATCGATTGGGATGAGTTGCAAGTTGAAGCAACAACTGTTCCCACTGCTTCGAAAGGAAAAGCGCCTGCGGAAACATCAAAGGCTCCGCCTACTACTGCTGAAAAGGGCAAAGCTCCAATGGAAGAAACTTCTGGGAAGACAAAAAAAAAAAAGACTTGCTCGACGGCTTGGACGAGCTCGAGGTATTGAAATAAATGAACCATGTCAAGATGAAACAAAGAATATCCCTCAAACTGAAAATGAATCTGAAGATGAAGAAGATATGGACACATTTCTTACTGAAGTACAACAAGGTATTGATGAAGAAAATAAGGTTTACCTAAAGAACAAGTAGCTACTGAAGTCTTCCTCAATACTTAAGCAGCAAGCAAGGAAAAAGATTGTGCCAAGCAATGAACCTCTTGACAATTCACATTCTCTGCCAAGAAGATCTCCTCGGAATGAAGGTCAGACTGCTCCATCAGTCGTCACACAACGTTCTTCAACTTCCAGAAGAACTGACCAAAAGGCAAACTTAGAATCTTCCATCAACCAAGAACAAGATAAAATAGCTCTAGAACTCAGAAAGATGTCCAAGGACATACATCAGATGAAACAAGAGTGTTCTACGATTTCGGGAATGCTTAAAGGAATTTTGAAAAAACTGGGCTGCACGAGCTCTGAAGACTCTGCCTCAGATGATTGACTTGTGCTGATTTCTTTTAACTTTTTTTGTGCAGGTTTTTAAGTTTTAGTTTTTAGTTTTTAGTTCTCAAACTTTTGGTACTTGAACTGTTAACTATTCTCTCCATTTTGGTAATTTTTGGCTAACTTTTGTGACAAAAAGGGGGAGAGAGAAGTATAAACAATGATACAATGTTTGTGAGAAACTTGAAACTATGGAGGTAAGTATAACCTCAACTTGAAAGGTAAGTAGAACTTCAACTTTTGGTTTTCATTTGTGTTTGAATGCATGCCTCGATTAACTATTCAACTAACTATTTGGGCATGTAATATAACTAACAAGTTGATGTTCACTAACATGACATTTGGATTTTGATTGCATAGAAGATATGTTGGTGTTTTTAACTATGATCAATTTACATATCTGAATGTATAAATGTCATGGTAAGTATAAATGAGTATAAACTTCATCTCTGTATGTGGTTTTTGAATGATATAAAATTCTTGAGGTATCTAACGATTTTTTTTGTCAAGAATGATTTCTTTTGCAGAGAGTACAGATGTCTAAGTCTAGAGTCTGTTTTAGGAGTTTAACTCATGTATGTTATTTTGGATCTCCATTGTAAATTTTTGTTGTATGGTGATAGCAACAAAAATATCTTTTTGAATTTTCTTGAGTGGATCTATGTTTTGTCACGAAACCGCCAAAGGGGGAAATTGTTACGGAATTTAAGTTGGCGTATTTCGTGAATTCGGTTAAGTCTTGAAGATTGAAGGTAAAGAAGGATGGATCATATAACTCAATCTCAAGAAAGAAGAATTCAAAAGAATCAGGTATGTTTAACTTAATATCTTTGGTGATCCGAATACTTCTTATAGTGTAGAAACACTTGGATGAACTTGTAATTGCATAAATAGCAAAAACTGGACATGGGACATGTTCAGGATCCGGATCAGACTTTGCAATCTGGATCCCGAAGGTTGTTCGTTCATACACCAGTTCAATCCGGATCGTAGCTTCCTTTGATCCGGATCCCGAACACTGGGTTTACCATTTTATTTGAGCGATCCGGATCAGGCTTTGCAATCCGGATCCCGAACGTTGATGTTTGGTGAACTGTATGAACGATCCGGATCAGGAACTTCGATCCGGATCCCGAACCTTCATTTTTCTGGAAACTGTTTTTCTCGCTACTGCAATCCGGATCGCCGAACTCCGATCCGGATCGTCGTCATGTAAAATTCCAGAAAAGGATAGTTTTTGATCCTTATCTTCTTCCAAGGGTTTCTAACCTATAAATAGACCCTATGATTCTTTTTCTAGGGCAAATCCAACAATCCAAAAAGAAGCTGCTAAACCTAAAAGCCGTCATCTTTTATACGGCCTAAGATCCACATGTAGAGAAGAAAGGAAATCATAGATTCTATCTTATGTTTCTTCTATATTGATTGATTTGATTCTAGGTTTTCATACTCACATTTTGAGTAGAATCAAATCAATGAATACTTAGATGGTATTTCCGATCTATTTCTAATCTAAGTATTCGGCGGATCATCACCACCCAAAAAACAACGATTTACCCCAAAATCGGTGCATGGACTCGCGTGGCCTTGTGGATTCAAGGTGCAACCGCTCTCGTGGATTCGGAGCGAGGTACGTTCGTGGATTCGAAGCGTGGTACTGGGTGAAGACCGTGGATTCGGTCGGACGTCGTGGACTCGACGTTGGACGCCGTGGATTCGGCGTTGGACGCAGATCGTGGATTCGAGAAGAGTCGTGGAGCGAGCGGAGAAGATCAACTAGGAGCGTATGGAAAAGGTTGAGTCGTCTGTGAGTACGGTATATCACCTTGTACGTGTTTAATTCTAGTGGATTTCACCGTGTTATCGGTCCCGTGGTTTTTTACTCCGGTTTGGAGTTTTCCACGTAAAAATCTCTGCGTGTTATTTATTTTTCCGCATTGGGTTTTATATCGCAAAGATTTTTGAGTGTTTATTGTTTACACCTATTCACCCCCCTCTAGGTGTTTTTTCCCCTATTTAGATCCAATTATACATAACCCAACATAATCTTAGTAGATTTTTTCGTGTGATTGGTTCCGTGGTTTTTTACTCCTGTAATGGAGTTTTTCACGTAAAATCTTGCGTACATTTTTATTTTTCCTCATTGGGTTATTTTTTTACGCAAAGATTTCTGAGTTTTATTGTTTACACCTATTCACCCCCCCCTCTAGGTAGTTTTTCCCTATTTAGATCCTTGGATCCCATAGCCCTCACTCTGGTGATTTTTGGTTTGATGGAATCGTGGGAACCTGAGGAGCGCACACATTCAGCTTCAGCTTAATCGAACTACGGATTAGCGCGTTCGAGGAGGATTGGATTTTCCTCCAAAATTAGCGGGCGGCATACTAATTCTATGTTGTAGTATGCATGCATGATAAGTAGAGTACTCCTTTGTGTGGACCGAGATTCAAGCATGTGTGCTAGAATTAGTAAATTGGTTATTTCTTGTGATAACGAAATATTATAACCTTGACTAGCACCCCGTCATATGTTTGCATGTATTTAGCCAGACTAGTAGAGGGCCCTCATTTTGGCTAGATTCTTTTATGCTTTAGACATCCTCACTTTACATTCTATCCCTGGACATAGTGTTTTCCTCGCCCGGGTAGTCGGCCGAGTGGTCGGGATTTTTTTTAGTGTAGGATGCATGTTGCACTCGTGCTTGGGGGTCGAGTGGAGTCTGGTAGCTGTGGCTAGTCTTGTATTGGTGTCGGGAGCCGTTTGAGTAAACAATGGTCCTGGGTCATCGAGTTTTCTCTGATCTTTTTGTCGCCACTGTGTTCGTGGCAGTAGTGTACTGGTGATAGCAGGACCTTGAACCCAGACTATTTTGGACACACACATGATTTCAGCAAATCGATGTTTTCCTTCCGAATTTCGAATGGTCGCCGAAGCCTATTCTTGTTTGATTGGGTAAAGACATTAGCCCTTCGGGGTTAGGAAAATAAAATTTATTTTAACTGATTTTCTTAAAAAACTAAAATTTATTAAATTGGGCTTCTTAAATCAAAATGGTTTTCGGTAATAACTGTCATCTTTTCTTGCAAACTTCCTCACCCGAGAGGGTTTGAGTGATCTGGGTTCAAGGGGTTGTTTCTATATTTTAGGTCGAAAGCTACGGGGGTTATGCCTAGAATCTGTTCTTGTTTGATTCGGGTTCTAGGTACTAGCCTCCCAGAACTTTCGGACCCTGATTGGTTCCCTTCGGATGTTTTACCCGAGGGAGCTGATTTCCCGAACTGTAAAGGGTCGAGAACTTCGAAAGGCGGAGATTAGAGTCTGTTCTTGTTTGATTGGGGTTCTAGGCACCGGCCTATCGGGATTCTCGGACGCTTATGGTGTTGGTCAGTTCTATGTCATCTGTGAGTTGGGTGTTCTGTTTTGGAAGCCGTTTGGATTGACGGTGGTCCCGAGCTATGGAGTGTCCCCGGCAGATATTGTTAGTGTTGAGTTATTATTTTTTATCCGATTGATCGTGGATTTGGACTATAGCCTGCATGAGCCATATTGAGCTCGACAGAGATGCGCGGATACTTCCATGGTGGTGTCGCTCCCCTCGAGTGCCGCTCTGGAGCTGGGCCTGTTACTTTGCTATCGCGACTTATCGACGTAGTCCGTGTGGATGCCCTACGTAAGTCCAGTCCTCCGTAGATGTAATGGCAGTAGGTGGGCGCAGGTTTGACTGGACCCTATGTGGGAGTCAGTGTGATTGGGTTGATTGAGTATATTGGGTTAGAGTCGATGCATCAATTTCATTTGTATCTCCCATTGAGCATTGTCGATAGAGGCATGATAGCTGTAGATTTCCTTCCAGCTTATCTTTTCATTATTACAGTTTTCTTGTTATCTTATGCCTCTAGTAGACATAGTGGGTAGACCGTTGGTCTTGGAGACGGTACCCACTGAGAACTACTGTAGGATGTAGTTCTCACACCCTCTGTCGGCGATAGATTTTTCAGAGGCATCTACCCCTATTCCTACTCCAGTTACTACACCTGCTGATCGAGGTAAGGGAGTTGCGAGCTAGTTCCCTACCCGTCCTTGGAGTGTAGCGGTGCCCCCCTTTTGGAGCATGTGGTACAGTCTGCTGGAGTATTGTATGTAGTTACTTTTAAGAGTTTTTATTTTCGAGAGACTTTTGTATTGTGAGGATCAAACTGTACCATTTTAGACTTGTATTTTTTATTTCAGTAGTTTATTTTACAGCTCTGATATTTGTATAGTTGTAGTATTATCTTTTGCATGTTAGACGCTTCGTCTATGCGGGGCTTCCCGCATGGGCGGCGGATCTGTTGGCGGGTCCGGGTCACAATTTCAACCCGGGGCGTGACAAAGTGCCTCGGTGAATTCTTCCCAACTTACTCCCTGCCTTTAAGCAAAATAGCTCTGCTCCTATATTATTTCCTTCCCAATCGGATGCATCGAGGTAATGCTGAGCCACTAGGTGGGCGGAATCTGATATATCTCGAAGTATTGCTCGTAATTGTCCACCCATGCTCTGGGCTCCTCTCCTCCAAAGGTCGAAAACTCCAGTTTCGGGTAAGGAATGTGCTGATGGCTAAATGGTTTGTTGCCCCATCTAACCTTCTTTTCCTCCTCCCCTATCTCCCACTCCTTAGCAGGTATGGGTACGATCCCTTTCCCTTTGTTTTCTCTGGTTCCCAGATGTACCCCCTTCATTTCTTCCTTATAGTGTTGGTCCTTCGAGGGGTGATGGACTTGTTGAACTAGTGCCGCAGGTATGAAGGAAGATGACCGGTTTGCCATTAGCCTTAGCAATTCCTCATGTCGCACGGCGCTGTCCTTGAGTATGAGCTCATGCCTCCTTGCTACCTCTACCTGCAATGACCCAAAGTGGATCTGCTCCACCTCACTCATTTCCTTTATCTGTGTTGCTAGTTCTTGAACCTTGTCTTGGTAATCCATGGTGAGCTTTTGCACCCTTGACTCCAGCACTGCCATGTGCTCGTTTAGATCCTTCAATCTGGTGCCCTCCGCCATCTGACCAATATGTGATATAAATTTGAACCTATTTTGGTACTTCCTCCCAATCTTGTTCATGAGAGGTCAACCCAACCTCTCTTGTCACCAGAGGTATACAATTTTGCCGCAGGTAACCCGTAATCTCTCTAGTGCCTTTATCAAGCAACTCTACTTATCTTCTACCTACTTATAACATGAGTTCTAGAGTTACCTGGTTCCAGTAGGGTGCTTGTTGTTGTTCTTTATGATAATACCATGCTGATTCTCCGCTTTTGAGCTTCCAGATTCCCTTGATGATGATCACGCAGCTCCCTCATATCGGAATCTGCTCCGAAACCAATTGTAAGGCTTAGATCCGAGTCGCAATCACTT
The DNA here is from genome assembly GCA_029204045.2 of Tillandsia leiboldiana. NCBI lineage: Eukaryota > Viridiplantae > Streptophyta > Magnoliopsida > Poales > Bromeliaceae > Tillandsia > Tillandsia leiboldiana. The sequence continues at coordinate 10,448,825 of CM055061.1, forward strand.
CAGTGGGGGTTTCGAGAAGCAGGATGGTGACAATGACAATTTACACTGGATTGAGCTCAAATCAGAGTCGCACGATGATGACGATCGCCGATGATGACGGCGACGATAATGATCCGTGCGTGGCGATCCAAGCTCCTCTGTAGAGGTGCGTATCACTGCACTAGGCCTTCGAAAAGTAGGTAATCAAGAAAGAGAGGAGGAGGAGGAGGAAGAAGAAGAAGAAGAAGAAGAAGAAGAATAAGAAGAATAAGAAGAATGAAAGGAATTGTAACTGTGTTCACTAACTGTCTATTTAGTTACAACCCACCTTATTTATAGGGTGGTTTAGGACTAACTGCAATTTATGGAAATAAGTAGTAGCTACTCTGGAATGGAAACACCACAACCCACTGTTGTAACTCCCTAACTGAGCCCGCCTAAGTCATCTTGTTGGACTATTATGGCCTACTGTAACTTGGGCCCGCCTATGTCTTCTCATTGGATTGTTGTGGCCTTCTAGAACTTGGGCCCCAAGCCAGAATGTGCTGGCCTAGGGGCTCTCTTTGTACCCGCTCCCCTCACTACTCCTCTTATGTTGTTTCTGGGATCTTCTACTGCAGTCTCTTCTTCCCCACTCTCACATCCCTTGATTCCTGTGCCTCTCTTCTCCCATTCCCTCTCCACAGTTATCCCCTTCTCCAGACCCTGCCTACATCATCACCAATCCATCTATCTACTCCGCCCGGCCCCGGAGTGATCTCATCTCGCCACCATGGTCTGTCGAGGTTTACTCCTGGACGGTCGAGGAGGACCCTAAGATAAGCATCTCTCTCTTCTGCTTACATATGCTACTACTTCTTTATCTCGCACTCTAATGCATTTCTCTGTATAGGCGTTACAGGATCACAATAAATTATCTGTGACGACATAAGCCTACAGGAGCAAATCAAGTCTACATTAACTGAGAAATCATAATCACCTACTCTACGAGTCATGCAATAATTAGAAGTAAAGAATTCAGGGCAAATAGTAATTAGTCGACAAAGTGATGAGTAGGTGAAGTAAGATAATCACAATGTGATGTATATACATGAGCATATATATAATAACCAAACAACCACAATCCCAGATAAGAAATGACAAAGTATCAAGATATTGATTTAGTGCGAGTTTAGGTAACTAGTAATAATTAAGTATGGTCACAATCACAAGTACAAAGATGTAACTATACAAGTATGAGGTCAAGTATCATGATGGCAATATAGATATAAGATAGAAATACCATGATGGCAATAAATGTGTGCGAGATCAAGTGTTTAGTGATAATCAAAAGGGGTCCAATCGATTATGGTACCCAGTGAGGTTTCACTATACTGATATCTGGATCAAAATACCCACCTGTATAATGACTATCTGAGTCCACGACTTTGTTGATGCCTGTAGGTGCCAAGAGAACCTAGACATAAATACCGTGTGTTAGTAAATTTCCCATGTGTTCGCCAGACTAACCGACACGCCTATTGTGATGATCCGGACCTCCGATATGGATTTACAAGGTGAGAAGTGGCTTCTGGAGGCCTATGATGAGTGATCGAGTTGTTTGTGCTCGAATCCGATCCCAGATTTGAAACCGGCGCGAAAATCGGATCAAGTTTGCTTTTCCGGGGGCTTCTGGCAAAATTTAGGATGAGAATTTGGCGAAACGGACAGCGGATTTGGACTCAGCGTGCGAAAACGATGAAAATGGGCTATTTATTTGCATTTTTCAGACTTCGGCGAAAAAGTACTGTTCCGGCGGCCGAGGAGTGGACTTGCCACGTGGCAGCTTCTGATTGGTTGGACGGTGTCAAAGGAGGCGGCGGCGGCTGTGACTCGTGGCGTTGTGTGATTGGCCGACACATTCCGGAAGACCCGGCGTGTAATGAACCGGAATTTTGGTATATAAATAAATGTAAATAAAATGGTATGAAATGCTATTTTATTGAATTTATTGAGGTAAATGATGACCTAGAAACGAATTGGGCCCAAATCGGGATTAGAATGTGAGATCTTGAATCTTACATGAGAAAGTGGGCCCAGATTGCAAGTGGAAAATTCATAGTTTCGAAAAATTCCGAGAAAATTACGGGAGCTCCGTAAATGCGTTTTATGGCCACAGTAAAAGTTTCGCGTTGATCGGGCACCCGGATAGTGAGAACGGGCTCCGCCAGCGAAATTAAATACAGTGAGACTTTTGGCAACCTAGAGAGGGTCCAAACTGAAAAGTTTAAGTACCAGGAGGTAAATTAAGTTAAACTGTGGCTGCCCGTCAAATTTGAGCGAAAACGAGCAAAAACGGACGAAAACGGGCGAAACTGGGCTTGGGCCCAAGTTTCGGGCGCCCGAAAGTGGGTTCCGGGCGCCCGGAAAGTACTGTAGCAAACCCGGTTTTATGGGCTGCAGCGAACCGGGCTGCACTGTAGCGAACCCGGTTCACTGTAGCAGCCCGGTCCGGTGGTTAGTGCGCCCGAAAGTTACTGTAGCGGCCCAGATCCCGAGGTAGTGGCACGGATCCCGAGGCAGTGGCACGGATCCTGAGGCAGTGGCACGGATCCTGAGGCAGTAGGCAAGGATCCCGAGGCACGGGCGCGCATCCCGAGGCAAGCCTCTCGCGCGCGACGCGCTGTGGCACGCGGCTCGAGGGCGCGTGGTAGGTAGGGAATGCCACGTGGCGCCTCCCTATTGGTCGCGACGACCGAAGGAGCGTGGGCGCACGGGGAAGGCGCGGCGGACCCTGGCGCCGTGTCAGCGGGGAGGCCACGTGTCGGCCTCCCATTGGACGGTCAGCGAGATGTGACGCGCTGACGGGACAAGACGCAACCACCGCGGGCTTGGGTGCGGTCCACGTGGCGGCCTCCGATTGGCTGCCGCAGTTCCGTGGTCGCGGTGCACGGGTCCAGGGACACGTGTCACGCTCGGGTTGGCCGAGCGATGGTGACGTGGCGCCCAGCTGGCGCGCCGTGGACCGTGGACCGCGTTTGGGGCGATTACTGTAGCCGCCCGGAAATTTCCGGGCGCCCGAAAAGTGCGCTCGAAATCCAGAAAACAGCCTATAAAGGCCCGAATAGCCCCATTTTCCTCCTTTTTCCCTTTTTGGCTTCGCCCGAGCGTACCAGGAGGGGAGCCGGGTGATTCCGCCCGGGGTTTTTGTGGGCGCACGAGCGCGCCGTGGACTCCGTGGAGCGCACAAGATGTACCAAAGAGGCTATTGGAGGTGATGGACGGCACAGCGTTGTCGAGGTAGGCCCCGTGTGTCGTTTTTGCGGTATTTTTGGCACAGTTTTGAAGTTTCCTTTTGGATTTTGGATTTGACCCCTTTGCCCACGTGCATGTTAGGGACCCAACTTTCTGTGCCGTTTTACTGTGCGAGTTTCGCGGGCGTTTTGGACGCGCCTCGTTTTGCTTGCCGTTCGTGGGAGACATGCACCGTTTTGCGTGCGGATTCGGCAAATGCGCGCAGTTTTGGACGCGAATTCATAAAACGTGCACCATTTTGCGTGCAACGTTGAAAAAGGAACGTGCACCGTTTTGCGTGCCAATACGAGATATGTGCTCCGTTTTGCGTGCAGGTTGGACTAATGGGCACCGTTTTGCGTGCAGACTCTAACATTGCGTCTCGTTTTACGTACAGGGCCGGAAAAATGTGCACCATTTTGCGTGCAGCCCTACAATAGAGTGTGCACCATTTTGCGTGCCAATACAGGGTACTGCTCCGTTTTGCGTGCGGGTTGGACCAATACGCATCGTTTTGTGTGTAGATTCTAATAGCTTGCATCATTTTTCATGCAGGGCTAGGAAAAATGTGCACTGTTTTGCGTGCAAGCCTACAGTGAGACTGCACTGTTTTACGTGCAGTTTTGAGGTACGTGCACCGTTTCGCGTGTAGGTCGTGTTGTCGCGCACAGTTTTGCGTGCCGACCCTAATATTGTGCATTATTTCTCGTGTAGGGTTAGAAAAGACATGCACCGTTTTGCGTGCAATCTTAAGAGAAACGTGCTCCGTTTTGCATGCAAACTCGAGGGATGTGCACCGTTTTGCGTGCAAGCTCGAGGAAACAAGTGGAATCGCGCGGAGGCCAATTGCAAGTGTCTACAAGCAATTGGGGGCATCACAAGGTGGGGAATTCTGCCGAAATTGGGTGACCTCTCCCCTTGCTCCTTTGCTTTTCGATTCGAAGCATGATAGTAGCCTGTTAGAGGCGTTAGGTAATTATGATTATGATTGCCTGTGTAGATAGATTCATATGGAAAAGTGCAACTGTTGGTTGCCAGAGTTAGAGGAATAGATGTGCATGTGTAAATGAACACAGAGGAAAAGTGCAACTGTTGGTTGCCAAAGATATATGATGAATATGCATGCGTAGAAGTAATTACTATTTGACGAATGAAATGAAAATAACTGCATGCATGAAAAAGGATTAGCTATTATGATTGTGATCATGTTAGGGTATAACCCTAGGAATCACGTGACATAAGGAAACAATATTTGTTGGTAGTAAGACTAGGAGAAAACCTAGTATAGGGGTTTGACGAGTGACATCAACTTAGGAGTTATCCTAGGGTGGATGAGTGGCATGGTCTTAGGTAATAACCTAAGGACACTGGATAGAGTGATCAATATAGAGTCAAGGAACTCTAGGACAAGCATGACATGGAACTTAGGTAAAGAGAACCTAAGGTGAACTAGTGATCAGTATAGAGTCAAGGAACTCTAGGACAAGTATGACATGGAACTTAGGTAAAGGGAACCTAAGGTGAACTAGTGGAGTTTGAACTCGCAGACAGGATATTAGAGTCAGTGTAACTCTAAGATAAAGTGGAACAGGAAAATAGAGTTAAGTTAACTCTAGGATTCAATAAGGAATCAGGAAAATGAGAAAAGTGGATCAAGTGTGGAGACATGAAAGGGAAAACAGGAAATTGGAGTCAGAGTAACTCTAAGTTAAAAGTGAAATCGAAAAATAGAGTTAAGTTAACTCTAGGATTCAGTAAGGAATCAAGAGAGCGGGATAAGATCCCAAGGTTAAAGAATTAAACAAATATAACCCTAGCGAGTCATAGGGTGTCTGGGCAAATGGACAATAACTTTAACTTCAATTTGAGTTAAACAAAAGAAAGTGAAATGTGTAAGCGTCCAGGAGACTCTCTGGTACCCGTGTGGCAAGACCTAGGGTAAGGGATGAAAAAGTGGTTAATAAGCAAGACAAGCAAATTGCTCAAGATAGAGCTAAAATTTGGTTAATAAGAAAGACAAGCAAATTGCTTAAGATAAAGAGAATGTAAATGGCGCCTTCGAATTTGAGACTCGTCAAGTGGAGCAGGACTCCCTAGGCAGTGACCCGTCGGACGAGGTACTTTCGAATGGCTTAAAGTGAAAGCAAAGAGCTAAATGCTCAAAGGAAAGAGAAAGTGATTTGCCAGTGGCAAAAAGGGAGCTATAAGCTCGAATAAGAAAGAAAAGCAAGTGTTCAAAGGCAAAGAGGCTAAGAACTAAAGTAAAAGAGAAAGAAAAAAGAAAAGAAAAGAAAGAAAATTAAAGATAAAACGGGCGGACCTACGGTGAGAAACGCGGCCCATGTTGGAGCAGTTGGCAGTGCCCCTCTCCCGGTTAGAGACCCGTTCGGGATGTTTCTTCCGTAGGACGGGGTAACACTTGCGGGTGTTATCCGCAATCTTAGAAATCTTATCTTATGGTAGTAGGACTACCGGGCTGGGGCCCATTGGATAAGAATTCCTGAGGGTTAACTTGAACTAAAGCACCCGAATTTAAAGAATAAAGAGAAAATAGAGTGGCCAAGATCGCCGGGTTAGTTTGACCCTGTATGGAGCGGCATAGTGGCCGAGTTGGTGCTTAGCAGCCTAGTGTGGCTGGATAGAGTAGTGCTGGGTCGATGAGTATACACAGATAGTGTAGTGATATGTTATATTGCATAGCCGCATTTTGATATTGAGGATTTTAGTTTCCTAGCACTATTATTATTGCTTCCATTGGACCAAGTGGTGCAGGACACTTTTTCTCGGTGGTTGAACCCACTGGGAACTCAGTTGTAGTTCTCACACCCCTTGGGTGACTCCCCCCCACAGGTTCGGGTATGGATGCAGCGGTTGCGACCGTTCAGATGCAGACGGCGAGGCATGCGACAGGGGCAAGGGCCCAGCAGCATAGAGACCTAGAGGGTCTAGCAGAGGTATCCCAGTTTTATATTTCTTGAGTGAACCTTGTATGGTGAGGAATTTATGTAAAGGAATTGTAATAATTTTATTTGCAAGTTCAGAGATTGTAAAGTGTAATAAATTAATGCATGGTTCACTCTTGTATGCTTTCATTTCCGCTTTAACTGTTGTTATTGAATGAAAGTTTTAAATTTGTAGTGATTTTTAGTACTCTGATATTGAGCTTCTGCATACACTTGTTGTGTTATTATGGATGTTACCGTTCCTTTCGAGTAGGAAAAGGTCTTACCCGACTGGCGGGTCTGTTGGCGTGCCCGAACCGTACAAATTGGCGGACTCGGGGCGTGACACGGCGCGTAGACCGGAAGCGTGGATCACGTGAACCGCGTGGGGATACGTGGCACCTCCTGATTGGCTCGCTCAAGCCGCCCACGTGAGCGAGGCATGCGGAACACGAGGGCGGTGGGACACGTGGCGCTTTCTGAAGGGCCTTGCACGGCTGTTTCGTGTTTTGGAACATGCGGCGCGATCTGATTGGCTGGAATTGCTGTTTCCTGTTTTGCCCTGGATCTGGTGTGGAGCCCGAATGGCTTGGCTATAAATACCCCATTTTGAATCCGAATTTGAGGGCATTTTTTTTAGGGTTTCTGAGATCTAAATTAAGAGCCAATTTTTTAGGGAGATTCTACATCAAGTCTTCTTCAATTTTTGGGGTTTTAGAGATTTTTTGGAGATCGTCTGCTATTTTTTCCCATCATGATCTCGAGAGTCGCGTTGTTTCTTCCACATCGGTTTCTTCCGTCGAATTTTCGTCAGAGAGCTCCCATGAGCTGACCTTTTAGAATTTTTCAGAGATTTTTGCGGTAACGTTTCGACGACAAGTAGGCCTTCGATTTTGATATCCATTGCTCTGCTCCGTTTCGAATTTTTATGGGAGTACGTGCAGCATCTTTAGACCCCCTTTTTTTGCGACACTTTTCTGGACAGCGGATGAGTAATCTTGCAATTTCTCGAGCTACGGTTGTCAAAACAGGAAGTTTAAGCACTCGATTGACATCTACACTTCGAGAGGATCGCAACCATATTTTTGTTGGAATTTTTGGAGGGCATCTCGCAAGAGGTAATTTCCTATTTTATGGACAGATGTGCAAGAAATTACTGTTTGACCTTATCGCGATGTTCGGCTTATATCTCAACAACCGGGAGGAGTTTTCTGATGATTTTTGGTGCGTCAGAATCGTGAGAATGTGAGGTTCGCACCCGTTAAGTTTCAGCTCTTTTGGACTCTGGACCAACGCACGCATCCAGGTGGGTTGGATTTTCCTCCAAGTCTGCGGACTTCCCCCTAATTCTAGTATTGTAGCATTTCCGCATACTAGAATAGGTGCTATTAATGTTGTAGCATGATGAGTTATGAGATTTGACTAGCACCGACATATGATTGCATGAATTTAACCAGACTGTTAGAAAACTCTTTTGGGGCTAGAGTCTTGTATGTTCTGGTTTCCATTCCTCGCATTCTTTTTTCTGGACATAGAGCTTTTCCTCGCCCGGGTAGTGGGCCGAGTAGTCGGGATAGTATGGGATGCAGGTCGCACTCGTGCCCGGGGGCCGAGTGGAGTCTGGTAGCTGTGGCCAGTGTTTTGCCAGTTTTGGGAGCCGTTCGAGGGAACGGTGGTCCCGTGTAGTCGGGAATTTTCCGATTTGTTGACGCCACCGAGGCTGTGGCCGTGGTGTGCTTGTGATGTCAAGACCTTAAACCCAGAATGTTTTTAGACACTCATGATTTTAGTAAACTGCTATTTTTCCTTCCAAATTTCTAGGGGTCGCCAGAGTCTGTTCTCGTTTGATTAAGACGAAGGCACTCGCCCTTCGGAGTTCGAAAAAATAAACTTGCATTTAACTGATTTTCATAATAACTAAAATCTGTAAAAGTGGTTTTCTCATATCAAGATGATTTTCTAAAAAAAGTGAGCTATTTTATCCTCACCCCGAGAGGGTTTGAGTGGAAACAGTATTTAATAATAAAGATCACCATTTCTTACAAGCTACTCACCTAGGAGGGTTGAGTGATCTGGGTTCCAAGGGTTGTTTCTTCCTCGGGTCTAGAACAACGGAGGGCTATGCCTATAGCATGTTCTTGTTTGATTGGGGTTGTAGGTATTAGTTTTTCGGGGTTCTAGGACCTTTCATTGGTATGGCTGTTGAGTATCTCCAGCCAGTTTCGTTTATTGGATTGAGTGGATTCCTATTCTGGGAGCCGTTTGGGTTGACGGTGATCCCAACTGTTGAGTATCTCCAGCCAGTCTCTTCTATTGGATTGAGTGGATTCCTATTCTGGGAGGCGTTTGGGTTGACGGTGATCCCAACTGTTGAGTATCTCCAGTCAGTGAGTTAGTGTTGTGAGCTGAACATTATCGATCTGATTGATCGTAGATTTGGATTATAGCCTGCAAATGTCGCTTTGTCACGCCCCCGGGGGTTTTTGAGTCTATCAAGCGGAAAATTGCGTGTATTATTTTTTTCTTTCTTAACAAGGTATCTTAAACCTCATCCCCGGTGCGTGCCAGACCGCCACATACACAAATTCTCTCTGCCCACGGACAGAGTCTCCTTTGTGTATGCACGGCATCTCATTTACAACATCATACACCAACCATCAACCATACAATAGACATACATCGTCAAACAGAGTACAGTAACTTAACTAATGTTATAAAAGCGGCGTAACCGTTTGGAAAGGATAAAACTAGCGGTTGCAAAACCCGTGCCCACACGGCACTTCGTTTTGGGAAAACGTTTTCGAAATCATTTAGCTTTTCCTGAAAGCGTGCCGCATAAGAAAACATCACTGAAAGTAACTAAAACGCATAGGTACATCTCATCCACAGTGCTATTTAATACATGTCCACGACTAGTAAGCTCCACAAGCAAATGAACTAATTAAAGCATAAGGAAGACGAGATAAAAACCCAAGTATCCTGACTACGGTCCTCGCGACGCAGTCTCACCGCCCTCCCGGCTAACGCACCTCGTAACACCTGTCACGGAGTGGGTAAAGTCAGTGACAAACAAAGTAGATGTCTAATAACAATAAGGAATAAGGAGCAAACCAAATACACCGGAACCTTTCGCTAAAACCCTGCACATAATTAAGCTGGGCACCAACCCCAGATTTACCAATTAAGTTGGGCACCAACCCCAGAGTACCTGTCGGGGAGACTAAAGTCTCCCCTCGTGCGCAAACACCTTTTTGATGCTTTTAACCTCTTCACGGAGCTAGTGCGGCACCTATAGCTGTCGTGAAGGGGTCCCCACTCGCACCTATACTTTCGTGGGGCACACGGGTCAAAAAGACCACTTCTCCGGAAAAGTACACCCATGCGGAGGCCAATCCGCCTGTGTACGTGCAGCATCCGAAACGGATTTGCCGAGATCGGCGTGTAATGAGCACCGCGACCGTAGCCGCTTCAATTGTTAGATAAAATACAATTAGGCGAAAGGTTAAACTGTCCATCTACTTTGTTAGACAAATTAAGAGCATTTTAATGACGATAGATGCACTTACTGCACTTGTTGCACTTATCGCAACCGTACCCACCTAGTTGAAGAGAAGTCGGAACACCTGAATCCTTCGCGCACCCCCGCTGCGCTCCTGGACCTAAAGAAAGTCCGTAAGGATAACTATAGTCAAAAGCGTGTACTAACATCCCGAAACAAAAGACCCACTTTACTCTTTTCGACGGAAAGGTCCAACACCGTCCGGGTTGACGAAACCGGAAATCCCGCGCCGCCGTCGTCGTCCGACGGAGCCACGCGCGGTTCGGAACCGCGCGGCGTGTCTCCGCGGCGACGCCCACGCGGCGCGGTGCCTCACGCGGGTGTCGCCCGTGCGGCGGCCGCGCGGCGCCCGTGCGTTGCCCGCGCGGTTGCGGGTCCGCGTGGGTGCCGCCCGCGCGGTAGCCGCGCGGCGCCCATGCGGTGCCCGCGCGGTTACGGGTCCGCGGGGGTGCCGCCCGCGCGGTAGCCGCGCGGCGCCCATGCGGTGCCCGCGCGGTTGCGGGTCCGCATGGGTGCCGTCCACGCGGTAGTCGCGCGGCGCCCATGCGGTGCCCGCGCGGTTGCGGGTCCGCATGGGTGCCGTCCGTGCGGTGGCGGCGCGGCGCCCATGCGGTGGCCGAGCGGCGCCCATGCGGTGCCCGGGCGGTTGCGGGTCCGCATGGGTGTCGTCCGTGCGGTGGCCGCGCGGCGCCCATGCGGTGCCCGCGCGGTCGCGGGTCCGCATGGATGCCGTCCGTGCAGTAGCCGCGCGGCGCCCATGCGGTGCCCGCGCGGTTGCGGGTCCGCGTGGGTGCCGCCCGCGCGGTAGCCGCGCGGCGCCCGCGCGGGTATGGCCCGCGCGGAGCCCGCGCGGTCCCGTCGCCGCTTGCGGCGACGGTGGCCGTCCCCGACTCTCCCCCCCCCCCCCCCCCCCCCCCCCCGCGCGATGCCCTAGCGGCACCGCGCGCCTCCGCCGTCCGTTCCGTGCCCTAGCATGGCGACGATGACGGTGACGGCGACGGATACGACGGAGAAACCCAAGAACTCAAACAAAAAGGACGACGGAAAAATCCCAAATAATTTGTAATAATTATTTTACTAACCGAAGATCGACGGGAAGGTTGTCCGGTCGCGTTCTTTCCTTCGGTTCGAAGTCCGGGAAGATCGGGCTCCTTCTCTCTCTCCTTTCCCTTTCTTCCGGCTAGGGTTCCGTCTTTTCTTTTCTTTTTCTCTTCTCACCTATTAGGGTTTTTATTTTTCTTTTCTTTTCTTTCCGATAATCGGGATCCCTTATATAGCTCATATTATATCTTTAATTAATTTCCTCTTTAATTCGTACGTAAGAGAATTCTATTTTCCGTCATCGGATAATTAATTAACTAATTAATTATCCCCTACGAGATAACCCACCTTATCTCTAACGGGTGCAAGATATTTTGCACGGATTCCGATGCATGACTAATCACCGTATCACCAAGGATTCCGTTCCGGGAGATCCCGATATCGGATTTCAGATCCGATCGCTCCGTCGGCCTTCTTTTTTCGCGCTCTATCGCAGAAAAATACCAGCACCACACACCAGCCAACTTTTAAGAATTGAATAATTTTATTTCCCTTAAAGGCTTAAATGACTATATGTGGGTCAAAAATACCCCTAAGGGCCGGATCACTACACCACTCACACTTTATAAAAAGTTTCGTCCCGAAACTTAAGTACAAACCCCACTAATCAATTCGGGAAAACATTCTCTCATCTTCGATTCCAGTTCCCAAGTCGCCTCGCGCTCTTCGTGGTTGCTCCACTGGACCTTTACATAGGGGATAGTTCGATTGCGCAACTTCTTGTCCTCTCTTGCCAAAATCCGCACCGGCGTCTCCTCGACGCTTAAATCCTCTCGCAACTCGATGGTGGAGGCATCCAAGGCATGAGAGGGGTCAGCTAGGTACTTTCGGAGCATTAAGACATGGAACACGTTATGGACTCGTTCGAGGTTCGGCGGCAGGGCTAATCGGTACGCCACCGGTCCTACGCGTTCTAGGATCTCGAACGGTCCTACGTACCTCGGGCTTAACTTTCCCTTTATGCCGAAGCGTCGGTTCCCCTTGGAGGGCGAAACTCGGAGTAACGCATGCTCACCCACCATGAACTCCAAGTCTCGGCGTCTGTTGTCCGCGTAGCTTTTCTGTCTGCTCTGGGCGGTCAGCAGCCTTTGTCTAATTAATCGCACCTTTGCTTCGGTCTCCTCCACCAAATCTGGGCCCAGAAACTTACGCTCACCCAAGTCGTCCCAGCATATTGGAGACCGACAGCGGCGCCCGTACAGGGCCTCGTATGGTGCCATCTGAATGCTGGCCTGGTAACTGTTATTGTAGGCAAATTCCACTAGGGGCAAACACCGTGCCCACCCTTCGCCCAAGTCCAAAACACATGCTCGAAGCATGTCTTCCACAATTTGTATCACCCGCTCTGATTGTCCATCGGTCTGCGGGTGAAAAGCCGTACTGAAGTGCAACTTGGTTCCCATTGCTCGCTGCAGGCTCTGCCAAAAGTTTGACACAAATCGCGTGTCCCTGTCCGACGTGATGGATGTCGGCACCCCATGCAACCTTACTATCTCGTTGATGTAGGTTTGTGCCAGTCGTTCCCGCGTCCACGTCGTGTGTATGGGCAGAAAGCGGGCCGATTTCGTCAGACGGTCCACAATTACCCATATTGCATCGTGTCCCTGTGACGATCTCGGGAACCCGGTCACAAAATCCATGGTAACCATGTCCCACTTCCATTCGGGCACCGGTAAGGGTTGCAATTTTCCCGCCGGACGCTGGTGCTCGGCCTTCACCCGTTGGCACACCAGGCAGTGTGCCACAAACCGAGTCACGTCTCCCTTCATTTTGGGCCACCAGAAGGTCTGTTTAACGTCCTTGTACATCTTCGTTCCCCCGGGATGCGCTGTATATGGAGCAGTATGCGCCTCCCGCAGGATTTCCTCTTTGAGTTCCGGTAGATCCGGCACGCAGATTCGTCCCCGAAATCGTATCGTGCCGTTGAAGTTTACTGTGAAATCACCTTCTTGGTTGGCAGTTACTCTACTTCGCACCAGCTGGAGTTGGTCATCAGTCGACTGCCCCTCGAGAATTCTGTCAAGCAGGGTAGGTCTGACCACCAACGTCAGAAGTTGTGCGACTGTACCTGCCGGTACTACTTCTAGTCTTAATCGCGAAAATTCCGCAATCAGACTATCTTGCTGGGTGATGGCACTTACCCCTGCCTTTTCGGCCTGCCCCTTGCGGCTCAGGGCATCGGCCACCACGTTTGCCTTTCCCGGGTGGTAGTGGATCGTTAAATCGTAATCCTTCAGTAGCTCGAGCCACCGTCTTTGTCGCAAATTTAACTCCCTTTGGGTGAAAAGGTACTTAAGACTTTTATGATCTGAGTACACATTGGAGTGTGCCCCATACAGGTAGTGTCTCCAGAGCTTGAGGACGAACACAACCGCTGCGAATTCCAAATTGTGCACGGGTTAGTTACGCTCGTATTCCTTGAGCTGCCTTGACGCATAGGCTATAACCTTTCCCCGTTGCATGAGTACTCCACCCAGTCCGTTTCGCGACGCATCGCAATATACTTCATAATCCTCCCCTGGTTCTGGCAGGGCGAGAATCGGGGCTCGCGTCAATCGATCCTTGAGCTCCTCGAAGCTCCTCTGACATTTGTCCGTCCAGATGAACTTTTCCCCCTTTTTAGTCAACTGGTTTAAGGGGGTGGCTATCTTGGAGAAACCCTCCACGAAGCGCCGGTAGTACCCGGCTAACCCCAGGAAGCTTCGAATCTCCGTCACCGTCGTCGGTGGGGACCAGTCCGTCACCGAATCTATCTTCTTCGGATCGACTGCGACTCCAGCCGCCGAGATTACGTGCCCCAAGAAGCCGACCTCACGGAGCCAAAACTCACACTTTTTGAGTTTGGCGTAGAGTTTCTGTTCCCGTAGGGTCTGGAGGACTGTGCGCAGATGTTCTTCGTGTTCCTCGTCTGTACGGGAGTAGATGAGGATATCGTCGATGAAGACCACCACGAATAAGTCCAGGAAGGGTTTGAATACCCTGTTCATCATGTCCATGAACACCGCTGGGGCATTTGTGAGCCCAAACGGCATTACTATAAATTCGTAATGGCCGTAGCGAGTTCAGAAAGCCGTTTTGGGGATGTCCTCCCCCTTAACCTGGACCTGATGATAGCCCGACTGCAGGTCAATCTTTGAAAACACCGTCGCCCCCTGTAGTTGGTCGAAGAGGTCGTCGATCCTTGGCAGGGGGTATTTGCTCTTAACGGTGACCTTATTTATCTCCCGGTAGTCGATGCACAACCGGAGACTTCAGTCCTTCTTCCTCACAAACAGGACGGGCGCGCCCCAGGGTGACGCGCTAGGTCTGATGAAGCCCTTATCCAAAAGGTCCTCCAACTGTGCCTTGAGTTCCTTCAATTCCGCGAAGGCCATCCTGTACGGTGCCTTGGTGATGGGTTTGGTGCCGGGAAGTAGTTCAATAGGGAAGTCGACCTCTCGTTCCGGTGGCGTTCCGGGGAGCTCTGCCGGAAATACATCCGGAAATTCCCTTACCACGGGACCGCTGATCCTTATCTGGGGAGCGGCCCTGAACTACCTATCGGCCCATTGGGTTCTCGGCTGCAAGGCATAGGGTGGAGCCTATTTATTCCTTGCATGGCCCTTAACGGGCCCCGAGTACACAAGGTTCTCCTATGCTTCGAAGCCCGCCCGCGTACATCAGCCGGGGAAGGCTTCGCCTAATACTTAAGGATTTTTAGAGAGAGGGAGAGAGAGAGCCTAATAGGGGTAGCAGGCTAAGGTGTAACCGGTGCTCCTAATCTAAGAGGGAAAAGAGAAACTAAATATTACCTGCCGTTACTAGGTCTGGGACGTCGCGTCTTCCACTGTAGTATCCCGGGGAGCCCGTCCACAGCCCTTGGGCCAGCGTCGTACGGCGTGCTGGGGAAGGGACTTGACGTCTGAGGAGTCTGCGGATTGCTGGTCGCCGGGCAAATCCTTTGGCTGAACGGGGGCCGCAGCACTCTCTGGTCCTTCCTGCTGTGGTGGCGCGGCGGCGGCGGGGGTGGGCCTCTGAGGGCAGAAGGCACGGGAGTGGTCCGGTAAGCCGCACTGATTGCAGTAATGGTACCTCCACGTACATTCCGCCACCGGGTGAGCACCCTCGCAGATTACGCACGGTCCCTGAGGTGGTTTCGCGCCCCTCGCCGGTGTCGGTTCGTCCTTCCGTGCTTTCTCCGGACGTCCTCCTCCTTGGCCCTACGGGGCGGGGCCCCCTTGCGGAACGGGTGTAGCAGTCTTCTCTGTCCCCTCCGGTCGCGGTGCCGGAGGCCTGGTGGCGCCCGGTTTCCGTGGGCACTCGTAGCGTGCGTGTCCTGGTCTGCCGCATCGGTAGCAGTGGCCGTGTCTCCATGGACAATCAGTCACCTGATGCGCCCCACTGCATATGGGACACGGCTTCCTCTGTGGTTTGGATTCTCCTCTCATCGCCTTTCCAAAGTTCCCCTCTGTCCTCGGGCGTTTGAGTGCCGGGCCCTGCTGGAAAGGGTCCTCCGCCGGACTGGGATAGGGATAACTCTGCTGAGCGCGTGTCTCGGCCAGTTCTTGCTCTGCCTGCCGGGCCAACATAACCACTTCGTTAAAAGTGGGGAACCCTGCCGGTGGCATTCCCCGATAGGCGCCGTCCCTGGCGTCTCGCTGGGTGCGGTCGACACCCTCAAAATCCTGAGTCAGTAGGCCTAGGCGCTCAGTGAGAGTTAGCATTTGCCCCGCTATGTCGCGTAGCTGGTTGCGGAGTAAGCGGTTGGCTGCGGCTACGGAATCCATCCTGTCCATTGAGAATGGTTAGCGCTCGATGGCCGGATCCTGGCCGTTGTCTGCTGTGATACAAAGAAACCACGTTAACCCTAAGGTTATAACCCTAGCACCCTGTCTTACGATTACACCTATATTACGTTCCCTTTTTCCCCGTACTGTGACACCCCCGGAATTTGGATTAGTCCTCTATATAAATGATATAATAGGACTAAATCTCTAACCCGGCTATAGCATTTTGGATGGTAGCAAGATTCAAGAGGAACATGAGAGTTAAGCGTGCTAGAGCTAGAGTAGTTCTAGGATGGGTGACCCCCTGGGAAGTGGGGCGTCACAGTTGGTATCAGAGCCATTCACCAGCCGGAAATGTGAGATGAGTCTCGGCTGAGCCAGGGTTATATAGCGGGTAGAGCGAGGCTCCCCGGCTAATGACCGTTGTGAGTGGAGTGCAGCTCCTCACAAGGTCGGCTAAGGCTAGCGAGATGAGTCTCACATCGCCTGGTGCTTGTGAGTGTGCTTGAACCTGACGTGGACGTCAGGGCTTAAAGGGGGGAAGAATGTGACACCCCCGGAATTTGGATTAGTCCTCTATATAAATGATATAATAGGACTAAATCTCTAACCCGGCTATAGCATTTTGGATGGTAGCAAGATCCAAGACGAACATGAGAGTTAAGCGTACTAGAGCTAGAGTAGTTCTAGGATGGGTGACCCCCTGGGAAGTGGGGCGTCACACGTACTCTCACGTACTACGCACCTAGACCTTGGTTATCTCATGTCCAATTTGCTTGTGGCACCTTACACTGTGGATGTGGATCACGTCTACTATGGTTATGGTTGTTTTTCTCTGATACCATTTAATCTGTCACGCCCCCGGGGGTTTTTGAGTCTATCAAGCGGAAAATTGCGTGTATTATTTTTTTCTTTCTTAACAAGGTATCTTAAACCTCATCCCCGGTGCGTGCCAGACCGCCACATACACAAATTCTCTCTGCCCACGGACAGAGTCTCCTTTGTGTATGCACGGCATCTCATTTACAACATCATACACCAACCATCAACCATACAATAGACATACATCGTCAAACAGAGTACAGTAACTTAACTAATGTTATAAAAGCGGCGTAACCGTTTGGAAAGGATAAAACCAGCGGTTGCAAAACCCGTGCCCACACGGCACTTCGTTTTGGGAAAACGTTTTCGAAATCATTTAGCTTTTCCTGAAAGCGTGCCGCATGAGAAAACATCACTGAAAGTAACTAAAACGCATAGGTACATCTCATCCACAGTGCTATTTAATACATGTCCACGACTAGTAAGCTCCACAAGCAAATGAACTAATTAAAGCATAAGGAAGACGAGATAAAAACCCAAGTATCCTGACTACGGTCCTCGCGACGCACTCTCACCGCCCTCCCGGCTAACGCACCTCGTAACACCTGTCACGGAGTGGGTAAAGTCAGTGACAAACAAAATAGATGTCTAATAACAATAAGGAATAAGGAGCAAACCAAATACAGCGGAACCTTTCGCTAAAACCCTGCACATAATTAAGCTGGGCACCAACCCCAGATTTACCAATTAAGTTGGGCACCAACCCCAGAGTACCTGTCGGGGAGACTAAAGTCTCCCCTCGTGCGCAAACACCTTTTTGATGCTTTTAACCTCTTCACGGAGCTAGTGCGGCACCTATAGCTGTCGTGAAGGGGTCCCCACTCGCACCTATACTTTCGTGGGGCACACGGGTCAAAAAGACCACTTCTCCGGAAAAGTACACCCATGCGGAGGCCAATCCTCCTGTGTACGTGCAGCATCCGAAACGGATTTGCCGAGATCGGCGTGTAATGAGCACCGCGACCGTAGCCGCTTCAATTGTTAGATAAAACACAATTATGCGAAAGGTTAAACTGTCCATCTACTTTGTTAGACAAATTAAGAGCATTTTAATGACGATAGATGCACTTACTGCACTTGTTGCACTTATCGCAACCGTACCCACCTAGTTGAAGAGAAGTCGGAACACCTGAATCCTTCGCGCACCCCCGCTGCGCTCCTGGACCTAAAGAAAGTCCGTAAGGATAACTATAGTCAAAAGCGTGTACTAACATCCCGAAACAAAAGACCCACTTTACTCTTTTCGATGGAAAGGTCCAACACCGTCCGGGTTGACGAAACCGGAAATCCCGCGCCGCCGTCGTCGTCCGCCGGAGCCCCGCGCGGTTTGGAACCGCGCGGCGTGTCTCCGCGGCGACGCCCACGTGGCACGGTGCCTCGCGCGGGTGTTGCCCGTGCGGCGGCCGCGCGGCGCCCGCGCGGTGCTCGCGCGGTTGCGGGTCCGCGTGTGTGCCGCCCGCAGCCGTAGCCGACGCGGCGCCCATGCGGTGCCCGCGCGGTTGCGGGATCCGCGTGGGCCTGCCGCCCGCCGCGGTAGCCCGCGCGGCGCCCATGCGGTGCCCGCGCGGTTGCGGTTCCGCGTGGGGTGCCGCCCGCTCGGTAGCAGCGCGGCGCCCATGCGGTGCCGCGCGGTTGCGGGTCCCGCATGGGTGCCGTCCACGCGGTAGCCGCGCGGCACCCATACGGTGCCCGCGCGGTTGCGGGTCCGCATGGGTGCCGTCCGTGCGGTGGCCGCGCGGCGCCCATGCGGTGGCCGCGCGGCCCCCATGCATTGCCCGCGCGGTTGCGGGTCCGCATGGGTGCCGTCCGTGTGGTGGCCTCGCGGCGCCCATGCGGTGGCCTCGCGGCGCCCATGCGGTGCCCGCGCGGTCGCGGGTCCGCATGGATGCCGTCCGTGCGGTAGCCGCGCGGCGCCCATGCGGTGCCCGCGCGGTTGCGGGTCCGCGTGGTGCCGCCCGCGCGGTAGCCGCGCGGCGCCCGCGCGGGTATGGCCCGCGCAGAGCCCGCGCGGTCCCGTCGCCGCTTGCGGCGACGGTGGCCGTCCGCGACTCTCCACCCCCCCCCCCCCCCCCCCCCCCCCGCGCGATGCCCTAGCGGCACCGCGCGCCTCCGCCGTCCGTTCCGTGCCCTAGCATGGCGACGATGACGGTGACGGCGACGGATACGACGGAGAAACCCAAGAACTCAAACAAAAAGGACGACGGAAAAATCCCAAATAATTTGTAATAATTATTTTACTAACCGAAGATCGACAGGAAGGTTGTCCGGTCGCGTTCTTGCCTTCGGTTCGAAGTCCGGGAAGATCGGGCTCCTTCTCTCTCTCCTTTCCCTTTCTTCCGGCTAGGGTTCCATCTTTTCTTTTCTTTTTCTCTTCTCACCGATTAGGGTTTTTATTTTTCTTTTCTTTTCTTTCCGATAATCGGGATCCCTTATATAGCTCGTATTATATCTTTAATTAATTTCCTCTTTAATTCGTACGTAAGAGAATTCTATTTTCCATCATCGGATAATTAATTAACTAATTAATTATCCCCTACGAGATAACCCATCTTATCTCTAACGGGTGCAAGATATTTTGCATGGATTCTGATGCATGATGAATCACCGTATCACCAAGGATTCCGTTTCGGGAGATCCCGATATCGGATTTCAGATCCGATCGCACCGTCGGCCTTCTTTTTTCGCGCTCTATCGCAGAAAAATACCAGCACCACACACCGGCCAACTTTTAAGAATTGAATAATTTTATTTCCCTTAAAGGCTTAAATGACTATATGTGGGTCAAAAATACCCCTAAGGGCCGGATCACTACACGCTTATTGAGCCAGATGAGACACGCTTTTTCCTCGGTGGGGTCGCTCCCCTCAAGAGCCGCTCCGGATGCGATGATGATGATGCGCCTGATGAGGCTGCTTGATGATGATGCGCCTGATGACGCTGCTTTGCGTGATATTATGATAGTTCGATTGGACACCCTAGTTTATACACTAGGGGCCCTAGTTGATACACTAGGGGGCGCAAGCTTGACTGGACCAGATTTGGCAGTCAGTGAGATTGGGTTGATGTGAGCATTTCGTGAGCGAGTGGATGCATAGCATGTTCATAGTTGAGTGTTATTCCTTTGAGCATGGTAGCTAGGGGCATGTTAGCTGTAGATTTCTTTCCAGCTGAGCTATTCTTATTTACAGCATTCCCTATTATCTTATGCCTCTAGTAGACTTAGTGGGCAGACCGTAGAGTTGGAGACGGTACCCACTGAGAACTACCTTCTGCGGTAGTTCTCACACCCGCTGTGGTGACAGATATTTCTGAGGTAGCTATTCCGGCTTCAGTTCGAGCGGAGGTAGCAGATCGAGGTAAGGGCGTGGCCGAATAGTTCCTTATCAGCTTATTTGAGAGTTAGAGGTAGATGTACCATGTATATGAGATTTTATTTTGTACTGGACAGTCTGAGAGATTTATTGTATCATGTTCATAGTGGGAGATGACTATGTATTTTGGATTTTATATATTCAGATATTCAGTTTTTGATTCTGTAGCTACTTATTCTTATTCAGCTCTGATACATGTTTAGCTATAGATATGACTTGCAGGGTAGACGCTTCGTCTGTGCGGAGATTTTCGTACAGATGGCGGATCTGTTGGCGAGCCCGGGTCGCAGTTTCGGCTGCGGGGCGTGACACCTATACTGCACTACAGTGCAACGTGATATACCTAGAGCATCAGATCCACAACTGACCTCCAGGCACTCGACCAACATCTGAGCCAACTATACAACAATCTAATAGGCTCACACAGTAATCGGCATCCTCTGCGATCGTAAGTCGCCAATAACATAATCCGACAATAATCAGAACATCGATTTCTTTAACCGTTTTTTAGCCATGCAAAAAACATCACCAAACCTACCGAGATCTCAACTACTTCCTTAAAATGTCTCAATACATACTATAGGTCTCGTTTGCTTACCCGCTATCCCAAAACACCGATCTTTATGACGTTGGGCCAGCCGCATCATAACAAGTGCGCCAAAACAGGATATTGAAATTCCAAAAATTTTTATTTGGCTCCCGAGATGCCCATTTCGGCACCGGAACCAATCACAGTCCTCTTGCTACAACTATAGGTGTCAAACCTCACTAAATAACCAACAAACAAAGCCCATTTACTGCTGCAAATAGCAACAATCTACGCGACATAAATCTGCGCCCGACTTAGCGTTTTAGCGTCTAGTTCAGCCTCAAAGTGTTTCAAAACACTCCGGATGTCATTAAACTATCCTCGCTATCCCAAAACACTCTCTTTTGAGTGTTGGGACAGTCGCACGCCAAGTGGCGCATGCCAGGGCAAAAAACTCAAAATTAGCCGCGTCGGGTTCCTGAAAAGTGCCAATTTAGCACCGAAACCCACTGTGGTCCTACTCACCATTTCCATACAGTTTGCGAATAATAAGAATATAGCCGAGGATAGATCTCTAGCCTCCATGATATTTGAACATGAATCCTAAGCCTAAACTGCAATTTACGGATCGACAATTTTTTTGAAAATCGCACCCAAACCCAATTTATGCTCCATAAAGCAAATTAGATCTTAGACGACCAGTCGCGAAGTCATTAACCTTGGTTTAACGCTGCCCGAGGCTGTACTGCTCCAGCTGTCGCTAAAGTGACAAAATGTAGATAAGCGACCCTAAACTTATCTAAAATATGGGTATGATAAGCTGAAGCAAGTTTGGTTTGAAGCAAAGAGCATCCGAACCAAAGTTGAGTTGGAAAGCGAGCTTGGAAAGATCAAAATCTACAGAACTTCAAATTTTTGAATGGTGTACCGGTATCCCAAGCACATACCGAAACCTGATAGAAAACTGAAAAATCTAGCTCTCGAGTTTTTTGGAATTCAAGGGAGACGTACCGGAAACAGCACTCGCGTACCGGTACCCTAGCCTGCGTACCGGTACCCCGACCCGTATACCGGTACTCCAAGCCCTTGACAGTACAAGCAAACTGGGTTACCATGGTTAGTGTGGGAGTTTAAGTCGGGTTAGCCCATCTTAAAACACGACCCTCTCTCACAGGAAACCCCATTTCTACCATCCCCTCTATTTCTCTCTTCTCTTTCTCTCTCTAGAAGCTTAGGAGAGAAGCCCTAGCATAGGGTTTTGAAGGAGTTGATCTCTTGGAGGGCAAGAGACTTGATCTCTTTGAGGGCAAGAGACTTGAAGGAAGCTTCCAAAGGAGGTGTGGGAAGGAACGAAGGCTTGGGAAAGAACGAGGAGCCCTCTTCTCCACATTTTTGGAGCAAGAATAAGAGGTAAAGTTCTAGGGTTTTAGTAATTTTGGATTTTTATAAATTTAAAAGAAATAAAATGATCTTTTATGAACTTCTATCCCATTTTTAGAAATTTTCTTGGAGAGAAAGTAGATCAGGCCCAAGCTCTTGTAAGAGGACACAAAGGTGGGGATTTCACCAAAAAGTGTGAACTCATCTCTTTTTCCCTTACTTTTCTATGATCTAGAAGCATATTGTAAGAGTAGATGCATGAGTACATGTATAAGATTTAGGGATTTAGCCCTAAGAGGTAAAATGGATTTCAAGAAGTAGTCTTGCAAGTATGTGATCAAGAAAACCAAGATGTAGGTTACCTTTGTATGAAAATGGACTTAGGAGAAATCTCGGTCATACTTTGTGTGATATGAAACTTACGAGAAAATCTAGGTTGAATTGTGTGACATTAGACTTAAGAAGAATCTAAATCATGAATTGTGTGGCATTGAACTTAAGAAAAAATAACCTAAGGCAAGCTTGTAGAGTATAAACTCTAACTTGGAAACATAGAGTCAATGAACTCTACGTTAAGGGTGATATGCAACATAGAGTCAATGAACTCTAAGTTAAGTATGAAATGTGACATAGAGTCAAGAAATTCTAGGTTAAATGTGTTATGAGAATATAGAGTTAATGAACTCTAGGTTAAATGTGAAATGAGAACATAAAGTTAATAAACTCTAGGTTAAATGTGAAATGAGAATATAGAGTTAATAAACTTCAGGCTAAATGTGAAATGAGAATATAGAGTCAATGAACTCTAGGCTAAATGTGATTTGAATAATTGGTGTCCTTGAGACATCATGGCACCCTAAGATTGTAAATATAGGATAAATGAATAAGTATAAGTGAGTTGGTGTCTATGGAATATCAAGCTATCCTAGAGTAAAGAACTTAGGGTTTAATGTGCAATAGTGAGAAAACATGAGATATCTAACCTAAATTGGTGTCCTAGGGGCACCTAAGCTATCATAGAGTAAACAACCTAGGGTAAAAGAGAAAAGCAAAAGAGAATGTAAATGACACCTTTGGATTTGAGACTCGTCATTTGGGGGTAGCGCGCATAGCGGCTCCTAGGGCATGGGCCCATCAGACGTGGTACTTCCGTAAGATTTAAAGGTAAAAAGAGGAAAGTAAGAGAGAATGAAAATGGCACGTTCGAATTTGAGACTCATCATTTGGGGGTAGCGCGCATAGTGGCTCTTAGGGCATGGGCCCATCGGACGAGATACTTCTGAAAAGTTTAAAGATAAAATATATTGCAAATGGCGCCTTCGAATTTGAGACTCGTCATTTGGGGATAGCGCGCATAGCGGCCCCTAGTGCATGGGCCCATCGGACGAGATATTTTGATAGGCTAAAAGTAAAAGACAAAAGAGAATGTAAATACACATTCGGATTTCAGACTCGTCATTTGGGGGTAGCGTGAATAGCAGCTCCTAGGGCATGGGTCCATCGGGCGAGATACTTTTGAAATGCTAAAAGAAAAAGACAAAAGAGAATGTAAATGCACCTTCGGATTTGGGACTCGTCATTTATGGGTAGCGCGTATAGTGGCTCCTAGGGCATATATAGGCCCATCAGATGAGGTACTTCCGAAAGGTTCGAAGATAAAATATATTGCAAAAAGGTTTAAAAGGGGAAAAAGAAAAATAATGTAAATGGCACCTTCGGATTTGAGGCTCATCATTTGGGGGTAGCGCGCATAGCGGCTCCTAGGGCATGGGCCCTGTCACGCCCCGGGGTCGAAACTGCGACCCGGGCTCGCCAACAGATCCGCCACCTATGCCAAACCCCGCATAGGCGAAGCGTCCTACCTGTAAGAAAAGTACTACAGCTAACAGATATCAGAGCTATAAATGAAAATCTACAGTATAATTAAAATCAACCACTATACAACTGGAAATAATACAACAATGTCCATCTCCCAAAAATGATAATCATACAATATCCTCATATACAAAGGTCGAGACTCAACCGGGAGATACCTCCAATAAATACACCAGTGTACAGGCTCTCAATACAAATCATATCCTCACTACATCAGTCTCTCAAAAGAGGAAATAAAACAACTAATCTACTGAAGCTCTCCTCTGAAGGGGTACCGCTACGCTCCAAACATGGGGAGGGACCTAGCTCGCGACTCCCTCGCCTCGATCATCAACCGCAGAATCGGCAACACCCGCTAAGACTCTGCAAAACAAAGGAGAGAAAGGAAAAAGGAGGGGGAAAACCCCCAAGGGTGTGAGAACTACACCAAAAAGGGAGTTCTCAGTGGGTACCACCGCCAGGACCGATGGTCTGCCCACCAAGTCCTCAAGAGGCAAAAATTAACCAAAGCCGTAAAGACTGAAATAAGGAAGCTGGAGCCTCTCAACAGCTATCATGCCTCTATGCCTGCTATGCCTGCCATGACTGCCTATGCCTACTATGCCTGCCATGCCTGCCATGCCTGCTATGCCTGCCATGACTGCCTGCCTGTTATGCCTACTATGCCTGCCATGCCTGCCTATGCCTGCTATGCCTGCCATGCCTGCCATGCCTGCTATGCCTGCCTATGCCTGCTTTGCCTGCCATGCCTGCCTATGCATGCCTGCTATGCCTGCCATGCCTGCCTGCTATGCCTGCCATGCCTGCCATGCCTGCTATGCCTACTATGCCTGCCTGCCTGCTATGCCTACTATGCCTGCCATGCCTGCCTGCCTGCTATGCCTACTATGCCTGCCATGCCTGCTATGCCTGCTATGACCTCTACCTAGTGCCGCTAGTAAAACTGATACTGCCTGCTGTGCCTGCCAAATCGGGTATGCCAGCCTACGCATAACACCGATAGGGGATAGGAGTCTCAAGGACTCAAAGGTGCCTGCCAAATCGGGTATGCCAGCCTACTCATAACACCGATGGGGGATAGGAGTCTCAAGGACTCAAAGTAACAAGTATCATAGTAGAATAAATCAGCAGGACTGGATCATGACACTGATCTAAGTGGGAAAGCCCAACCACTAAAGAAAGCCTCGGTCCTCAATCGGATGCAAAAGTACTCAAGTAGTGGGAAACTCTGTCCACTAGAGAAATCAGATACCCAATCTGGTGCATAAATAAATATCCGGTCAACCGTCCAATATCCGCGGTTGCCGCAAAGCCCCACAACTAATCCAACCTGTCCCAGACACCAAGTCCTGACTACACTACCCAGAACCCCTGCTCGAACCCGAGCAACACTGACCACTTGACTAACAAAGAATGGGAAAGGGAAAGCATGGTTTCTCCTAAGTCATGTTCCAATAAGTAGTGTAGCGGTAAAAGATGGCCTAACCAGATGACCATACAAGCATGCAAAAGTCCTTTACTTAACAATATGATTTCAGGTATTCCAGTTCTTACAAAATTTAAAGTATACTATTTTATGAATACTAATTGTAACAAATTGCCACAAGCCGGTCTCTATATACATGCATAAGATGTCCCAAGGTACATATCACGTGAAATAGTTTAGCAAAACATTCCCAGTGAGTTTAGACAAAATATCCTTTGCAAGAATTAACATTCAATTCATATTTAGTCTCTAAAGATGTAAGAGCTACCCATAGTCCAATTATGCATGCTATATCCAATTCACTAGTACACTAGCATTATCACATAAGACTAGCTCCAATATGCCTAGTGGGTTATCACAAGTAAGAGGTTAACAACGCTACCCACCTCGAGCGCTAAATCTCTGTCCCAAAATGAAGTCCACGCTCGGTCCAAATGCTCACCGCAACACTGCGAAAAATTCCCCAAAAGAACATACACAATTAAATCCCTCAATGTTCACGAAAATCTGTCCAAAACTTAACAGTTCAGAGTTCCCCTATTTTCACCTGCGAAAAGTGCTTGGAAAAATTCTACGAAAAATACTGTCGCGATCCTCGCGACGAACCGGTCGAATCGAGTACCTGCACATTCAAAACCGAGCCTCCCACGCTGAGATACAAATTTGGCAAGGGAAACACCCCAACAAAAACTGTACAGAAATTCTGAGCCAAGGATCTACAGAGAAAGGAAATTTTCACCTTCGTAAAATACCCAGAAAAAACTGAGAAAAATCCAGGAGATTCCTTGCGAAATGTAGATGAGAAACGCCTAATGAATCGCCTCGATCCGCCGCCTGTGCACGAAGATACAGCCAAAACAATCGAGCACTGTCCAGAACTCCGCGAAGAAAAATGGGTCACAAAGAAGCTCGGGAACATCCAAAATCCACACGAAAATAGAGGAAACTCAAAATACCAAACTCAAATCCCTACCTGTCGAGAGTCCAACAGCGCAAGAATCGCCCGAAACAGGGGTTGGGAAGAGCCGGGGGAGCCTGAACACTGAAAAGGGACGAAACGGGTCGCCGGTGAACAAGCGTCGCGCCGCGCCGTAAAATAGCAAACCTCGAAAAACGCGCTCCTAGAAATCCCAGGGAAGCTCAGTTAAATTCGTCTCAGGTGGAGGAGAAAATTTGCTAAAGGGCTCACTGTGGAAATCCGCTCAGAAAAAGAGCAAAAAGGGCCCCAAAGGCCCTATTTATAGACAGCACACAACACCCCCCCCCCCCCCCCCCCCCCCCCTTGGCCGGATTCGGGCGCCAACAGTCGAGCGCCCGAATACGCCAAGGCGGTCGCACGCCCCTGGTCCGACGCGCCAGGAAGTCTCCGGTGCTGCCACGTGTCCTCTGCACAGCAAACAGCTGTGCGGGGCGACTGGGCGCCTGCCGCGTCGCTGGGGATCGCTGGAGGCGGTGCATGCGCCCGCCCCCTGGCCGGCCGACACGTGGCTCGCACTCGAGTGCGGGCCATGTGCGCCCGACCAGCCGCACTGGCGCCCTGCGCTGGCACGCGCCCCGAGGCGCCGCACCGCGCTCCTGCGGACCGCGCTTTCGTGAGCCCGCGAATACCGTGCCGCCACGTGTCATACGCCCGGTCCACGAAGCCGCGCGCAATTCACTGGGCCGCGCCGCGTGCGCCATCCACTCCGCGTATGCCACGCGTCCCGTCCCGGGTGCACGCCTCCGCGGTGGACCGCGCACCTGCCCTCGCCCCTGTGCGCCTGCCCGCGGCCGCGCGCCGCCTGCCCGTGCCCGCGCCGCCGCTGCCCGCCGCCGTGCCGGTGCCCGTCGTACGCCGGAACAGTACCCTGCCGCCTCGAAAATCGTGCCAAGTCATCCGGGCTCCGAAAAATATAAGTAAATAGCCCATTTTCACCGTTTTCGCGCGCTGAATCCAAATCCGAAGTCGGATTTGCCAAACTCCAATTCTTAAAATTGCCGAAGGCATTCGGAAAGGTGTTCTTTTGTCCAAACTTCGCGCTGAGCCCAATTTCAATATCCATCGCGCGCAAAACCACTTCTAAGCATTCGACGGGGTCATCTGACTACTCTCGTGATCCACTAAACACTCTGAGTCCATCACTAGTGTCCAATTGGTGCACAAACACCACCGACGCGCCATATAGGCCTCCAGAAGCTGCTGGTCAACCAGTAATCTAGTCGTGGGGATCTAGGTTCTCACATCCTCCCCCACTAAAGAAAGTTTTGTCCTCGAAACTAGCTTGATTCCACCAGGAGTCACAAACTCCCAGGGTAAGTACTCATCATCACTGTATCTAGCTTCCCAAGTCACCTCTCACTCCCCGTGATTACTCCTCAACAACAATAACAACAGCCAGTACGGCATAGCCCGATTGCGCAACCTCTAATCTCAAGAGCCAAAATTCGCAACGGGCGTCCCTCGTACTCCAAACATTCCTAGATCTCAAATGGGGTGAGTCAATCACGGTCGAGGGATCCAAAAACATAACCTTCCTGAGCTGAGACATGAAACACAACAAGGGTTCCATCAAAAGTTGGGGGAAACAAGATAACCGCCAGTGCAACACGCACCAAACCACAACCTGTGTCAAACAACCAAGGCAACCCGAAGCACACCCACACGATTATCCAATAAGGAAAAGAGCCCTAACAAGGAGGGGTCCTCACTCGGTCACTTCCGAATCTTGACCATCCGAGTGAACTACTCAGCCGCGGTCTATCATCCAAAGGAACCCTCAGGGACACAACCACAAGCCATGCTTGTCTCAATAGTCCACACAGCGCCAGCTGTGGAATTATCAAACTCATCCCCAGACAGCTATCCTGCGCCAGGTATCCGCCATCACAGTGGCCCTGTCGGGGTAATCCAGAATGCTCAACAATAACCCAACGGTAATTCCACAGTCGCTACAAGAGGCATCACTAAAACTCGCATATCTCTCTCCCAACACTGGTAATACTAGCCTCGGCGCTGGTATCAGTTTCATTATCCATTAGCCGTGCTCTCCTGGCATTGTCAAGTCCCAGAAGTTCCTCACCTCAAGAATAAATATTGGTCTCAACCAATCTCGAATTAGTATCCATAGTGGCCGGATTTCCACCGCCGCTCCTACGGCTCGAACAAAGTGACCCAATAAGGTATGCTTTTGAAGCTACAACTTGTACCTCAATAACTTGGCATACAGCTTCATCCACACAGGCATGGTAGCACATCCACAAGTGCTCCACGTACTCCAAGTCGCTCTGGGAGTAAATCATAATATCCTTGGGGGAACACCACTCCCAATCCATCCAAGTACAACTGGGACGCACAATTTCTCAAATCTTCAAGACAACAGGGCATTAATTATTCCATTTGGCCTCACTATGAGTTCATAATGCCCTTACCGGATCTTGAATGCCATCATGGCAGAATACGCAACTGTACAATTCCACATAGGTACAGGTATCGCAGACGAGCAACTGCCGGCGTATAACTCCATAAAAAGGTCCTAAATACCACCCGGACCTGTCTACACTCGAACCATAAAAGGACCCTCACAGTCGTATATCAACGACGTGGCATCACCACCGTACACCAACGGCGTGGCATCAGGTCAAACAGACCCCTCGATCCATCAGATCCTGCAACTGCGCCATTAGCTCTCTCAGCTCTACCGGCGATATCCAATGAGGTGCTGTCGAGGGTGGCGCGGTCCCCCGAACCACGTCAAACACAATCTCTTTCTCCCTAACCGGCGGCATCATCAACAGCTCAGGTGAAATCACACCCGGGATCTCATGGGCAATAGAGCTATCCTTGAGTCCCGGTGCCGCCGTAAGCACCTCACACACTGTCGCTATAACCTGTGTGCTATACCTATCTCAACCATCAAGCCTCCTCTCATCTGCCTCACAGAAGGTCAAAGTCCTCTCTTTCTGCAGTCTAACATTCTGTGGCACCTTACCAATCCAAATCCAAGCACTGGGTCGAAACACCGAACCGCCACAATTACCAGTAAGCCTGCCGGTACAACTCGCGGCCTCAGCTGCATTGGGCATGATCCACAAGCCTCCTCCACATGCACAGCACTAACAGGAACCTAGACCTCGAGTGCACGTGGTAACAAATCTGCCTCTAGTCCATGCAGGAATGCAACATGCTCTAACTCCGACTGCTGTGATGAAATCACGCCTGCGACAACTCGATCCAGTACCGTGGCGCCCTCCAACCGGGTGGCACAGGTTCATCCACTCGATGCAAGTGGTTGTCGCTCAATCGGCCTGGAAATCAGGGCTATCCACATAGGGAGTACGACCTCTGTCTCTGCTCACACTGAGGCGACGAATAAGGTCCTCCGCAGATAGCAAATTCACGCTACCGCTGCGCCACTCTGATATAGATGCTGATGCTGCCATCGGGGTCCACCTGATCTCTGGCATCTCAGGAACCCGTCATCCTGGAAAGGAAATCAGAAGTGCCTCTGCCGGCCGATTTGTCCTCCATCACCCGGCGCCAAGCGCCAATATCTTGAACTCGCTTCTAGCGGCAGATCCCTATCAAAAGGAACTGCAGCGCCACGCTCCATACACAATGCCTACTCCAACGAGGCGTCAAAACCTATAACGGAGGGACTGAATGAACTGAAAGGTATCCTGGCGCAATCCACTCCCAGCCACATATCCGATGCGCCTCGTCCCTCGAACCTAGAGCGCGCAGTTCAACAACTGCCAAAAATTCTGAAGCATAGGGAGGCTCTTAATTGATCACTCCATCACCACCAACCACGACTCTGCCTCCAAAGGCTCCAAACTCAATCTTACGAGTCGGGGTGGTTCATCTGCCAAATCTGGCTCAATAGATCGATCGCGTCCCCTCAGCTCACCAGCTGTCAACTATCCACCCTGCCTCGGTGCCTCGGCACTAAACATTGGCACAGAGGGGGCTACTCACTCCATCGGTGCCACGAAAATCCCCACCCCTGAGGATACTGCAATCGGGTGGTCTCAGAAGGAAGCACTGTCGAGCTGCACGCTGCTCCGACAACGGTGTCACTAAAACCAGCTGCTCGCTCGCTCTGCCGCTGATAGGCCTCAGACGATCCTGTCATCTGGGTCCGGAACTCTCTGACCTCAATCCGGGTATCCGGCCCAAAACCAACCGCTCAAGCTCAACTGCTATGACAGGAAGTACACGGGTCAAAACCCAGCGTCGGGGAGACACAGCTCGCCACGACAAAACTGCAAAAGTGCACAAAACAACGCTCGACCCAATCCAGCGAAAGTCTAAAGCATGCCACCCGTTCCACAGCATTATGTTGTCTGCAGCCAACATAATCACTTAGGAGAATAAACATGCCAATCACTCTTCCCGTCCCTCGGGAGAGGTATAAAACTCAATCAGGACTCCCGCTATAAATCACGACTCTCACGAAGTCAACCAAGGGTCAACCATAAGCCTAGGGTTTCTAAGTCCACCATAACCTACAACCTAGGCTCTGATACCACCTAATCTATCACGCCCCGGGGTCGAAACTGCGACCCGGGCTCTCCAACAGATCCGCCACCTATGCCAAACCCCGCATAGGCGAAGCGTCCTACCTGCAAGAAAAGTATTACAGCTAACAGATATCAGAGCTATAAATGAAAATCTGCTGTATAATTAAAATCAACCACTGTACAACTAAAAATAATACAACAATGTCCATCTCCCAAAAATGATAATCATACAATATCCTCATATACAAAGGTCGAGACTCAACCGGGAGATACCTCCAATAAATACACCAGTGTACAGGCTCTCAATACAAATCATATCCTCACTACATCAGTCTCTCAAAAGAGGAAATAAAACAACTAATTTACTGAAGCTCTCCTCTGAAGGGGTACCGATACGCTCCAAACATGGGTAGGGATCTAGCTCGCGACTCCCTCGCCTCGATCATCAACCGCAGAATCGGCAACACCCGCTAAGACTCTGCAAAACAAAGGAGAGAAAGGAAAAAGGAAGAGGAAAACCCCCAAGGGTGTGAGAACTACACCAAAAAGGGAGTTCTCAGTGGGTACCACCGCCAGGACCGACGGTCTGCCCACCAAGTCCTCAAGAGATAAAAATTAACCAAAGCCGTAAAGACTAAAATAAGGAAGCTGGAGCCTCTCAACAGCTATCATGCCTCTATGCCTGCTATGCCTGCCATGCCTGCCTATGCCTGCTATGCCTGCCATGCCTGCCATGCCTGCTATGCCTGCCATGCCTACCTGCCTGCTATGCCTACTATGCCTGCCATGCCTGCCTATGCCTGCTATGCCTGCCATGCCTGCCATGCCTGCTATGCCTGCCTATGCCTGCTTTGCCTGCCATGCCTGCCTATGCCTGCCTGCTATGCCTGCCATGCCTGCCATGCCTGCCATGCCTGCCTGCTATGCCTGCCATGCCTGCCATGCCTGCTATGCCTACTATGCCTGCCTGCCTGCTATGCCTGCCATGCCTGCCTGCCTGCTATGCCTACTATGCCTGCCATGCCTGCTATGCCTGCTATGACCTCTACCTAGTGCCGCTAGTAAAACTGATACTGCCTGCTGTGCCTGCCAAATCGGGTGTGCCAGCCTACGCATAACACCGATAGGGGATAGGAGTCTCAAGGACTCAAAGGTGCCTGCCAAATCGGGTATGCCAGCCTACGCCTAACACCGATGGGGGATAGGAGTCTCAAGGACTCAAAGTAACAAGTATCATAGTAGAATAAATCAGCAGGGCTGGATCATGACACTGATCTAAGTAGGAAAGCCCAACCACTAAAGAAAGCCTCGGTCCTCAATCAGATGCAAAAGTACTCAAGTAGTGGGAAACTCTGTCCACTAGAGAAATCAGATACCCAATCTGGTGCATAAATAAATATCCGGTCAACCGCCCAATATCCACGGTTGCCGCAAAGCCCCACAACTAATCCAACCTGTCCCAGACACCAAGTCCTGACTACACTACCCAGAACCCCTGCTCGAACCCGAGCAACACTGACCACTTGACTAACAAAGAAGGGGAAAGGGAAAGCATGGTTTCTCCTAAGTCAAGTTCCAATAAGTAGTGTAGCGGTAAAAGATGGCCTAACCAGATGACCATACAAGCATGCAAAAGTCCTTTACTTAACAATATGATTTCAGGTATTCCAGTTCTTACAAAATTTAGAGTATACTATTTTATGAATACTAATTGTAACAAATTGCCACAAGCCGGTCTCTATATACATGCATAAGATGTCCCAAGGTACATATCACGTGAAATAGTTCAGCAAAACATTCCCAGTGAGTTTAGACAAAATATCCTTTGCAAGAATTAACATTCAATTCATATTTAGTCTCCAAAGATGTAAGAGCTACTCATAGTCCAATTATGCATGCTATATCCAATTCACTAGTACACTAGCATTATCACATAAGACTAGCTCCAATATGCCTAGTGGGTTATCTATCACAAGTAAGAGGTTAACAACGCTACCCACCTCAAGCGCTAAATCCCTGTCCCAAAATGAAGTCCACGCTCGGTCCAAATGGTCACCGCAACACTGCGAAAAATTCCCCAAAAAGAACATACACAATTAAATCCCTCAATGTTCACGAAAATCTGTCCAAAACTTAATAGTTCAGAGTTCCCCTATTTTCACCTGCGAAAAGTGCTCAGAAAAATTCCACGAAAAATACTATCGCGATCATCACGACGAACCGGTCGAATCGAGTACCTGCACGTTCAAAACCGAGCCTCCTACGCTGAGATACAAATTCGGCAAGGGAAACACCCCAACAAAAACTGTACAGAAATTCTGAGCCAAGGATGTACAGAGAAAGCAGATTTTCACCTTTGTAAAATATCCAGAAAAATCTGAGAAAAATCTAGGAGATTCCTTGCAAAATGTAGATCAGAAACGCCTCTTGAATCGCCTCGATCCGACGCCTGTGCACGAAGATACAGCCAAAACAATCGAGCACTGTCCAAAACTCCGCGAAGAAAAATAGGTCACAAAGAAGCTCGGCAACCTCCAAAATCCACATGAAAATAGAGGAAACTCAAAATACCAAACTCAAAGCCCTACCTATCGAGAGTCCAACAGCGCAAGAATCGCCCGAAACAGGGGTCGGGAAGAGCCGGGGGAGCATGAACACTAAAAAGGGACGAAACGGGTCGCCGGTGAACAAGCGTCGCGCCGCGCCGTAAAATAGCAAACCTCAAAAAACGCGCTCCTAGAAATCCCAGGGATGCTCAGTTAAATTCGTCTCAGGTGGAGGAGAAAATTTGCTAAAGGGCTCACTGTGGAAATCCGCTCAGAAAAAGAGCAAAAAGGGCCCCAAAGGCCCTATTTATAGACAGCCCACAACACCCCCCCCCCCCCCCCCCTTGGCCGGATTCGGGCGCCAACAGTCGAGCGCCCGAATCCGCCAAGGCGGCCGTACGCCCCTGGTCCGACGCGCCCGGAAGTCTCCGGTGCTGCCACGTGTCCCCCACACAGCAAACAGCTGTGCGGGGCGACTGGGCGCCTGCCGCGTGGCGGGGGGTCGCTGGAGGCGGTGCATGCGCCCGCCCACTGGCCGGCCGACACGTGGCCCGCACTCGAGAGCGGGCCATGTGCGCCCGACCAGCCGCACTGGCGCCCTGCGCTGGCACGCGCCCCGAGGCGCCGCACCGCGCTCCGGTGGACCGCGCTTTCGTGAGCCCGCGAATACCGTGCCGCCACGTGTCATACGCCCGGTCCACGAAGCCGCGCGCAATTCACTAGGCCGCGCCGCGTGCGCCATCCACTCCGCGTATGCCACGCGTCCCGTCCCGGGTGCACGCCTCCGCGGTGGACCGCGCACCTGCCCGCGCCCCTGTGCGCCTGCCTGCGGCCGCGCGCCGCCTGCCCGTGCCCGCGCCGCCGCTGCCCGCCGCCGTGCCGGTGCCCGCCGTACACCGGAACAGTACCCTGCCGCCTCGAAAATCGTGCCAAGTCATCCGAGCTCCGAAAAATATAAGTAAATAGCCTATTTTCACCGTTTTCGCGCGCTGAATCCAAATCCGAAGTCCGATTTGCCAAACTCCAATTCTAAAAACTGCCAAAGGCATCCGGAAAGGTGTTCTTTTGTCCAAACTTCGCGCTGAGCCCAATTTCAATATCCATCGCGCGCAAAACCACTTCTAAGCATTCGACGGGGTCATCTGACTACTCTCGTGATCCACTAAACACTCTGAGTCCATCACTAGTGTCCAATTGGTGCACAAACACCACCGACGCGCCATATAGGCCTCCAGAAGCTGCTGGTCAACCAGTAATCTAGTCGTGGGGATCTAGATTCTCACAGGCCCATCAGATGAGATACTTCCGAAAGGTTAAAGATAAAATCTATTGTAAATGACGCCTTCGAATTTGAAACTCAATATTAGGAGCATGACTCCTAGGACACGGGCCAATTGGCGAGATACTTTCGAAATGCTAAAAGTAAAAAGAAAATGAAAATAAAAGTGACCGAATGTGGTCATATTAGAAGTAACCCCTGTATAGCGGCATAGTAGCCGAGTTATGGTATAGTAGCTTAGTATGGCATAGCATGGTAGCATTTTGACATTGAGTATACACTAATAATGTACTGATTGTTATATCAGCATACTAGTATAGTATTTATAGTTTTTCCTATTATCTTGCTACTAATGCTTCCATTGTATCAAGAGGTGCAGAGCATATTGTCACGCCCCGGGGTCGAAACTGCGACCCGGGCTCGCTAACAGATCCGCCATCTGTACGGAAACTGCCGTACAGACGATGCGTGTCACGCCCCGAGACTGCCAATTTGGACAGTTCGAGAACGCCAACAGACCCGCCAATCGGGCATGACCTCTCTATACCCGAAAGGAACGGCAACATTCATCTCAATAAAAACAATCAATCAATGAGGGATGATATCAGAGTAAACCACTACTAACTAAACACTTTCATCCATTAAACAACAAGTTTAAACGATAATGAAAGCAACTACATGAGTGAACCATAATATAAATTTATTACATTTTACAACTTTCAACTTGCAATTAAAATATTACAATTCTTTTACATCATTTTCCTCACAAATACAAAGTTCACTCAAAATAAAAACACAAAGTGTGAACTGGCGACTCTAGACTGCTAGGTCGCTAAGCTGCCGGGCCCTTGCCCCTGTCGTGTCCCTCGCTCGACGTACCTGTATCTGTACCTGGAAAAATGGTCACCCAAGGGTGTGAGAACTACTTAAAGTTCCCAGTGGGTTCAACCACCGAGAAAAAGTGTCCTACACCACTTGGTTCAATGGAAGCAATAATAATAGAATGCTAGGAAAGCTATAACATCAATATTAAAATGCTGATATGCATATAATATGTCACTACACTATCTGTGTATACTCCTCGACTCAACACTACTCTGTCCAGCCAAACTAGGCCACTATGCCGCTGTATATAGGGTTAAACTAACCCAGCCACCTAGGCCATTCTATTACCTCTTTATTCTTTTCACATTCTTGTATTTTTATCTCAAGCTACTCGCCCCTTGGAAAACCTCGCCCAACGGGCCCCCGCCCGGCAGTCATGCTACCATAAGGCGAGATAGTCCAAGGTTATCGATAGCTTTCCTTTTTCTCTTTTCTTTTCTCATTGCCTCAAATGAGTTTAAGGCACCTTGCCACTCATTTTCCTCGAGAGTGAAATCTGCTCAACCCTCTCGTCTCGAATGAGTTTAAAGCACCTTGGCACTCATTCACTAGGGAGTGAAATCTGCTCAACCCTCCCCTTTGGCAATTTGCCCATTTTCTTTAATTCACTTGGGAGTGACATATGCTCAACCCTCCCATTAGCCATTTAGACTTTTCTTTACCGGGTCCGAGGGTTCCAAAAGACGGATGCCTACAACCCCAATCAAACAAAAACAGGTTGTAGCACCGCCTCCCGTAGTGCTCGGCCCAATGTGGTTTACTTTTCTTTAAGCATTACTTTCTTTTATTCAATTAAGCCTTTAGCTTCTTTGCACTTTAAGCATTATCTTTACATTTTTGGTTTTAGATGAGTTTAAAGCACCTTGGCACTCATCTACCCGGGAGTGACATATGCTCAACCCTCCCGTTAGCATTTGTGCCTAAATGCTTTTCTTTTACTTTTCTCTTTTATCCTAAGTTCTTTACTCTAGGATAGTCTGGGTGTCTCTAACACCAATTTAGATTTGAACTCCTTGTTCATTTACATTTACACCTTACCTTGCCACTTGGCGATTTCTTTAGCTCCTTAGCCCCTTTTTAACTTTTCCTACTTGCTTGTTTTCATTTTTGCAACCCTATGTTCATAATTAACCTTAGGGTTTCACTATGTCACAAGGACATTAACCGTTTCGAATTTCCTGGCATAGAGTTATTAACTCTACGTTCATGTCATATTGGCCTAGAGTTTATTACCTCTAATTGCATTCAACTTATTCCTAGAGTTCATTAACTCTATTTTAACTCCACATCATTTTCACCCTAGAGTTCATTGACTCTAAGTTTCATTTTTCAATGTCCCTAGAGTTTATTAACTCTATGATTTTCTCTTTTTCACATTGACCTAGAGTACTTTGACCATATGTTTTTTTTCATGCTTTACTTGCCCTAGAGTTCATAAACTCTATGTTAAGTACTATATATTCAACCTTAGGTTTCCTTTACCTAAGTTCCAGGTCATGCTCATCCTAGAGTTGCTTGACTCTATGTTGATCACTCTATCTAATGTCCTTAGGTTATCACCTAAGACAATGCCACTCGTTAAATCCTAGGATCAACTCCTAAGTTGATGTCACTCATTAAACCCCTAAACTAGGTTTTCTCCTAGTTTTATTTCCAACATGCTCTTTTCCCTTATGTCCTGCATGATTCCTAGGGTTATACCCTACATGATCACAATAAAAAATAGCTAACCACTTTCATGCATGCAATTATTTTCATCTCATTCATATAACAATATTTACTTCTACGCATACATATTTATCATAATTCCCTAACACCTCTAACATGCTACTATCATGCTTCTAAATCGAAAAGCAAAGGAGCAAGAGGAGAGGTCACCCAATTTCGACAGAATCCACCACCTCGTGATTCTTGTGAGGAACTTGAGTGTTCTCTTTGTTCTCAAAAGAGAGCAAAAATTGCTCTCTTGGTCTCTTTGATCCTCAAGAGAACCCTACACATGATATGAAACATAAAGAAAATCATCTCTATGATCTTTTAAATTTCATGCAAACTCTTAAAAGAGAAACCTTAGTTTTGCTCTTACCTTTTCTTTTAGAACTTTTGTTCAAAAGAGAAGGTAGAAAGGAATTGGAGTCCACTTGGAATACTCCCAAAATGCTCTTTTGTAGGTCCACAAGAAATTCTATAAGTAGAGATAATTTTATTTAAAATAATTTTTATTTTCTTTGAATTCCATGAGTAATCATTTAAAATGAAACTCTAAGTTTTACTCACCTCTTTTGAGTGTGTTTCTCCAACCTCTAATTAGGGATTTGTACGATCAATTTAGATCAAAACCCAAAAAAACTAAGATTCTAAGTTTTAAGCCCTAGGTTCAAACTTCTTTAATTTCATCGCGATTTCTCCACGATTTTCGCCGATTTCTTCGACAAGAATCCTTCTAAAATCAAATAGATTATAGATCTAAAGGAATTACGGAAAAACTAAATTTATTTATTGCAAAACTCACCTCAAAGAGCCAAGATTTTGAGCTTTTCTTGGTTCAAAAGCTCGCCCTCGCTCGTTGTAGGCTCCTCGTAAATCGCCCCGCGATTTCGTGTGCGTTAGAGTGAGAAATCTTAGAGAGAGGAAGTGAGGGGAGAAGGAGAGAGAAAGCTCTCCTTGGAGAACTCCTCTGTGTGCTGCGTGCGGGTGGAGAAGAAGGTGAAAAGGTAAAGTTAGCCTTTTATGCATAAAGGCCCCCCCACGATAGTGATAATTCACTATTTAGTCCAATTTTTATCTGATACTTGCCTGCGGAGCCCTTCCGAGTGTCCGTTTGCGCTCAAATTTGACAGGCAGGCTCATCTCAACTTAATTTATCACGGGATATTTTAAATTTTCAGTTTGGGTCATTTCTGGGTCACCAAAAGTCTCGCTGTATCTAAAATCGCTGGCGGACCCCGTTCTCACTATCCGGGCATCCGATCAACGCGAAACTTTTTCTGTGGCCATAAAACATATTTACGGAGCTCCCGTAATTTTCTCAGAATTTTCTGACACCGTGAATTTTCTGCTAAAAATCTGGGCCCACTCTCAAATAAAATTTTAGATCTCTCATTTTTAACCCGATTTGGGCCAAATTCGCTTCCAAATTATTCTTTACTTCTCTAACTTTCATAAAAATAGTATTTCATACCATTTTTATTTACATTTATTTATATACCAAAATCCGGTACATTACATTCTACCCCCCTTAAAATAAGTTTCGTCCTCGAAACTTAAATCGCACCTCGATGAAAGTTCGATCGAGAGGGAGGAATCTTGCCCCCACTGCTGGGCTCACTGTATGTCGTTACTGGGCATCATGTTGCCTGCTCGCCAAAACTACCGAACACTTCGTTCGTGGATCCCTATCTCCACCAAGGGAAAATCTCAAACCTTGTGTCTGGCCATTTTCATTAAGTAGGTGAAAGACACATTCGAGCACTTGCTCTCTCAATTGCCACGAATGAGTCTTTTCTTGCGAAATCTCCACTTTAATTCCGCCATCATCATTTTTTTTTTACAACGAGGTTGCATCTGCAACCTATTACATTTTCCACGTTTTTGTGCCGCTCCACTGCCTGATGTGAAGGGCAACGGCCAATCCACGAGTTCTCAGCTACCACACACGCTACAAGCGCTCTGAGTCCACGGGTTATCAGCTAACCCGTTATCTCGGCTACTAACAGGTTCACAGACCACGGTCCAATATGGGCCTATAGTCCAAAACTAGTCTAACACTGTGCAACGGCTCTCGCTAGCACCCAGACCCAATCGTCATACGGGTAGATCCTCATTTAGGATTACTGCACCAACACTCCCACTAGGAGCTACAGCATCTCAATCATAACTAGCACTACGGCTTGGTCACATCCACACTCTTAGTGTACTAACAGCCTCAAGGCTCACACGTGGCATTCCACGTTCCCGGGTCATCGCTCGGACTACCGCCCCGACCAAATCTCTATCATGCCCCGCCCTCAGGTCTCGGGCCGCTGTCTCTCACAGCTGACTGCGCCTGCCCACTGGGCTACAGGCCCACAGTGCACATATATGGTCCAGGCACGGATCGTCCCCAAGCGAACCCGCCAATCGTCGCCTCGCGACTACCACGCTCATCCGAGCAATACTCTCTCGCTAGTCGTCAATCTATGACCCGAACTCTCTATCGATTCTGGCCACACTTAGCAAAAGCTAACGTGCCACCCAACCAACTCTCTCTGGCTAACCGCACATGTGCTCCACGAGCACCCAAACGGTTGGGGGTCCCACGCCCCCACGCTAACTCGCAGAATCTACAGTGTTAAGCGATTTGCTTAAACACACCTATGGTCTATGTGCTCTCCCCTAGTCTGGGTTGAGACGCCACAACAATAATTCACCAACTCCGGTGATTAACACGCGAATCCTACGATGGCAACCCTTGTCGTCACACCGATCCGTCAAACCGGCGCCATAAAACTCCCGCTCTATCGAGAGGTCCTCGCATCTTGAAGCCTACTCCGGGCCTCACCAACCCTACTATGCGGCAATTTAGCCACAATCAACACGTCACACGGTTACTACCGTCATCAGGGGCGAATTATCGCCACTAGGTCCACAAGTCTTTCTTGCCCTTAATATTAGGACACAACACTTGGCTTTTACCACATAGCGATCACCATTGTCTTGTGAGTCGGTTTCCCACCAAGTCACAGCTGAACCTAATCGGTCGCATTTCGCCTACAAACTAGCTGGCGCCTACTCGCGCACAACTAACACAACCAGCCTAGCTAGGATGCAGTGCTCATAATGGTTATGATTTATATGCAATTGCATTAATTAACACATACCTGCCATGACGTTGTCGTCTACAGCTGGCTCATCCTCCATCACCCAAGTGGAGAAAGCCTGCCCACCCGACACTTGGCTTGGCGTAGTTGGTCGCTCTGCTAGTAGGGCCAATACAGCCCCCGAATCCTGCCACGGGGCACCCTGATTCGTTGCAGTCGCCCAAGCTAAAGGCACACCCTCAAAACACTCTGAGGACACGTGGCCCTGCTGGCCACATTTATAACACCTTCCATGGCGCTCTCTGCACCGCGACGCTCGATGCGGTCCACCACAAATGACGCACCACCCGTGTGCCACAGGCCTTCGGAACTTCTGAGAGTGCCACTCTTGTCGTTGCTGCTCAAGGGGCCACTGATAGTCAACCGGACCCCTAAAGCCACCTTGGAGACTTATCCTCTCTATGCCCTTCCCGTAAGCCTCTCGCTCATGGTGCATCACGGCCTCACCCCGCTCCACCAAGCGGGCGCGATCCACAATCTCTCGATAGGTCGCGATGTTGAACGGTTGGACCTTTGAGTAAATACCGGGCCGTAGGTGTCACGCCCCGGGGGATTAATTTAGCGGAAACGGATTACAAAAGGGATGTACTCTTTTTTTTTCATTTGAAAATCTTCTTCCCCGGCGCGTGCCCAGATCCGCCGCATATACAGGATCACTCTACAAACGGACAGAGTCTCCCCTGTATATGCACGGCGTCGCGGTTTGTACAATGTTCAATAATGAGTAAACATTCAATCACAACAATCCACTTCATACAACCATTCACATTATGCTGAATTAACTCACGGCCGATTAGTTTGAAAGCATAAAACCCACGGTTGTTGAAACGGCGCCCACCCGGCACCCATATTTTGAAAACCGTTTTTGAAAGCAACATAAACTCAGGGTTTTGAAAACAGTGCCCACACGACACTTAGGTTTTGAAATCCATTTTCGCAAACCATAATTCCACAAGGTTTTGAAAACGGTGCCCACACGGCACCCGAGTTTTGAAATAATAGTTTTCGCAATCTGTTCTTTTATTTACTATTTTATTTTCCAAAGCGGCCCACAGAAATGTAAAGAAAACTAAACAATTCAATTGTCACCGTACCAACATCCACACCGACCCCACGAGGGTATCGAGAACCATCCATAGTCTACAAATAATAAATGGAATGCGAAAGTAAAGAGTAAAGTACTGTTCCGGTCTCCTGAGACCCAAAACCTCTAGCCGTGGCCTCGCCGTCGCCTAACTCTCCCCCCTGTAGGACCCTGTCGCAAAGTGGGAAGTTAGCGACTAAACAAAAAATGATAATAATAATGCAGGTAAAGAAAACGTCCAACCGTAGTCTATCCGGAGCAACCACCCCCGCAAGGGAAAAGTAAGATCAAACACCTGTAAACCTGCAATACCCGATCCCGTCGGACAACTAAACCGACGAATCGCACCGCGCCCAAGTCGGACAACTAAACCGAATGGGTCGCACCGCTCCCACGTCGGACAACTAAACCGACGGGTCGCACCGCTCACACCTTGGCGCATCCAAGCCCCACAACTAAAGAGGCCCCACGCCGTCCTGTGGGTATACACGGGTCATGGACCACTTTTCCGGAAAAGCACACCCTTTGCGGTGGCCAAACCGCGGGTGCGCGTGTTGCAGCCGAGCATAGTAACCGTGAACCATATATATATATCAATGTATGAAAACCGTATGAAATAACATATACATATCCGTGCATGAGAGCCATATGAAACAATATATATATATTCACAGCATACTCCTATACGTGCATGAGAGCGACATGAAACAATATGTATATCTAATCACGAGCACCGTA
The DNA here is from genome assembly GCA_029204045.2 of Tillandsia leiboldiana. Lineage (NCBI taxonomy): Eukaryota > Viridiplantae > Streptophyta > Magnoliopsida > Poales > Bromeliaceae > Tillandsia > Tillandsia leiboldiana. Next base: position 10,490,858 of record CM055061.1, read on the forward strand.
CAGCCATAACGAATAAATGATGCCTCCCTACCATGTTTAACCCAAGTACACTTAAGGATGACCCCGTCCAACATGATAGAATTAAATGTTAAGACTTAAGAGTAAAAACCCACCTCTACGAGCGATGATTAAAGCGCTACCCCCCGTGTCCCGGTGCGCTCCCCGAAACTACAAAATCCACCGGGAAGAAGTCAGCGACTACCAAACATAATACAAGGAACAAGAACAGATATTCGGGTCCCGTCGTGGAACGGGGCTCTCGGGTTCGACGGCGGCGGCGGCGGCCGAGTCGGAACCCGAGGCGGCGGCCGAGTCGGAACCCGAGGCGGCGGCGACCGTGCTGCCGCGTTGGCCGCACGCGTATCAGGCTCCGTGCGGTGTGAGGCCCGCACGGCTCCCTGACAGCGGCGGCCCTGCTCGGTGCCTGGCCCCCCGCGCGGCGCCCCGGTCCAGCACGGGCGCCCAGGCCGCACGCACGGGCCGCCCTGCGCGGCGCCCAGGTCCCGCGCGGGCGCCCAGCCCGCACGCACGGGCGGCCCCGCGCGGCGCCCAGGCTCCGCGCGGGCGCCCAGCCCGCACGCACGGGCGACCCCGCGCGGCGCCCAGGCCCGCGCGGGTGCCAGACCCGCACGCACGGGCGACCCCGCGCGGCGCCCAGGCCCGCGCGGGTGCCAGACCCGCACACCCGGTGCCCTAGCCCTGCGCGCAAGGGCGCCTCGCGACGGCGGTGGTGCGGCCAGCCGGGGTGTACCGTCTCCCCCCTTCCCGTGCGACGATCCGAAAGAAACCCTAGCTACAAATAAAAATACTCACAGAACCAATGCGCCTCCGACTCGCCGATGAAGAGGGAGGGAGAGAAGAGGATTATCCCGTTCTTGCGTGCCCGGTTCCGGAGGTGTGCGGTGTTCTTCCCGTTCCTCGATCGTTCCGCCGCGGTTCCTCGCGCCGATCGGATGGGAAGAGGAGGGTTTGGGAGGGGCGGTTTCTTGTCCTTCTTCAAGTCGCGATGTAACAGAGGTGAGAGGAACGGTAGGGGGGGGGGGGGGGGGGGGGGGGGGGCTAAATCTGAACCTACACCAACGAATTAAAAGAATAGCCGCCCGTACACGGGAACTTAACCCTAAGTCCCAAAAAATAATTCAATCTCGGCGAAATGAGTTTGGGTGCGAACCTGGGTCCGGTCCGCCTCGAAGAACGTGTAAGTCGCCTGAACTGCTGCCAACTTCCGGAATTTATTCTGGGAGATTCCGGGGTCAGAATCCAGAACCGATTTCGCCCCCGTTTTCCACTTCGCGAGCTCTATTGTCTAAAAATACCCGCGAGCCCCGACAGTCTGCCCAGAGATAAAGAAAAATAATTCACCCCTGGACCCCTTAGTCGAAAAGCGGATCAACAAGAATTCAAAGGAAAGTCTAGAAAGACAAATAAAGCCGCGGTTATCACAGTAGGCCCCGCTCAAAACATCTCGTCTCGTCCCACTCGCTGGGCACAACGGAGGGAAGGTAGCTAACGATGCGAACGAACTCGTACTCGTACTCCTGCACAGAGCGACTCCCCTGACGAAGAGTCCGAAAATCTTCCTCCATTTCCTGCTTGGCACTGTCGGGAAAATACTTTGCAAAAAGGAGTTCCTTAAACTCCTCCCACATTGGTGTAGGCAAGCCGGCCTTAGCCCGCCCCTCAAGCTCTGCCTTCCACCAGCGGTATGCCATTCCATCGAGGAAGGGGACCGCCCTAGCGACTCGATCCCGATCCGGCACCCGTAGGTTCGAGAACAACTTCTCCATGGAGTCAACCCAAGACTCCACGATCATAGGGTCTGAATACTTGCTGGTAAACACAGGCGGGTTGAACCTCTGAAAACTTGCAAGGCTCTCCATCGCCCGATCTTGTTCCGCTTTCTGGGCCACATATTCAGCGTCAAATGCTACTTAGTCAGCCCGGTGGGGCACCTCCCTTGTGACCCCAACTGGTCGTGCAGGGCATACTGACATAGGCTCGGCGGCCACTGTCGTACCCTCAACTGTCGCCCCTAAACGTGGCGATGCCGCGTGCTCGTGAGCTGTCCGCGCAGCCTCAGCTTGCTGCGCTAACAGCCCCTGGAGCCTATCAATCTGCTCTGCCTGTCGGCGAGAGATCTCCGCCTGCTGCTGGACCATGCCGACAAGCGCGGCCAACTGCTCTCGCAACTCGTGTACTTCATTCGACCCAGAGCCCTCTCCTGGCTCAAGTCGAGTGGAGCGCGTCTCCCGTCGTGGTGTCATTGCTAAATCTGCACACCACAAAGAACTGATCAGCCCAAATTCCACAATTTGGACAACGTGTAACTAAACACCGTAAAATAGCTCGTCGACCCAATCATGCGAAAGTATAGAAGGGCACTCCCTTTCATCTCCGACATTACGTTGTCGGACGCCAACGTAATAGTCCGAAGAATGAAAGCTCATTACCCTCGATCAATCCTAATATCCTTCTTGGGAATCAACACGTACCAATCGAATACTTTCGCCCAAATATCCACCCACTCTCTCGTGCTAATCCCTAGGGTCTCCCTAAGGTTTGCTAACCACCTAGGACTATTCCTAGGCTCTGATACCACTCTAATCTGTCACACCCCGAGACTGCCAATTTGGACAGTTCGAGAACGCCAACAGACCCGCCAATCGGGCATGACCTCTCTATACCCGAAAGGAACGACAACATTCATCTCAATAAAAACAATCAATCAATGAGGGATGATATCAGAGTAAACCACTACTAACTAAACACTTTCATCCATTAAACAACAAGTTTAAACGATAATGAAAGCAACCACATGAGTGAACCATAATATAAATTTATTACATTTTACAACTTTCAACTTGCAATTAAAATACTACAATTCTTTTACATCATTTTCCTCACAAATACAAAGTTCACTCAAAATAAAAACACAAAGTGTGAACTGGCGACTCTAGACTGCTAGGTCGCTAAGCTGCCGGGCCCTTGCCCCTGTCGTGTCCCTCGCTCGACGTACCTGTATCTGTACTTGGAAAAATGGTCACCCAAGAGTGTGAGAACTACTTAAAGTTCCCAATGGGTTCAACCACCGAGAAAAAGTGTCCTACACCACTTGGTCCAATGGAAGCAATAATAATAGAATGCTAGGAAAGCTATAACATCAATATTAAAATGCTGATATGCATATAATATGTCACTACACTATCTGTGTATACTCCTCGACTCAACACTACTCTGTCCAGCCAAACTAGGCCACTATGCCGCTGTATATAGGGTTAAACTAACCCAGCCACCTAGGCCACTCTATTACCTCTTTATTCTTTTCACATTCGTGTATTTTTATCTCAAGCTACTCGCCCCTTGGAAAACCTCGCCCAACGGGCCCCCGCCCAGGAGTCATGCTACTATAAGGCGAGATAGTCCAAGGTTATCGATAGCTTTTCTTTTTCTTTTCTTTTCTCATTGCCTCAAATGAGTTTAAGGCACCTTGCCACTCATTTTCCTCGAGAGTGAAATCTGCTCAACCCTCTCGTCTCGAATGAGTTTAAAGCACCTTGGCACTCATTCACTAGGGAGTGAAATCTGCTCAACCCTCCCCTTTGGCAACTCGCCCATTTTCTTTAATTCACTTGGGAGTGACATATGCTCAACCCTCCCATTAGCCATTTAGACTTTTCTTTACCGGGTCCGAGGGTTCCAAAAGACGGATGCCTACAACCCCAATCAAACAAGAACAGGTTGTAGCACTGCCTCCCGTAGTGCTCGGCCCAATGTGGTTTACTTTTCTTTAAGCATTACTTTCTTTTATTCAATTAAGCCTTTAGTTTCTTTGCACTTTAAGCATTATCTTTACATTTTTGGTTTCAGATGAGTTTAAAGCACCTTGGCACTTATCTACCCGGGAGTGACATATGCTCAACCCTCCCGTTAGCATTTGTGCCTAAATGCTTTTCTTTTACTTTTCTCTTTTATCCTAAGTTCTTTACTCTAGGATAGTCTGGGTGTCTCTAACACCAATTTAGATTTGAACTCCTTGTTCATTTACATTTACACCTTACCTTGCCACTTGGCGATTTCTTTAGCTCCTTAGCCCCTTTTTAACTTTTCCTACTTGCTTGTTTTCATTTTTGCAACCCTATGTTCATAATTAACCTTAGGGTTTCACTATGTCACAAGGACATTAACCGTTTCGAATTTCCTGGCATAGAGTTATTAACTCTACGTTCATGTCATATTGGCCTAGAGTTTATTACCTCTAATTGCATTCAACTTATTCCTAGAGTTCATTAACTCTATTTTAACTCCACATCATTTTCACCCTAGAGTTCATTGACTCTAAGTTTCATTTTTCAATGTCCCTAGAGTTTATTAACTCTATGATTTTCTCTTTTTCACATTGACCTAGAGTACTTTGACCATATGTTTTTTTTCATGCTTTACTTGCCCTAGAGTTCATAAACTCTATGTTAAGTACTATATATTCAACCTTAGGTTTCCTTTACCTAAGTTCCAGGTCATGCTCATCCTAGAGTTGCTTGACTCTATGTTGATCACTCTATCTAATGTCCTTAGGTTATCACCTAAGACAATGCCACTCGTTAAATCCTAGGATCAACTCCTAAGTTGATGTCACTCATTAAACCCCTAAACTAGGTTTTCTCCTAGTTTTATTTCCAACATGCTCTTTTCCCTTATGTCCTGCATGATTCCTAGGGTTATACCCTACATGATCACAATAAAAAATAGCTAACCACTTTCATGCATGCAATTATTTTCATCTCATTCATATAACAATATTTACTTCTACGCATGCATATTTATCATAATTCCCTAACACCTCTAACATGCTACTATCATGCTTCTAAATCGAAAAGCAAATGAGCAAGATGAGAGGTCACCCAATTTCGACAGAATCCCCCACCTCGTGATTCTTGTGAGGAACTTGAGTGTTCTCTTTGTTCTCAAAAGAGAGCAAAAATTGCTCTCTTGGTCTCTTTGATCCTCAAGAGAACCCTATACATGATATGAAACATAAAGAAAATCATCTCTATGATCTTTTAAATTTCATGCAAACTCTTAAAAGAGAAACCTTAGTTTTGCTCTTACCTTTTCTTTTAAAACTTTTGTTCAAAAGAGAAGGTAGAAAGGAATTGGAGTCCACTTGGAATACTCCCAAAATGCTCTTTTGTAGGTCCACAAGAAATTCTATAAGTAGAGATCATTTTATTTAAAATAATTTTTATTTTCTTTGAATTCCACGAGTAATCATTTAAAATGAAACTCTAAGTTTTACTCACCTCTTTTAAGTGTGTTTCTCCAACCTCTAATTACGGATTTGTATGATCAATTTAGATCAAAACCCAAAAAAACTAAGATTCTAAGTTTTAAGCCCTAGGTTCAAACTTCTTTAATTTCATCGTGATTTCTCCATGATTTTCGCCGATTTCTTCGACAAGAATCCTTCTAAGATCAAATAGATTATAGATCTAAAGGAATTACGGAAAAACTAAATTTATTTTTCGCAAAACTCACCTCAAAGAGCCAAGATTTCGAGCTTTTCTTGGTTCAAAAGCTCGCCCTCGCTTGTTGTAGGCTCCTCGTAAATCGCCCCGCAATTTCGTACGCGTTGGAGTGAGAAATCTTAGAGAGAGGAAGTGAGGGGAGAAGGAGAGAGAAAGCTCTCCTTGGAGAACTCCTCTGTGTGCTGCGTGCGGGTGGAGAAGAAGGTGAAAAGGTAAAGTTAGCCTTTTATGCATAAAGGCCCCCCCACGATAGTGATAATTCACTATTTAGTCTAATTTTTATCTGATACTTGCCTGCGGAGCCCTTCTGAGTGTCCGTTTGCGCTCAAATTTGACAGGCAGGCTCATCTCAACTTAATTTATCACGGGATATTTTAAATTTTCAGTTTGGGTCATTTCTAGGTCACCAAAAGTCACGCTGTATCTAAAATCGCTGGCGGACCCCGTTCTCGCTATCCGGGCATCCGATCAACGCGAAACTTTTTCTGTGGCCATAAAACATATTTACGGAGCTCCCGTAATTTTCTCAGAATTTTCTGACACCGTCAATTTTCTGCTAAAAATCTGGGCCCACTCTCAAATAAAATTTTAGATCTCTCATTTTTATCCCGATTTGGGCCAAATTCGCTTCCAAATTATTCTTTACTTCTCTAACTTTCATAAAAATAGTATTTCATACTATTTTTATTTATATTTATTTATATACCAAAATCCGGTACATTACAAAGCGTCTACCCTGCAAATAAATCTATAGCTAACAGATATCAGAGTAAAAGTAACTACATGCTATAGAAAGGAAACTGTACATCTGCACTAAAGTAAATAAAATCCAAAATACAAGCTGTCAACTAAAGAGACATACATAACATCTCTCTCAAACTCACTCTACAAAAGTAGAAACTCAAAAGGGTACAGCTACCTCTAACTATACATACCCGGGTAAGCGACTAGCCGGCCACGCCCTTACCTCGATCTGAAGACTCCGCACGGGAAGGAGCCGGAACAGCCGCCTCAGGAAAACCTGCACCGCAGCGGGTGTGAGAACTACTGCAGAAGGTAGTTCTCAGTGGGTACCGTCCTCAAAGCACACGGTATGCCCACTAAGTCTACCGGAGGCACAAGTAAGGTAAACAAAAAGATAGATAGATAGATATGGAAAGCTGAAAAATCTACAGCTATATGCCTCTACATATGCTCAAAGAAATGCTCATCTATGAACATACAATGAAACTCACTCACACATATCACCCAATCCCAATGACTGTCTCTCTTTGGACCAGTCAAGCCTGCGCTCATCTACTCTCACTCATGCCCAAACAAGGCTTGGTCTTACGTAGGGTGTCCCTCAAGGACTATCTCAGTAACCATATCACAGCCTCATCAGGCTCGGTATCATCATCGCATCCGGAGCGTAGCTCGCGGGGAGCGACCCCGCGAACTCAAGTATCTCACATCTGGCATAAAATCTCTGCCTCAGCAGGCTATAATCCACGATCAAATAGATCGGAAACACAGTGAACAGACGACACACACTCATGTCAAGGTCGGAGTAAACTCCACGACTCAATCTGAAGTGCTCAAATAGAACCCCCAACGACACTAGTAAATCTCTAAAAATCATATAATAGCTCTAATAATCAATAAATACCTCATCGGCCCCCCGGCACGAGAGAACATGCACCCCGAACCCATGCCACATTTCTAGAACCCTCAGGAATTTTAAAACCATTTTTAAAAGTCGATTTGTCAATAAAACGGGCTTCCGGATTTTTAAAACGGTTCAGGTGCTTAAATGAGGCCAACAAAACATGCAGTCTAGTGTCATATAGTGCCAAGAGTCTACTAAAAATATTTCGGGGTTCAGATAATTTTTCTGTAATTTTTTAGGCAACTATCAGATTATTTAACAGCTAAAATATATAGTTTTGACATGATCAAAGTGCACACTGAAGCATTAGAGGGCATTCCGTAATTTTTGGAAGAAAATCCAACCCACCTCAAATGCTTTCCGAAGGCCGCACCGAAGTCGGAGAAGAGCCGGGCGAAAACTGTCGAAAAACTGCACTGCGCCACGCGCGCGCGCACTGTCACGCGTCCCGAAAAAATCCACGAAGCTCCAATCAATCCTCTAACACACTCACCAAAGTCCCAGCATACCTTTGCTCAGCTCAAGGAGGTCCCCCACACGTGTGCATGCTTGCAAGCATGCAAATCCTCGGATTTGCACAGTAACTCCAAGTCTGCATGCAAATCCCGAGAGCACAGGGAGAGAGCAAGGATGGAAAATTCAGCTCAAATCCAATTAATTCCATCAATAAAATCCATGAGGGAAACTAATAATCCAAAGACTATATCCACAATCGAATAATTTACCTCGAACGACGCTTCTCGCGCGCGCACGGGTGCTCACTGTCAACTCCTTCCAAGCAGCACACTTTCTACTCCTTTCTTTCTTCTTCTACTTCCTCTTCTTCTTCTCTGGCAGCAAGGATGAAGGTGGAAGAGATAAGATGAAGAGTGGCTGAGGGAGCAGGTGACGAGGTGTATAAAACATGCCTGGGGTGGTTGGAAAAGAGAAAAGTACAAAATGCCCTTTTACTATGTAAATCCGAGCTCCAGAGGGCTATCCTGTGTCTGTGTACCGGTACCTGCATATGGGTACCGGTACACCCCCCTTGGTTCCGGAACCAAGCAGCTGGTTCCGGAACCAAGTGGCCAGTTCCGAAACCAACTGCTTGGTTCCGGAACCCAGCCACCAGAAACCCAAAAAACTTGCCAGAAGCTCCCATTTATGCGCCGCCAACTTACTTTCTCTCCTCGGGTCCTCTGCATCACCCCAAAACCTACCGAACACCTCTGTAAAAATAGAATACACATGTCCCAAGTGGTCTTCTCTCAACAAACATATCTATAAAACCGATGCTCAATCCGCAACTCTCAACACGACGCCAACTCACTTTTCTACAAAAAAGCTTCCGCGTCGCTCCGGAACCACCCGAACCTCACTGTAAATATAAACAGAACCTGCTGAAGGCATTTTCACTATACCAGGCTATCACGTGGAGTCGGCACGCTGCCCGAAGCTCCAGTACTCTACACTCTCCCCTCATTTTTAAAGGTTTCGTCCTCGAAACCACAAAAATCCAAGCTTAGGAAGGTGACTCAAATAAATGGGGATATGAAACTCTCAGCTCATCCTCAGGCTCCCATGTGGCCTCTCGCTCCTCTTGATGACTCCATAAGACCTTCACAAAAGGTATGATCCGGTTGCGCAATTCCCTCGTCTCTCGAGCAAGAATTCGCACCGGTCACTCCTGATAGCTCAAGTCCTCATCTACCTCCAAGGATGTGAAGTCCAGAATATGTGAGGGATCAAACACGTACTTCCTCAAGGCGGATACATGAAACACATCGTGGGTGCCTGCCAACCGCGGCGGCAGCGCAACACGGTATGCAACTAGTCCAATGCGCTCTAGTACCTCAAACGGCCCGATAAACCGCGGACTAAGCTTTCCGCGTACTCCAAATCGGCGAACTCCTCGAGAGGGCGAGACTTTCAGAAAAACATGGTCTCCAACCTGAAACTCCAAGTCTCGCCGCCTCTTATTCGCATAACTCCTCTAACGGCTCTGAGCGGTCTCCAAATGTCGCCGAATGATTCTGACCTTTTCTTCGGCTTCCACAAGCAAATCTAGCCCCAAGGTCTTCCTTTCACCCACGTCACTCCAAAATAGAGGCGATCGACACTTCCGTCCATACAATGCTTCGTAGGGCGCCATCTGAATGCTCGCCTGGAAGCTATTGTTATACGCGAACTCGGCTAATCTCAAATGTCGATCCCAACTGCCGCTGAAGCTCAGGACACATGCTCTCAACATATCCTCTAGAGTCTGAATGGTCCGCTCCGACTGTCCATCAGTCTGTGGGTGAAAGGTGGTGCTAAACTGAAGCTAGGTCCCCAAGGCTGTCTGCAAGCTCCTCCAAAACTGTGAAGTGAACCTCGGGTCCCTATCAGACACAATCGATGCTGGCACCCCGTGTAGTCTCACAATCTCATCCAGATATAACTGTGCTAACCTCTCCAGAGTCCAACTCGACTGTATCGGCAGAAAATGGGCTGATTTGGTCAAACGATCCACAATCACCCATATAGCATCAGCTCCACTCTGAGTCCTCGGCAATCCTACAATGAAGTCCATAGTGACATGGTCCTATTTCCATTCAGGTATTGGAAGGCTCTGTAACTTGCCAGCTGAAACCTGATGTTCATCTTTAACTTGCTGACAAGTTAGACAATGGCCCACAAACCTTCCAATATCTCTCTTCATGCCGCGCCACCAAAACTGTGCCCTCAAATCCCTATACATCTTAGTTCCCCCGGGATGGAGGGTGTAAGGTGTATAGTGAGCTTCCCTCAGAATCAGCTCTCTAATATCCAAGTCCACGGGCACGCAGTAGCGGTCCCTATACCTCAGTACTCCCTACAATAAAGTCCCCACTCTGACCATGCTGATGCTGATCTCTAATCCTCACAAGATCGGGGTTCTCACTCTACTTCTCTCTAATCCTGTCCAACAGAGTGGGCTGCAAGACCATAGTCATAAGTCTTTGAGAAACCCCAGGGGACACAACCTCTATATCCAATCGCCTCAACTGCTCTCTCAGTGGCATCTGCTGGGTAATCAATAAACTCAAAGACTACCCTGCTCGCCTGCTCAAGGCATCTGCGACCACGTTGGCCTTGCCGGGATGATACTGTATGCTCAAATCATAATCCTTTAGCAGCTCTAGCCACCGGCGTTGCCTCAAGTTGAGTTCCTTCTGAGTGAACAAGTACTTCAAACTCTGGTGGTCGGTGAAGATCTCACAGTGCTCGCCATAAAAATAGTGTCGCCAAAGCTTCAAAGCAAAAACAACAGCGGCTAGCTCCAAATCATGTGTAGGGTAATTCTTCTCATAGTCCTTTAGCTGGCACGAAGCATAAGCAATTACCCTACCATGCTACATCAACACACATCCTAGGCTGCTGTGGGAGGCATCACTGTAAATCACGAATCCCTCTCCCATGACTGGTAATGAAAGGACTGGCGCTGTAATCAACCTCTGCTTCAACTCCTCGAAGCTCTGCTGACACTGCTCTGTCCACACAAACCTGGTCCCTTTCCTAGTCAACCGAGTGAGGGGAGTAGAAAGCTTCGCAAAGCCTTCTACAAAACGACGATAGTACCTTGCAAGGCCCAAGAAGTTGCGAACCTCTGTCACCGTCGTAGGTCTAGGCCAATCCCGAACTGTATCAATCTTCGCCGGGTCCACTGCCACTCCTGCGGCTGAAACTACGTGGCCTAGAAAAGAAACCTCCCGAAGCCAAAAAGCGCACTTCTTCAACTTGGCATACAACTTCTTCTCTCTCAGAAGCTGCAGCACTACCCTCAAGTGCTCCTCGTGCTCGGTGTCACTTCGGGAGTATACCAGAATGTCATCGATGAACACCACTACAAAACAATCTAAGTAGGGCTGAAACACTCGGTTCATCAGATCCATAAAAGCGGCTGGGGCATTAGTCAATCCAAATGGTAGCACCGTGAACTCATAATGCCCATACCGAGTCCTGAAAGCTGTCCTGGACACATCCTCGGCCCTCACCTTAAGTTGGTGGTAACCGGACTGAAGGTCGATCTTTGAGAAGACTGTAGCTCCCTGAAGCTGATCAAACAAATCATCAATCCTGGGGAGAGGATACTTGTTCCGAACGGTCGCTTTATTCAACTCTCGATAATCCACACACAATCTAAGTGATCCGTCTTTCTTTTTCACAAAAAGAATTGGCGCTCCCCACGGAGAAACACTAGGTCTAACGAACCCTCGATCCAAGTGATCTTGCAACTGAGCTTTCGGCTCTCTCAACTCTGCCGGTGCCATCCTGTAGGGCGCCTTAGAGATTGGTGTAGTTCCAGGGACTACATCAATCACAAACTCTATCTCTCGATTCGGCGGCATAGAAGATAACTCCGAGGGAAAAACATCCGGGTACTCGCAGACAATAAGGATGTCTTCGAGTCCGGGCATCGCCGTAGGCGCCTCTACTACAGTCGCAAGAAAAGCGACACAACCTCTACTCAACATCTGTCGAGCTCTGGCGGAAGATACTGTCACTGCAAACAGTGCACTCTGACATCCCCTATAGACATACTCCTCCTGACTCGGCTCCCGAAGGGTCACTGTCCTCAATCTACAGTCGATAGTAGCATAGTACCGGGACAACCAATCCATACCCAAAACTACATCAAAATCCTGGAGCTGACGTAGGACTAACAGATCAATAGGTAAAATCCAGGGTCCTAACTACACTGGGCAGGACCAACAACACTCATCTACGTGCAACACATAATCAGGAATCTGAACCTCTAATGCACGAGTCAGTGGCCCTATCCCAAACCCATGCGAAGATGCAAAAGTACTACTGATAAATGAATGCGATGCTCCAGTGTAAAAAGTGCTCGAGCACGGGTAGAGGAGATAAGGATAATACCTGCTACCACCTGATCAGCTGCTGTGGAATCCTCGACCTGAGCGGCGTACACTCGCCCGCTCGGAGGTGGTCGTCTCTCTGGATGTCGCGAGGAGGTGGCACGATCCCCCTGGCTAAAACTCGGTGTAGCTCCCACTACCTGCAAAGGCGAGGGAGGAGTCGATGCAGGCGAGGGTGCTGACGACCCTGCTCTCGGGCAAGTCCACGCTATGTGTCCCGGCTGCCCACAATGATAACACCGGCCCAGACGTTGCTCACACTGCTGGGGTGCATGGGGCCCACCACAAATCACACATCGATCAGAACGCCTTTGCTGTTACGGCTGCTGCTACTGTCTAGGGGGCCGGTAACCCCCAGGCCTCTGCCTCCTCTGTGTCCCACGGCCTCACGGCTGGAACTGTGGCGGTCTCGAGGGCCTCGGTCTACTCGACTGCCCAATGTCCTGCGGTGCTGGGCGCTTCTCCCCGGAGCTGGTCCCTGGCGCCCCGTCCATCTCTGACATAATCACTGTCCCTCGGGAAACCCACCGAGCACGCTCTATGGCTGCATCCAGAGTCGATGACCGATGCGAGTGAACAAGGTGATAAATGTCCTGGTGCAGCCCTCTCTCAAACAAATCTACCCTCTGGGCCTTATCTGGGGCGACATGTGGCACACTGTTCAGCAACCGCTGAAACTCCCGAATGTACTCCTGAAGAGGCCGACTACCCTGCTGCAACCGTCGAAGATCCCCTTCCAGTTTCTGCTTTGCACTATCGGGAAAATAGGCCCCACGTAGCAAAGCTCGAAACTCTGGCCAAGTCATCAACTGAACTCCCGGTGGTCCAACTGGGCGGACTCGACGCCACCAAGTCTCGGCGTCCTTCTCCAAATAATGCGCCCCCAAGTGCACCTGATGTTCTTCCTTAATGAAGAGGTTCTCAAACAACTTTTCCATTGCCGCAATCCAGTTTTCAACTTCCCACGGCTCTGAACTCTGCCCTGAAAACCGCAGAGGGTGGAATTGGCTAACATAAGCCAACTTGTCGGTGAGCTCCCTCTGCTCCTCAGCTGTCAGTGGGGCAATCTGCGTCGAGGTCGATGACACCGCAGCCGGAGGTACTGCTGGTGGCGCTGCAGGGAATGCTCTCTGCTCCAACATACGCATCATGAGCTCCATGTTTTTCCCTTGGCGCCTGGTCACCTCTGCCAATTGGGCTACCTGAGCCCGCAACTCGTGACCCTCACTCTACTCGGTATGCTCAGCCTCCCGCCGCTCGGGCTCCTCATCTGCGGCTGGATGTGCCCTAGTCGTCGCTCGACGTCTTGGAGGCATCGCAGACCCTGCAATGAAAACCAAACATCAGGACCAAGAATCGCTCAACCCAATCAAACGAGAGTCTATACATGTTACCCATTCTAAAACGTGATGTCGTCTGCAGCCGACATGTCCCCTTTAGAGAATAAACATGCAAAATTACTCGCCCCAATCCCCTGGGAGAGTTACAACTCAATCATGACTCTCGCTAAAATCACGTCTCTCTCGATAGCCATCCTACTGTCCAACCAAAATAGCCTAGGGTCTCTAAGTCCTCAACGACCTAATAACCTAGGCTCTGATACCACTCTAATCTGTCACGCCCCGGGGTCGAAACTGCGACCTGGGCTCGCTAACAGATCCGCCATCTGTACGGAAACTGCCGTACAGACGAAGCGTCTACCCTGCAAATAAATCTATAGCTAACAGATATCAGAGTAAAAGTAACTACATGCTATAGAAAGGAAACTGTACATCTGCACTAAAGTAAATAAAATCCAAAATACAAGCTGTCAACTAAAGAGACATACATAACATCTCTCTCAAACTCACTCTACAAAAGTGGAAACTCAAAAGGGTACAGCTACCTCTAACTATACAGACCCGGGTAAGCGACTAGCCGGCAACACCCTTACCTCGATCTGAAGACTCTGCACGAGAAGGAGTCGAAACAGCCGCCTCAGGAAAACCTGCACCGCAGCGGGTGTGAGAACTACTGCAGAAGGTAGTTCTCACTGGGTACCGTCCTCAAAGCACACGGTATGCCCACTAAGTCTACCGGAGGCACAAGTAAGGTAAACAAAAAGATAGATAGATAGATATGGAAAGCTGGAAAATCTACAGCTATATGCCTCTACATATGCTCAAATAAATGCTCATCTATGAACATACAATGAAACTCACTCACACATATCACCCAATACCAATGACTGTCCCTCTTTGGACCAGTCAAGCCTGCGCTCATCTACTGCCACTCATGCCCAAACAGGGCTTGGTCTTACGTAGGGTGTCCCTCAAGGACTATCTCAGTAACCACATCGCAGCCTCGTCAGGCTCGGTATCATCATCGCATCCGGAGCGTAGCTCGCGGGGAGCGACCCCGTGAACTCAAGTATCTCACATTTGGCATAAAATCTCTGTCTCAGCAAGCTATAATCCACGATCAAATAGATCGGAAACACAGTGAACAGACGACACACACTCATGTCAAGGTCGGAGTAAACTCCACGACTCAATCTGAAGTGCTAAAATAGAATCCCCAACGACACTAGTAAATCTCTAAAAATCATATAATAGCTCTAATAATCAATAAATACCTCCTCGGCCCCCCGACACGAGAGAACATGCACCCCGAACCCATGCCACATTTCTAGAACCCTCAGGAATTTTAAAACAATTTTTAAAAGTCGATTTGTCAATAAAACGGGCTTCCGGATTTTTAAAACGGTTCAGGTGCTTAAATGAGGCCAACAAAGCATGCAGTCTAGTGTCATATAGTGCCAAGAGTCTACTAAAAATATTCCGGGGTTCAGATAATTTTTCTGTAATTTTCTAGGCAACTATCAGATTATTTAACAGCTAAAATATACAGTTTTGACATGATCAAAATGCGCACTGAAGCATTAGAGGGCATTCCGTAATTTATGGAAGAAAATCCAACCTACCTCAAATGCTTTCCGAAGGCCGCGCCAAAGTCGGAGAAGAGCCGGGTGAAAACTGTCGAAAAACTGCACTACACCACGCGCGCGCGCGCACTATCGCGCGTCCCGGAAAAATCCACGAAGCTCCAATCAATCCTCTAACACACTCACCAAAGTCCCAGCATACCTCTGCTCAGCTCAAGGAGTTCCCCCACACGTGTGCATGCAAGCATGCAAATCCTCGGATTTTGCACAGTAACTCCAAGTCTGCATGCAAATCCCGAGAGCACAAGGAGAGAGCAAGGATGGAAAAATCAGCTCAAATCCAATTAATTCCATCAATAAAATCCATGAGGGAAACTAATAATCCAAAGACTATATCCACAATCGAATAATTTACCTCGAACGACGCTTCTCGCGCGCTCACGGGTGCTCATTGACAACTCCTTCCAAGCAGCACACTTTCTACTCCTTCTTTCTTTCTTCTTCTACTTCCTCTTCTTCTTCTCTGGCAGCAAGGATGAAGGTGGAGGAGATAAGATGAAGAGTGGGTGAGGGAGCAGGTGACGAGGTGTATAAAACATGCCTGGGGTGGTTGGAAAAAAGAAAAGTCCAAAATGCCCTTTTACTGTGTAAATCCGAGCTCCTGAGGGCTATCCTGTGTCTGTGTACCGGTACCTGCATATGGGTACCGGTACACCCCCCTTGGTTCCGGAACCAAGCAGCTGGTTCCGGAACCAAGTGGCCAGTTCCGGAACCAACTGCTTGGTTCCGGAACCCAGCCACCAGAAACCCAAAAAACTTGCCAGAAGCTCCCATTTTTGCGCCGCCAACTCACTTTCTCTCCTCGGGTCTTCTGCATCACCCCGAAACCTACCGAACACCTCTGTAAAAATAGAATACACATGTCCCAAGTGGTCTTCTCTCAACAAACACATCCATAAAATCGATGCTCAATCCGCAACTCTCAACACGACGCCAACTCACTTTTCTACAAAAAAGCTTCCGCGTCGCTCCGGAACCACCCGAACCTCACTGTAAATATAAACAGAACCTGCTGAAGGCATTTTCACTGTACCAGGCTGTCACGTGGAGTCGGCACGCTGCCCGAAGCTCCAGTACTCTGCACATATTTCTCTATGGATGAACCAACTGGAACTATTCGTAGTTCTTACACCCTATTGGTTACCATTTTTACAGATCCAAATACAGTCGGTGAGGCACACGATATGAGCAAGGGCCTAGCAGCATAGAGACCTAGAGGGTCTAGCGGTATTATTTCATTTTGTATTTTGGAGTGAATATTGTATTTGGTGAGGATAATCAAGACAAAAATTTGTAACTAATTGTTTTAGTAAATGTGTATCCCAGTATTGTATTTTAGCTTTATTCAGTTGTATTTATGTTTAAAGTTGAATGCTCAGTTTAGTAGTAGTAGTTTTACTCTGATATTGTATCTCATTATACTCATTGTATTGTTTGAGATGGTTGTTCCGTTCCTTTCGGATATAAAGATGTCATGCCCAAATGGCGGGTCTGTTGGCGTGCCCGAACTGTCCAAATTGACGGTCTCGGGGCGTGACAGAGGCAGCCTACGAGTCAACAATTGCCAAAAGAATCCAGAAACTCCTAATTAATTGCATTAGTTATAGTAGAAACCGAAGTTTTAGCTCATTACTATCGATTCTGCATTTCGAAATTAGACTAACAGCCTAATTTGAATGGTTTCGATGTTTCGGACACTATGCTTGTTGTCTGGAGCGCAATCGAGCATCGAGGAGCACATCAGGGCAACCCTTTTCTAGTAGTTTTTAAGGTCTCCGGGAGTGACTCTCCGCAACAGCAATGCGAGGCCAATCGGAGCACAACAAAGATGAGCACGGCAATGACCATGCCCTCGAAATGCCCGTGCTCACCAACTGGAAGGTCACCGGAGCTGGATTTGGCCGGAATAGGAGCCACGATCATAGCTACTTCAACCTACGGTATCATTGGAGTAGCAGCAGTCAACTCAAGCCCGAGCGGCTAAGGCAGCGCGCCGCCGGCTGGGGAAGATCAAGTCTGACGGAAGGGTGCCGAAAAAGGTGGTCGCTAACAGCCGGAGGCGGCGACGGTGGTAGTTGGAAGCCCGTGGCCATCTAGGGCACACTTGGGCTCGGCTTTAGCCCCAGCAATGCCGGTGGCCAGGGAAAGTCGGGGCGGCGCAGGTGGGTGGCCCTGAGCCTCAGGAGGTTGGCGGCGACAATAGGGGGCGGCGACAACAGGGGCGGCGGCGGCAGCTCTAGGTTCCAAGGGTGCGGCCATCTAGGGCATCCTCGATATCAGCTTAAGCCTGAGCCATGGCGGCGGCTAGGGGAGGTGTGCGCCGGCCAGGATGGGTCTAAGCCAACGACCAATTGCAAGAGGAGGCGATTACTGCCGGTGGGAGGCGGCGGCATTGGAGTTGGAAGATCTGTGGCCGATCTAGGGTACACTCGAATCCAGTTTGAGCCCAAGCTACAAGGGTGGTAAAGGGCGCCAGGGTAGCATCGGCAGGGTATCCTGGTGTCGCCGGAAGTGGACCACGATAGCAGGGAGCAGCAGCATCGCCAGTCTTGGAGTCGTAGCCAAGATGTGTTCCCAACTGTAATAGGATGGTCGGGGAAAGGTCTTCGGACATCAGTAGGAAGCCGGTGGCAACTGAAAGCGGCGCGGCCACCAGTAAGGTCCCCAGATCCAAAACAACTCGAGAAGGAAGGTGAGGGAGAAATAGAACCCGGGGTGTGGCCAGGCTCCAGCGGCCGAAGAAAGGACGCCGATGGTCGGGGTCGTACCAGATATGCGGGGGGGGGAGCGTACGACTGTAGGTAGAGAGAGATCGAGGAGGTGGGATCTAGGGTTTGAGAAACCCTAAAGCATAATATATATGTTTTTTTTGTAAAATCGCATGTAAGTCCCTCCCATCTCCATATTTTTATTCCAACTCCTCATGGTACGCGTAATTTGCGCCATAGCACCTTGCCATCGGTACATAAAATATTTGATTTTTTTTATAAAATTCTTAGAAAAACACTATTCTTGTATTTTTTCGTAGTTTCTCTTCGCCGAATTCAAAATCAGGCTTCACCACAATGTTCATTGCGATTCGACCGTTCAGGTGACGATTTTGTTTTATCGAAACCAAATCTCCGCAAAATTAGTCGTTTCACTAACTACACCCCTCAAAATTAAAATTTTAAATTTCAAATTTAAATAATCCAAATTTAAAATTTTGAATTAATTTTGATTTGGATAATTGATTTTGATTAAAAGTTGGCTGAGTTTACATGAAAAATAAATTTTCTGAATGGATTTTGAAAAATTGTTTCACAAAATTTTTTTACCATTTATAAATAATATTTTTTTTACTAAATTTTATTTTAAAATAATTTTAATTTTAATTTTAATTTAAAGTTTAAATTTTAAATTTGCGCAAAAACTTAAAATTTGATATTTTAAGATAAAATATAAATTTTAAATTTTAAAATTTAAACTTTTTAGTCTAATATTAAATTTTAAATTTTCAATTTAAAATTTAAAATTTGAATATTTAAAATTTGAAACTTAAAATTTAAAAATTAAAATTAAAATTTAAAATTTAAATTTTAAATTTTAAATTTTGAATTTTAAAAATTTGGAGTTTATAATTTGAAAATTAAATCTTATAATTTAAAATTTAAAATTTAGAATTTTGAAAAGTTAAAATTTAAATCTAAACTTTTAAAATTTAAAATTTAAAATTTTAAAAT
>CM055061.1:10514612-10522112 GCA_029204045.2 Tillandsia leiboldiana
CCTCAGGCAAAACTGCCCACCTGGCACCACCTGGTTGACATTCCCTCCACTGAGGGTCACGGGTTGCAACTGCTAACCACTTTACCGGTAAAGTACACCACTGCGGGTAGCAAATCCGCTAGTGTACGTGAAGTACAACGGTGCGGGCGATCATAATGCAAATGCTCAAGCTCTCGGTCCACTGACCGGATAATCGGCAACATGCCGAGATCCCAACAGGGAAATCATCTATCATATCGATCAGAATCTATCATGCATATCGGAATATCGAATAGTATCCAACAATCAGGATCAATCAATCATGCATATCAGAATATCAACAATAAATCGGCTGACAGGAATCAACAAGTGCCATCAAATCATGTAGATCTATATACTGAAAAAGCTGATGAACAGACATGTATATGGTATGTCTCATGAAGATCAAGGTCTATCAGAAATATAACAACTGATAAACAGGTACGTAAGATATGTCTCACGTAGATCAAGATCTATCAGGACTAATCATAGGGCATGTCAATACAATCATCAAGGCTAATCTAGATAAAATCAGCAGGTATATATGATGAGTCTAATCAAGTCAGTGTCAATCGGTGAAATCATGATATGTCAAGATAGGTCATATATATAATCAGCAGGGCAATCAAAAACAGGTGTCCGACTGGACTAAAGCAACCAGAGGGCCGAATAGATCAAACCCGGACCGAAGATAACCCACCTGGATGAAGGCAGATCCTCGAACTCCCGCACAGCTACTGGGAGGCTGGTGCTGACAACTGGGCCCTGTATAAGCAGCTATAGTCAATAATAAACTCGCACGACCCATCCCGACGACACAATAGTAACGTGTCTCTAATACGGTTCGATACAGCCGTTTTATCGACGAAACCCGATTCCCGATCAACGAGAGTCTACTGGGCTCTAACAAAATGTCCAGTGGTGTAAAAACACTCTCTCAAGTCAGCATGTGTGTCTAAATTGCATTTAGGTCCCTAACAGCTTTTAAATTGCATAATTAGCTTACAATCCGGCCCGTTTCGGCACGTTCTTGAAATCCGGGAGTCCAAAAGCTGCGCCGTAACTTTCAGCGCGTCCGTTACGTCGAGACGGAGGTCGTGCTCACAAGATTTGGCCGACACGGATCCCGAGAACAAAGTTGGCCCATAACATATTCTTGGCTCCAAAACAACTATGCAATATCTTAACTTAGACTTGATCCAAATGGGAACTATCTAGAGCATGGTATTAAATAACTGTTAAGGATCATGGTACTCACCTGAGGCTCGCCTGAGATCGGCCGGAACAGTGGCCGGAGCAACACCATAAACCGCAAGGAGCTCGGTTTGGTTCAACTTGAGCAGCACACATGCCAACCTGTTTCCAAGAGGAGCATCAGTCAAGGGGGTGTCCCAGACCATGTTTGGTCCATGTGGGGGCGAGCCTCGGCGGCCGGAGTCGGCGGCGGCCGGAGTTGAACCCGAGTTTGCTATTTCGGGTGCAAGAATGGAACCCAGTACAGGAGGGGTTTCTGGCCAGAAGAAAGATGGTGGGGAGCAAGGATGAGGCCAGCAGGTCTTACCTGTACGGTTGGCCGAAGTCCAGTTCGCCGGAGTTGGCCGGAGACCGAAGCTAGGTGTTGCTCGGGTGCAATGCTGGGTGGTTCCCCGGTGCCGGGAAACGCCGGCAAGGCGAGGCGGCGGAGCTCGGTTGAAGCTCCAATGCCCAACAATGGCGGTTTCCGGCCAACTTGCTCCGGGCCGGAGCAACTTGGACCAAAAGGGTACACTCGATGCCAGGAGTCTTCGGGTGCAGTTGGCCGGCGATGAGAGGCAGCGGCGGCGCCGGACGGCCGAGATCGGCCGGGGTTGAAGAAAGCCCGCAACTAGGGCTCGTCCGCTCGGGCCCGATCCTCAGCCGATGGTGCTCAGACCTTGTGGAGGTGCTGCAGTCGACGAGAAGAAGCGTTTCAACGGTGCTGATCTTGGGTTTGACGGTCGGATGACAGCGGCGGCTGGCGACGGCCAAAAACGATAATTCCGGCAGTCTGGAGCCCCCGCCGGCGATCGGGACGGCGGCGATGGCTCGACCTGCACCCGGAGAGTCGCCTCGGTGTCAGGAACACGATGGCCGTGCCTAAAAGCCGAAATGAAAAGGAAACTCCAAAACTTACCTTCGCCGGAGTTTGGGAGGAGGAAGGTGCCTCCTGGCGGCGGCGCGCGGCAGCGAGGGACCCCGGGTTCACCTCGGCTCGGCTCCTACTGCGCAGAGGATCTCTTCCAAGGAGGTTGGAACCGCCCCCAAACTTCTGTGTGGACCTCACCCTCACCAACCCGAGATGAAGAAGGTTCAGCTTCCTACTTCTCCGGCGAGGGGAG
Source organism: Tillandsia leiboldiana (assembly GCA_029204045.2). NCBI lineage: Eukaryota > Viridiplantae > Streptophyta > Magnoliopsida > Poales > Bromeliaceae > Tillandsia > Tillandsia leiboldiana. The sequence continues at coordinate 10,516,988 of CM055061.1, forward strand.
GCGCGGCCGGTGCGGGGAAGCTCCGGGGAACGCGGCCGAGGATGGGGTGTTGTTGAGAGTGCGGCTAGGGCAAGGCTAGGGTTTAAGGTGTAGGGAAACCCTAGCCCGTATACATGCCTATATATAGTATTTGCTACAATTGCTATTTAGCCCCTCAACAATCCACAACTACGGCTAAGTCCCTCACAGTACTTTTATTTCACTCTTAGGTCCCTCACTAGGGAGTGGCACGCATTTCGAGGCAACTTCAATAGGGTTTTAAGTGCAAATATCCCCTTTTTTGCCTTGTTTCACGCTTTTCGAGGCGATCCGCTCGTCGAAACGAAAAATGGACTGCGCCATGACGTCCGACTCGACGAGACCTATCAGGTAGCGATTTTCATTTTTTGAAAAACTGTCCGGATAAAAACTCGGTCCATAAATACTATGTAAAAATACAGTTTTTGCGCTTTTCGAGACTCTAGGGTCGTCAAACAGAATTTCCGTCAGCGCCATTGCGTTCAGAACGTCGAAACCGTTCGAAACGACTACCTGAAGTGCTATGTTCGGTTTCCAGACAGCAATTTGGCAAACGTTCGCGCTTAGGGGTAATTGGAATTTGGGTTTACTGTTCATGTACCCTCGACTTAAGTCGCGGGTCCCGCCCGCTTCTTCGTCGATTTCTGGAAGATCCGACCGTCGGATCTGAACAAGCTTAATATGGATTTCGCTCAGTTCGACGAGACAGTCGCGTTCATGGTCTCGGATCTTCGGGATCAGGCTCGGTTTGAAAAGTGATATTTCTGGCCCTATTTCTGTATAATTTACACTGCAGGAAAGGGGCACTGTCGCTATCTGAGACAATTATGATTCAAATTCAACTTGACTTTAATTACTTTCATTTATTTATTTATTTACAAAATTCGAATTCTTACATCTCTCCCACCAAAAAGAAAGTTTCGTCCCTGAAACTTAACAAAATATTACTTTAGTTTTTTTCCAAATCATCCAAAGACACTGATTATTACGGTCCTCAGCAATAACCTAAGCATTCGACGGGCCTTCTCCCAACGGATCCTCCTGTTGGGTTAAGGCAAAGACCCGTCCTCCCGAGACTTGGCGCGACTTTTCAATTTGTCGCGGAGGTGGAGGATGACTAGATGCTGCCATACTTTGCGTAGAATTTGACGGCCTAGCAGCAATTGGCGGTACAGATAACGCCGGTTGGGTCGGTGCAGATTTCTGAGGGCAGTTGGCTGAAAAATGTCCAGGCTGGCCGCAATAGTAGCATCGGCCATGACGTTGGTTGCAGGAGTGCGCTCGGTGAGTACCCCCGCAAAATACACACGGTCGAGATGGCTTCGCCTTCTTGTTTTGAAGGGATGATCCCCCACCGCTCTCAGAAGGGGCTCTTTTCTTGCCCTTATCCTTGTCAGCAGCATTCCGTTCAGCGCGGGAGAGGTGGACATCCGCCTCGATGGCTAGGCACCGCTCCACGCAGTTGTCGAAGTCGGTGGACAGGTGGGATGCGAGATGTCGGCGGATCTCCTGTCGTAATCCCTGCGAGAACAAGCGTACCTTTCGGCGTTCCTCGCGCACTGCTTGGGGCACCAAGTCAGCAATGCGCAGGAACTCCTGCTCATACTCCCGGACGCTCTTGTCGCCCTGCTTGATATTTTCCAATTCGCGCTCGAGACCCTCTTTGGTGGTCTCCTTGAGATGGTGGTGGTACAGGGCAGCTTTAAAGTCCTCCCAGGTAGGATCAGCTGGACTCGGGAAGTAGCGCTCCCGATGTCGCCTCCACCACTTGGATGCCCGGCCCTCCAAGCAGTGAACGGCGATGTGAACCTTGTCTCGGTCCTCAGTGTAGACGTCTTGGAACAATTTCTCCATGTGGTCGATCCATTCTTCGACCGCCCAATGGTCATCGTCCTTGCCGTCAAATATCTGCGGCTTGAATTTCTTAAATTCCAGCAGAGCCGCCTTCGCTCGCGTCCTTTCCGCTTGATCAGCCTCAGAATTGGCTGCAGAATCAGCAGCGGGGGAAAACAGAACGAAAGGAAGCAGACGCTGTCGAAGCAGTGGCAGCAGCAATCCCCGGTGCTGCGCAAGATGCCGCAACAACATCTAGAAAGGGCCCCGCATGTAGTGGTACGGGGTCAGCAGCGGGTTCCGCCAAACCCGTAGGCTCGGCAGCGGCCGATGCAACAGGGGGTGCGACCGGCGGTGTAGCAGCTGGAACGACGGGTGGGGGAGCGGGTGGGGCAGGAGCAGCCGCTTGCTGCTGCATAAATTGCTGGAACATCCCAGCCAGGGTCGTCACCTGAGCCTCTAGTCTCTCCACGCGGCCCTGATCAGCGGCCTCACTCGGCACCCTGGGTGGTCGGCCGACTCCTCGGCCTGTGCCCGCACCCCGTCCTCGCCCACGACCAGGAGGACGTGCCATCGCTGCAACGATATAATCAGGTTAGAACAGACTTTATAGCCTGAGTTTCTAGCCCCTATATTCGACATACCCAGCGCTCTCACGTGACAAGTCATCCTAGGGTTCATCCTAACCAATTCCTAATCCATCTTTCCTAGGTACCGTATACCTATTGCTCTGATACCATCTAATCTGTCACGCCCCGAGTTTAAAAATCAGGTCTGAAAATTTTTTTTTTTGAAATAAATCAGAGTTTGCAAAACGGGCGTAACAGACCGCCACATATATAGAAAATCCCCTATCCACAGGGATAGGGTCTCTCCTATACATGCACGGCTAGGCAAATCCAATCATCAATCTGACATATCCAAATAGTCGAAAGCTGAAATAACATAAACCACAATCATCAGGGGGACAGCTCTATCGTAACAGCCTCACTGGATCGTCCCGACATCTCACCACCCGAAAGACCTGCAACAGTCACCCGAGGGTGTGAGACACACCGGAGTGTATCCCAGTGGGCACGACGAGCCGAGAAATAGCTAATCGTACCTACTGGGTACTAAAATCTGCGGATAGTAAAAATCATAGGGTAAAGCTGAAAACAACTAAGATCTACTGATAATCAACAAAAATCCACAGATAACTGAATAGGCAGGTAATCAAGGGTAATGAAACCGCAAGTAGTAAATGCTGGAAATCAGAATATAACTGTCATAATCAGGCATAAGGGGACTGCAGATAATAAATGCTGGAAATCAATAACTGTATAAAATCGAGCAGACAACTGAGTGATCAATAACAGGTCTACTAAAAATCAAATAGTAGATACGTAAAACAACCTGGCAGGAGGCATAATCATAATACTGTATATAACGAGTATAGAGAATATCAGAATCAATCAGGGTGGTAATCAAGTCTAACTGAAGTAAAGCATGCTAGAACATGGAAGTATAACAGCTATGCATCAATCACAAGAATATCAAGTACCCAATCATAAGCCACCATATTGGTCCCACAAGACCTCAGGCAAAACTGCCCACCTGGCACCACCTGGTTGACATTCCCTCCACTTAGGGTCACGGGTTGCAACTGCTAACCACTTTACCGGTAAAGTACACCACTGCGGGTAGCAAATCCGCTAGTGTACGTGAAGTACAACGGTGCGGGCGATCATAATGCAAATGCTCAAGCTCTCGGTCCACTGACCGGATAATCGGCAACATGCCGAGATCCCAACAGGGAAATCATCTATCATATCGATCAGAATCTATCATGCGCAACACCTTAAACCGCAAGGAGCTCGGTTTGGTTCAACTTGAGCAGCACACGTGCCAACCTGTTTCCAAGAGGAGCATCAGTCAAGGGGGTGTCCCAGACCATGTTTGGTCCATGTGGGGGCGAGCCTCGGCGGCCGGAGTCGGCGGCCGGAGTCGGCGGCGGCCGGAGTTGAACCCGAGTTTGCTATTTCGGGTGCAAGAATGGAACCCAGTACAGGAGGGGTTTCTGGCCAAAAGAAAGATGGTGGGGAGCAAGGATGAGGCCAGCAGGTCTTACCTGTACGGTTGGCCGAAGTCCAGTTCGCCGGAGTTGGCCGGAGACCGAAGCTAGGTGTTGCTCGGGTGCAATGCTGGGTGGTTCCCCGGTGCCGGGAAACGCCGGCAAGGCGAGGCGGCGGAGCTCGGTTGAAGCTCCAATGCCCAACAATGGCGGTTTCCGGCCAACTTGCTCCGGGCCGGAGCAACTTGGACCAAAAGGGTACACTCGATGCCAGGAGTCTTCGGGTGCAGTTGGCCGGCGATGAGAGGCAGCGGCGGCGCCGGACGGCCGAGATCGGCCGGGGTTGAAGAAAGCCCGCAACTAGGGCTCGTCCGCTCGGGCCCGATCCTCAGCCGATGGTGCTCAGACCTCGTGGAGGTGCTGCAGTCGACGAGAAGAAGCGTTTCAACGGTGCTGATCTTGGGTTTGACGGTCGGATGACGGCGGCGGCTGGCGACGGCCAAAAACGATAATTCCGGCAGTCTGGAGCCCCCGCCGGCGATCGGGACGGCGGCGATGGCTCGGCATGCACCCGGAGAGTCGCCTCGGTGTCAGGAACACGATGGCCGTGCCTAAAAGCCGAAATGAAAAGGAAACTCCAAAACTTACCTTCGCCGGAGTTTGGGAGGAGGAAGATGCCTCCTGGCGGCGGCGCGCGGCAGCGAGGGACCCCGGGTTCACCTCGGCTCGGCTCCTACTGCGCAGAGGATCTCTTCCAAGGAGGTTGGAACCGCCCCCAAACTTCTGTGTGGACCTCACCCTCACCAACCCGAGATGAAGAAGGTTCAGCTTCCTACTTCTCCGGCGAGGGGAGGCGCGGCCGGTGCGGGGAAGCTTCGGGGAACGCGGCCGAGGAGGGGGTGTTGTTGAGAGTGTGGCTAGGGCAAGGCTAGGGTTTAAGGTGTAGGGAAACCCTAGCCCGTATACATGCCTATATATAGTATTTGCTACAATTGCTATTTAGCCCCTCAACAATCCACAGCTACGGCTAAGTCCCTCACAGTACTTTTATTTCACTCTTAGGTCCCTCACTAGGGAGTGGCACGCATTTCGAGGCAACTTCAATAGGGTTTTAAGTGCAAATATCCCCTTTTTCGCCTTGTTTCACGCTTTTCGAGGCGATCCGCTCGTCGAAACGAAAAATGGACTGCGCCATGACGTCCGGCTCGACGAGACCTATCA